>CM067313.1:43002896-44202896 GCA_034231615.1 Meghimatium bilineatum
TTAGGGTTAGGGTTAGGGTTAGGGTTAGGGTTAGGGTTAGGGTTAGGGTTAGGGTTAGGGTTAGGGTTAGGGTTAGGGTTAGGGTTAGGGTTAGGGTTAGGGTTAGGGTTAGGGTTAGGGTTAGGGTTAGGGTTAGGGTTAGGGTTAGGGTTAGGGTTAGGGTTAGGGTTAGGGTTAGGGTTAGGGTTAGGGTTAGGGTTAGGGTTAGGGTTAGGGTTAGGGTTAGGGTTAGGGTTAGGGTTAGGGTTAGGGTTAGGGTTAGGGTTAGGGTTAGGGTTAGGGTTAGGGTTAGGGTTAGGGTTAGGGTTAGGGTTAGGGTTAGGGTTAGGGTTAGGGTTAGGGTTAGGGTTAGGGTTAGGGTTAGGGTTAGGGTTAGGGTTAGGGTTAGGGTTAGGGTTAGGGTTAGGGTTAGGGTTAGGGTTAGGGTTAGGGTTAGGGTTAGGGTTAGGGTTAGGGTTAGGGTTAGGGTTAGGGTTAGGGTTAGGGTTAGGGTTAGGGTTAGGGTTAGGGTTAGGGTTAGGGTTAGGGTTAGGGTTAGGGTTAGGGTTAGGGTTAGGGTTAGGGTTAGGGTTAGGGTTAGGGTTAGGGTTAGGGTTAGGGTTAGGGTTAGGGTTAGGGTTAGGGTTAGGGTTAGGGTTAGGGTTAGGGTTAGGGTTAGGGTTAGGGTTAGGGTTAGGGTTAGGGTTAGGGTTAGGGTTAGGGTTAGGGTTAGGGTTAGGGTTAGGGTTAGGGTTAGGGTTAGGGTTAGGGTTAGGGTTAGGGTTAGGGTTAGGGTTAGGGTTAGGGTTAGGGTTAGGGTTAGGGTTAGGGTTAGGGTTAGGGTTAGGGTTAGGGTTAGGGTTAGGGTTAGGGTTAGGGTTAGGGTTAGGGTTAGGGTTAGGGTTAGGGTTAGGGTTAGGGTTAGGGTTAGGGTTAGGGTTAGGGTTAGGGTTAGGGTTAGGGTTAGGGTTAGGGTTAGGGTTAGGGTTAGGGTTAGGGTTAGGGTTAGGGTTAGGGTTAGGGTTAGGGTTAGGGTTAGGGTTAGGGTTAGGGTTAGGGTTAGGGTTAGGGTTAGGGTTAGGGTTAGGGTTAGGGTTAGGGTTAGGGTTAGGGTTAGGGTTAGGGTTAGGGTTAGGGTTAGGGTTAGGGTTAGGGTTAGGGTTAGGGTTAGGGTTAGGGTTAGGGTTAGGGTTAGGGTTAGGGTTAGGGTTAGGGTTAGGGGATGGATGGATGGATGGATGGATGGATGGATGGATGGATGGATGGATGGATGGATGGATGGATGGATGGATGGATGGATGGATGGATGGATGGATGGATGGATGGATGGATGGATGGATGGATGGATGGATGGATGGATGGATGGATGGATGGATGGATGGATGGATGGATGGATGGATGGATGGATGGATGGATGGATGGATGGATGGATGGATGGATGGATGGATGGATGGATGGATGGATGGCAATGACTCGAAAATCTGAAAAATGTCGAAAATAATTCAACAAATAAACTACGGACATTTGTAAATATCCGCTTAAGAAAACTACCATTATAAACATTATTTCTATTGTCTGTCCCTGGGTGAATGATGGCTGATCGTATTGATACTTGTCTTTAAGCGTGGGTTTTGGTGTTTAAGTTGTCGTTCCAAGGCCAGATCTCGGCTATGGTCTTAGTTATATTTAGTCCATGTTTGTTCAAAGACTAAATGTATGTTTTCTATCCACTGTTTTCTTGGTCTACCTTTGGCATTTTGCCCCGGATATTCTTTTGTTATATGCTCTTATTGATATTTTGTTTGGGTTCACTTTCATAAGGTGACCGAACCATTTTACTTTCAATATGTGGTCGGAGAAAATTAGGTGTCATGACTAAATAGCAAATAAAGAGATATGGAGACAAAGAGACCAAGATCTAGTGGACACAGATAACATAACACAAGTTAATGATATAGAATGACTTGACAGAAATTAAATCAAGTGGGAAAAGGCTGAGAACTAGGACCGCATAGGCCTTTAGAGGGACTATGTTTTCATGAAGTGTACTGTAGATAGCATTGTCTTAATGAGTGGGTTTCACCTGAAAAAAATGCGAGTTTGAAAGTAACTATATTTATTTTTGTGCCGGGACATGTGGATGTTCGATGCAATGAAAGAGCAGATCAACTGACGTCATGCGCGATTGTGGCACATGGCGATGGGGCAATGGATCGAACTGACGTTTTGAACTCCAAAAGAGATATAGCACGTGAGAGTGAGACTAGCGTGGATGATGATTACTTTACAATGTCCAGGATTAAAGACTAGGGTTTGAAATGCGGTGTTGCTAAAAGTGAACATTTTGCAGGAAGCACAAGAATGATGGTCAACCAGCAGAGGACCGGTACTGTCAGCAGAAGTGCAATGACGGATACACTCAGGAAGAGATCGGAGCCACTATATACGTGTCCAGTTGGCAGTGTTTATCATCCGACAACTAAGTAATTAACTAACTATTCTTCTTTTAACTTCTGTTGCACATCTGCCATAATTTGTGATTAGTCCTAAATGTCCAAGATATTGACAATGTTCTACTTGTAGTTTCTCACTTTAAAAATTTTTTAATTTACAACTATTTTACAGATATGCATGAAATTTTGAGAAGCGTTTTAAAAAGGTAGTGACATAATGTAGAAATATTTGCAGCAAATTTGATCCAAAAATGTACATTTTGTCTATATGGGGCCTAATGTGTGTACACACACAGACACACTAAAGATGTTTGTGTTAAAAAATAAAGAAACTACCGTACATGAGCATTGGTTATGAAATTTGGCATATAATCAAACATGTGTGTGTCTCGATTTAAACAATGCTCACGATTTTTACGATCTTTAAGTACATTTTAGTCAAATGCGTGGATTTTGGTCACTGGAAGACGTGTCTGTTTCTTTGCAGAAGAGATGTGTCATCTAAGTAGGGTTAGGGTGCGGGGTAGGGTTAGGCTTAGGTTTAGGGGTAGGGGTGGGCTTTAACTTAGGCTTAGAGTTAGGGTTGGGGTAGGGTTTTGTTAGGGTTAGTTTTAGGGTTAGGGTTAGGTTTAGGGTTGGGGTTAGGGTGCGGGGAAGGGGTAGGGTTAGGCTTAGGGGTAGGAGTAGGAGTAGGCTTTAACTTAGGGTTAGTGTTATGTTTAGGGATGGGGTAGGGTTGGTTTGGGGTTAGGGTTGGTGTTAGGTTTAGGGTTAGTTAGGGTTCGGGTTATGGTTGGGGTTTGGGTTGGGGTCAGGACCAGGGGTCAGAAGTCAGGGTCGGTAAGGGTCAGGGGATGGATGGATGTCATGCATGTTGTAAGAGGTGACTAAGGAGGTTTTGGAGTGGAGTTTGCTGTCTCATCCCATATAGTAGCCCAGAACCCATGCTGAAGTCGGATGTGTCACGCAGAAAGGTGCAAAATTCACAGCTAAGCTGTAAACCATGACACAAAGTATTTCATCCATCTAACTACATCCTGCTAATCTGCAGGAGTTTGAGAATGAATTCAGAAGAAGACGTCAGTGTCATATCCACTAAGTGATGTCCTCTAATTCTGTGCTGACTATACTGCAGAAATTGTACTCAATAAATGCAACTTATTACAATTTATTAGGGACTTGACTATTGTATGTCTCACTACCATGGACACTGTGAGACATGAGAACCTGACTGTTTAGGTCAGCCATTGTTGGACAATGTGCTGCAACAGTTTCATGATCTGTATAGACTAGAGGTAGAAATCAGATATATTTTTTAATCTGTGTGCAATAAATTCTATTTCATCTTAGTCTATAGAACATGATGTTGATACCTAAATCATTAGCCAAGTAATTAACAAGTAACTAGGTTATTACAGGATGCACCAGGTGGAGGTGCTTTTGTGATCTTGGTTACTGCCTGAAGCAGAATATTGCATGAAAGCGGTTTGAATCACAATGCATCCCAGGATAGTGCTTTTTGATAAGGTATATTGTTATGTAAATTATAAAAAAATGAGGTACATGTTCTTACAATAACACCAGACTTTGAGAAATGTGTCAACACTGGTTTATGTAGAATAAGTTGCGGTTTTTTTTCTTAGAAATAAACATGAGTACTCATAATAAACCATGTAAGTATCTATCTGTCCAGCTCTGTGGCTGCAAGGTATACAGTGCATCTGTGATGGTCAAGGTACCGGGTTCAAATCATGCTGCAGATAATTGTGCATCTGGACCATTCAGAAAGTAGTGTCACACTACTGAATGTAAATATATTGCCTAGAAAATCAGTGCTGTCAAGAAATTCTTGGTTGATGGCTACATCTTGAATGATGCCACCTATGTATCTATCTGTGTAACATGTCCTTTATAGAAACTTGTCCTCACTGCCAGTCTACAAGCCTCTTGGTTCTGTGCAAGTTATCCAGCCTCTTTCACTGTAATGTTCAGAAGGTTTTCAATATTCTGTGTAGCTAATAGTCTTGGACTGCCTCTTGTTCTCTTTCCCGGAACTTTACCATCCCTGATTAATCTTTCTAAACCACTGTTTTTATATGTCAAAAATATGTCAGCTTGCATTTTTTTAATAACATTTTGAGAAGTCAGTCTTCTTTTGTGTTAATATCTTTCAGATGTATGTGTTGCTTTGTTTTTCTGTCCACGATATTCTTATAACCATTGTAGAACATTTCATTTTGAATACCCATACGGAAAATGTACCAGCATTTAACCAGTGTTCTAGCTAAGGACATGAACTTGGACAAAGACATCAATAGAGCAGTGAGTGAATTTAATAGATGTATACTACATGCTGCTAGTAAAACCATACCCAGGGGGGGCACGCAAAAACTACAAACCCTACTGGAATGATGAACTGGAAAAGCTGCAAAATGAGATGGAAACATCTAGACAGCAGGCTGAGAACAGACCTAGCCAAGAACATCACAACAAATATCAGCAAACAAAGGCTAAATTTCAAAGAGCCAAGTTACAAGCCAGACGGAGCAGCTGGAAAGAAAAAACAGAGTCGCTGAACCTAGAAAGAGATACTAGGAAATTATGGAAACTTGTAAAACAACTAAATGATGAAGGTACAGGGAGAAATACCAGGATCACACTTTATAAAAATAGAAACATATTAACAGGTAAACATGCAGCTGATTACTTTGCAGATTCCTTTGCAGAAGACAATAACGTCAAAGTCAGCCCAGACAAACAACAGGAGGTTCGAGAGAACCAGCATAACATTGGACAAGGCGAACCTATACCTGAAGTCATGGAGGCACCAATCACAATGAGAGAACTGGAGCATGCAATATCCAAATTAAAAAGTCCCCTGGAGCTGATGGAGTGTCCAATGAAATGATTAGAAACCTGGGAATTGCAGCAAGAGCAAAGCTACTGCAGATCTTTAACACAAGCTGGTCCACAGGTAATGTACCACAGGCGTGGAGAGAAGCAATAATGATACCACTCCTAAAATCAGGAAAAGACGGCAACACAGTCTCCAACTACAGGCCCATCAGCCTCACAAGCTGTCTATGTAAAACAATGGAGCGCATTATCAATCTTAGGATGCAGTGGTACCTTGAAAGTGAAAACCTTCTGGTATCACAGCAAGCAGGCTTCAGACAGTGCTACTCTACTGAAGATCAGGCAACCTACCTCTCCCAAGAGATTGAGGATGCCTTCCAAGAAAAGAAACTGGTACTAGCAGCATGGATAGACCTCAGGAAAGCATTTGATAAGGTCTGGAAAGAAGGGCTCCTAAAGAAATTGCGAAATTGCAGGGTTAGCTCAAGAATGTACAAATGGATAAAAGCATACCTGCATAATAGAAGAGCCAGGGTACAATTAGATGGTCGCAAGAGCAAGAAAGTTCTACTGCGTCATGGAGTCCCCCAAGGAGGAGTCCTGTCACCCACACTTTTCTTGGTTTACATCAATGACCTAGTTGCTGAACTACCACACGGGATCAAAGTGGCAATGTATGCTGACGACCTGGTGATCTGGTGCATGGAAGAACATGCAACAGTGGCCACTAAACAAATACAAAGAGCTATCGATGCCCTAACCTTATGGGCAAATAGATGGTGCGTCAGCATTAACACAGATAAGTGCAGCACTACACTCTTTACTCTCTCACCAAAACAAAAAGCTGGTCATATCAAGATAGACGGAGAGCTCTTGAAAGAAGACAAACAACCCACATACCTCGGAGTTACTTTTGATGATAAGCTGGCATGGAAGCAGCACATAAACAAAGCAACAACAAAAGCCAGGAGGAAGTTAGCTATCCTGAGAAAACTAAGTGGAACCACATGGGGAGCCAGTGGAAATATACTTAGTAAAGTTTACCAGCAAGGCATAAGACCACATCTGGAATATGGTTCAGCTGCGTGGTGTCCTGCATCAAACACCACATTACAAGATCTAGATAAAGTGCAAAACCAGGCACTTAGAATAATGTTGGGAGCAATGAAATCAACACCCATAGCAGAGATGCAGAAAATGGGAAGAATGCAAACACTTGGCGAACGCAGAGACACAAAAGTACTAATTCAAGCAGAAAAGTTCCAGTGTATGCCAAGTCATCCAATGAAGGAAAGATTCCAAAATCTAGCAATGGGGCAACTGAAAAGGAGCAGCTTTATCCATCAAGCTAAACGACTCCGCAGACAACATACAGACCTACCTGAAGTTGATAGCCCCTTAAGGTCTGTACCAGAACAAACCCCGTGGAATGAAAGCCATGGAATGCCAATACACATTCAGACCCATGTGAAAGGAATACTAAGCGAGGATGAACAGAACAGTGTGCAGCGAATGACAGTCACCCTCAGTTTCCTGGATGAGGAATATCCACAAGATATATGGGTCAGAGTGTACACAGATGGGTCAGCACAGAATGCTGTGAGGAATGGAGGTGCAGGTGTATATATAGAATATCCACACAAGCCTAGAGATACAATCAGAACACCGACGGGAAAATTCTGCAATAATTATGATGCAGAAATCCAGGCAATTAGTGTGGCTGCTAAAATACTGCTGAACTCCAACTCTGGCCTGCAGCCTGTGGTATTCCTGACAGATGCAAGGTCAGTGCTTCAAGCTCTCCAGTCTGGAAAACTAACAGACTTGAAAAAACTACTTAGCGAATTGTCTTACCAGTATAGGGTAACCATGCAGTGGATACCCTCTCACTGTGGAATACCAGGAAATGAAAAAGCAGACCAACTGGCTAAGGAAGGTGCTGCCGAAGACCAACCAGATATACCAATCACCTACCATCAGAAAAAACAGATGATCAAGTCAATAAGAAAGCTACAAACACCAACACAAGATGACTATCACATTATGAACAGATCAGAGCAAGTTATAATTCTACGTCTCAGAACAGGACACAACCGACTCCACAGTCACATGTATACAAAGTTCAAGATTGGCAACACAGCCATGTGTACATGTGGACAGGCAGCACAGAGTGCCAAACATATACTTCAAGAGTGTTCTGAGCATGAAACGCTGAGGCATACATATTGGCCAGAGGAAACAACACTGGAATCAAAGCTCTATGGGACACTGTATGAACTACAAAAGACAGTGAGTTTTATTAAGGAGACAGAATTACAGATATAGATATGTTTCAAGTGAACGAAAGAAGAAGAAGAAGAAGAATACCCATACTTCTTTTTCCATCTTGGATGTCATTGCCTAGGTCTCACAACCATATGTTGTTAATGGAAAAATATAACATCTTAATAGTTGTCACTTTGTTTTTCTATTTGTTCTTGCCATTTATTTTTTTCTGTGATGTTTTTTAGAGCCATTGATAACCTCTTTCTAATTGCTGCAGAGCAAACACCTGTGATGTTGGTGGTTGACCAGAGATATTCAAAATTGACATTTTCTAGTTATTCTTTGTCAATTACTATTGTAGGTGTGAGTTAATTTCTGCTGATGTGCATTATTTTTGTATTATTTACATTAAAAAAAAAGATTTTGTGCCTTGCTATGATGTTTGACTGACATAATCATGCGTTCTAAATCCAATACTTATTATTAACTTCTGGTGATATTTTCCTGTAAAAAACAAGATATCATAGAGTTCTATCTTCATTGTGATGTTAAGGACACCACATTAAGCAAACCTTCTGAGATTGACCTGAGAATGCAAATTATCATATTACTGAGAAATTTGTAATGTGGTGTCATATATAATATTTAACTACCTATCTTTTACTTATTTGCACATGAGAATGTCATCTGCAACATTGCTAGTAATCATTTTATAGGTAATATTAAAGTTAACTAGGATGTCATTGTTTTTGGTCTAGATTATAGATGACCAACTGCTTGCAACTTAATTCTATATCTTTGTAGGGTTTTCTTGCTGTAATGTATTTAGAAGTACCGGGGGTAACTATAAAAATAGAAGTTTAAGCATCTTACTGGCAGAAGGGGTTTGTTTAACTGGCTGTTTTAGCAGTTTGCCAGACATAGAGAGTTAAATCGAACCAGGAACATTTTCCGTCCAAGACATCTCATTACATGTAAGCCACAGAACTAGACACATAATATATGAGTAACAAAAACCCCCATCGAGGCCAGAACCTTGAAGTGGTGATGGGGCTTAGTTCAGCCATCAGAGGCTGAAAACTAAGACTGGTCGGGCACTCCCACTCGAGCAGGACCATAGTCCGGCCCAAGTAAGCAGAGTGCTGAAGACGGAGGCAACCAGCCAAAAGGCGCACAGATAATCAGGTTGCCACGCATAAAACACAATGGAAACATGTCTGCATCTAATAAACGTTATGGTGCCTGCCCTGTGGCGGACGTTCAGGCAGGGACGGTGCCGGGCCCTATACCTCGAAAGGGCCCAACCTCAGTTACTGGAAGTCCTTCTCAATTGCCCCGAGGAGCCAGGAGGCAAGGGAATAGAGCTACTGGCCAAACAAACAAACGACCAATAAAAATAATGCACTGGAATGCTGAGGGTGTCAACAGTAAAAGAGATGGATACAGCAAAAAATTGGAACTTGAAAATGTCCTCAGTGAAGAACAAGTAAATATATGCTGTATCCAAGAAACACACCTCAGCAGCGACATAGCCTTCAAAATCAGAGGCTACCAGTGCTACCGATCTGACCGAAAAGACAGGCGAAAGGGTGGAATTCTGACACTAGTTAAAAACAATATCAGCGCATGTCAGCTGGAAGTATACATGGACGGGGCAGAATACCAGATGCTCCACCTAAAAACAGACAGTGCAGAATTCCATCTCCTGAACTACTACTGCCCAAATGATAAACCATTGGCACTAGACACAATTCCAGACAAAGAAAGGCTTATGGTGTGTGGTGACTTCAACAGCCACTCTCAGAGCTGGGGCTACGATCATATCGACAAGAGAGGTGAGGAACTTGAGAGCTGGCAGGATGAAAATAATCTCATTCTTATTAACCAGCCAGCAGACTCACCAACCTTCTACTCGAGAGCATGGCACACCACCTCTACACCAGACCTGGCATTCTACTCACCAGGCCTGGAATGGAACATCACACGTGTCGTTGGAAAGCAGCTTGGGGGTAGTGACCACAGACCAGTATTTCTGGAAATTCACAATGAATATACCAAGGACAGCAGCACGCTCACTAGGTGGAACTATAAGAGGGCAGACTGGAAAATGTACCAGCATTTAACCAGTGTTCTAGCTAAGGACATGAACTTGGACAAAGACATCAATAGAGCAGTGAGTGAATTTAATAGATGTATACTACATGCTGCTAGTAAAACCATACCCAGGGGGGCACGCAAAAACTACAAACCCTACTGGAATGATGAACTGGAAAAGCTGCAAAATGAGATGGAAACATCTAGAAAGCAGGCTGAGAACAGACCTAGCCAAGAACATCACAACAAATATCAGCAAACAAAGGCTAAATTTCAAAGAGCCAAGTTACAAGCCAGACGGAGCAGCTGGAAAGAAAAAACAGAGTCGCTGAACCTAGAAAGAGATACTAGGAAATTATGGAAACTTGTAAAACAACTAAATGATGAAGGTACAGGGAGAAATACCAGGATCACACTTTATAAAGATAGAAACATTTTAACAGGTAAACATGCAGCTGATTACTTTGCAGATTCCTTTGCAGAAGACAATAACGTCAAAGTCAGCCCAGACAAACAACAGGAGGTTCGAGAGAACCAGCAAAACATTGGACAAGGTGAACCTATACCTGAAGTCATGGAGGCACCAATCACAATGAGAGAACTGGAGCATGCAATATCCAAATTGAAAATGAAAAAGTCCCCTGGAGCTGATGGAGTGTCCAATGAAATGATTAGAAACCTGGGAAGTGCAGCAAGAGCAAAGCTACTGCAGATCTTTAACACAAGCTGGTCCACAGGTAATGTACCACAGGCGTGGAGAGAAGCAATAATGATACCACTCCTCAAATCAGGAAAAGATGGCAACACAGTCTCCAACTACAGGCCCATCAGCCTCACAAGCTGTCTATGTAAAACAATGGAACGCATTATCAATCTTAGGATGCAGTGGTACCTTGAAAGTGAAAACCTTCTGGTATCACAGCAAGCAGGTTTCAGACAGTGCTACTCTACTGAAGATCAGGCAACCTACCTCTCCCAAGAGATTGAGGATGCCTTCCAAGAAAAGAAACTGGTACTAGCAGCATGGATAGACCTCAGGAAAGCATTTGATAAGGTCTGGAAAGAAGGGCTCCTAAAGAAATTGCGAAATCGCAGGGTTAGCTCAAGAATGTACAAATGGGTAAAAGCATACCTGCATAATAGAAGAGCCAGGGTACAATTAGATGGTCGCAAGAGCAAGAAAGTTCTACTGCGTCATGGAGTCCCCCAGGGAGGAGTCCTGTCACCCACACTTTTCTTGGTTTACATCAATGACCTAGTTGCTGAACTACCACATGGGATCAAAGTGGCAATGTATGCTGACGACCTGGTGATCTGGTGCACGGAAGAACATGCAACAGTGGCCACTAAACAAATACAAAGAGCTATCGATGCCCTAACCTTATGGGCTAATAGATGGTGCGTCAGCATTAACACAGATAAGTGCAGCACTACACTCTTTACCCTCTCACCAAAACAAAAAGCTGGTCATATCAAGATAGATGGAGAGCTCTTGAAAGAAGACAAACAACCCACATACCTCGGAGTTACTTTTGATGATAAGCTGACATGGAAGCAGCACATAAACAAAGCAACAACAAAAGCCAGGAGGAAACTAGCTATCCTGAGAAAACTAAGTGGAACCACATGGGGAGCCAGTGGAAATATACTCAGTAAAGTTTACCAGCAAGGCATAAGACCACACCTGGAATACGGTTCAGCTGCGTGGTGTCCTGCATCAAACACCACATTACAAGATCTAGATAAAGTGCAAAACCAGGCACTTAGAATAATGTTGGGAGCAATGAAATCAACACCCATAGCAGAGATGCAGAAAATGGGAAGAATGCAAACACTTGGCGAACGCAGAGACACAAAAGTACTAATTCAAGCAGAAAAGTTTCAGTGTATGCCAAGTCATCCAATGAAGGAAAGATTCCAAAATCTAGCAATGGGACGACTGAAAAGGAGCAGCTTTATCCATCAAGCTAAACGACTCCGTAGACAACTTACAGACCTACCTGAAGTTGGCAGCCCCTTAAGGTCTGTACCAGAGCAAACCCCGTGGAGTGAAAGCCATGGAATGCCAATATACATTCAGACCCATGTGAAAGGAATACTAAGCAAGGACGAACAGAACAGTGTGCAGCGAATGACAATCACCCTCAGTTTCCTGGATGAGGAATATCCACAAGATATATGGGTCAGAGTGTACACAGATGGGTCAGCACAGAATGCTGTGAGGAATGGAGGTGCAGGTGTATATATAGAATATCCACACAAGCCTAGAGATACAATCAGAACACCGACAGGAAAATTCTGCAATAATTATGATGCAGAAATCCAGGCAATTAGTGTGGCAGCTAAAAAACTGCTGAACTCCAACTCTGACCTACAGCCTGTGGTATTCCTGACAGATGCAAGGTCAGTGCTTCAAGCTCTCCAGTCTGGAAAACTAACAGACTTAAAAAAACTACTTAGCGAATTGTCTTACCAGTATAGGGTAACCATGCAGTGGATACCCTCTCACTGTGGAATACCAGGAAATGAAAAAGCAGACCAACTGGCTAAGGAAGGTGCTGCCGAAGACCAACCAGATATACCAATCACCTACCATCAGAAAAAACAGATGATAAAGTCAATAAGAAAGCCACAAACACCAACACAAGATGACTATCACAATATGAACAGATCAGAACAAGTTATAATTCTACGTCTCAGAACAGGACACAACCGACTCCGCAGTCACATGTATACAAAGTTCAAGATTGGCAACACAGCCATGTGTACATGTGGACAGGCAGCACAGAGTGCCAAACATATACTTCAAGAGTGTTCTGAGCATGAAACGCTGAGGCAGACATATTGGCCAGAGGAAACAACACTGGAATCAAAGCTCTATGGGACACTGTATGAACTACAAAAGACAGTGAGTTTTATTAAGGAGACAGAATTACAGATATAGACATGTTTCAA
This sequence comes from Meghimatium bilineatum, assembly GCA_034231615.1. Taxonomy (NCBI): domain Eukaryota; kingdom Metazoa; phylum Mollusca; class Gastropoda; order Stylommatophora; family Philomycidae; genus Meghimatium; species Meghimatium bilineatum. The sequence continues at coordinate 43,015,499 of CM067313.1, forward strand.
GTGAACGAAAGAAGAAGAAGAAGAAGAAGTAACAAAAACAACAAACACAAGAAACACAAACAATTAGCAGATATTTACAGACATCATTACTTTAATAAGTAAATACATAAATGGACTTATCATACTCATCATAAATAATATAGACAAATTACATTTTATGTGTATATGAGATTTTGGCAGCTGTAAGATAATTCAACAATAACTGTTTAGGCGGTTTCGATTGCCCAATTTTATAAATGGTCATGTGACAGATTTGGACTCTTGGTATGCCTCACTAAAATGAGGCTTCAATCCCAGAACTGCAACTATAAGATAATTTAAAGAAGCAGGCCTATACATGCTTCACAAGTTGGTCACATAGTCTTCCTGGTGCTGCTAGTCATATCTATGTTGTCTTGTGCTGTATTTATTCCCCAAATATTAGCAATTTTCTTTTTCTGTTTGAGGATACTTTTTCACCAAGAGAAAAGAATATGATCACTGCAGTTGCACATTGTTTTATTCCTTGTGTAGTTAATATCCTCAGTCTGGTTCATTCATTCATTTTCCTTTTGCGCTGAAGTTAGCGCATAGGGCAGAGGTTAGATCTCTCCAATTCTGTCTGTTCAAAGCTATTCTGTGCAGTTCTTGAATAGTATGAATATTGGTTGTTTTACTTTCTCTAAGTACTGTTCTTCTGAGTGTTTCATTTGGTCTACCCCTTGCTCTTTTGCCTGTAGGTATCCATTCAAGAGATTGGTGGTGTATTCTGTTGGTGTCTGCGCGTAGGACATGCCTGATGTAGGACCAACAGCATTTTCTGATAATATCTGTGATTAAATTTTGATACGTCTCTTCTCTGATTTTATCATTCGATTTGAATTCACTCCAATGGGTGTTAGTTATCCTATGAAGACATTTGTTATCGAAACTCAGTAATTTCTTTTCTGAAGATAAAGAGCTTTTCCAGCTCTCACATCCATATGATAGCACCGGAATAATTAAGGAATTAAATAAGCGCATTTTCGTGGGTGTGCTGATTGACTTTGACTTCCAGATATTAGACAGTCTGTTAAATGCACTTGATGATAGGGCAATGTGAGTTGTAATTTCTGGCATGACATCACCGTCGAGTGTTAATTTGCTTCCTAGATAGGAGAATTTCTGTACTTTTTCAAGTTGTTCATTTAAAGTAATTTCGTTAGATGAATTGGTGAAGTCCATAATTTTTGTTTTTGCTGAATTGATTTGGAGACCTATTTGTCCTGCAATGAGTTTTAATCTATCAGTTTTTGTTTGTGCATCTTGATGGTTTTCACTCAATAGTGCAAGATCATTGGCAAAATCCAGGTCTTCTAATGTTGTTTTATTTATCCATTTGATTCCTAAATTTGTGTTGGATGTGCTTTTTCTCATAGCCCAGTCAATTGCGATATTGAATAGTAATGGTGACATAGGGCAGCCTTGTTTAACACCAGTAATCACAGGGAACCATTCTGAATTGCCTTTTTCTGTTCTAACACAACATTTTGAGTTGGTATAGAATGATTTTATCATATATATATATTTATTTTGGAATCCATATATTTTTTAAATTTCCAAAAGCGATGGTCGATGGATGCTGTCGAAGGCTTTTTGAAAATCAACAAAGTTTATTATGAGATTAGATCTAAATTCTATACATTCTTCTATTATTGTTCTAAGAGTGAATATATGGTCAAGGCAGGAACGACCTGGTCTAAAACCTGACTGCTCTTCTCTAAGTCTTTTGTCTAAGGATGACTTTAATCTTGCAAGCATCATATTACAAAGAATTTTGCCAGGTAGGGATAGCAGTGTGATTCCCCTCCAGTTATTACAATTTGTTAGGTCTTCTTTTTTTGGTAATTTGATAATGATGCCATTTTTCCATTGTTGGGGTGGGCATTCGTTTTTCCAAATCATATTGAAAATATTCAGTAAAAATGACAAGGTATTATCATTTGCTGCTTTTAACATTTCACTTGTGATGTCATCAGTCTGGTTAAACATTACATAAATTGTGCACCACAATTCTCTGAATGAATAAAAATCAGATTATGCCCAGAACTAGTACAGTACTGTGCTGGTGCCTACTTTTAGCTAACAAGAGGAAGATAGGAATGTAAGTGTGAAAAAAACTCGGACAAATAAAGAGCAGTGTTGGCAGAATATCCAACCTTATCAAAGACGGAAAATGTATTATATTTTAATGTTGAGTACACACCTAATCTAATAAAAGCATTTATAGAAAATTTACTTACATGACAAAATAATACATGCTGATAATTTTCTAGCATCACATAAAGAATAGAGATTAAATCAAATATTTTAGGAATATTCAAAACAAATATATAATATTCCAAAAGATACAGGGTCTCCATAAAATTGTACAGTGGAAACACAAGCCTTACTTTTTAAGAATAAGTACATGAGCTGTGAAAAAATAAATGATGTCAAGATGTTATAAATATATAAAATAAAATACATGTGATTCATAATATAGAAATGTACAGAAACATATCTGAAAGCTGTAAATATGTGATATGACAATTTAAAAATTATAGTTAACATTTTCACTGCCACAACTGACAAAAGCACAAAGTTATTGAATTTCACTTATGCTGCTTTCTTTTGTCATCCAATTAATACAACTTTTTATGAGATATTTTTTTGACTACACTTGTATTACTCAGTGTGTGAATCCCTGTTAATATATATGTGTATATATATAATTTCAATATGGTGGAGCCAGTTATTTGATTGAGATTAAATGGAGATTTAATGATTTCATTGCATTTTTTTCACTGAAGTCTTAAAATCTTTGAAATGGAGTATTAGTGATAAAATGGACTTAGAATCAGATGCAGAATTTGACTGATTAAAGCAATGATGGTTGATACAAGATAGCTCAGCGGGTCCAGAAGCTAGTGATGGACATCCACTTTGAAAATGGGTGCATGGTCCTACCATTGCTAGAAAAAATAATTTATAACATAAATGGAAGTGAAACATTTTTAATAAAAGTTGGAAATAAATGTTCTTGCAAAGGTTATTCTTTTCTGAATGGCCTGTGAAAGTGTCAAAGCTCTAATGTTCATTCAGTCATTTAAAAAAAAAAATTATGAACCATAGCTTGATTTATTAATGATCTCATAAAAATGATTACTCACATACCTAAATAATGGCATGGCAAAACTTGGAATAAAAAGGCATGGCAGCAAAAGTGTTAACAACAAAATAAAATAATGGTGACAAACTTTAGCTAATGCCTAAATGAAGATTTCCATGCAGATGAGTTTTAAAATAGTCTTTACTGTTAGAGTATTAAATTAATGCATTAATAAAGTCCTTGGTCTCTCAATGTAGAACACAGGTTTTTGAAGTTTAACTTGAACACAACAGATGGACTACCACTAATGGGTTATGAGGTGTAAACATGAAAAAAATACAAATTACAATACACAAGACATTTTCAACATTTCAAACCATAGTCTTTCCCATGAATATATGTTTTAAAAAAACGGTGAAAAACAATGAAATGAGTAAAAATAATGTTAACCACAACAAAGCACTAGATACATTATTGACATGTAAACAATACGAAGGTCAAGGTAACAATAATGTACATGGAGTCATGGAAGCATGTTTTGTTGAAAATGGAACAACGGGATATGAGAACAGATATAACACATTATTATCCAATACAGCATGGACAGTAATACAATACAGACCACACCAACACAAATTTGACCAAATAATGCATGTTTAAATTTTCATTTGTGTCGGTGTGGTCCTTATTGTATTGCTGACCATGTTGTATTGGGTAACAATTTTTTATATTTGCTCTCATATCCCGTCGTCCTATTTTCAACAAAACCCACATCCATGACTCCATGTTTCCATGTACATTTTGTCACCTTGAACTTCGTATTGTTTATGTGTCAAATGTGTATCTAGTGCTTTGTGGTGGTAACATTTTTTTTCACTGTTTGTTTTATATATTCTTGAGAAAGACCTAACAGTTCCAAATGTTGAAAATGTTTTGTGTATTGTCATTTGTATTTTTTCGTGTTTACACCTCATAACCTCTTAGTGATAGTCCATCTGTGGTGTTCAAGTTAAACTTCAAAAACCTGTGTTCTATGTAAGTACTATTGTTGTTCCATTTCACAGAAGTATTACCTTTTACTGGTCCCCTAGGATGATGATTACACATCCTTGGATGAATAGGCCATGGAAAAGAATTTTCCATTTGTCTCTATCCTTGGATATGTTCTCAACCTCATTCTCTGTGATTCTCATCTCTGAAATTCCTTCATGTTCTCTTTTTTCATGTGTCCCTAGGTCTTCCCTGTTTTATTTTTTTCTGCGAGTTCCATGTCACTGATCTTCTAGCTATATATTGTACTGGTTCTTTAGTGTACACCCAAATCATCTCCATTTTCTCTCCTTATTCTGAACATGAAATGAAGGTATGGAGAAATCATGATAACAGTTTAATTTAATAAAAATTAAAAGGGCTAACAAGGAGAGATGGTATGGCACAGATGTGGTGGACAATCTATGGCCTGCAGGCCAGAACTGGCATGCCAAGCAATTTAGACTTTCAAGTGAGGCTTATTTACAAATACTGTATATTCTAACCTATGACTCATAAAATAGCAGAACACAAACATGGACGTACTCATAGCATAAAGAAAGAATTAACATGAATAATTATTGTAAATCAGCATATTATAAATACTAGAGTAGTGCACAAAAAAGCAACAATACTGTTGTTGAAAACAATATCATGTGTGGGACATGTTTAAAAATTAAGAAATTCATACGTCATCAAATAATACATTACATAGCTAAGAATCATTCTTATTGCAATCCATCCAAAAACCCTATAATTCTGTCTTTTGACCCCTGATTGTGTCCATATTTTGAATAAAGTACTATACTATATAGGCCCCTAATAATACTGTACTAAAGATAAATATAAATGGTCAATACAAACATATTTAATGAGGCCTGGGTATGTTCTGTAAAAGTACAGAAAATGTGTAGGCCTTGCTAGTTAACAGGTATGAAAATTACAGAAGTAATACATCAACATTTAAAAAAAATAGAAAAATTATTAAGTACTCAATAAACATAAATTACTAACTAATATATATATATATATATATATATATATATATATATATATATATATATATATATATATATATATATATATATATATATATAGAGAGAGAGAGAGAGAGAGAGAGAGGGAGGGAGGGAGGGAGGGAGGATAGGTGTGGTAAAATGGCACACATTTCACATTTTAGCGCATTCTGACAACTAGACTTAACTATGTGAGACCAAACTGCCATCAGTGTATAGCTTATCCATCAATCTTACATTAGTGAGGGTATTGAAAACATAGTTATGTGTAGACAGTTGAATCAGAATTTGTGAACACATGAAAAAAAAACCCCACTTTGCCCCATTTTTTTGAAACAAATAAGTATTACAAAAGTAGAACAAATAAACAAATTGGTACAAAATCAACGGAGAATTGAAAAACAAAGTAACTTGACAAGATAACATGCTTAATAACTTTATAATAAAACATAAATTTCAGTTTCAATATGTAAAAAAAAAACATGACAGTAATGATAACAACAGACAACGAATGCAAAGTTGAAAAATAGTTAGATCGAGACCCGTGAAAAACAACTTTACCTCATGGTTGAAACACGACCTGTCCTTGAACTGTGAAATTCCACAATGTGACAGAATGGAATGTTGTCGCCTGACCTAGTCACATGTGCTACCAGAAAAATCCATAGGCTCAAACAAACCCACTATGACACTTTTACCTGTGCGCTGTTTTATCCCAACTATCTTATATACATATATATATATATATATATATATATATATATATATATATATATATAGGAAAATGCAGGAAAATTAATCTCCCTCCAAGGTCAGATAAATGGAACATATTATATGGAACAAAACAACAGCTTACAAACACATGCATCGATCATGCAATGGTATTGGATAAAAAGGGCATGAGCCAATGGATTGCTGAATCTGCAAGCAACCAACCAAACATTTAATTTGTGTAAAAGTTAATATTTTAGGGTATAACATTTATAGTTTAATAGTTTAGTCATCAAGCTGACATAGCATAGCAACTCCTCTGAGAATCCAGAAATCAGGGGGCTGTTCTGAGGGTAGGGTGACAGATGTTACAAAGTTTGTGGAGTGACCAGTGGATGAAAGTGTACCTGCTCTGGCTGAAGTTCTGTATAGTGGGCACTCATACATACTTGACCTGTCAATAGCTGTGAATTGAGGCAAAGATGAGGTGTTGTCCACTGGCTGTCCATTTGAGGACAAAATAGCAATTGTGTTATGCTGTTGACAAATGTAAAAAATGCTTTATCAAACAGTTTAACAGGGAAAACATATGAAAGAAACCCACAGTGACAGACAAATATGTTTTAATCAAAACATATTAATATTACTCAAAACTGAATAATAGCAAACAATGGAATGGTCGGGAGACTGCAGTAAAACGTGTGCACCATATTGTAAGTAAATAATGAAAACAAATATATAAAAGGTTAAATAACAGCTTTATGTTGAACAATACATAGGATTGAAATTTTGGCCAAACAGTCTTTATCAAGATAAGGACAAACAAACAAACACAAAATGGAATGATAAAATTAAACAGAGACTACATGTAACAACAATGTTATACAGTATGGAGGTCTGGAAAACAACATAAATTCTAGCATAAATTCTTTTAATACAAATATCTTTTGTTCCTTCCATTTTTTCTCCAAGTTCTTAAAACATATGACTCCATTTTGGGTTACATAGTTACATAATGTTCTTAACATACTTCCGGCATCTCAGGTACGGTAGTCACTAATCATATTGAGCTAAGACTTTTTGTGTTAATTTTAACAAATTTTAATACTTTTATTTTCAATACTGTATTTTCTTTGTGAGCCCTACTGTACTATCTTGCCATGCAATCACAGTTCTGTGGTTCTCAATTATCTTCATCTCTTTTTGTTGTTTTCCATACCTGTGTGCTGTATAACATTGCTGTTGCATATAGTCTCCATTTGATTTAATTGTTCTATTCTGTATTTGTTCATCTCTATCTTGATAGGGAACTTTTGGTTGAAATGTCAATCCTGTGTATTGTTAAATGTAAATATTTTCAATATTTACTTATCAAAACTGAATAACAAAGTCTAGTACCATGTTTGCAATATCATATTATTCAAATGAATAAGTCAATATTTTGAACACATAATTAATGATATAATTATTTAAGCTCTGAGCAGGTAACTCTTGACAGTCCACAGCCTTTCAGACAGTAAGGGTCATTCTCACACATGTGTTGTTGGCCAGAAAAGGGCACAAAGAATAGTGGAACTGTTGAACTGTTACTTGTCATGCACATTGTAAGATGTGATTGGTTTTTTTTTGGGTGGGGGTGGTGGAGTTAGTTGTTTTATCCCAAAGAGGATAAAATGACTCAGAAGCCATGCTGAAGTCAGATGTGTAAGGTCTAATGGACCAGATATTGCAGCCAAGCTGTAAACCATGACACATCACATTCCGTTATTTGGACTACATCCTGCTAAGTAGCAGAAGTTTTAGAATCAACACGGAAGAAGATTATTCATTCTCTCAAAGGCATGATTGTGTTAGGAGATTTATGGATGCATATGTGGTCTTCGAAATTCCAGTACAGGAGTATGCAGGAATGTAGCATATACTTCTGGGCCAACTATTTCATCATTATTCTGTCAGATTTGTTAACCCATCTGTAATGACTGTACATCTGGCATTTCCTTACACCTAGGAGTTTACTACAAAAGGACAAAGGTCCACTGGCCAGTATCTCTTCATCATCCATGAGAATTATTTGATAGATGACAAAAGTAACAAAAATTGAGACAAAACATGCACTTACTTAACTCATAACTTGGAGAAATTATAGATGAACAAAAACAATTTTTAAATGTGTGCCACCATGGCAAATGATATGTAATGTTTGAGATTCATTAAGCTTACAATAAATATTACTTATAGAGACAATAACTTGATCTAAGATGAAACATATATAAAATACTATTTAAAAAAACTTACTTCCACAGCTTCAAAATGGATCTCTGGTAAATCACAGAAGCGTTCATCTGTGGCACAGTTTTGTAGAGAGTGGGTCTGTGGATCCCATCTAGCACCATCAAGAAATAGACCACGAATTATGACTCCATTCTCTGGTCGTGCACCCTTTACAAAATAAAAGTTATTTCCAGTTGATCTCAGTTTTCTGGAAGACATATTAGAATTTGATATGTCTTTACTACTCAGGAGCCACACATTGGTGCTCATTTTTGTTAACTTGTTGAAAGTGCATCATAAAACATTTGCAGTAGTTTTTTGGTCATTTTCAAAATGGTTATTTTGCCCGTGTGTTGCCGGGGCCTGAAAGGGGAGCAAAGAATAGCAACACTGTTTACCTTCCACACATGTCGTAAAAGGTGACTAAGGAGGTTATGGGATGAAGTTGGCTGTCCCATCCCATATAGGGTCAGTGACCCAAAGCCATGCTGAAGTTGGATGTGTCAGGCCGACAGGCGCAGATATCGCATCAATGCTGTAAACCATGACACAACACATTCCGTTCTCCAGACTACATCCTGCTAATCTGCAGGAGTTTGAGAACGAACGCAAAAGAAGAAGAAATGGTTACTTTAGAATCTAGAAAGTTCAGCAGCTATTTTTAGTTTGACTGATTATGGAGTTCCTTGAACAAGTATATGAAACCCTATCTGTTTGGTATTTGAATACAGTACACTGAACCACCATGCTATTCTATCCTTCAGTCTCCAAATTGTTTTACAAATTATGTATTCTTTAAAGTATGTATGTCCTTACTGCTATTTTGCCTATTTGCAGTAATTATTTTTCTTCATCCAATGTATCTTTCAATGTTGCTGTAGTTGATGACAAATTCCATGCTGAAGAGTAAGTTTAATTTGTATTCCCGACAAGTTTATGCTGAGGGACATACAGTAAGAGTGCAGGTAGGCTTTTACAATTACAAGTATTAGTTCAAGGTAAAGGTTGGTCCCATGGCAGAAACCTGCCATATGTGATGAAGACAACTTCTTGTACTACGCCGCAGCAACTGTTAGGTGGGGGTGGCCAGATCCTTTCCTTGCTGCCAATGCCTCATCTAACTCATGTGTCAGGTACCAATTTACAGCAGGGTTGACTGGAGAAGCAGATGTGTCAGGTGAAAATACATGACCCAGATAATTGTTTTTGTCCACATGTCGTTTTGAATCTGGCACACTGTAATCCGATTATAGTAAGCAAGCTCACTATCAACTTTGCGCTCCTCTAGTTCAAAGTACTGTGCTGATAGTTTGAATGGAATAGAGGAGTTTGGTCAGTTGGAGGCTGCAATGTGTCTTTCTTCTGTGCATTCTATAGCCAGAATGCAGGACATGAGAGTTGCTAGAATTGAGCACATGTAGTAAGTAAAAAAAAAGAGTTATAAACCTACTGGAACAGTCAATAACTGATTACTATATCAATCTCTCATATAGAAAAAAAATATACTCAGAATGCAAAAGGTTTCGTACTGATCTTACGCATTTCCAGGACTAGCAAATAGCTAAGACCCTAAAGGCATCTTCTTGGGTGCATCATGATAACAGGCAGTTTCATAGCTCATACAAAACATCTGGTCAAAGTCTTTGGGAATGAATCCAGGCAGTGTAGACTAAGATAGTATGCAAATTTATTGCACAGAAGACAAACAATATTTCTGATAAAAACAGCTATAACACTGTGAATTCATAATTAACAGTGTTGCATCATAATTAACAACAGCAATGAGTGTCCTGAACAGCTAGGTTGTTTTTTCTCATAACTCAAGTTGCTAAGATTAATGGCAAGTCCCAAGCAAAGCAAGACTCATTTACAGAGTACAAGTCTACAGTGAAGGCAGCACACCAATTGAAGGCAATGCATAATGTAAGTAGTAGTAAACTCATGACAATTAAATAAGGGAAGTAAGTCACTGTGTAAAGTCCAAAACTACAGTGGGTGATAAACTACCATGACTACGAGTTGATTCCCCCACACACACACGCACGCACGCACGCACGCACGCACGCACGCACGCACGCACGCACGCACGCACGCACACACACACACACACACACACACACACACAAAAGCCTATCAATAGATCAGAAGTCCTTTATAGGTTATACAAGTCCATTTAAATTGAAGACATGTTAAAATCAGATGTGTTGGGCCAATATAGCACTCTCTGGTTCAAATCACTTGAGACATCATTCCGATTAATGATAGAAAACACACAAGAAAGAATATTCAGATTACAAAGGCTTGGATTGATATGGGAAAGACATGGAGTGATATGGGATAGGCTTGCAGTGATATGGGCTACTTTTTCTTCTTCTTCTGCATTCATTCTCAAACTCCTGCAGATTAGCAGGATGTAGTCCGGAAAATGGAATGTGTTGTGTCATGGTTTACAGCATTTGCTGTGATATCTATGTTGCTCAGCCTGACACATCCGACTTCAGCATGGATTTGGCACACATTTTGACCCTATAGCCTGACACATCCGACTTCAGCATGGATTTGGCACACATTTTGACCCTATATGGGATGGAAAAGCCAACTCAACCCATAAACTCCTTAGTCATTTCTTATGACATGAATGGAAGGTAAACAGTGTTGTTATCATTTGCTCCCCTCTCAGGCTCAGGCAACACATAGGATAGATTTGAAGTGATACAAGTTAGGTTTGGTAGAGCTAATGGCTATATACATAAATATGGCATGAATCCAGTGCAAATCCTTACAGAAAACACTGGATCCCCAACAATGAGAGTACTTGTAGGATCCTTTCCATTGTTGTCTTTTGCAATTAAAACTTGTGCTTGTTTCATTACTTCAAACCTGAAGGTCAATGAATCCACAGAAATGGACATCTTACGTGCATAGTTCTGGAGAACAGCAGTAAGAAAACCTAAAAAAAAAAGAATGAAAATCATAAGTTGAACAAAAATAAAACTATTTGGAACTCCAAGGCAAATTTGTTGTTGTTCATCTTTCATTTGTCTAGAACATGTTTATATCAGAAATTACATCAGATACAAGCATATTTCCATTGTGTGGGTTGGTGAGTGGCATCTTGATTGTTGCCTCCACCTTCAGCACCTGTACTTGCTAGGGCAGACTATGGTCTTGCGGCTGGAGCTGATGCACTGGGTAAAATTAAAATAGAGCCGTTCATAAATGAATTAGTTGCAAGCTTTCAGAATGCATTCTATCCTTCTGAAAACATATGTATAGATGAGATGGTTATAGGCCACAAGCGAAGGTTTAGGCACAAACAATATAATGCAAGCAAGCCATAAAAATACCATATAAACATCAGAGGAACAACTACAACAACATATAAATAGAATCCACACTACATATAGAGACTTTAACATGCAGATAAACACATAAAATAACTGACATAATGTCAATAGCAAAACAGAAAGAAACACTACTATTTTCATCAATGATCAACAACTTTCAAAGGTGAAAGAATTTACTTACCTGGGAAGCATCATATCATCACATGTGAAATACACAAAAGAAACCCAACACATACGATATAGCATACAAAAGACAAAACAACACAAAAGACACTAACAACAAAAGACAAAATAAAACTTGCTACAATAGAAATGACCTGTCTACATAGAATTCTTGGAGTAACAGTAAGAGACAGAATCAGAACTGAAAACATCAGAAGACTAAAAAATACAATGCCAATCCTGGATTACATCAGAAGACAGCAGATTATGTGGTTTTCACATGCTTCTGGACTACCATGAGAGAGTGCCCCTCAAAAAGCATTACTATACAGACACAATGGATACAAAGCCAGGGGCAGATCATGCAAAAGATGGATTACAGAAATAAAAGATTCAACAAAAACAAATATGTATGAAGCATACAAAAAGGCAATCTCCAGAGAACTCTTCTACCCCGGAAGCTGCAAGGCATAAAGGGGTGTAAAGCAAAAAGAAAGACGACAAGACTCTGCAGTCCTTAACAGAAAAGCATGAAGTAATGAAAGATGAAACTCATTTTACTTTCTCTCAAGCTTGAATAGTGTCTCCAAGTATTTATCAAACTCAGAAGTTTCTCACTATTGGCAAAGTAAGTGATTCACCAAGTGAAGATGTCTGGTATTTTATAAAACAGACTTCGTATGAGTAATATGTATCCTTATCATGTAATTCATATCAACATTTTTACCTTGAGGAAAAAAGAAGGCAGACAACCAAAAACAGTTAGGTTCAGTAACAATTTCTGTACTAGCAGTACTCTCTGTGTCTTTTAGTTTCCGTGTGATTTGTCGAAACTTCTTCTCTAAAGTAGAAGATATCAGCTTTGCCCAATCAGTAAAGAATTTTACTCTCTGCTGTAGGTCAGACACCCATGATGACAAAGGTTTTCTGGATTCATAAGCAGCAATCTGTTATAAAAATATAGTAATTTAAATTAGATGGTATGCTATGTGTAAGGTTTTTACAATCTGTCAGACTCACAGAGCTCAATCTTTTTCTTCTCCGTTACACACCACACTCTATATATTGTTCATTTTATTACTGTAAACTCTTAAGGTTCTTTGTTACATATATATTATTATTACTGTTTGTGTTTGTTCTCAAACTCCCACTGGATTTCCAGCAAGATGTAGTCCATATAATGGAAATGAAGTTCAGTTTATATTTGTCCCAATGGCCCGACACAGCTGACTTCAGTGTAGGTAACTAATATGTTCAGTGTTTTTACCACTTCCACTGAACAGTGGACATCTACAAAAATATCACTAGTAAAGAATGTCAGCCGTACTAGAGAACTGATTCTCGTACTTAAACAAACGCTGGTCAACAAGTTCAAGGCTAACCATAATCATGCATGCTTGACCTTTTTTACTGCTGTCCTGCATCTCTATTGACATATCCGCAGATGTTACATTTATAAACAATTTGTTTTTTTTTATTTGCACCATGTTTCATAAATCGGTACATAATTTTATATTTTTGATATGGTCTTAATGTTATTCACCTGACCCGTCATCTTTTCACTTTTGGCATCAAGAAAATGTGGTGGGTTATGCTCAATTTGATTGGAGGTCTTTTTGTCTGGTGATATCCCAGTTGTATGTGGAGGTAACAGTAATGTCTAATTCTAGCATTGAATCCACTGCCAAAATAGGAGGTGCCATTCACATCACAGAAATAGCCAGAGTTAGACATTTGTGTACTTTATTGTTATGTTCATCTGGGCACAAAATTTATCTCTGCCTCTAAAATTTAATGCATCATGCATTCAGAGTGCAGCCACTTTTTCTGGTGTGATCAGACTGAGTTGTTCTGTAACCTGAACAATTCTTTTCTTAACATGCAAATTGGATGGTCCTGAGCACAATGTAGCAGAATACTGACCCTCCTATAACAGTTATTAACAGTTATCCATATCTACTCATGCATCTAGCATCCATTACTTATTGATTCTACTTTCACAATCGTCTGGCTATGTGGCGAAAAGATACAGAGTGCACCTTGGATGGGCATGGTACCAGGTTCAAACATTGCAATAGGCAGCTGTGCATTAAACTGTTTAGAAAGCAATGGCAACCTACTAAATGTATTTATAGAGCCTAAAAATCAATACAGCCAAAAAATGCTGAGTTTAACAATACATCCCAAACAGGATATGCTACCAACAACCTTCACAATCATGTCACCCTTCACTATTTATGTCACTTTATTCTTGTGGTAGTAGAAGATTTCTTGGTTATTTCCTGGCAAATGGGTCTACCATCCAACTTCTTATAAATTCTGCGCCAATCTGAAATTTTGTGATGTCACTGACTGACGGCTGATACAAAATGGCTAATGTAATTGTAAGTTTGTTAGAGGTGTGTTAAGTCTGTTATGGTTGCAAGGACTGCTGCCGGATGCAGAGATGTAGACGACACCCAATGAGAGTTTTAATTTTGTCTTAGTAGCTTGGCAATTTCTTTCTGTGATATCTATTATTAAAATTTTTGATTTATTATTACCTTCCAAAAAGCAGGTACACGTTGAGACAACAAAGAATCATAAGCATCTTCTAGCTGCTCCGACATAACAATTTCACCCTTGACAGCCAAGGTGAGAAGATTAAGTGATGTATGGATCACTGACAATAGGTTGTTAAAGCGGTCAATCTCCTGTCTAAGAACAGTCAGAAGAGCAGAATTGCTTGCCATATCATTGGTCAGAGTTTCCAAGACTGAAACAAACAAAGAATGACAACTCTTAGAGGAATAAACTATTAATTAATAAATACATGGCTTTAATAAATGTTTATACATAGATCATAGACATTGTCTCATCAGATTTGTTTTGTTTGAAGTTGTATTTGCTGAACTATCAAGTTCAATGCTCTCAAGTGAGTACTTGATGATTAGCAATGACCCTACAAAAAACATCACAAATAAAAAATCTATAGCGAGGTGAAAACAGAAAAACAAAGTTACAACTGTTAAGAAGATATATCTTTCCAGTGACAAAATATGGTTGTGAGATGTGGGCAATGATAATGGAAAAGGTACGGTAATATTGGCATTGCAAACATTATAGAAAGGATCTAAGAATATTATAAACAGAAAAGATGAATTAATGCAGATGTCCACAAAGATCTGAACATAGAAGAAGACTGGCTCCTCAAAAGTATCAAAAAAGTGCAAACTAACATATTTCATACATATAAAGACCATTGTATAATGGTTTAAATAGATTAATCATGGAGGGAAAAGTTCCAGGAAAGAGAACAAAAGGCAGACCATGACTACGATGGACACACGATATCAAAGACCTTCTGAACATGACACTGGAAGATGCCGGGCAGCTTGTACAGAACCACGAGGCTTACAGAGTGGCAGTGAGGACAATATTCTGTAAAGGACACATCACAGCGAGACAGAGAGAGAGAGAGAGAGAGAGAGAGAGAGAGAGAGAGAGAGATTATTGGGATTATTATTTTAAGGTATATAACTACATACTTTGAGTAGGACTCATGGCAAATGGCATGCTGCTCTGTTAAAAAGGATTGAGTAAATATGGAGAAACACAAGTATAATGAAGTCAATCCTTTACATATTTTGGGTAAGAAAAAGTGCGGACTGCTGCAAACTTATGTTGATAAGTAACTTTGTGTTATTCATTTTCACCAGTATCTAATTAATAGATTATTTAGATGTCCATGGTATTATTCTTCTTCTTTCTGCTGAAGTACATCTTTATGACATCTTTTACTTGATGTGCTGTACCACATCTTTATGATTTGAATATTATATTTGTCTCTTTAGTTACTGTCCATGAACCAGTATTACCAGAATGAACCCTGGAAAATAAAAGTATTTGGTGTAAGTTGACCGCATCAACTTTTGTGCCATTGGTATAAAAAAATATGGGCCTAACACTGTATCCAGTATATATAGTGTCTCTATTTTTAGTTTTCTATTTGTCACAATTCCACTTAATTTTTTTTTAAGCTGACATAGCGGTACTAACTTAAAATGATCTTCAGTAAAATAAAAATGAAAGATGTTCTGAAGTGAAAAATGGTTAAATTAGAATATTATAGCAGGACTCACTTTTAATCTTTTCCTTGTCTAGTCCTTTAGTCTCCACATCTTTTTGCAGAATTGACTTCAATGACCTTCGAGGTTCCCTCAAAGCATCATTACGTACTTGTGAATTCTCTTCAACACAGTGAGGTAATAGTTGAGTTATGTCCTTTGCTATTTCAGATACCACTGTATCATTGCTCTTCATTGACCTATTTTTATATAAAGAGAATAAGCTACTGTAATGGATGATGGTGATGTAATCCACTTAGCTGTATCTGCTGCGAAAAAGTTTGCGTCTCTTCATTATCCATGGAGACCATGTGTTTAAAGCCAAAATTAAGAAATCGGGGAAAGACATACAGCTACCATGATAATTTTTACCATTAATTATTTATTTCCATAAGAATCTGTCTTCGTACCCATGAAATTAGATTTAGGGGACACTATAAAAATTGAGATTTTATTGGCTTATCATGCATGGTGTGTCGGTTTAATGGCAGTTGTATTGGCTTACCATGCATGGTGTGTGGGTTTAATGGCAGTTTATTGGCTTATCACTTGAACATTTACCAGCAAACAATTTGACACAAGTACATAGCTGTCAACTAATGTTCCATAAATATATATTTTTAACAATTTATTTCCATATTGCACAGGGTAAAATTAAAATAGAGCCATTCATAAATGAATTAGTTGCAAGCTTTCAGAATGCATTCTATCCTTCTGAAAACATATGTATAGATGAGATGGTTATAGGCCACAAGCGAAGGTTTAGGCACAAACAATATAATGCAAGCAAGCCATAAAAATACCATATAAACATCAGAGGAACAACTACAACAACATATAAATAGACTCCACACTACAAATTACACTACAGCTATTCAATCCCCTCCCTGCAACGCCTGAACTGGTAAAATGCAGTATTGACAGTTGTTTTGTTTTTTTGACAGTTATTTCCATATTGCAGTTTTAAAAAAAACCGTATTCTGCAGCCAAAAAAAACCCACAATTAAAAAAGAATTTTTTTTTCTCCATCAACACATGCAAAATGTCTGCATTAGTAGTACTTACTGAAGATGTAACACCACATAAAATTTTTTTTAAAGAAAAAAAACAAAAATAATAACAACAAAAGTATTTTTTGTGGGGGGGGGGGGTTTAAATAAAGAAAAATGTTATTCCTTTTTTTGGGCCAGAAAGCTATATATCAATACAGAAAATCAGTACTAGTTGACATCTATGCAAGTAAATGAAGCCGATGTGAAACAGGTGCTAATTTTTTCTTCTCGCATGTTACACGATAAGTAAACTTGTTTTACATGGCATTCACAAAGATATGTTCACAGATAAGTACCTCCTCCATTTATCTATTAATTGGACTTCATAAAAATTGACTGCTAATTGTATTTTTTATTAATTATTTTGCACAATGACCTCTTATTTTTGCAGAATTATTCCCCATGCCTAAGAATGAAGGCCAGAGTTTTTCCTGGTCAGATGGGATTAAAAATGTTAATTAAAAAATTATTGAAATACCACAGATGAATTATTGTGACATATGGTGAATTAGAGACAACAAAGAAATTAATGATTTATATGAATTACCATCCATCAGAATCATATTGGAAGTGAACAAATTTAGTTGTACCTAGCAGATAGAACAGAATGATAAAGCACATCTGTGCAAATAAAAACACACTTGAAAAACACATCTATCCCAATGGAAACCAAAAGGAAAATCCTAAATAAAATCTTCATCTCCACATTGTGTTATCAAAGTTAGATGTGGACACTAACTAAAGATCAAGAAAAGCTTACTATGAAAAGCAGCAAACAGACAAGATGAGACCATGTGAGAAATGAGAAGATTACAAGACGGAACAATGTCAGTGGTAAAATATAGGGGCCTATTGAAAAAAATAAAAGTGAAATGGTTTAGCCACTTAACTCTTTCAAGATGTAATTATTCCCAGGGTTTGGACGTAATTAATTTTAGGCTATATTTTTGGACCACAACATGATTTAGGTGCAAGCTTCCTGAAGACAAAATATTAGCTAGGGAAAGTTATATAATTTATCAAAAGAAAGATAATTGAATTTGGAATCCATATACAATATAAAAATATAAGAATTGTAAAAACCGAATAAAAAAATTACACCATAAAAAGTGATGCTAGATGAAAGAGAAAATTTTTGGTCATGCATTTTGTTCTACTTAATCTCAATTAAATTTGTCTTGAAATGTTGATATCCAATCTTACTAAAGTAGATGCCTTGACTGTCCATTTACTGATCATAGTTAGTTTATTTGAAGTAAATCTATCAAATGTCTAGTGTTTTATGCCATTTATTGTTTGCTATGTCCAATTTCAGAACTGAACAAAATAATGTGAAAATTTAGGAAAAATTCCCAAATATTAGATTTTCAAAGTTGAACTTTATCCACTCAATATTATCATATGGTCCAGCTCTATTTTTTGTATAACGTAGTGCAAGATTATCATTGCTGTCACTAGGCCTATCTGATTCTTCAGAAACAATAGCAGTGGAAACAGTTTTAGAATTTTTTAGCTCTTACCTATTAGGTCTAGGCCTATTTCTTTTCCGATTTTCAACAAGTCGGTAATCTACACTGTCAAAATCGAAAACACTGTTATTTACAGACACATCACACATCACTTTAAATAACATATCCAATTATAAAACTCAAAAAATAATAAAGACCAATGTTTGCTAAATGTTTGAGCTCTCTTGCTAGTGGAACAATGAAGCCATTTTGCTAATTTCAGGAAAGTTGAACCTACCTTGATTAAATTTTTATTTGAAATAAATATGTCATGTGTCTAATCACACAGTCACACGAGGGATTCCTTTCATTAGCCAGATTTCTAAAGTTTAAACAGCTAAATAAGTTAATACTAATTCATTTACAATCCAAATGAAAAAATCATTCAAATTTAGATGGCATATTTGCAAATCCGATATATCGTGGATACATCCGGAAAGGGGGGGAGGTCTCTCTGCCATGATATATCGTGTTTACATATGGGATAAGTTAATGATAATGAACCAATATTGGCAGGCAGCAAGCACATACAACATGACATTAGAAACAACAAGAGGCAGAGGAAGACCAAGAAGAAAATGAATTGAAGGGGTTGCCAACATCATGAGGCATAACAATATTATTGCATATGAAGTGACAAAATGTGCATATCACAAAAACTAATCAATCCTGAGATGCCTTACAGCAAAAGCAGAGAAAATACAATAGATAGATGTGAATAACATGCAAGTAATAAGACCAATCGGTAAATCAAGAGGAAGATAGGTGGGTAATATAGAGGTAACCCTTCACAAACTAGGGATCAGAAATTTGAGAACAAGGACCGAGATGGATGTAAAGGATTTTTGTGTCTCCAACAATAAATCTTCAAGGTTTGAAATGCTAGGAAGAAGAGTCATTCAAATTGTTTTAATGCCAATACAATTTATGAAATTTAAAAAGAAATGTTAAACTTTGCAACTAAAAATCTGTATACCCAGAGATGTTTGTGGATCTTCTGGGCTGGATGCTAAGAATTGTATTGATGATATCTGTTGCTTGGAACTCTCTACATGCCTTCTCAGCATTTTCTGTGGTTCCAAAGACTTCTGGTGAGTCATTGTTTGGAAGTTCTTGCACAAAAGGAATTACAGAACTGTATTTTAATGACTCTGGTACAGGTGGGTACATCTGAAAGTTAAACATTGGTATATCTGTGATATGATATTAGAAGAAGGTTAAACATGAACAATTGTAAGTTCCTGATTCTGAAGTCAAATAAAAAATTACAATTGGAGAACTAAAATAATTTTTGAAAACACAACGGTTCCTGGTGGAGATAGAAATAAAAAGGATAAAATGGAGATTCTCTTCCATCCGTTGCTTCAAGTTTTCACACTTGAGCAGCATATGCCAGTCTGTAAAATCTGCAGGTTCTCTGTAGTTGGGATAGACTTCCATACAAGGTGTTTTGGATAGATCGAAAAGGTGGAAGTTTTTTAAAATATAATTTTAACCAGTTCTATACACTCTGATAGGATATGCTGCACTGTTCTATATGGGTGCCTGCAACTTCTACAATAAGGTGAGAATGCTGGATTTTTAATAACATTAGTTATGTCCTGCAACTTTGTTCCATATAGGTGATTGCAACTTCCACAATGGGGTGAGAATGCTGGAATTATATAACATCAGTTATCTGCAGTAACACTGCATGAACCGCTTATGGTGCTTCAGCATCAGTGGCAGGCAGTATCCCAATGTTTCATTTGCAAGCTCATCATTTCCATGTGACAGTGGTGCATCGAATGTATCGCAAAAAATGGAGGTTCACATGGTACTGATAATGATGACTTTTGTTGTTATTCTCACTAATTTTTAAAATAAAGGTTGTATTGATAGCTGTTCTGTCACTTTACACACATTAATGCTAGCATCATGAAATATAGTGATTGTAACTAATAAGCTTGTAATCTATAAATTCGTAACCTGTCAGGGTCATACGGTTATCACATTGGATGCATCAACACACAGAGTCCACCAGCGATTTCTGTCTTAAACAATGTGGATGGGAGAGGAAAAATCTTTTCTTGTCCAGTCCTTGATGTTGTCTTTCCTTGTCTTTATTTGTCCCCCTCTGCTTCTTCCATATCAACAGTTCCCGCAGTATTGTTTTTGATAAGGAACCATGTCAACATACATGACCAAACCATGCACATTTTTGTCAGTTCACTATTGAAAGTTTGTCATGATATATTTTGAAATGCTTTTCTGTTTGCTTTTCTTTTCTTATGATTTAGCACACTCCTAAAAAGTGGGCCTTAATTTTTTTGAAGGGTATATAAGGAAAAACATTAAAGTGAAAAAGTACTTAAAGAAACTGAAAGAAAAGAAAATGTGACAAGATTACTATAATTTTTAATTTGCATGATAATAGAAATTACACAACCTAAATAAAACAACTTTAAAGAGAGGATTGACTTAATTGTACTCAGTTTCCCTTATATGTTCTCCATCCCTGTCAATGAAGTGGCATACTACCACCTGCTGAGAGCAATATTTATAGCACATAACTCCATAACTTGAAGCGAAAATCCTCTGGGATATCTGAAAAAATGCACTTGTAAATAAAATGTCATGTTCCAGGATTGAACCTGTAACCTTTTTTAGCATAAAGTAACTGACTATGCTAGGGAGATCCTTGTAATATGTAAACATTTTTTAGCATATAGTAACTGACTATGCTAGGGAGATCCTTGCAATATGTAAACATTTTTTAGCATAAAGTAACTGACTATGCTAGGGAGATCCTTGCAATATGTAAACATTTTTTACACCAACTTCATTGAAAACAGTAACAACAAGTAAGAAATTTCTAAGTGCTTCAGAAACGCATTATCTTCTGGCAATACTTACAAATATATAATCAATGTGAAATTAAACATTTAATTCTAGTTTTGTTATAAGCTACTGGTACATTGCAACTTTAATTCAACAAACACAATGAATTACTTACATGGCTGTTGTCATAACAGAAATTAGACTGAAAAATGGCAGGGTCGTAAAACTTTCTGAGTAGAGATTTTAAACATCGACGGTCCCAGTCATCTGTCACACGCCCGCCATAAGTCACTTCACTTGTCAGGTAATTGAGAGCTGCCCAAGGAACGTCATCATGTTCCTCAAGTAACATTTGTAAGTTCAGTATGGATACCTGTAACATTTGATTTTTTATATTGATGTTAACATTGCTCATATTCCAGTCCGCTAAAGAAAGAAGAATTGGGTACAAGAAACTAGAATAATCACACATGCAAGTACAGAAATAGGAATAAGCAACAATTGAAATTAACATTATGGCAACAGTGATATAAATTACAACAGAAGAAAAATCTCACCTATTAAATCAGAATGATTGAACTCAAATGCACCCTATTGTCATCAAGTGCCATCTCCGCAACAAAGGTTTGCAGCAACAGACATCAAACATCTCATCTCTTGCCTTGGTGGTGCACTCTGTTAGACTATCCTGTCCATCTTGGGATTTTACCCTCCCACTTGTATCACTTCATTTTCTATGAGCAATGTGTTTCATCACTGTCAATTTGCTGAATCCATCACAGTATTGTTTCAGAGTTTTTAAATGATTACGCAATGGTTACTGGTATTGGTTACTGGTTTTGGTTATCTGTTAGAAATAATATCAGACAGATAACCAAAACAATACCAGTATTAGAATACATCAAGAGACAACAGATGACATGGTTTTCACGCAAGTCCAGACTACCAACAGATAGTATGTCACAAATAGCCATGACACATAGACACCACAGCTATAAAGCCAGAGGAGAACCATGTAAAAGATGGACCACAGATATACGCTGAAAACGGACTTGCTGAGTTGGAAGAAGCAAAATAATGCAGCTCTGCTGTGAAACCAGCAGTACAAGATACTTCATGTTCCCCGGTGAAAATCAAACATACTTTCATGTTGGTTATCAGAGAGCATACTCAGAAGAGCCACCTATATAGTAATGTAAGTAGAAACAGTTTCTACTAGTTGTAGTCATCATCATCATCAGGTGCCATGCCGGCTGGTGTAGGCGGTCATGGCTCTCCACAGCTCTCTGTCCACAGTATTATGTATCAAAGTCGTTGTTATTTCCTTGCTGTGCCAGGTTGTCAAACTGTCTAATATTTTCTCACGTTGTCGCCCTCTGTCTCTGGTGCCTTCAATCTTGCATGTTGTGACTATGTTCTCTAAGCCTGCCTGTCTCTAAACCTACAACTACTAGTTGTAGTAGGTACATAATATGTGCAGAATATTTTCATATATTCTGACTCTGTGTTAGATTCTCTATGGTTGTGGCACATCATATGCTAAGATACTTTTGTGAGGCTATATCTTTCAACCCTTTTCGCATCACATTCCCTCCACTGTAACAATTTAATATTGTGAACAGAGCTATAATTGTGGTTCGGTGCAATGCCAGCTGTTACAGTCACTTGTTACAATTGAGAAATCTTGAGCAGTCTTTTAACTAGATTTAACTTATTAGGTCAGACAGTAGACTTTCTTGGATGTTGGTTGGTCTGTTCCAGCTTAGATTTTCAGCCGCTGGTGGTGCAGTAAAGCACTATCTCTATGGCAAGTAGTTGGTCTTGATGGGCAGAAAAAAATACAACCTTGAACACCAAACTGTTATCAACTGTTCTAGAAACGTTAACCTCATAGATAAATAGATCTTCTTCTTCCTCTTATTTGCAATTTTAACATGTCTACACAACAAGTAGATAAATAGATGATGTGCTAGCAAAACAGTCAAGTGCTGTACCACATTCTTCAAACTCTTCTACAAAGCAAATTCAGTTCTCATAAATCAACTGACTGATAACTTTAAATTAGTTTTCAATACAAATAAGTATATAATTCAAAGCTCACCTCAAGGTCTGAGTCATTGAATTCATATCGAATATTCCATCCTAGGGTTCCATATTTCCTCCTTTCATGAACAACACTATTGAACAGGCACAGTCCAAACAGTAAGGGACGCCACTCAGGCTTTGTTGACCCATCATCATACAATTTTTTTGTGACAACTCCAGCACTGGAACTTCCAAATGTTCTCAACAGATTTGCCTTGAGTCCCCGAGGTGCCTCAACTGTCATCTTCAAGAATTACAACAACAAATAATTTAACTTTCCAATTACTGTTAAGATAAGATAATTTATTTTAGTCATTGGCAACAATATAGAAATATGAACATTTTTTATTGGTCTAATTATTATTTCTATTTATTCAAGAACAAAATCGGAAATGAAGAACTAAGAAAACAATTAGGGATCATGTCAACATTATAATATATTCAGAAACAACAAGTTAAATGGTTTGGCCACATAACCAGATAGAAAGAGCAAAGTATTATCCAAGAAACCATTAATACTGATCTTATGTAGATGAGACAGTAACTCTCAACTAACTAATAATGCAGCTACTAATACAGACAATGATTCTCATCCCAGAGTTTGCTAGTAAGGCATCTACTAATACAGACAATGAGTCTCCTCCCAGAGTTTGCTATGCAAGATAGAAAGATGTGTGATAGAAAAGGAGTATACCACTCTTCTCAACATTATCAGTGTAAAAAAGTATAACATTGATGTACTGTCCAGGTCATGCAGGAGTCAAGGCAAAAATTGATACAATGGCAGGTAATACTATAGTGTAAGCCCAGTAATGAGAAGAGACTGCAGCGTTAAATACGTCTGTCATGGATACACTAAATATTATGAAGAGGAGGTCGAAAGAGACAATGTACATGTTCAGAGAATTATAGAAATGATAGTGACCAGGACAGAAGGGAAAAATGTGCCCTCTTTGGAAGAATCCAAATAACATAACCAACAACTGACTGAGACACTGAGGTAATATACTCTTAGATGGCTGATGAACTAGTAAGTTGAGTACTTATGGGAATATTCATGATGTTGTAATGTTTGTCTCTAGTCAAGAATTAGTCTCATGTAGAATTTCTTTAGTTGCTTTTTATTTCAAGTTTCATACAGGTTTGAAGCAATTTGTGTTCTCTAAAATAAATTGCAGCATCGACTAACAAATATTACATGCATAGACCTATCTGTCTTTAAAAATTACTTTTAATTTGGAATGAAGGGGGAAGTTTCTCTGGAATTTGATTTCATATAAAGAAGATTCAAACTCTTTTCATCCTCAGATCCAGAGACTTCTAGTCCTTCTTCCATTTGAGTCATAGCCATGTAGTAATATCTGCAAGGTGTTTGTCAGTTGTTGGTTTGTTCAATAATGTCTATTCTATTTGTCTGGTCTTGGAGCCAGATATTATTCAGCACTTTACATTTAAAAAAAATTGTTGTGCAATAGTTTCATGATGAGGTTTACA
Source organism: Meghimatium bilineatum (assembly GCA_034231615.1). Classification (NCBI taxonomy): domain Eukaryota; kingdom Metazoa; phylum Mollusca; class Gastropoda; order Stylommatophora; family Philomycidae; genus Meghimatium; species Meghimatium bilineatum. The sequence goes on from CM067313.1 coordinate 43,040,209, forward strand.
TAGCTGGTACACTTATAGTTAAATAAAATTTGCAAAGTTCCCTATCATGTTCTTGATGTGAATGGGTAATAATGTTAGGCCTATACTTTTTTCAAACCAATATCATTTCATTCATACATTCATTTTCCTTTTGCGCTGAACTTAGCGCATAGGGCAGAGGTCAGATCTCTCCAATTCTGTCTGTTCAAAGCTATTCTGTGCAGTTCTTGAATAGTATGAATATTGGTTGTTTTACTTTCTCTAAGTATTGTTCTTCTGAGTGTTTATTTTGGTCTACCCCTTGCTCTTTTGCCTGTAGGTATCCATTCAAGAGATTGGTGGTGTATTCTGTTGGTGTCTGCGAGTAGGACATGCCCGATGTAGGACCAACGGCATTTTCTGATAACATCTGTGATGACATTTTGATGTGTCTCTTCTCTGATTTTATCATTCGATTTGAATTCACTCCAATGGGTGTTAGTTATCCTACGAAGACATTTGTTCTCGAAACTCCGTAATTTCTTTTCTGAAGATAAAGAGCTTTTCCAGCTCTCACATCCATATGATAGCACCGGAATAACGCAGGAATTAAATAAGCGCATTTTTGTGCGTGTGCTGATTGACTTTGACTTCCAGATATTAGACAGTCTGTTAAATGCACTTGATGCTAGGGCAATGCGAGTTGTAATTTCTGTCATGACATCATCGTCGAGTGTTACTTTGCTTCCTAGATAGGAGAATTTAAACCAATATCATACTAGATCAATAAACATCCAGATCAACAACCTTGAATTACAACTCTAAGAATTCTGTCTACTGAGTATCTAAGTAAAATAATTAGGCAATTTTTTACATTTTTTAATGCCGTTTCTTTTCAAACTCCCGATGGAAATCTCTTGTAGTAGGATAATGGTCCTACAATGATTTACAGCAAGATGTAGTTCAGAAAATTAAGATGAAATATGTTGCTGTTTTTTATGTGCCAATGATTCAGCACACCAAAAATGAACAATTTATTTCTTAATAACATGTAGGCCTATATTAAATTTAAATATATCTGACCTTGATTCCTGCCTGCAGAATAGAAACAGGGAATGATGCATCAGGCATTGAACTTAGCCAGAGTCGAAACTGAGGGTCAAGACTGGCATCGTCTGGTTGGTTAAACCTAAAAGACATATTTTGTGAACTGAAACAAATATCTTCAAGATGATTAATGAACCCATGTAAAATTTAGGTGACTGCACAAACGTTCACATAACAAACCATACTAGAATCATCAAAGGTAGACTCATATTTTAATCTGTACTGTAAAAATATCTTCATAGTGACATCAAATACCACTGAGGTATAAGAGCATGGATTCTTCTGCATTCGATCTCAAACTTCTGCAAATTAGTAGGATGTAGTCAAGAGAAAAACTTGCTGCAATATCTGGGCCTTTCGGCTTGACACATATGACTTCAGCATGATTTTTGGGTCAATTTGACCCCCTTATGGGATGGGCCAGCCAACTCTACCCCCAAACTTCCTTAGTCGCCTCATATGACATGTATGGTAAGTAACAGTGTTACTATTATTTTCTCCCCTTTTAGGCCCCTTCAGCATACAAGCTTGAAAGCATGCATGATATTAACACTTTTCAAACATTACTTTTTGCACAATTAAAATAAAAATCTCTATATGCAGTTTAGTTAAAATTATGTATAAAAATTAAATGGTAATGTTTATATTTACAATGCTTATTAAAAAAATTTTGAACAGTAGTGTATTGTTAAATTGTGCTTGCACACTGACCAGCAGATATGTGTTTTGAGTTCACTTGCTATTCATGGTTTGAAATTAAAATTACTCCTGTGATTCACCCAGACACTTGGAAGTAAGTACCAGTGCTCGTGATCTGGGAAGGTTTAGGAATGGCAGCATTTATACTGAGCAAGAGTGATAGGCGACTTTAGTCAGTTGGTTTCTGATTAGCTACTGACAAGACAGCTGAGCACTCATAGGAAAAGGTTTAAAAGCTGAAAAGTTATAGAGATTTGACTTCATTGTATTTGGGTTACTCATATGTACTCCACCCCTCTCAACAATGTGGCATGTTGACTGCCAAGGGTATCACTTTTAGCACATAACTCTGTAGCTTCAAGCAATAATCCCCAGGGATCTCACTTGTAGCACATAACTCTGTAGCTTCAAGCAATAATCCCCAGGGATCTCAATTGTAGTACATAAATGTAGCTTCAAGCAATGATACCCTGGAATCTCTGAAAAGATCCAATTTATAAACAAGATGTCTTAAGCAAGATTCAAACTCACAACCACTTGATCACAAAGTTAACAGTTAAACCACTATGCCAGGGAGATCTAGTGATGTTGAGTAACTGTGCTATGACGGTGGTTTGGTTAATAACTTAGCTTACCATTATCTTTTATACTTTTATTAAAATTGTGAGTTTAAATACAATTTTTAATTGATAAAAACACTTGGCATATGGTAATGCAATGTAGATCCTAATAGCCCATTCATTTTTAGGATTAAACATTAGTGTTCTTCAATTCAAACATACTTTTCAACAATATTGTGAAGTCTGGGCATCCATGATGCTGCTAGATGGCAGTTCTGTAGAAAGACCCATCTACTTTTAAGAATTTGGGCTTTTGAGATGAGCTCTTCGGCTTTAGGACCCTGACCTCTTCCCAAGGATATCATGTCCAAATGTGACGTGCTTCCTCTGAGTTCTTTAGCAAACCTCAGTAACTGGCTTGATGGGTCACAGCCTTAGAGATAGATAATTATGAAAACACTTTCAAATTTTTGTTTTTTTGAGTGAATTAAGTTACAGCATCACTGTGTGAATGTAAAATTAAACAGTGCCAAATCCACCTCTTCTTTGTTTTTTAAAGATAATTTTAAGAGTACAATTTACATTTTTAAAAGGTATTTTAGGTTCATGTTTGGTTAACAGACTATATTTTTTTAGAAATGTGAAATGAAATAAATGACATGTTGCTGGAGAATCTGTGCTCTTCATTTTTTCATTGAACATTTCTTGTTGGCTATAATTACCTATCAGTGATTCAGGTTGAGATATTTCATTTAGAAGGGTTGTATGGGTGGGGTTTTCAGTAGTGGCATGCACATCTTTGCACCCGGCAGCAGTCTTCATGACTGTAACAGACTTATTAAATCTCTAACAAACTTATGGTAGCCATTTGTATCTGTAACTGAGCCAGCAGTCAGTGACATCATAAAATTTCAGATCGCCAAAATTAAAATTTCGAAATAAATAATTGGAAAGGTTAAGGAAACATGAACTGTATTTTATAAATTATAGATAGTAGGTCTGTATACCTGTAACTTATACTTTATTCAACAAAAACTTCACAGAGAAGTATTACAGCTACTATAGGCATACTACACATATTATAAATGTTCACAAAGAAAAGTGTCTTTATTAACTCCTAGTATACCACATGCAATATTTTCTTTACCTAGTGAGTTACCTAATGTGTTCTTCTCAGCACATGCCCTAGAAATGTTTACTGTCTGCCCTTAATGTTTTATATGATTGATCTTTTTACGCCAGCATCAATGAGAACCTATGCATTAGTTTTCTTAGCTGTCCATGGTATTTTCATCATTCTTCACAGAAACCACATCTCTGTAGCCTCTAATTCACTTTGAATGGAACATACACATTTTTTAATAAATCCACTAGAAAATGTTCCCATATTTCTTTATACCCTTCTTATATGAGCTTGTAGAAGATGGATTTAGATTGTGCATAATAAGAGATAAATATGCACTATAAATTATCATTATAAATGGGGAATATTAAAGCTGTGTGATACAATATTTACAATATTTTGTAGAATGATAATGTTAGTAAATGATAGGATTTAAACATCATCATGTGTTGTAAGGGGCAGGGTAGGTAGTCATTGATCTCCCCAAGACTGTACCATGTTGTATTGTGTACAAGTTTCACTGCCGACTCGCTATCATAACATGAAGTCAAATTATTCAGCATTTTATTCCATTGACGTCCTCTGTATCTTATTCTGTCCTCTGTCGTTACAATGTATTCTAAACCTCTTCTTCTCATGATGAGGCCAATAAATGAGGAGAACTTTTTTCTGATGTTGTTAAGCAATTTTCTTTTGGTGTCAATCTCCCTTAGTATCTCCCATTACTTTATCTAGCCGCAATGGAATATTTAGCATTCTTCTGAAGAACCAAATCTCTGTGACTTCTAGTTTCCTTCTTACTTGTTTATTTATTGTCCATGATTCACTTCCATATGACAGAAGTGGCTAGATGTAGCAATGAAGGACTCTTTTCCTTACCTTTATTATTTATTCTTCTGTGTTCCACATCTGCAGTCATGTTATATTCTCAGGCCTGTCATCAGAAAGTCCACCATCTTCTCCAGGTCAGAGTGGCTGCCCCATAGCTTTTGCCTCAAATCTGTATTACTTCTATTGACAAGAACCTGCTGCGCACTATGTTTCTAATTTTGTGAAAAGCTGCTTTTATCTGTTCTATTCTATTTCAAGTTTCTGGTGTGCTTTTTTGGATGATGTTATCAAGTTCCCAGGTATTTAAATTGTTGAACAAGTTTTATTGTTGAGCTGTTCATTTTGATATTGCATGCTGGGATATTCTTTTAAGCAATGATCTTCACTTCTGTCTTTTTGTGATTTAGGCTGAGCCCTCTGTGCATTTTCTGTTGTTAATGTGTTGATCATGTGTTTTAAACATCAGCATTAAAAAAAGTGTTGATGCACTCTTGATTTAAAAAAACAACACCTAGTATTGAAATCCTATTATAACAACTCAGTCCATACCAATGAAAAATTTATGAAATAATCAGATGTCCCGGTTTTACCAGGACAGTGCCAGTTTTGTAAGCTATGTCCCAGTATTCCAAAAAGGTATTGTGATGCAAAAATTTTTCAGTTTTAAAAGATCGGTAGATTTCTCATAATAAGAGTAGTTTAAGAACAAGATGGAATTAAAATTTTAAAATGTTCTCTTGGTTTGTAGTTTATAATTAATTATCAGTTGTTATTCAGTCCTTTCACATCAAGATTTTTGAGTAAAATAAATAAAAACAATATTTCGCTGGCTTATTATGGGTAATTTTGTTTTGTTAATAGGTGTCCCAGTTTGTTTATTTCCAAAATATGGTTTCTTTTGTACAGAAATGTACTAAAGACAGTATAAATCATAAATAATAAAAATAATTAGGAATTTTTAAAATTGTTGTTCAATAGGGAAATTCATTAAAATGTATGTGCTGGTTGATTGGTTTGTTGCTGATCCAGTGGTCCATGGGCTCGTGTCCTTTGACCCATGCTGTAGGGATTCCACTGTATTAATATTACACATGAGAGAAATGTAGGCCCCTATCTCTACCATTTATAAAATAATGAAAACAAATACATTGCATTATAGGATAACTTTGGGATTATGGGATCAATGTCAGATTAGAAATGAAGCACAGTCAGATCTCATTATAAGAAATTGGTCTGGACTGATGAAATATTTATGTAACAATAGAAATTTACTATATAGGTCCACAGTTTAAATAAGCAATAGAGAGTTTTTAAAAAAATTGGGCATTTTGAAAAATGTTTAAATGGGAAAATTTTTTTATAACTATTTGTGTTTTAGAGGGAATCCGCTGTAATATATTGCATTATGGGAAAACATTTCAATGAATGTCAGATAAGAAATGAAAACACAAATCACTAACTGGCCCAAGCTTCTACAAAAGTGAACAATTGACATTTTATCTAAAATGTAAATTCAAATGTGGATGCAAACCAAAATATTATGAAAGTCATCAATTTACTAGGAATTTGTAACTGATATTAAAAATTGAATGGCAGAAGATAAAGTAAGCCAGAAATTTAATATAGATAAGTAAATATTTTCTTAATTTATATAGCCTAATTCTCATAACATTAAAAATTAAAATAAATAAATGAAACAAAGAAATATAACTTTTTACATTATTAAACCTTGCAACAACAAAAAATATTCATAAAGTGCAGATATCACAGCTTAGCTGTAAATTGAAAGCAAAACATGCTCTCAAATCACAAGTGAAATATAAGTGATTAAACTAAAGTGAAAGCAGGATAATAAAATGAAACAATTAGAAGGGAGTATCTCAATATGTGAGGTGTACAAAATAAATATGAAAATAACAACAATTTATGTTGTGAATGATACAGTGCATGAGAAAGTTAGAAAACAAGTATTCAAACATCCATAGTAAGGTATACCATTGTTTATATCTTGTAGCCGAACAAAGCAGATACTTTATACAGATATTCCTTTTGAGAATGAGCAGTGAAGAAGAGAAGGGATCAATACCAAAATGAATTTAAAATTTGTAAGTTAATTTAATGATAATGGTAAAAATAGTCTCCTCTCTTACCAAGTTCAATCAATAAACCCATAACCCTTCAGGGTCGCAGGGGTACCACATTGGATGCTTCAGCACACAGAGTCCTCCAGCGAATTCTATCCTCAGCGATGCGGATGAGTGTGGAAATATCTACCCTGTCCATTCCTTGATGTTGCCTGTCCATGTCTTTATTTGTCCTCCTCTGCTTCTTCCACCCTCGACAGTTCCCTGCAGTATTGTTTTTGACAAGGAATCGTGCCTGAATACATGTCTGAACCATGCTAGTTTTCGTCGTTTCACTATTGCAAGCAATGGCTCCTGAACACCTGCACACATCTCTACTTTATTTCTTACGTACACATTGGTCTTATGTTCCCTATAGGAAATTCGTATAATTCTTTTGTAGCATTTGTACTCGAAAGCCTGTAATCTTCTCTCCATGTCCGCAGTGAGTGTCCAACTCTCACAACCATACAACACAACAGAAAGCACCAGCGACTTATACAGTTTGATTTTCACTCCAACACTGATGTTGCTTTTTCAAATCACAGTTAGCCTTGACAAGGACGCTAAATCCATCTCCAGCCTTATTTTTAGTTCTGCTTTGCATTTACCATCGCTGCATATACTGGATCCGAGGTATTTGAAGGTATTCACCTCCTCAAGCTTATGTCCATTCATCATGATATTAGTCTGGTTTTCTGTGTCTCTGCTGTTTACCAAGATTTTGCTCTTATCTGTATTGATTTCCATTCCGTACTTGCTGGTAACTTTTTCCAACTTTGATGTTAATTCTTGCAATGATCGTTCTGACCCAGCTATAAGATCAATATCATCAGCGAAACGCAAGTTGCAAATAGGGTGACCTCCGATCGATATAGACATGTTGTAATCATGTAATGTCTCTTGTATGATGTGCTCTAAGTTCTCACCAAGTTATTTAATGACAAAAAATATCACTCCTGAAGAGAATTACACAACTATAAGTAATTATACAACTATAAGTAATTATACAACTATAAGTAATTATACAACTATAAGTAATTATAAACTAATAACTAAAAAAAATTACATGAGAAAATATAATTCTTGATTAGGAATTAGCATCACAGCACTAGGGGCATTCCCATAAATGCTCAGCTTGTTGGATCCATCAGACATCTAAGACATAAGCTTAGTGATTCAATTAGTTGTTTGTTGTGCATTCTTCGGATATTTCCAGAGAGGATGCGCATTCACAGATTGATTCCGGACTCTACCAGTGAATTGTCACATTCTGTACTAAGTTGCTTTTCACCAATATTCCATATGTGCCTGTTCACAGCTGGGACATCATGTGCACATTGGCATCTAGAACCATGGTCAAGGTTGGAGCTCATCTAGTTTCTCCAGTGTGATGTGCGATGTTGGGTTCTCTGGATTTTGCACCACAAAGGGAAACATAAATAGTAAAGATGAAATTCTGTGGGGTTTCTACAAAAGGAAAGTCTCACTATTTTGTCATCTATTGAGAATTTACTGTAGCATAATGATTAGCTGTATAGGCCAAGAGTGGAACCATCAGACCTTTATCATAGGAAAAGAAGCAGAGGTATTTACATTTAAAAAAGAGGTATAAGAAATGTAAAATATTACATTTTGTAAATTCACTTAGATAACAATAGAGCATTTGCAATTTTAAAAAGCTTTTGAGACTAAAAGATATACATTTTACGCAGATAGATGGATACATTTTACAAAAATATAGGATAGGCCTACATGTAGACACAGGATATATCAACCAAAAATATAAGCCCATAGGCTAAATTAAAAATGAGGAATAGATAAATACAGTGGAATCCCTTTATAAGAAATTAATCAGGATTGACGAATATTTATGTAATAACCAACATTTTCTGTATACAAATATATTTATTATAGAATAAACTAATTGGATATTTTGGAGAGTATTATGAAATATAGAATTTTGTTATAAATGTATGGGCTACAAAGGGATTTCATTGTATAATAGGCTTACATGCTGAGGTATTTAAAAAATATGACAAGATATGCAAAGACAAAAATTTAAAAAATGCACAATAACAATATAGAGGGAACAGAATAGACTTTCAGGGAAAAATATATTTAAATTAAGGCAGTTAAGACATAGAGGATTGACTCCATTGTAATCAGGTTCCCCATATGTATTCAATCCCTCTCAGCAGAGCAGTATGTGTCCTGTAGAAAGCAGAACTCAGAGCACATTGCTCCATAGCTAGGTACCAAGTCCACAAACTTGTGAACACAATGCAACAGGGTTAACCCCTATTTCACAGAGATAAACTATTCCAGAGATAAACAAAGCAAAAGTTTTATAAGGATAAATATTTTAAAGTGTTCTATAATAAATTTAGCCACAGTTTGCAAAGAAAAATAAAAAGTAAGGTTTGCAGTGTTAAAAAAATAAGGTTGAAAAAAATAATAAACAGAGTATATGATTTGTAAGAATATACATTTCAAGGTTACAAAAATACAAACATCAAGGTTTGCATAAATAGAAAATATACTCCACTTTTGAGTGCAATCATTTATAACCAGAACTGGCAAATTAAAGATAAAAGCTAATAATAGATAAGACAGATTTTATTTTTAGCTTAACTGCTTTCTTACCTTCCCCTTGAACAATAAGAGAAATAATAGTATTAACAAACATATTAGTAAACAGGTAAATGATATATAATAGGAATGACAACTTAAGAAGTACATGCTAGTATCATGAAGTCTTTGAAGATTCAAAAATATGGTTCATAAAGAGTTAGTATTTCTGGTGAACTTACGGATTACAACCTTCATTTAATGTGGATTCATTTTATGAGTATCCTACTTGAAATATATAATTTAAGCTACAGATCTTTCAATCATATGAGCAGTAGCGTAGCATCAATAGACGCCAAAACGCTTGGTGCCCCTTTTAAACAACATAATGAGGAACACACTAAGTATCCACCCTTGAAGTTTGAAGCCAAAAGCTTTTTTTGTCCATAAAAAACTATCCCCACTGGAATTTGAAGTCAAGAATATTTAGCTTATAAAAAAAAGCATATGACAATAGGGAAAAAAGATGTAACATAGTGCCTTTTAAAGCACAATTAGGAAAACATGTTGATCTTTAAATTTTAACTGCATTGGTGTACAAATGCAGGCTTCAGACCAATCATACGTTTAGAAATAATGTATGATGATGCGTTTTCTGAGAATTGTAAACTGAAAACCTCTATGTGTAACAGGTAGCCATAAACTACTATTTTGTGTGTGTGTAATTAATTGTGTTGTGTATAACTGCTGAAATATGGAAAAAGTAAGTATACCAGACTCAAATATTGTTAACTTTCTTTTGACAACTCCTGTGAGTAATTTATCATGTGAACAACAATGTGTGTTGAAAGTCCAAATACCAATTCTGCATTTGTCAATTAAAGAATTTTGTAATAATAGAAATCAAAATTTTCAATCATACTGGTATGACATATCCTTGGATAACTGGCTGCTCAGACAAATAAAAAATGTTTTTCTATGTATGTCTATTGTTTGGGGGCCAAAGACTATGAATGGTACAGGGTAGGCATTTGTGATTTAAGCAACTTTATTAGAAAAGTAGTAACGCTTCAAAACAGCATTTATTATACAATGAGGCATTTCATATGTTGGGCAAGACATGAATCGAACATGTGCTATCAGGAGCTGCATAACTACAAGCAGTTAAGACATAATGAGATTGTGTCTTCAAACAGACAATACTTGCAGTGACTCATTCAGTCAGTAATATTTTCAAATAAACAGGAGCTAGCATTCCGTGGACACAGAAGTAAAACTATGTTTCTGGGTGACACACAAAAAGTGGGGAGGGGGAGCTACCTATCTATTTTTTAAAAATCTCCCGGTGTCCCCACTCTAAAAAGTCATACCTTGCCACTGCATATGAGGGCTGTCTACTAAGTTCCAGAACATATTTCTTTAGGGGTGCAAAAGGAGAGTTACAGGCTAATTGGTTCACATGTTTTATCATCTTCAAATTAGTTCTCTTCTAAATGCACACTTTTTCCTGTACTTCTGCCCCTGATGGAAGCACTTCTAGTAGGCACATTTTGAAATAGCCCTCATTAGTCTCATCACTCATCATGTTTACTTTAATCTCCTCATTTTCATAAAATTACTGACCTTTACTGTTCTCTTACGTTGCGTGTACAAGAAAAAATCATATAGAGCAAAATAGGGTGAGTATGAAAGTTGCAAGAGCAATGGAAATGGAATGTTGTGTTTTGTAAATAAATGCCTTAGTAGTGACAGGCCTGTGTGCAGAAGGATCGCCATAATGCAAAAACAGATTGCCTGTGCATGTTCTGGTTGATATTTCAATACCTTCATAGACTTCTCTGATAGTCAGACATCTGACAGAGCGTATCATTTCTTAGCCACATACCATGATCACATTGATGTAGGAAGTGAATGGTCAGTCTTGATGTATATATAATCAAGGGTCATTTTCAAAGGATTTGAATCCACTTTTTAAACAAGAATACCACTAAAATATTTTATATCCTCTTAGACAGGGTTCTACAGAACCTGATTGCAATATTTCAAAAGATTTTAAATTGTTTTTTCAAGAGGAAAGTAGAAATCAATGCACATACATTGTTGAATATTAATGTCCATTATTGGAATGCAATGAACACTATTAGGTTACTTTCATTTAAGGGATTCCACACAGCGCATGAACAAACTTACTGAGTTCTGATTTGGCACATACATTGGCATGTGGTTCTTATGTGCATAAGATTAATACCACAGAGCTATGTATTATGGCTTTTTGGAAATAAATATGCTCTGGAGTTTATTTAGCAGTCTTTTTAATAAGGTAAATTATCAGGATAAATATTAACTAGATGCAAGAGTTAATAATTTTTAATGTGGTTTTTTCTTCGTGTTCGTTCTAAAACTCCTGCAGATTAGCAGGATATAATCAGAAGAATGGAATATATTGTGTCATGGTATACAGGTAGGTTGGCTGGTTGGTTGGCTGTTGATCCATCAGCTTATGTTCTTTGAACCAATGGTATTATTATGTTGGGGAGTCTGAGGATTTTCTACCTACCTGGGCCAGAGCCAGAAAATAACTGTCACACCAACAGGAAGGTAGGTTTATATTTATGCACTACTCCAAGCTATTGCAGTCAATATATTGTTCACTGCGCTCATTCTCTTCCACCAATTGCCTACTGGTTATATCAAACTTCTCTATGACTCTAGTCATGTAACCAAATGTTCAAGGCAAAAGGCTTGTCACATCCTGAGTCACTGCACCTTTATGATGGATCTCAGCCATAGAGAAAACAGTGTAGGTAGTCTCCTCCTCCCAAGTGCTGTGCAGCACATCTCTGACTCCCTTCAAACCAAGAGGATGTATGCTTATATACAAAATAACAAATCATAAAAAAACACACATAAAAATAATAAAAGTATGAAAAGCATAATTGTATAGATGATGTGCTATGAAGCTTCCATAAGATGAAGAAAGTCTCAATATACAGACATGCCATTTACTAACATTTTCTGTTACATGGTTTGTCTAGTTGGCCATTGGTAAAAACCCACAGACATGCTGCATGTGGATAATATGAATATAAATCATTTAAAACAGTGGCATAGAAAATTGCTCCTTATGAAATGAGATATTGCAGAAGAATTTTGAGAATACCTTGGACAGCAAAAAAAATAAGAGCCGTGAAGTGCTAAGAACATTAAAAGTGGCAGAGACTTGGCTCCTAAACAACATTATATGGGATAACAAGAAAACTTATGTTTTTTAAGCAAATAAAGAGACATAACAGCATTCACATTTTAGCAATGGAAGGTATGGTTGCTGTATAGGATAAAAAACTAATGATCTGCAAGAAAAATCTGAACAAGTATGCAAATGAGAAGATCAGAACAAGCTTAAGCATGTCCATGAATGCAGCAAGCCAATATTGTGAGGAGTTAGAGAATTCATAAATAAAATTACATTCTGGAAAGAATATCACTTGAATAATAATCTAAGCTGAAGACGGATGTGTTGGGCCATTGGCGCACATAAAATGGTGACACAACACCTTTCCATTTCCTGGACTACATCCTATTGGAAATCTAGTAGGACCATTGTCCTACTACAAGATAGATTCAGTGGGAGTTTGAGAATGAACCTGAAGAAGAAGAAGAAGAAGAATCTTCTGCATGGTGCTACTCATTTATTCATGTATATTGGTTGGACAGACTTTTAGTCAAATAATTTGGTGCTTGTATTGCCCGATGACTGGAGAAATTTCATTTCATACAACATAACCTTCAAATTTATAGCAAGTTTAAAACACTTAAAACACTAATAAAAATATTGTAAAGAAACAGAACATAGGCATACCTGGTGATAAAATAAATATTAAGGGTGCTTTTGCCATAGATTCACCATAAATCTCATGAAGGTCGAAGGTCCCTGTTGATAAGTATTTGGCTCCAACTTGGCTCTGAATAAACTGTAACACAGATACTGGCAGTATGTCCAGTCTTAAAGCTTTGATAAGCAGCAAACGCTGAAACTTTGTTAGCTTGACCCACTCAAAAACTTGGGATGGTAGTTTGGTATCAGGTCCTGCATAAATAAATCAGATACAAAAATCATATAACATGAACAAATTAATTTTTTTTAAAAATAGGGGGATAAAATAATAAGCATTCTAGGTAAAACTTGTCTAGGAAATTAGGGAAGATTTAACTGGTAAACACAATTCAAAATAAAATTAGTTTCAGAACTTAAACAGACTTTTTATTATACTATCTTTCTGGCTCATCGAGAACTTCCTTCTAAAGTGATGCATTCAACTATACCTGTGATTTCATTTGTCACTTATTGCATACTTTTTGTCGACAGCTAAAGAAAATCACACTTAAAGTCAAATACATCACTTTAGAAGGATGAATCCCAATTTAGCCCACAAGTCTTGTATTGTAGATGGTGATGAGCAAAGGAACACTGGGCCATGAGTATAAATAAGGTGTAACAATCTTAGGCTGACCACTACCCATAAAGTGCATAACAAAAGATTGCCACATATTTTCAAACAAAACTAAAGTACCAGTATACGCCAAAGTGACCAGTGATCAATTAGGAAAAGAATTGGTATAATATCATGTATTGAACATATTGAAAGACAAAGTAAAATGGTTCATTCACCTTGTGAGCATGAACCCAAACTAAATAAAAATAAGAGAATAACAAAAGAATATCCGGGCATAAGGCCAAAAGTGATAGGAAACATCAAGATAGCCTTGAACAATCATAGTCTTGATGCAACCAAGGTGACACATCTGGCCTTGGAATGACAACTTAAACTCCCATCTCTACAATTAACAGCAAGTGTGAATACAATTAACCATGATTCACCTGGGGATAGGCAATAGACTAATGATCAACCTCATTAGCCAAGATAAGTGACTGTGTAAATGGGTGAAGAGTCATTTTTGAGAACGACTTGGCTTCTTCAGAGCATAAATTCTGGACTTGAGTGATAAAATAGAAGTATTTTTATTGTGGAGCTAGTTATGCTGAGACTTGAATTAAACCTCATAGAATCTAGATCATATAGTTCAGAACTTTGTGTCCACACAATTTAGCTGTGGAAAAACGAATGATTTATAAGGAAAAATTAACAATTTTGTAAAGGTAGAGATCTATGACTCAAATCTGACAATGTTTATAATTGTTTTCGAAGCATTGAATTGTCTATGGGTGTGTGTGTGTTTGGCAATTTGCAGGGGAGGGTAACGCTAACATTATTTACTATTTTATTTAGAACACACCATAAACATATATTAATGAGTAGCATATCATATTCAGGATCGCCCATGTGTTGCCAGGCCCAAGGGGGGGAAGCAAATAATAGCAACACTGTTTGCCTTCCATGCATTTCATAAGAGGTGACTAAGGAGGTTATGGGATGTGTTGGCTGTTCCATTCCACAATGTCAGTTATCCCATGCCATGCTGAAGTTGAATGTGTCAGACCGAAATGCGCAGATATCACAGCAATGCTGTAAACTATGACACAATACATTCTGTTCTCCGGACTACATCCTGCTAATCTGCAGGAGTTTGAGAACAAATGCAGAAGAAGAAGAATATTCAGGATGTAGCCATCAACCCAGCAGTATTTTTTGGCTGTAGCAATTTAATAGGCAATATAAATATGTTCAGTAGTTTTCCATTGCTTTCTGAATGGTATGGATACACAACTGCCTGTGGTGGAATTTGAATACTGTACCGTAGCCATCACAGATGCTCTCTGTACCACACCAACACAGAGCTAGAGGACACAATATATACTCATCTTTTTTATGTAGGAAAAAAAAACACTGACTAGAAATAATGTTAACATATTACAATTTCGATCAGATACATTCTAATATTGATATAAAAACAGAAAATGATAAAATTAAACACAAAAAGTGAGTGTCGTTATGTAGAATGTCCATCTAAAAGAATGGTACTCTCGTGTTGATATAAAGAGAAAAATGATAAATTAGGGAATAAAATGCAGAAAAAGTAGGCAAAAGTTTACTGAAAAACTAGGAAATAATCAATAAGAAAATTAGGGAAGAGTTCACAAGAAAGCTAGAGAAGCATTAACAAAAAAAAGGAAGATATAACAAGAAAAAAAGAAATTTACAGCAGAACTTAACAACAAAACTAAAAAATAAATAACAAGATTTCTAATATAATAGAAGCCTTCTATAATATAATATAAACATACTGGCTAGTATGTTTATATTATATTATCACATTTCATTTCGAATGCCGATATTTTCTTTTCCATTGCATTTGTCATTGCCCACGCCTCACAACCATATGTTGCCACTAGAAATATATAGCTTCTTAATAGTTGTAACTTTGTTTTTCTATGGCAAGGGGCAAACTGAAAAATAAAGTCCTGATCATCCTGCTGGTGATCTAGTAGAATGATTGTCCTGATATGAAAGACCAAGCAGGAGTGTGAAAATGAATTCCTACAACACTGCTCTATTGTCAAAATCACACATGAACACTTTTTACACTTGTATACTTTATCTTTATTTTCCATTGTTCTACATTGTTTCTTGAGATAATTTGGAGATAGAAATATTTACCTGGTACAAATGCTGATTCCATTAACCCAAATGGATCATTTGATGCTTTAAACTCTGACCACTGTTGGTGATTGGTGCTAAGACTTTGACAGAGAAAATCAAATGTTGGGATTGTTGTCTCCAAATATTGGCACTGCCGCCAACTAGATTCTGTAATCCAGAAAGGATATGTTTTCTGCTTCGATGTAGAAAGTATATTATTTTTCTTACTACTAGATATTTTAATACTGTCTCCTTGCTCGGTGTCTTCTTGTTGTGGGTTCTCTCCATGTTCTTCACCTAAACAAATAAAAAAATAAATAGCAGTGATGTTACTAAATTCAATTTATCAACATCTGACATCTAACTAAATATATTTACAAAGAGGCCTATTTCAAACTTGTGCAATAATAATTGTGCAAGCACATTCTGAACAATGCTTTAGCTTCTTCCTTATTGCCAAATTTATTATATAATTTCTTTAAATATTCACATACAGAAGTATACATAGGACTTATATAAGGTTGCATGTATTTACAAGGATATTTGTTCGAACTTCAACATATTCTTCAGTTACTAAATATTTATTATTGTAATTGAAAGCACTTAGATCTTGCCAATAAGAACTTTATTTTAGCAAGCAATAAAGAACAAAATTGCCTACATTTGTAACTTTTTTTACATAAGAACTAACACATTGTTTCACTGCTATATTGAGGGCTAGTTCTGTCGGTAGTAGAGTATGCGTTAACTATCATGACCCTTAGTCCAATGCAGATTGATATACTTGCAGGATATAGAATGAAGCTATGGTATAATTCTTACAAATATCTCATAGAAATGACAGAGAAACAGAAATAGTGGCAATGCACTTCTTGCTGGATTTAACCTAACATGATGCAATGAGTGGATATTTGCCATGCTCATTCATACCTGTACATCAGTGTTGACAAGAACCATACACTACATGATGATATTGAAAATATCAAAGGAAATAGTTTAAGAGGGGGGGGGGTCATGGCTTGGCAGAGCAGAGGATGTTATGAAATGGGTATGCACATTAGAGACATAGAACACAGAGAAGAGTTGGAAAGTAAGCTTATCAAGTTTACAAGTTTCATTAAAGTGGTAATCACACTTTCCAGGAAATGTGACAATAACATTCCAATGTATATAGATTCAGAAGTCCAGGTTCTAATCAGGGAGAATTCTTCAGATGGGAATGTGATTGTCTAAACTGATGGATTTGTGGTTCAGGATGTGCACAATGCTTGGACATTCATGACTCAATGCATTAGGAAATAAAGTGAATTTTCTATACAACCACTATGACAATGGAGGTGATGGGAGTGATAAAGGCAGTGATATTCCTGGAGTCCCAGAGTTCTACAGGTGTCTGTTTTCTTACTGATTCTATAATCATGCTTCAAATTATTCAGTCAGGCTATCTAAGCTGTCAGTGGCTTGAATTGATGGTAAAATCTGCGCTGAAGAGAATTACTTAATTTTTGTACCAGGACACATGGGTATGAGGGAATTTAAAAAGACTTGCCAGCAAGGCCACAGTCACTAGTGGTACTTCAATGGACATGCTGATATTTTGAATGCAATCATGGAGCTGGACCAGTTGGAAGATATGGGGTGTATTTCTTCCATATCTATGGATAGATACTGTTTAGAAAGACAAATAATGGAGGGCAGAGCACCTGGGTGGAGGAGGAAAGGCAGACCAAAAAGACAATGGACTGACGACATTAAAGATAACATGAATACATTGTTGGAAAATTCTATGCTCATTGCCCAAGATAGAAGGGTTCAGGGAGTTCATTGGGAAGACAACATTCTGGAGAGAATATGTCACATGACACTATGGATAAAATGCAGGACCTGGGACTGCATCGTGGTGTAAGAAATGAGCATCATATAGGAATCACAAGACGAATTACCAATACTGAACCAACTCAGTTCAGTCAGTTACCACATGCTGTAGGACATACTGAATATGAGATCGGAGCACCTATGGACAGTTCTGGAGTGCCATGATGATGATGATCTGATGACCAACTAACAAATTATACAACACATTTGACCTTTGTTAAAATAATATAATGCAATTAACAAACAGCTGGAGGACAGAATGAATGCCTCTGAGATGTGGATATATAGAAGAATAGGGATATGTTTATGGAAGATAAAGAGGTTCTGGTACTACTAAAGCAAAAACAATTAAGACTGTAAACCATAAATATTTGGAAATATAAAAAAATATTATGTCTTTATCAAGACCTTATTTGCAAGGAAGGTTGAATGGCCATGAAGAAGTAGGCAGAGATTACAAAAATGAAAACAAACTATCATGATATGGACAAAGTACAGTATACCAGAGTTCATCACCAAAGTTAAACACAGAGGATGTTGGAGGTTTATTGTAACCAACCTCTGATATGGATATAGCACCTGATGATGATATGTTAAATCATCATCACTGCAAATTACTTTCATGCTTTATTTGATGGTATCAGTTGTCAGAAGTGATCTTTAAATTTTGAAACAGATTTCTGCATTGAATTTTGGAATGACATTTATCTTAAGAGTCAATAATATTAATTTCAATCAAGTAATAATTAATTCACCATTTGTTTCACTTTCAGAATTCTCCAAAATCAAAGGTGCAGCAACATTTCCATGCAGGAAAATATGCCACTCATTTTCTTGTATCCCTTCCATATTGCTGATCTCATCTTCAAACTTGACATTGGCCTGTAAGTACATAATGTTTTTATTTGTTGTCCAAAATTAATTTTTGGCATTATACCTCAATATAGTATCATTGTACAAACAAGATATTCTCTTTATTTTCCTCTGATAAGTGGTCAGTTTATTTTTTGTCATACATTGTGTGCAAATCCAGTTCACTGTCACTTATCTTCTTCTTCTTTGCGTTCGTTCTCAAACTCCTGCAGATTAGCAGGATGTAGTCCGGAGAACGGAATGCGTTGTGTCATGGTTTACAGCATTGCTGCAATGTCTGCGCCTTTCAGCCTGACACATCCGACTTCAGCATGGCTTTGGGTCACTGACCCTATATGGGATGGGACAGCCAACTCCATCCCATAACCTCCTTAGTCACCTTTTACGACATGCATGGAAGGTAAACAGTGTTGCTATTCTTAGCTCCCCTTTCGGGCCCGGGAAATACCCGGACTCCTGTCACTTATAATACAGACACTTAACTGTTAAACAAAGTTAAACAATTTGGTTCATTACAAGAAGACATGGCCAGATGTCAACTTTTTAATATTATGCATAGTTTCATTCCTGTTTGGTGACCTTGGAGAACTGAGATTAAAAATTGATACATCTGCATCTATCTGCACACTGAGAGTCCCCCCATTCCCCAGGGTTATCCAAGGGGACTCTCAGTGTGTAGTGGACAGTTCGCTGGATCTGCCAGTAGTCTTATGAACAGTGAAATGAGTCTTTATCAATATTTAATTTCATTAAATAATGTTCGTATTTGTTTTATTAAAGTGTGGCCACAGCTGCCAGTAAAGTACCAACAACTTAATAAATGGCAAACTTGTTTAGATAAAAACCTGTACAAAAGACCTAAATTTACAAAGTCATCAAAACTACAAAAACAGAAACAAATCCTACATAACAGATAATCTAAACATATTTATAATTATAGTTATTCAATACATGAATCACAAATCTGTTATTAATAAAAAGCCTTAAGACAAATGTGTACATAAGAAATAAAATAGAGATTTATACAGGTCTACAAGAATCGAGTGGCATGTAGGAATCAAAAGAAGAGTTATCAATAAACACAGAACCAGAACAGTCAGCTACCACTTGCTGATGGACATAATGAATATGAGATTGGAGCACCTATGGACATTTCAGTAGTCTATCTATCTATAAACTATAGCCCTTGTTTGTCTTGAGGCATCAGGTGTAGAACATTTCTCTGAATGGCCTTCTTGTGTGCTGTTTGTAAACTTGTTCCTGTGGTTTCTTTGATATCTGTGGTCCATCTTTTACCTGGTCTGCCTCTGGCTTTATAGCCATGATGGAGACTTTCTGGTCAAAATGGTGGGCACTTTAGATATCTTTCGGCCAACCTCTAGACCGGATACTAGTTTTCGGTGTCTCAGTGTATTTTTTTATGGAATGGGAGATTTCTACATCTCAATGTGATCGATTAGAACAGAGCAACTATTTAGAAATCCTGAAACAACGCTGTGACAGGTCTAGGAAATCAACACAGACAAAACACACTGCTCATAGAAAATGAAGAATGCATTTAAATAGTAAAATGGCAAAAAACTTGCACGATTTTGACATGTATGCTGCCATGATTCTTTGTCAAAAACAGGAAACAGTCAAAGGTAGAAGTAGAGGAGGACAAATAAAATCATGAATAGGCAACATTAAGGACTGGGTAGATTGGAATTTTTCTTCACTAATCTGTATCACTTTTAAAAGAAATCGATGGAGGATCTGTGTGTTGATACATCCATTGTGGTACCCCTACAACTCAGATGGGTTATGGGTTTATGAATGGATGGAATAAGCCTATGTGTTAAATTATTCGAATTAATTTTTGGCTTGAAACATCCAATAAGATTATATTGATGTGACTTCTTTAATCTGAAAATGATCAATAATGTTACATCAATGATGACCAAATATGGCTAGAAATGTTACACTCTTAAGGATAAACCTTACAGGTTAACAAGTATTATGTGGATGTCATAATGTTGTTTCAGTTGTTGTTAATGCTAGTACAATTATCAATCTATCTATCTATTGTCATTTCTGTTAGTACCTTTTAGTATTATGAGGGAAAGTTAGAGTTGTCTGTTGTTTACCATTTGGTTCTCATTGGCCATGGTCAGCTCATGTCTTTTTAAGAATGTCAAAAAATTGGCATGTTCCAACAGTAAAGAAAGTTTTTGTGAGACAAATTGGCTATATAAAAGTGGCTTAGACAACAACTATGACAGAGTTTAAATTATCAGAATAACAAAATCTATACCTGCATAATACTTGAACACAAAAGAAATGTGAAAATAAGTTCATGATGTGAGAAAAGTCCTACAGACACAATCCTATAGATGGTGTAAGTCAATTGCTCAATCATTCTCTGTAGATGTTTCTTCAGATCCGACAAATTCTTATCTTCGCTGGCCTTCACTGTCTTCTTGGATTCTAAAGGTGATAGTTTGTATTAGAAACACATTTTTCCATATTATACAACAGAAACAAGATAACATCTCATCCAGAAACATTTTTTTTCATAACAGATAATCCAATAGCACTGTATTTGTTAACTGCCCTTTAACCAATCACCAACAACACTGTTTTGTTAACAAATCAACAAACAACACTGTACCGGTATTTGCTATCAGATCAGCCAACAACATTATGTTCATCTGCAACAGACCTCCACTATTCCCTGACTCTTGTTTTGGTGGTGTACTCTGCCAGACTGTAACCTGTCCATCTTGTAATGTTACTCTCCCACTTGTATATCTGCCTACCTCTAGTTCGCTTCCCTTTGACTT
Organism: Meghimatium bilineatum; assembly: GCA_034231615.1. NCBI lineage: Eukaryota > Metazoa > Mollusca > Gastropoda > Stylommatophora > Philomycidae > Meghimatium > Meghimatium bilineatum. The sequence continues at coordinate 43,061,350 of CM067313.1, forward strand.
TACTCTCAAGTAAGGTCTTCAATAAGGTGTCATGCCTTTTAATGTGTCCAAAATATTTTAGTTCCCTGATCTTTATTTCCTTTAATAATTCTTTCTTCATATTAAGTGTTGTTAGAACCTGTTTTTTCTTCTCTTTCCATGATGTTCTTCCTATACTTATATATATTCACATCTCAAAGGCATCAATCAATTCTGTCTTATAATTGTTTGATTAATGTCCATGCTTCTGAGCCATACATTAATATAGAAAAGATGTAGCATTTTATAATTCTTATTTTTAACTTATTTGTAATTTGCTTAGATGTTAATATTTTCCTCATGTCGTTGAAACCATTTGTTTTAGTCATTCCTATTCTTATTTTAACTTCTGTTTCACATTTTCTGTCATTTGTGATTATGTGTTCAAGATATTGATAGAGCTCTTGTTGTTGTAGTTTCTCTCCATGTATGTTTATGTTTAGCACCCATTCTTCTTTGTTTGCTGATTATCATGGTTTAAAAAAAAATATTTATATCCAGTCCATATTCTTTACTTTTCAACACCATTTTCTTACCAACATTGTGTTATCAGTGTCAAACTTGGACATTAGATTCTAGAACAATTCATAAAATTAACACCACTGAAATGAAATGTGTGAGACGTATGATTGGAGTTAGCTTGAGAGACAAAATCAGGAATGAAGCACTAAAATTGTTTCAATTAGGGATCAAGCCAACAATAGAATACATACAGAAACAACAAGTTAAATGGTATGGCCACATAACCAGACAGAAAGAGCAAAGTATTATCCAAAAAACACTTAACAAATGATACGAAAACAGGAGACCTATTGGACGCCCTCGTAAAAGGTGGATAGATAGTGTATTAGAGACACTCGGAAATATAACAGCAGAGGAGGCAAATAGAAGGGCAAAAGACCGTACACTCACTCTCCCCTCAACACCTGTACATGAGGACAGAAAGAAAATTCTTTACTTGATTTATCAACTGTTTTTGCTAACTGATCAGCGAATGACACTATTTTTGTATTTGTATTTGTTAACAGTTCAGCCAACAACACTGTTGTGCTAACAGATCAACCAATAAAACTGTTTTCTTAACAGATAAGTCAGCAACACTTTTATTAATAGATAAACATACATCACTGTTTTTATTAATATATCAACCACCAAAACTGTTTTTGTTAACAGATCAGCCATCAACATTGTGTTCAACAGATCAGCCAACAATAGATTTGTTAACAGATGAGCCTACAGCTCTGTATTTTTGCTAACAGATCAGCCAACAATACTATCTTTGTTATCAGATAAGCACACTGTATTTTTGTTAACAGCATTAAGAAGTTTCTTTGTGATCACACCATATGCTTTGTGTTCACCAAGTTGTGGATTCGTAGTTGGATTAAGATGGCTAAAAAAAGATGTCTAATATGGAGAAACAACAAATATGGATAACATAACTGATAAAAAAATATTAACACAGCCATTATCCTTAACAAAATATGTCTTTAAAAAATTGTTCATACAATTTAGGAAACTAATATGATTAATATTAGTTTTACACATACCTTCTGCATCAGCATCATTGTGCATAGATTTGATATGTTTAGCACTAGCAGGCCTTAAAACCCCACTAGCCAGATTTTTACTTGACGTCAGACTATTGATATCATCATTTTTGTCAGAATTGCTCTCACTGATACAGGTTGAAAAAATGGACTGGAACCATGTCAGTGAGTATTGATACATGACATCAAGGCTTGCCAATTCAGCTACCACAAAATAAATCACAGCACCTCGTGTAGCCACCTATATTTAGAGAGATATTGACACACAATTAACTATATGGTGTCCTTCTCTCATCGTTTTTAATGGGATGTAAATAGAAAAATTTTTAGCAGCTGTCAGAACATTCTTGTCAATATTATAAGTGTATATTGCATAGAATCAAATTTTGTTCAATATTATTTGCATTCATTATAGCAAATTTTCCAGTAAAATGACGCAGGCAGACAGCTGTGTTATTTCTGCTTGATGATAAGGGAAGTTCTGGAGAGTGGCACCAAAAATAAAATTCTGCCCACTGAAATGCTACTATTGGACTATCCGCTTTGTACAGATCATGTCTTTTTGTGCTTATGTGTCCAATGTGGCACCTTTACAATAATTACTGTTGTGGACTCTATCATTATATTATTATATAGTAAATCAACGTGAGAAAATATTAGACAGTTTGACAACCTGGCATGGCAAGGAAGCAACAACGACTTTGATACATAATACTGTGGACAGAGAGCTGTTGAGAGCCATGACCGCCAACGCCACCCGGCATGGCACCTGATGATGATAATGATAGTAAATCAAATTCTTTTGAATATTACTTGTGCAATTATTGAAGCATAGGACCTGTATAGGACCTTGCTTTTCAACTATTGTTGAATTTCTAGGCTCCACTTATAAATTTCATTGCTGTGCCAGAGTTGAGTGCAAACATACTAAATGGATGGGTTGCATGATACCATTGTTGCTGGTGCATCTAACGGCCTGGTATCTCTCACTTCAGTACCAGTGCTTGCTTGGACACAACTGTGGTCTCCACTTCAAGGAGTTGGCCTTGATGGGATAAAGAGCTGAATGAAATGACTCAATCTGTGTAGAGCTTTGAAAACTCCCTCCAAATTCGCCAAGTCAGGACTATTTGATTGTCTCACTAGCCCCTCTGTCATGCAGACCAGCTATTATGTGTGTACATTACAAACCAGAAGCCACGATACATCACATTCTGTTCTCCGTACTATATGCTGCAAGCAAACAAGCAGGAGTGTGAGAATTAATGCAGATGAAGTTATTGGCTATTAAACTGCCTTCATTTTACTATAGAAAGACCCTTAGATGCCTATTCCTGGGTATTTGTAAACACTGTAACATGACCTGCATTGAAAAAACTGTACAGAAGCCTGGTGATTGTGTCTGTCAATATCTGCATGTTATGAACCAAAATCTCTAACTATTATTGCTATGCATTGCAATGGCACAAACCATCTTGCTGCCTATGACATTCATTAAATTGCAAAAACGTCTTGCCCCACTGACATTAGAGCTCAGCATACCAATGAGAAGTGTTATATATTGCAGTGTGGTATACTAAAGACTTTAGTCTCAATAATTTTCACTCCTATATCTAAATATGCTTTTGCTATCATTCTATTTGTCTCTAGTCATAGCTAATTTGTTTTGTTTCTATTGCTTACCGGTAAATTAAAAAATTTCAAGTTCTTTATTTCTACCAATAATAGTCTAGTCCACTTGTAATATTAATTTATTGCTTTTTCTCTTGTCTGGCATTTTTTCTTGATAAAGACCATTTGGCTAAAAAAGATTGTTCAAAAGGCATAGAGGATTGACTTCATTGTACTCAACCTACCCTATATGTACTCTATCCCTGTAACAAGTGGCACATCACTTATCCAAGAGTACCACTCATAGCACGTATCCACTGCTTCAAATCGATAATCCCCAGGACCTCCAACAAAAATTCACTTTATAAACAAGATGGTTCCAGACAGATACAAATACACAACCTATAATGGGAATGGCGTAACTGCTACACCAGGGAGATCCCCTTAGATCAAAACACTGATTAAATATTTTTTCAACTACCGGGTATTGACTGTATTTCTTCATGCAATTTAGTCTTCCTCTTTGGTTCTTTTTACTTCATGTTCTCATTATCTACCTATTGGTACAGTTTTACTGGTCCCACATATTATAAATTCATTCATTCATTCATTTTCCTTTTGCGCTGAAGTTAGCGTATAGGGCAGAGGTCAGATCTCTCCAATTCTGTCTGTTCAAAGCTATTCTGTGCAGTTCTTGAATAGTATGAATATTAATTGTTTTACTTTCTCTAAGTATTCTTCTGAGTGTTTCTTTTGGTCTATCCCTTGCTCTTTTGCCTGTAGGTATCCATTCAAGAGATTGGTGGTGTATTCTGTTGGTGTCTGCACGTAGGACATGTCCGATGTAGGACTAACGATGTTTTCTGATAACATCTGTGATGAAATTTTGATGTGTCTCTTCTCTGATTTTATCATTCGATTTGAATTCACTCCAATGGGTGTTAGTTATCCTACGAAAACATTTGTTCTCAAAACTCAGTAATTTCTTTTCTGAAGATAAAGAGCTTTTCCAGCTCTCACATCCATATGATAGCACTGGAATAACGCAGGAATTAAATAAGCGCATTTTCGTTCGTGTGCTGATTGACTTTGACTTCCAGATATTAGAGTCTGTTAAATGCACTTGCTTGATGCAAGGGCAATGCGAGTTGTAATTTCTGTCATGACATCACCGTCGAGTGTTAATTTGCTTCCTAGATAGGATAATTTGTGTACATATTATAAATAGAAGAGGCTATTAGACTATTATATAATACTACAAAACAGACTATTTTGTACATCTAAGAACTTACATTGACTAAGAAAGGTTACAAACAATAATAAATTTAGGACCTAGAAACTTACATTGATTAAGAAGGTATGCAAGCAATGATGTTAGTACAAGAATTGCAAAGGTAAAACTAGCATCCAGAAACGTTTGATGAAATAGGGGAATTAAAAATCATAAACACAAAAACAAAGTTTATGATATTCAAATACAGTAAGCCTATCCATCTTTTCTACATAAGTGAAAGCTTAAAGTAAACCAAAGTTATAAAAAAATAGATTGGACCAAGGCTATGTATAGGGCCTAAGGGTTGGGTTTGTGGGATTAAAAAACCCTCTCCTTCATAGGAAAATAGACCATATTTAGTATTAAGAAATTAGAAAATTAGATAGTAACCTATGCATCACCCCTCTTCCCCCCCCCCCACATCCCGCCCCAAATAAAAGATGGTTACATACCTTCCACATTATAAAAATAGCTGAGAAATCAAAATAGGTAAATCTAAGAGAAACTGACAAGAAAAACTAAAATAAATGGCACTGAATCATTGTTAAGATTGAGAACATGCCCAAAAATGAGATGCATGGCAAAATACATTTCAAACCCCATAAGATGTCTGACAACATGTGAAGGATAATAACGATAATTGAAAAGTCTAAGTCTATAACTTTAAACAATTCAATTCTATAACTAAATTATACAAATTTCAGTGTAGGAGTTTATTTTGTATGTTACAAGGCTGGGTCAAAGGGCATGAGCCCTCAGATCGCTGGATGTGAAGAGGCTAGGACAAAGTTAGCTAGACAGTTGAGTCCAAATTTTCTTACACAAAACATATTAAACTTTCAAACATCTTACGGGTAAGTATCGTTTCCGAGCCATGTTGAGGTTATGTTCTGTTTCTTCTGACTCGGCAACTCTCTTGTGAATCTCTTGAGACTTGGTTTTGCTTTGTTGGAGAGTCTCTACAAGGTCCTGGTCATCAAGAAGATGGCCTACAATTTGCAACATTACATTATATTTATTTTTTCTCAAATCAGAATCATCATATGCCTAACTTGGTAAATGTTGGGGTTAATGCCAATAAAAAAATAGACACCCCCTGAGTATTCATCCTGACACAAGCATACATTCTAAAAAAAACTATTTAAAAAACTGTAAAGAGTTGACTTTGCTGCACTCAGGTTCCCAATATATAATCCACCAACTCTCTCAACAGAGTAGCACAACACCTGTTAAGAGTATACAGACAGTTATAACTCATTGCTAATTGCTTCATAGCTTTAAGCAATAATTTTAATAGATCTCTGATAAATGCACTTGTAAACAAAATGTCACAATAGATATCAAACTTTTAACTTCATGAGGACAGGAAAAATAGCTTAACCCTTTGACCATGGAGTTGGCACAGAAGTAGAGTTGATAGTTGGCTCACCTGGCAAACCCAACTTGCCAAACCAGGTGGTTCGAATGCTGAAATTCACACTGTATTGTTTATATGATTGGATGTATTAGTGATACCTAAAAATTCAACAATAATTTAACCACATTGGCTATGGAAATCTCCTCAAAGAGTAATGAAAAGTAACCTTTATTTTGCGAACATCTTCTTGAGGTGCAATGGCTCATGTTTTGGAATAATTTATTGCGGAAAGCACCTTAAGGTACTTGAACACTTTGATTGGCTAAAAGTTCTTTAGGGGTCATCTAAAAATATAATGTTGCTCTTGTAGAGGTAACTTCTGCTTCTGTGAGTTGAAAATATGTCTAATCATAGACACAATGAATCAGTAATTTATAACATTTTAGAAGAAAGTTTTTCTGATAATTCTAGCATTAATTTATCTGATACAAGAAGTGGTTTAGAAAGTACTGATTTGCATTTGATAATAGGAGAGATTTAGAGGATATAGATTCAGATAATATCTGCAGTGCACATGTTTCATATTTGTGGTCAGACATATGTGATACAGTACGGAATTAGTATTATTATTTTTTAAATATCTTCCTTTTTCTAAACGAATGTACATGAAAGGTTTTTACGCAAGTCCCATAATATAAAGAAGCATTATGCTTATAAATTCATAAGTTACAGTATACAGTAATAATAAATTCAAATTATTGAATGCTAGAATTCGGTGGGCAAGTTGGTTAGGGAAAAAATCTAAGAAGCCTTAAAATTGTCCTGCACTTCACTGCCAGTTTGACAGATTTACTCCCATAACTATATGGTTAATAGCAATGTCCTGTACAGGATATGCTTCAATTATTATTATTTTACCATGAATATCTTCTTATAAACAAAGGGTGATAACGTTTGCCATATAAAGATGTACAATCAAGGAGACAACAGAACAAAAACACAAAATAATGTATATATACAAGGTTAACAGAAAACATAAAGATCTTTTCACACAGGTCACAACAGACTGAATACCATCTTTACAACAAAACACAAATAGGAACTTTTTCTGAGTGGAAATTTGATACTGATAAAATTATTTGTGAATATCTTTTAAAAAGGTCTTTAATATTTGATGAGAATTGATCGATGTGAAATGATGTCAATAACTGGACTCCAATGTTATACTCAACACAGAAGGTATGATATTATACTCAACACAGAAGGTATGATATTATACTCAACACAGAAGGTATGATATTATACTCAACACAGAAGGTATGATATTATACTCAACACAGAAGATATGACATTATACTCAACACAGAAGGTATGATATTATACTCAACACAGAAGATATGACATTATACTCAACACAGAAGGTATGATATTATACTCAACACAGAAGATATGACATTATACTCAACACAGAAGGTATGATATTATACTCAACACAGAAGGTATGACATTATACTCAACACTCGATTTGATCTTTAGATCAAAGAATTTCTGATACATGAAATACAAACAGTATCAAGAATTCAAAAGAATAGTCTGAAGAATAGCATAACCTGGAAACATAACTTTGCACACACAAAAAAACCCACCAAAAACCACTAATAAATCAGAATAGAAATCACCAATTTCTACATTTTTATGGAAATATCAAATAACCTATGGAGATTTTCAGAGTGCTGTAATGATAATCTTCATTGATTGCTCACTATCATGAAAAAATATTTTATTGCACAAATATAATTAATATTATGTCTTTCACTTAATTAAATGAAATTTAACATAAATTTAACGTAAATTAATTAACATAAAAATTACAAATAATTGAAGTAATTCTATGCACAAACCTTGAGTATTCTGAAGCATGGATAGAGTTTTGTCTTCTAAATCTCTAAGAGTCTGCTTGTCACTGGCAATGCTGTCTAGCAGTTCTGTGCGCTGCTTTTCAAGTTGAGGTCTTTCCTGAAGTAAAGGAAGTAAATGTATTCCCTGTATTTTTAGCTATAATTATTCCCTATATTTTTTATAATAAAGTAATTTCCATAAATTTTTTTTCTGTGGCTTTATGGAAATTTTGTGAAAGTTTCTGTCTTAACATGGTGTCAGGTATGTGCTGAACATCAGAAAACAAGAAGTTGCAACCTCAAACAGACTTATGGGAAAACTTGGGCAGAACCAATAAATCTGCAGATTTAAGGAGATAAAGTGTGATGTATTAAATACACCATCAGGGATGAATCTCATAATGTAACCAGACATGCATTTAGCTAGAATAAGCAGGGAAAAGGAAGAGTTGAAAGGCTAAAGAATATCTGATAAAGAACAGTAGAATAAAAATCAGAGAGCAACATTTACTCTAAGCTATGTGGGTGCACACATGTTGTCAGAATGTGCTGCATACAAACATTAATACTTCACACATGAAGTCTTGAACTGTGGACATAAAAGATCCTAAAGTACTATCTCAAGAGTTATTTGGGTATGTGGTTTTGTGTCTGTCCAAACCTCTGTCTGTCAAAATTGAAAGAACACTTCTGGGCAACTGATACCCTCAAATAAAGCATGAAAGTAATTTGCTATATTAAAAAGATAATGATAATTTAACATATCATCATCAGGTGCTATATCCACTTCAGAGGTCGGTTACAATAAATCTCCAACATCCTCTGTGTCTCGCTTTGATGATGAACTCAAACATACTGTACATTGTCCACATCATGATAGTTTCTTCCCATATTATTTATCTCTGCCCACTTCTTGCATGGCCCTTGAAGTATCCTTGCAAATAAGATATCAATATTTTTTATGTTCAAAATATGTCATTAGTATTAATTGTTTTTGCTTTAGTAGTACCAGAACCTCTTTGTCTTACATAAATGTATCCCTATTCTTCTATATATTCAAATCTCAGAAGCATTCACTCTCCTCCAGTTGTTTATTGATTGCATCATATTATTTTAACAAAGGTCAAGTTTCTTGTATAATTTGTTAGTTAGTCATCAGATCATCATTGTGGTATTCTGGACAAGATCATAGGTAGGACAACATAGGATAATTTTTAAATGGAATATAGAGTGCAGGCTCTTGTTTTATTATATTATTATATTTATATTAATTTATATTATGACTTTTATATGTAAATTAACAATAGAAATAATTCTTCTTCTTCTTCAGCGTTCATTCTCAAACTCCCACTGGATATCTCTTGTATCAGGACCATGGTCCTATTAGATTTCCAGAAGGATGTAGTCCAAAGAATGGAAATGCGTTGTGTCACCGTTTTATTTGCGCCAATGGCCCGACACATCCGTCTTTGGCTGAAAAAATAATTTTGTACACAACATTTGTACACAATATTTGGTGAAGTATTTTCATTTTTGTTTCTTATAAGATATATACTGACCTGTTTAACAACTGAAGACAAAAGCTGTTCTTGAAGGCCATCAAATGTGACAGTAAAATTTATGATGTTGACTTGCAGGTAAACTCCTGGCAGGTAGTGTGGGTTTGACAGTGATGTAGTTAAATATAGTCTGAAATATGAGGGAAAAATATTTTTTTTTCAAACACATTATGACAACAAGTAGAATTAATGTTAAAAGTAATAAATAAAACATAAAAAAAAGATAACTAGACAACTCGAAAACATGAAAGAAAACCAGCAAAATCTTGGCTAACAGAATTCACTGATAAAAAGGTTGTGAATTTCTATGATCAACTAATTAATCTGAAATTAAAATCCACGTTAGTCTATATAATATTGATAGATTTAGCCCAAAAAGACTCATATATATATGAGTCATTAATCATTATGTCTTGAGACCAAAGATACTCCATTGAGTCTTGCAGTTTGTGACATTTATTTTGTCATTTTTGGTATTTATATCAACATAAGGATGATTCTGATCGAAAGTGTAATATGTTCACACTACTTCTTGCATGATTTTGATGTGTATTGACATCAATTTTGTAAGTTATTTATAAGTTTTGAACATGGGTTTATGTAATGTAATTTTTTCTTATATATTTTCGAGTTTACTTATTTTCACATTTAGCATTGTGTTTGAAAATGTATGCTATTTGCAAGAGAAATATGCCACATTTTCATCTGACAATCTAGGCCTAATCTCATAGATTGACGTAGAAATTTGTTCTAAATAACAAATGCTTGATGTACTATGTATATATGCTATACATTTTTGTGTTCGTAATTGGATTATTTACAAAACTAATACAGTTTGAGTGGAAATTATTATACAGAAGTTTGGTAAGGTCAAATATCCTCATATCAGAAATAATATTTATTATTCATTTACGCTTTCTATTTTCCTGTTAAAATACATTTTTAAATATTAACATTATTTTTGTTTCAAAATGAACTTGTGATAATCACATTCTGTGTCCATTTTTATTTATATATATATAAATTTAAAAAAAGGCGCCTATATATATATATATTACATTATAATGTAAATATCTTTAGAAATAATATTTCTTGTTCCTGTGATGCATGAGCAAAAAAATAAAAATCTAACAAACTTTAATTCCATCCAAACGGTAAAAATACTCTGAGCGGAATCAGTTAAACCTAGAGACGATTTATAGGAATCACATTTTAAAAAGAAACAAGACATGTTATTCAGTTCTGATATTATGTGTAATCTTAGACAGTATGCAAGCTACCAAAATTCACAGGCTTTATCTTCATTACAATCAATACAGCTGAAGCTAGATATGTTGGGCCATCAACACAAAATAAAATGGCAACACAGCTCATCTCCATTCTCTGGACTACATCCTGTTGGAAATCTTGTAGAATCATTGTCTTCTAAAAGATAGATCCAGCAGGAGTTGAGAAATACATACTTAAAAAACTTAAATGATATGAAAATATAATACAGTGTAATCCTCTAGAGCACATAGTTTTATAACAAATCTCCCTATTTAACAGCACTTTTCAAAATCCCCAATCATATTTATTCTGTATTGTTTGTACTTTATATAGTGCATTTCTGTTATTATATACATATTTCACTTCTCTAGACCAAGTAGTTATAATAATGGAGTTTGACTGTATTGTTACTCATTACAAAATCTTCCAATAAGAACTAATTAAGCAGCAATAATAGTTACAATTTTCGATAATGTCAGGAATACCTGAAGCCTTTATTGTACTCCATTTCCACATCACCAATTTTAATAAACTGCTGTCCACCTCTGTTAAATGTCTCTTGCATCAGGACTGGTCTCAATGCTGGATTCAGCTCATCTTCTACATTCTGTAAGAGAGATTAAAAAATAGGAATCAGACAGTAAAATTTGTGGAGAAATGGCATATTTATAGCTCATGTTACTCAATGATATAACATGCTCTATTGAATCATTAGTGTCTTCAGTATTAGCTTAATTTAGTTAGTTTAGTTTAGTAAGTTTAGTTTAGTATAGTTTAGTTAGTCAGTTCATCATCATTAGTTCAGAATGAGATCATCATCACTGCACACAGGGCATGTCCATAGATACTACAATCTCCCCTTGATATCCACAATTACACAATAATAGTTCCTGTTTCTCTGTTGGTTGAAGGACATTCTTCAAAGTGCACAGTGATGGTCATTTCTGATGATGTCACATTGTCATTCCATCTCCTTTATTCTGAACATGGAAAAGGAATGAACACTCTCACCAATTTCATCTGGCCAAGCTATTTCATGTAAGGAATTCAGTATGTTTGTCTGATCCATTGCTCTACCACAGGTTACAGTAGCAGCAAACACCAGCTTATCTACCCTCTTATTGTTCTGAGCATCTGTATGACCAGTCATGAAAATGAGTGTGATTCCTTCCAAATTCAACCACTCCACTGCCTTCAGCTATTTTTCATGAATCCAGCTGACATATTTTTCTGATTGTGCTCATTGAGTTACTGAGGATGTAAACATTAGTTTCATTATGTGTACTTATCCAGTTCTAGGCCTTGGTCACTGCATCCTCGGGATTGATTCTTGGAAACAGTTGGCTACTGAGGAGAACTGTGTATGGAACTAGCAGTCTCATATTTTCTCATATTATTGTATAAAAAAATAACTACTATTGAAAATAGTAGCACAAGAGCAAATACAGTGTTGGTAAAAATTTCCTATAAGGGAGACACATATGGTGTTGGACAATGTTCTTTGAATAAATGAGTGTTTTTCAAGTCCAAAAGAGAAGCAAAGAATAGCATCACTGCTTCTACCTGCTATGCACATCGTAAGAGGTGACTAAGAAAGTTTTTTTTTGGGGGGGGGGGGTTGAGTTAGCTTACCATCGCTTAATGCATACAACAAAATTGATCCAGAAGTCATGCAGAAGTTGGATTGTTTCAGGCTGAAAGGCAGAGACACTGCAGTCAAAGTGTAAATCATGATACAATGTATTTCATTCTCTGGACTACATCCTGCTAATCTGCAGGAGTTTGATAATGAACTCAGAAAAAGAAATAAATGAGCAATAAAAATTGACAAAATGAATGTTAACAATAACATTGTTAAGTGGCAATATTCTCATAACAGAAAGAAATGTACCATTAGGAGACAAGGGGCTCCAACTTTGATGGCTGTTTCCACTGTTCGCATAATATTTGAATCAGTTCCAGCAACAACCTTCAGATGTGTGCCTTCCATTTCTCGAATCCATCTTTTGGAAAGAAAACACAAAACCAACAACATCAGCTTAATAACAATAAAAGTTTTCAGACAGACATATGCAATAATTCAAATCACATAAAAATAAGAAGAAATAACATTTTATCAGGTATTACCTGACAGCTTGTCCTTGAGGATCAATTAAGAGAGGCCACTTTCGTGCTTTAGTGACAAAGGTTGCATTTTCTGTGGACAGTCTGTCCTTTGGTAGACCATTATTGCACCATTTCATCACCTGTGATATATATTACAAACAATTATTATGACCAAATTACAGTACAAAACTTAATAAATGAAAACAATTGATTATAGGAAAAAGGGTGGAAAAGGCTCCACATTGTTCTCTGTGGACCCAGGGTTAGCAGATAACCAAGATCCTAAAAGTACCTCCTTGTGGTGGTTCATCCTGGAAACAGAAAGACAGCCACTCTTGCAGTCTTTCTGGCCAACACATTTAGGCTCATCTCCATGGATTGTGGAGGCTGTAGATGGAATTATAATTGCCTGCAAATAAATAAGCAATATCCCCGAGACCTCTACGCCAACACACCCGGTAGCACTGTCGACATAAAGTAATGTAAGACATCTGTGAATTCCGTCTCTGTCAAACCTGAATGCAAAAACATTGGAGGAACGGCTAATGCCAATGTGCCAAGATGGGTAGATCCTGCTAAGATATGGAGATCCTATGAGTACACATTGATTCTGGAAAAGACAACACACTCTAGAGGGCAGCATTGTGTATATGAATCAATATAGTGGCAATGAAGCTACAATTGTCCACCATGAGATAGATTGGCAGCAGTGCTGCTCATGCTTGAGAAAGCACAAAAGCTCACATGCCCAATACAGTTGACTCCATTAAATTAGGAGTCATGACTCAAGTATTGGATATGTCGTGAACATGCACTCCTGGGTATGGAAAAAACCTTTTAATACAGCTCTCCACTGCACACAGGACAAGCATTAAATAAATGTCAGGGAGCACATTGTTAAAATTTCTGACCACTATGGACACTATGCGCAACATAGAAGGGGGGGAGCAAGTTCTTGTCATTGAGAGCTCTGCAAACTTAGCCCAACTTGACTGTTACCATTGCTTAACACGGCTCATACAGAGAGAATTAGGTTCAAGGGCCCAAAGCAAAGCTCTTCGTCCAAGATAGGAGCATCTACCTACTTTGGGTGATGGTGAAGGGTAAAATAATCCACGCCTGGTGATTGATTTGAAGGCCATCACAGACATACAACGCGAGTGCATGAGAAATGCACAGGTGAAATCCCAGACCCACCGGTGCGTTTGGCAAAGCAGCACTCATCTAGGAAGGTGTATCAACCTTGAGTCTAATTTGACTGTAGCTGTTGCTCAACATGGCTGATACAGAAGAAATTAGGTCTGGGAACTAAGGACATGAAGGGTGGTAATGGAATGATCTTCTTACAAGAGGAGTAGCTCACTGGTTGTGAAGCACCTCGTCGGTGGAAAGACACACAATGGGTGACCCAGGCAAACTATCAGCTTGTCACGTGACTCTGAGTAGAAGGCTCCTTCAATAGGATTCTAATTCATATATTCAGTGACTATAATTTATAAATATATATATTTTTCTAAGCATTTTTTGCTTCAATAAGGCTTTTTCTACTTTGTGGGTCTTTTATATACATTTTCATGTGATTGACAGGTATGCCTACATTCTTATATATATTTTTATTGCTATATTATTATGCAACTACAATAGTACAATAGTTTGAATATCAGATGAGAATTAAATACACCAAACTTCCTACAAGTGCATATAATAAAATGTAATCAGGTTACAAAGTCAAAGGAAGATCAAGAAATAGATGGATAGATAAAATCAAAGACATTTTGAAAAAGGATGAATATAGTACTAGAGAGATGATACATCTGGCATTGGAATTAAAGCTAGAACTCACACCCTTACACTTAATGACAGAAGTGTTACCATCCACCTGGTGTGAGATAATAATGTACTTCTTTGTCTGCTAATTCATAATATTCAAAACTTGAATATTATCCCATTTATGTGGTTAATTATACAACAACCTATACAATAACTTTAGCATCACTGTGTGCATCTTTTATCTTGAAGACCTGGTATAGTGTCTTAGTGTATGTGGTGACCTGTCTGCAAACATATAATTTTTCAACCACAGCTAATCTTCATACTTTCTTGGTATTTATTACAATTTTTAGAAAATAATTGGTATGTGACCTACTTCGACTAGATAAAAGTGCAGTACAGGGTCTGTATATCATACTTACTTTTTTTTCTATGTAATAAATAAATTTCAAACCTAAATACACTCGCAATGTATTTAAAAATAAATTCATAATTAACCTGATTTGCATCAACAAAGCTTCGGACAAGATCAAAGTCCTTGGATATTGGAACATTCGTGTCTATACACATGTTGACCCAATCTCCCACGAGTTCATTTCTGTAGTGAGCAGTAAATGCACCTAAGTATGCTACAGAGGCTGCAGCTACCAATGTGTCACCCACAATGCCTTCTAGCTTCATGTCAAGAATTTTGACAGACTGGGACCAACGAACCTGAAAGTTTTAAAAAGAAAACTATAATAATAATTCACAAATCAAATTTGTTCTCTACTCATAGTGTTTTTATTAATGCATAAAGAGCTACCATTGATAACTATGAATTAGAAGTTGTATACCAGTACAAAAACTTTCTCTTGTCAAAGATCACAAACATATAGACATAGTAACTTCCATTCCTGACCTGGTTTACAATGTTCATATGGTCATGTTTCTCTAGTGGGGAAAAGTCAGCTTTCCATATTCAAAAGTGATACGGAAAGTGACTTAGACGACCACTTAGTGAGTGAATACAGTAAAAATAGTCAACACTAAATTTTGGTTCAGTTATTGCATCACGTATCTGTGCCTATAAAAAAGGTCTACATGCTGGGAGGACTGGCAAAAAAAACAAGAACACTGGACAGCATACAATTAGTCAATATTATATAAGAAAACATAATTTTATGTCTTATTTCTTTTAAAATAACTAAGATTTGTTGGGGGTGATCTTTTTGCATATTTTTTACTCACAAGCCCAGGGGAATAGGTTTTTAAGTGCAAATTGGCCAGGATTTAAAAGGTTAAATCAGCACAAATTCCATCACTGTTAGTAGTATCATGATGGTCTGTCTAAATCTTACTGTTGTCACTTTATGAGTTGGATAAATTGAATTGGTTTGTATTCCTCCTATTCATTTTTTTGGTGTAATTGTCAGAATTTGCATAGTGAATGATCACTTCCATCATGAATTATAAGGTCCTTAATAAATTTGCCTTGAACACACTGGCCATTTATTTATTATTATTTTTCTGTGATTAGTTTCCAATGCTCAGAAGTCTATAGAAGCAGGAAGATTGCCTCCATGAAATCAGTCCTCATCAGGAGGTTCTCAAAGTTGCCTCACAGCTTCACTTCCAGATCTGTCTCCTGAGGTACAGGTTTTATTCCTCAAGTCGCCAAAAAGTTGAAATGCCTAGAGAATTTGTTTTGGAGTCTAGGGACCTTTTTGACATGTATATTAGTGAATTTGGACAAACTTTATTTTGTTGAGATGTTCTTGTAGTTGATGGTGTCCTGTGTCCTAAAAATGTTAGTTTGCTGTGATTTGTTCAGTTTTAGGATGGGATCTTGTGAAGAGTTCTCTGACTCCATGTTTGTCTATATTTTCTTTTGATGAGAGTTTTTTGCTTCAGTCAGTGATATTCTGTGATGGAATTATTCCTTTTTGCACCTACTTTTGCCAGTCTTTCAATTGCCTCATTTCTTGCAATTCTGCAGTGAGCAGGGATCTACTGAGCACCACTTCGGCCATTTATTTGAAATCACTAGTGATCATGTCTCCTTTTTATATGTGTTCAATCTCAATGTCAAGGACAAAGTTTATGCAAGAGATAATGTCAATATTGTCTTCAAGTGGCCAAACAATAGAGAAAGTGAAGTTTAGTAAGTCTAATTGAATCAAACTCATTTGTGTCAAAGATTTTAAAATATTTTCTATTAAATTGTTATAAAATAGTAGTTCATCACGTAGAACACTGGATCTACCTTTTTTCGCTTATGCTCCCCCCCCCCCCTTTGGGAGAATTCTCTATGCGTGGTCACCCTGGGATGACAAAATGTTGTCTTTAAAAAAACAACCAAAGCTTTCTTCAATGCATATTCTTATTTATTTCATTATATAGAAATGTCATCCAAATAGATAATTTACTGTGACCTCCCCCCCTAGATTGCTCTCTGGCCCCCAATTTACTGTGACCCCCTAGATTGCTCTCTGGCCCCCCCAATTTACTGTGACCACTAGATTGCTCTCTGGCCCTCAATTTACTGTGACCCCTCTAGATTGCTATCTGGCTCCCAATTTACTGTGACCCCCTAGATTGCTCTCTGGCTCCCAATTTACTGTGACCCCCTAGTTTACTTTCTGGCCCCCCAATTTACTGTGATCCCCTAGATTGCTCTATGGCCCCCAATTTACTGTGACCCCTAGATTGCTCTCTGGCCCCCAATTTACTGTGACCCCCTAGATTGCTCTCTGGCCCCAATTTACTGTGACCCCCTAGATTGCTCTATGGCCCCCAATTTACTGTGATCCCCTAGATTGCTCTATGGCCCCCAATTTACTGTGATCCCTAGATTGCTCTCTGGCCCCCAATTTACTGTGACCCCCTAGATTGCTCTCTGGCTCCCAATTTACTGTGACCCCCTAGATTGCTCTCTGGCCCCCTAATTTACTGTGACCCCCTAGATTGCTTTCTGCCCCCCCCCCCAATCAATTTTCAGTTTTTTTCATATTCAGTAGGATGTTCATTTTCCACTATTTTCTGAATGGTCCTGCCACCGAAGCGGTGTAGTTGATTTTGATCCAAGTATGTGACTTGTCTCACTATTTTCAAACTCAATCACTAAGAAATTGAAACCTTTGTTGAAATGGACATATCATAGTTGAACAAACCTTGTAATATTGCTGTCACCATTTAGCATATACAATGCATTTTTTCGATCTCTATAAATGCAAGTCCATTGTACATGGAATGCAAATAACCAGATTCAAAAATTACTCAATATATTAGAAAAGCAGGGGCAGCTAGCTCATTGTTTAATTATAATTATATTGTGTCTCTTTTCAGACATTTAACTTTGGTATGCATTCTCAAAGTGACCAAATGAAGCACTACAAGGACTCAGTAAAAATTTCGCTCAATGCCTTTGGCGTAAACCATGATGAATGGAAAGATGCTTCATGAAACAGAGCTACGTAACTGCTCTACAGTATTAAAAAAAGGTGCAATATCTTGTGAAAAAAGGATAAATGCCATAGCTCAATAGCAGAGACTTGCTAGAAAGACTAGCTAGATATCATAGATCAGACACCATCTACAGTGCTCATACCATGCCTCACTACTTGTCCAAGGATCTTTAGCCAAAAAATGTTTTATTAGCCATCCACAAACTCATAGACAAAAGGAAATAACTTTAACTGAATTTGATAAAGTAGATATGTAGCAAATGGTCATCATCATTTGTGATGAATGAACACATATTTGACTATGAATTCCTAGCACCAACTTACCTCTTCATCAGCCAGAGCAGAAATTAAGATGGATGCTCTTTCAAGTCTCAGGCCTGTCACACTTTGTCTTTCCTTCAGAGCCTCTCTTTGGGTGACACTGTCTTGATATTGTTGCTGAATCATCTTTAGATGGTTCTCAATCTAAGACAACAAAGACCAAACATGACAAAATGTCAGAAGTCGCACATTAACGAGGCACAGCTGAGTGCTGTATGCCAGCAATTCTTTAGGACAAAGGCTACAACAACTAGCCTACATGTATAAATAGAAATAAGTTAAAGTCTTACCAATAGTGAGAACAACATACTAACAGTGAAACATGAGAACAGATAACATTTTGACTAAAGAGAAGTCATCAGGGTAAAAAACAACCTATATATAAAGGAAGGAAATGACAACCTATATATATATATAAGAACAATATGTTGTGTAATATGACCTTGTAATTAGAGGTGAGAAAGAGAGTTCTGCAGTGCTATATAACTCCTATACTAACATATGGATGTGAGTCTTGGACAATAAACAAATTGGAAAGTGGGAAATTAGAGGCAATAGAGATGTGGTTCTATAGAAGAATGCAGAGAATACCATAGACTGCCAGAAAAACTAATGTGGAGGTGTTGAAAGAAATGCGAAACGGACCTTAATCAATAACATAAGAAAAAGACAATCTTCATTTTTTGGCCACTTCATGAGACAGGCAGGTTTGGAGAACATAGTCACAACAGGCAAGATTGAAGGCAACAGAGACAGAGTGCGACAATGTGAGAAAATATTAGACAGTTTGACAACCAGGTATGACATGGAAACAACAACGATCTTGATACATAATACTGTAGACAGAGAGCTGTGTAGAGCAATGATCACCTATGCCAGCCAGCATGGCACATGATGATGATGCTAGCTTATTTATGAAGTTGTACTGGCTCCTTATGTATCCTTTGCTTGCATATGTATTTGTGTCAAGTAAATATACATTTTTGTTGGTTTAGTGGTAGAGTGGTTAGTGGACCTGTCTCACAAATTTCCTATGCAGGACATTCTTCTGTTATAAATATATATTTTTAATAATTGCCAAGATACTTTTTTCCTTCAAACCTTATTTAAGAAAACAAACTATGAATCTATTTAGACCTCTCTGATACATCTTTGTAACCTAGGTCTGCATGCAGGTAATATCAAAACAAGATTATGCTAACAATTCTGCTTACAGATCGTTCTTCATCTAGGCCAACTTCATGAAGTGGAGATGCTCAGTCCAGTCAACAGCGGCTGGAAACTAAGATTGGTCAGGCCATTCCTGATATTGAACAAAACCACAGTCCTGCTCAAGCAAGCACAGGTGCTGAAGTTGGAAATACCAGGCCGTGAGGCAGACTATCAAACATTATATCATGTAAAATGCTACAGTAAACATGAGAAAAGAAAAGATCTTTGCTTCAGACAATTTCTTCAAATTATTTGTTGCTCATAATAATTCACTACATGAACCTATGTTATAAATACATGCCAGACTAACCTTTCTTAGACTATCTTGCTTCTTTGCCAGGCTGTCTTGTGCTAATTTTAGTGCTTCTCTTGCATCCTGCACTCTTTTTTGTTTTGGTTTCACCATCTAATAAAACAATAAACACTAGGAGAAAATACAAGTAGATTCTCATGGAAAAATCTAGTAATTTAACTTGCAATGGACCAAACAACAACCTATTTGTAGTTTTTCACTATTTGATCATAGATCAAGATTTATATCTTGGTAAAGTCCACTAAGATTTATATCTTGGTAAAGTCAACTAAGATTTATATCTTGGTAAAGTCAACTAAGATTTATATCTTGGTAAAGTCAACTAAGATTTATATCTTGGTAAAGTCAACTAAGACTCATTTGAATGAATGGCAGACTGCAGTAAAATGGTGCTAGTTAGTTCCTTTTGAGCCAGAGATGGTACATATGATAGTAGTCATTACTTTGCATGTTGAACACCTCATTTAAGTTGCTATAGTTCTTGTATATTGCTTCTGCCCAAATATTGAGCTTTCTATGTTGATAATAACTAAAATTTGATTCTATCCTTTGGTATATAAATATATACCAAAGGATAGAATCATATATATATATTATAAAAAGATATTAAACAGGTTCAATAACAGTTTTACAAGCAGCAAAAACAAGATAGAATGAACATATATTTTGACTAAAAGGCCTTTATCAAAATAGAAATACACATAAATAGTGTGTCCATATCTTAATAAAGACCTTTTGGTTGATATGTCAATTAGTTCCATCTTGTTTTTACTCCTTTTAAAATATATTTAACCCATTTTATAACTTTAAAATTATATTTACCATATCTGCTTTGAGGCAATCATTCACAAAAGATAAAAAAAAAAGGGTTTAAAATGTATAAAGGATTGATCTCACTCTACGTGGGTTTCCCCAGATGTACTCCATCCCTCCCAATGAAACTGCATGCCACCTACTGAGAGTACCATTCATAGTACATAACTCTGCAGCTTCAAGCAATAATCCTCATGGATCTCCAAAGAGATTCACTTCATAAGCAAGACTTCATGAGTAAGATTTGAACTTGTCACATTTTGAGCACAAAGCAAACAGATTAACCACTATGCAAGGGAGATCCCTTGACCAAGAAGCAATCATTCTTTCAACTTTGGGGTACTTCAAAAGTTTACACAAGGTCCAAGACCATATACCCTCTATAGTAGAAGTCTGCTAACTCATGACATCATACATGCCCACACTGAGTCGAAAGTCTTTAAGGCTCCAAAGAGAGCTATGAAATTCTACCTTCCCCAAAGGAGTTGACAGGATAGAAACCCTACAAGAAACTAAAAGAACAATTTCAACTGTCAGGGACAGAAAAAAAAGATAAATATTTAGAAACTATTTAGAATCAAAACAGTAACACCTCTTTAATAATAATTTCAAGCATATTACATCAGCAATATGTCTAAACTTGCACAAAACAAAGTTTGTCTATTTACCTTACTGACTGTATTGTAATTGTCTATGGCCAGTACCCAACTGCAGATGCACTTGCAGGCTAGTGACACTTTGCCTACAGATTCAGGGTTGAAATTTGGGTCCTTTGTGTATTTCTTTAATTTGGCATAAACCTGGAAAATATAACAATTAAGGCTAGAAAAAAATAGAAAAAGTCCTTGTTCCTTTGTTTATTGTTATTTCTTTTTTACATTGGTTTTACTGTTTGGTAGTTGGATTATCTAGAAACAATATCACATTAATATAGCATTTATCGCTTTGTAATAATTAAAAGGACTTTACAATCACTGAAAGCTTTATTGGTATATATACAAACTTCTACAACAGTAAAGCAGCCACACATAAGAAAAAAATACAGCGAACAAAATAAGAAGTATGATCACAAATGCTTCCTAATATTTGGTACTAAAAAACTGCATACATGTTCTTACTTATACACATATACACACACACACTCATGTGCAGCTTATGATTATGGACATACTTTTTCTGGCTGGCTATTCTTGTCATAGTTAAGCAGCTGCTTCAGAAATTGAGGATCGCCCAAGAACAACTTTCCTGTAGCCCAGTCTGTCTTCTTTTGAAAGAGAACGCACACTGCAGCAACCACAGTAGCCACCAATTGAGGTGGATTTGTATAAACCCTTGCAACACACAAAAAAACAGTGGCATTAAGGTTACAAAATAAATGCTTTTGGTGAAATTATAAGGAGCAAGGAGCAGAGGCTGAAGATATTTAACAATGACAGTTAACTCCAGGTGTCAGAAAGGCGCCAGAAAGCAAAAACAGTGACGTATCAACTTTCACCATTATTTTTCCACCTAAAGATCAAGATGAATATCAAAAGATAGATAATATCTACAATTTTTATACCAACACTCTGCTACCAATGTCAGACATGGTCTTTAACAGTCTCGCAGCTAAGGAAAATTGTTACATGTGAAATGTGAAAATGCAGCAATGCTAAACAAAACTAGATAATATAAGAAATTAGAAAAGAGTAGGTATAATATCATGTATTGAATATATAAAAATACAGCGTTAAAGGGTTCAGTCACCTTATGATATTTAACCCAAACCAAATACCAATAAGAGCACATAACAAAAGAATACCTGGACATAAAGCCAGAGACTAAGAAAACGGAGAATAGAAAACATCAAGATAACCTTGAACAAAAATGGACTTGACGCAACCAAGGCAACACATCTGACATTGGAGCTACAACTGAGGCTCCCACCACTACGCTTAAAAGCAAGTGTGGATACTATCAACCATCATTCATTTGGGAAAAGACAATAATTAACACTTTCAGTATCATGAATCTTGATATATAAAGCCTAGGGTGAAGGGAGATAATTCATATAAAGTTAAAGGAATCTGTCATATTTTAACACTTTTCTAAAGCTCAATTTTTGAAAATACATTTGATAGTCTAAAAAAGAGCTCAACTTTCTAAAATATATTTGCCGTCTTAAAAAAGATGTTTGCCATCTTTCTAAAAGATGTTGGGAGGAGTTGCTAAGAAAGTCTTCATCAAAATAGACTGTGGAAATACTGTAGTATTTTATCCAATCACAATCAGTCTAAAGGTCTTCCCTCATGACATTTGTATGCCATTTGTGATATTAATTCAAGAACGAAAACAATCGTAAGTTGAATTGTCAGCATTCAATCGATTAAAAAAAGTGAGAAATTTTTGTAAGAAAAACCGCATGTCAACAAACATTCAAATCATCACAGAACATTTATTTGTAATTGTAAATCAAAACATTTGAAACTACCATAATAGTTGCACAAATGGATATACTATACAAAAGAGCCAGCTTTAGATGCTGAAGTCATAGGTCTAAGTTTGACATTAATATTTTTTGGACATTTTTTTTCTGAAATTTTGATTTTATGTTTTATCAGAAACTTTCATTTATTATACTATGTGTTTCTGCTCTTCAAACAAGACATCAGACACAGATTCTGAAAATGTCATTTAATTCTGCAATGTAGGTTTACAAAAAAATAAAATATCAGCAAAGACTAAAAGTAAATACACTCTTAATTTTGTTGCTTAGAAAGAATGCATAAAAATGTGAGTTTAGTTCATACTACAAGTTAAAGAGATCAAATAGCTTATGTATCAAGGGCAACACTAAATTTATACATTACTATAAAGAGAAAACGCTTTTGTCAAATTCTCAAATAAACTTACTAATAAAAAGAAACTCACCTACGAATTGTGAACCTTGATTGAGAACTCGTTAAATATAACCACTAAATTTGATACCTCTAGTTATTCTATTATATTGAGTCAAATGTATCCATAGTAATCATACCTTCTTTTAAAAAAATTCATTTTAAATATTAGAATACAGATTATGGTAATGAAGAGATAATCCTTTAGCTGTGAGTAGATAGCACTTGGCAGCCCATAGCCTTTCTGACAAAAGCAAAGGTTTTCTCAGTTGTGTACTTGAGGTGACACTCATATTCAATTAAGGTTATCTCAAAGGCATGGTTGTGTATGAGGAGTGTATGGATGCATGTTTAGTCCCTGATGGGAAGCATTTCAGTGCATTAATATCCCAGGATTACCACATCCTGACAGGACGGTGAACAGCACAAACTTCTGGGTCAACTTTCGTATCATTTTTCTGTCAGCATTCTCGCATTCCCCATCACACGGACAGAGGTGAGATCTCCATTGGCCTGTATTTCTTCATCATCCATGTTGATTACATCCATGCTAGAATTAAGGAACAGTGTTTGAAATCTGGGGTTTCCAGAGTGGAGCAATTTGCGGGGCACACAATGATAGTCAATAAACATAGAACCGGAACTGTAAGCAGAGGTGTTGACGGATACACTCTGGGAGAGATTGGAGCACCTATGAATTTGTCTGGAGTGCAGTGTGATGATCCGATGATTAACAAACTAACTATTCACGAGGATGATTTGATAGAAGACAAAAGTAAGCAATTTAGACAAGATATGATAATGATTTTTTTTCACAGGTTGTCAGCTTATCCCCTAACTTTCCTTAGTCACCTTGTACAACATTCCTGGAAAGAAGACTGGGGTCTTTTTATTTACACCCTGAAAGAGAAGTCCAGGCCCCAGTTGCCAAACAGACATAAAATTCATATATTTCCTAAAAAAATTATGATAACCAAATTCTCTGACTATTAATGTTTACATTATAATTTAGATATATTTGGACATAATATTTCTTGTTCCTGTGATAGATTTGCAATCAAAAGAAGTCTTAAACAATTATTCTGTCAGAATCACAAAAAAGCTCTGTAGCGAATAAATTAAAATATTTACCTTTAGTGTTTCAGTATACTGTTTCAAACTAACTAGCTTTGATGAAACATTAAATATTATTTTTACTCACCTAAGCTCAGATATTGATGCCTTGTCCAGAGTCTCCAGGGAAGCAATGGCATCTTCAAGTACTGGCAGAACTGAAGTTAGATCTGATTCACATTCCTAAATTAAAATAGTAAAGTGCCAGCTTTTGTAATATGTTGCTGAGAGTTAGGACCATTGAAGTGGTTGCTCTTTTGTGGACAACTTCAAATTCTTAAAATTATATTAAGAAGACGCCATCTCCTGCTCATTAGAGCAGTCACTGTCAGCATAAAATCTACAAAATGGTACTACTGGCATTCAATAATCCCTCATCTTTACCTGTAGATTTCAAGTAACCCATTTATTGAATAATTTGTAAAAAGTTAGACCTGCACAGTTGAAAATTTTATATCAAAGAAATATAGTAGAAGCAATAGGCTCTCTCTTTCTATATATATATATATATATATATATATATATATATATATATATATATATATATATATATATATATATATATATATATATGTATGTATGTATGTATGTATGTATGTATGTATGTATGTATGTATGTATGTATGTATGTATGTATGTATGTATGTATGTATGTATGTATGTATGTATGTATGTATGTATGTATGTATGTATGTATGTATGTATGTATGTATGTATGTATATATATATATATATATATATGTATATATATAAATCTAGATTTGGAAGACTCTCTAGCTAGTTTAGTTACTACGCAGTAATTGTAAAGGACATGGTAATGATGACTTTGCAAAGTAATTATGTACATTTTTGGCAGTATGACATAGTTGGCAGTAACACTCATTATTCTTTGCTCCCCTCGGGTATCCTGGCAATACATGGGTGGCTTGCATTCACTACAAAGTTTATGTTGCACCATTTGAAATGACTTGCAATCACTACCAAATTTCTGTTATACCACCTGAAATGGCTTGCAGTCAGTACTACGCTTATGCTGCAAAACTGCCTTTAAAGTATATCGTTTTCAACAGTGTGAAGATGATGGCAAACTCACATTTCTCAATATTCAATATATTAATTTTAAGAGCTATTCAAATGATAAATGATATTATATGTGTTTATTACTGTGCTCAATACCAAACAGTAACATGTTTCTACAACAATAAGAAGAAAATGATAAGTTAACAGTTAACAATCAGTAAAAAAGAAACAACTCATCAAAAATTGTTTGCAACTGAAAATTGTGTGACTCTGTGGTATAGATGTACATAGCATGTCTTGGACGACCAAGCTACCAGATTCAATATTCGCAACAGGCAGTTATGTATCCACAAAGCTTAGAAATGACAACTTACTAGACATAAATATTGCATATAGAATCACTACAGCCAAAAATGCTAGGTTGACTTTTATAGTCCGTTAGTTAGTTGCCAGTTCATTATTCCTGTACTCTGGATACGTTCATAGCTGGTTCAATGTCCACTTCAGCATATCCATTATTACATGATGGCTGACAGTTTCAGTTCTTTGTTGGATGACATTTTTTAAGTCAATGATGGTTTTCATTTCTGGTAATGCCATACTTCAAACCCAGTTCCCTTTATTCTGGGCATGGAAAAGAATCATCTGTATAAGTTTCATTTATCTTTGTTGTTTCATGAAAGGAATTGAAAATTAATCCATTGCTCTACCATCAGATACAGTAGCAGTGAAAGTCAGCTGATCCACTCTCTCATTGCCTTCCACATAACCAGGCATGAAAATGAATGTGATACATTCCAACTTCGACATCTTTAGTGCCTCAAGTCATTGTTCTCGAATGCAACCCATTTGTATTTTTGTGATCATACTCATCTAGTCACTAAGGATTCAGACATGAATTTTTCTCTGTGTACTTATATATTTAAAGGATATGCTGACTGCCATATTCTATGTAGTCAAGCATCAATGGTGAGCTAGAGAAGGGTATACAATCTCAAGGTGGCCAAAGGAAGCGCTACAAGGACTCATTAAAGAACTCACTGAAAGCCTTTGAAATAGACCACGATACATGGGAAGAACTTGCACAAAATAGATCTACATGGCGTTCTAAAATAAAAAAGAGCACATCATCTTGTGAAAAGAAGAGAAATGCAGCAGCTCAACAGTGGAGAGCAGCTAGAAAGTCACGGATAGACCAACATCCGTCTACAGTCGTTATTCCATGTCCAAACTGTCCAAGGACATTTACAGCTCGAATAGGGTTCATTAGCCATCTACGAACTCATAATCAAGAATATAACTAAAATTGAATTTTCAAAAGTGGATGTAACAAATTATCATCATCACTTGTGATGGATGAACAACATAACAGTCAAGCTGCTTGTAGTCACAGCAAATGGCTACTCTCCTGTTTGATGATCTTCCCTACAGGCTAAGCGGTGAAGGCCCAAGCACTACGCACCATCCATAATAAACAGAACCATCCGTGTATATAATCTATACACGTTCTCTTCCCTGGAATTCTCGCTGATCCATGCCTGCACCTAAGACTCCACCACAATAGGGCTCCACTCTATACATTGTCTATCTCTATCTATCTATCTATACGCTGAATACCTTGTTTGCCTTGCAACATCAGGGGTGGAAGAGTTCTCTGGAGATGGTCTTCCTGTGTGTTGTTTGCAATCTTGTTCCTGTGGCTTCTTTGATTTCTGTAATCCATCTTTTACATGGTCTGCCTCTAGCTTTATAGCCATTATGTCTATATGTTATGGCCATCTGCGGCATGCTGTCTATTGGTAGTCTGGAAGCTTGTGAAAACCACTTTATTTGTTGTCTTTTAATACATTGTCTATTGAGAGTTATTATCACTCGGAAGGAGATCTGGCAATCCACTGGCACACTTAACCATTTTTAACCAGGTGCCACATCTTTACATTTATGCACACACTTTGTATGCCATTCACTGCATGACACATCCATGATTTTCCTCTTTTTAGTCTACTACCTATGACTTGTTTTGGTTATCTATTTAATGGTAAGATCCGACAGATAACCAAACCAAAACAATACCAGTATTGGAACACATCAAAGGACAACAGATCAAGTGGTTTTCACATGCTAACAGACATGGTCAGAGATGGCCATGACGCATACCGGTAGATATAACGGCCATAAAGCATGAGGCAGACCTTGTAAAAGATAGATCACAGAAATCAAAGAAGCCATAAGAACAAGCTTACAAACAGCACACAGGAAGGCCATCTCCAGAGAACTCTTCTACCCTTGATACTGCAAGGCAAACAAGGGATACAGTGTATAGATAGACAGACCTATAACTTTATTTTCAGAATGTAATGGGTATTTTGTGTCAACAGTGATTTGGAAAGGCTCTAAATAACTGTATTTGTTGTGAAAACAAGTAAGAATCACATGGCTCATATTGACTGATTGCTATGTCTGAATAGGATATATTACAAAATATACTGAAAATTAATGACTAACAAGCACAAATTAACATTGTATGATGTAGTAATCAGTTTAAGATCACAAAATCTCACATCAGCATATTCCTGTACTATCTGAGTCTCTCTTGCCATGATGTGCTCTTCCTGAGACACAATGTCTTCTACCTCTTTGACAGCTTGCTGATCTTCCTCTAATTGTTGCAGTAATTCCTCAGTTTCCTGTCCAATAGCCAAATATGTAAAAATAACCAAATCAAAAATAAATAAGACAAATGTAATAAAATGTATAAAATTCTGTTAGGTGATAGGATGAGTGACTGCTGTAATTAATGCTTGTGAGTCTGAAGCCTTGAACATACTACATCATTTCAGGAGGATTGTGGTGAAACAAGAATTTTATGCAAGTTAACCAGAGGTGATCAATGAAACAAACAGAAAGTGGGTATGCTCAATTGCTCCACACTGTGGGAAATCTTTAGGAGGAGATCTGACTTCTAATGAACTGATGTGCAGTGAGGATGATTTTTGACTAACTGACTAACTAGAATTAAGTTTCTAATAAGTTACTTTTTTTTACCTTAGCCTTTGCAACAATGACTGGTCCCAAAGACACCAATTCTTCTTGCATCATACCAACCATTGCATAAGCATTTGTTAATGCTGACAAACCATTTTGGAGACGAGACCTATTTGAATAATGAAATAATTAAAACATGATATTTTGAGTTTATTTTCTATAATATTATTAACTTTTCACTCCTAAGCCATCTTGGCCTTCAGAGGAAGCTTTATTTGAGCAATGCAAAAGATAAATTCACTTAAATGTATCTGTCTTCAATTATGTTTGACTAAAGGATTTTATATTATATCTCATGATTGTCATAAAGAAGATGGCATACAAAAAGTTAAATATATGTGATGTTTGAAGATGTAAAAATCTCCTTGGCATAGTGGCAAAGCCATTTGATTTTGTGCTCAAGAGGTCATGGTTTCAAACCCTGTTCGTGACATCTTGTTTATAAAGTGAATTTTTTCAGTGATCCTTGTGGATTATTGCTCTATGCTACAGTGAGTTATGTGCAATGAGTGTACATGTGTGGTTTTCCTCTTCAAAATTTTCTTTTGAAGGATTGAAGTATAAATTATAGTGACATAAGTCCATATAAGTTCAGTTATAAACTTCAAAATATAATTTATTTAAATGTTTATTCAGCATTATCAGTAAATGTCATACCAGTTAGCATACGTGATCATGGTCTACACAATCCCTATCACCAGTGTTGCCATCCCTATCACCTTCTTCCTGACCCAAAATATTACATGTTGTCACAATGTTTTCCATACCACCTCTCCTTATATTGCACCAAAAAATAATGACTGATTCTTCCTGATATTTCTGAAGACCTATCTAATGTGGGTCAGCCACATATCATGATCGCATTACTTTTCTTAGCTGTCAATAAGAGTGGAGTGTAAGTGTTCTTGTGTAAAACCACATCTCTTCAGCATCTTCAATCAAGATGGGGACAAACAAATATACAATGGAATAACAAAGTAAACTGAAAACTATATGAAGTAGTCACACTTAAGCTATATTACACAATACAAATTGTTAATTGTTAACCTATGAAAAAAGGTAAGCCTACTTGTGAACATAAGTTCATAGAATACTATAAAATAATTTGTATATAATAAAAAATATTAAATCTTGCGATTATAATTTAGTTTTCTATAGCTGTGTATATAGCGTAATGATTTTGAACTTGTGAACATTTTGACATGGAACCATTACTTAACTTCTGCTGATTTTACTCTTATATGACTCCTTACAAGTAAATGACTACACTACATGTCATAAACCATGCAACAATAACATTACAAAGTGTAAATTAAAAATAACCTGTTATTTATGAATTCTTGTTTGTTTTCACCAAGCATGCGTGAATACAGGCGGATGAGTTCCATATACAAACTTGGAGTAGAGTAATAACACCGTCGAGTCTCCTCCCAAAATCTCTGACTCATAACTGATATACTCTTGTGAATTCTCACACATATTTGAGCTGTGTAACCCTTCAGTTCCTGCATAAGGTTAGATTAAAAAAATTTTGATCACTAAAGTAAATTACCAGTATAAATACAACATTTTGAATTGGTACTTTCCTGTTTAGTAGGCATGCAATTTATGTTTTTATGTAACTACAGTCATACTTTTTAGATGGATCTTTCTACTAATAATATAACACCTGTCAACATAATGTAAAGTTTTCACAGAGCACATATGCATATAATAGAGTCTTCTTCTTCTTCGGCGGACCCTCTGAAAGCATTCCACTGACCTCCAAGCATTCCAAGGACGTATGAGGATGATCTGCGTTATGTCATGTTTTACAGCAAGTTGCGTTACATACCTCTTTCAACCTGACACATCTGTCTCCAGCCAGCATTTTTTTGGGCCGGGTTGGCATTCCTGTATCTTCAATCCCTAATACTTGGCCAGGCTACAGCAGGGTTGCTGCACTCCTATTTCCAGGCCCACTGCATAGAAGTGTACTGAAGGTCTTGGCCAGCTGTGGTTCACTGACCCTGATGCTCAACCAGCTATGGAGTGCCGGCCGGTGCACTCTGGTGTGCATGTCATCTCTGGGCCCATATAATAGAGTGATTGTGGGGGCACATAAGCATGTAATAGAATGACAGTGGGAGTAAGTCCAATGGAAGAACAAGAAACATAATATGAGGGCTAGAAAACATTTTCAATGTTACCTATCCAAATTCATGTGATGGATTAAGCAGAGCCCACTTGATGACATTCTGGATGAAATAAAGGATTATTGTCCAACAGAATAGATTGTTGCCCCCTGTTCTTTATTTTTATTCTAATGTTCCTCCTTTCAAAGATTAGCATGGCCTTAAAAAGGGTCAAGTTTGATTTGATTCTGTGAGTCCTCAAATGGCCGATAAGTCCCCTCTGGGCTCCAAAAGACCTGTTGCAGTGTGAGCAGAAATGTAGAAGTTCTTGCAATGAGAACAGTCTGATCTATTCTTTAATTTTTGTCTCTTTTGAATCGCCTGAAATATTTTACCCTGTTCAAAACAGTTAATACCCACTCTGATCTGACTGTTCCAGGCTGGATGGTCAAGAGCTGTGGTTTCCTAAGAGCTTTGGTAAATCCTGGCATGCTTGAGAGATGCCAAGTAGTCTTTAAAGTGTTTCTTCTGGTCTTCACTTGAACTCTTAATCATCATCATCAAACCCATAACACTTTAGGATTATAGAGGTGTCACTCTGGAAGCACCAACATACAAATTTCGCCATGCCCCCCTGTTATCAATTCTTTATTTGAGTGTGGAGAATCTTAATCCTGTCCAGTCTTTAATATAATGCTTACCTACACACAGTTCACTATAGAAGTTTCTTTGGAAGACGTTGAGATCCAGTCAACAAGATGTAGTTCTTTCAAGAATATCTGTATCTTGGATATGATTCAGCTAATATACATCAAGAAGCTTTCTCAGATGCAGCACATGAAAATAGGCTACCTTGCATGCCTAGCATATACAGTTCAAGATAAATCTGCATACAGTTGTGACAGCAGAAACTGCACGGTATATATTAAGTTTGGTTTCCAGGCTCAGACCACACCAGATCCAGACATTCGTACGAAGACCACAATCACTGCCTTAGCACAAGCAATGCCCAGGGCAATATCCTCACTGATTGTTGCGTTATTTGACAAAGTGCTGCCAAGGTACACAACATGTATTGTATTGTTGAGTTTTTTACCTTGAACAGTGATGGATGCTTCTGCATAGGGGACTCCTAGTACGTATTGGTGCATCACAACTGTTTTTTATTATAGTGAGACCAAAATTACTACTGCATGTCAAGCATACTGCTAACATTGAGCGCACTGTCATCAATAAACAGAGGTCGTGAACAATGTCTGTCTGGGTTTTCATCTTTGCCTTCAGTCTGTGAAAATTTAACAGTCTACCATCAGTACGAAAGTGAAAATAAATTCCTGTACTGTTGTTCCAGAAAGCATCATCTAGCATGGTAGAGAACACTTCACACACTTACTTGCACACCATGTTAAAGAGCATCAGAGCCAGGATGCATCATTGTTTAGCACTGTTGGTCACTTGAAAAGTGGTAAATACTAAATAAAGTAAAAAAGGTAACTATAAAATCCTAACAATCAATAGTAAAAATAAATAACTAACAATACAACAAAGAACAAGGACAATTTTCCACATTACAGTCAAACAGGGACCTTTCTCAAAAACACATAACAATAAAAACACTCAAAAATCATAAAAATATTCAAAACTAGGATGACTTGGACATATTTTTCTCACTTGGCAATGTTATTTGGTGGGAGAAACATGGTGTGTATAATGTTCAGGGAATGTAACTGTTAACAAATAATATAATGAGATGAATGCCGATTCTAACCTCTAAGTTGTAGTGAGATTCATCCGCAATAAATTCAGTGTTGGCAAAGAATATTCTAGCAACTTTGAGCATGGCCTCATCACTCCATTCATCAAACCAGTCAATTGTGCAGCAATTAATCAGTGCTGGATTCATGCGGCATCGATGACGAAATCTGTCACCTAATTTATAAGGCAAAAGATAACATTCAAGGTCAGACATTTTCTTATTTCTTCGAATCAACATGAAAGTGGGAATACAATTGTAGCCAATCTTTTAACACTTTAGTGGTTGCAAATAAAAACCATGTTTTTACAGGCTCTACTTTTTCACTAGGAATTTTACACAAGACTAATGTCACTAATTTTGTTATGAATCATTTAATTATTATTTTTAAAATGTGTTATATATGATAATGTTTGTTAATTAGTTTTCTTTAGCATGTGTTATATATGATAATGTTTGTTATTGAGTTCTCTATAAGTTGTACATAAAGACCAATTATTTTGGTCCGAAGTTCTGAATTTTGTGCACAGAATGTTCAACTCAGTGTGTGGAATAGAAACTTATGACATTGAATGCTGCTACATACCAGCGGATCTTAGAGGAAATATTACTAAAAACTCTTCACCACAGAAAGGTAAACAATATTCTCAAAAACAACAGAAGAATCTGCAGATATGGAGATCAAGGTGCTGGGTTAGAGTTGGAGTGTATTTCAAAGAGAGCTTCCACACTGGCAATCTATTTTAATTCATTTTAAGGACATTTCCATTGTTTTCTCTTTATTATTATAGAAACATATTGTTGTTTGGCTTTCTTTCTTGCCTGTTTGACTTTATATGAATAAAGGGTAGGTTGGGGCAATCACACTTTTTACATTTTAGTGTATTCTGACACCTAGACTTAACTATGGGACAACAAACTGTCATCAATGTATACTGACCTATCCATTTTACATTAATGAGGGTATTGCAAGCATAAGTTCTCTATGTAGACAATAAAATGAGAGTTGATGAACTTAGATAAATGTTATGTTATGTTCCTCCAGGGCCATAGGCGGCGCATAGGGCAGAAACCATAGCTTTCCATTTCTATCTTTGTGTTGCCAGGTCTTTCAATTGGTGCGTGTTGTTTAGGTTCATTGACATGCCTTCTCTATTAATGGTTCTTCATAGAGTTTCTCTAGGTCTCCCTCTTCTTCTTACTCCAGGTGGCACCCAATATAGTGACTGCTGGGGAATTCTTAGGCTGTTCATTCTGAGAACATGGCCGATGTAAGTCCAACGCCTTTGTCTAATGAAGGAAGATATATAAGTTTGTTTGCTTTCCTCTCTTATAGTAGTGTTAGATTTAAAGTCACTCCGCTTAACATTCAGAATGGTACGTAGGCATTTGTTTTCAAAGGAGTCTAGTCTCTTATCTGTGGCTTTTGTGGCTTTCCAACTTTCGCATCCATATGATAGAATAGGGATGATGTTGGAGTTATACAACCTGAGTTTTGTGGTGTTTCTTAGTGTGTTTGCCGTCCAGCAGTTACATAGTTTATTTAAAGCATCAACTGCAAGGGAAATATGGTGTAAAATTTCTTTTGATGAGTCTCCATCCAGTGCTAGATTGGTGCCTAAATATGTCAAGTTGTTGACTTTTAATAATGGAACATTTTGAATTTGTATGTTGTCGTTGGATCTCGTAAAATCTAGTATATGAGTTTTTTATGTATTGATTTTCAACCCTATCTGATTTGAGTAGTGTTGGAGATTGTCAAGCTTAGATTTAGCATCTGTGGTTTGCGCTCAAAAGGGCCAGGTCATCTGCGTAGTCAAGATCTTCGAGAATTGTATTATTAATCCATTTTATTCCAGTCAGCTCATTTTCAGTGCTCTTTCTCATGACCCAATCAATAGCGACACAGAAAAGTAATGGGGACATGATGCATCCCTGTTTAACGCCCATAACAACTTGGAACGATTCTGACTTCTCTGTGTTTGTTTGAACACAACAATGTGAGTTGGTGTAAAATGCCTTTCCAAGATGATGCTTAGGAAGACCTTGCCTATGACTGATAATAGGGTCATACCCAGCCAGTTGTTGCAGTCTGAGGATAATGCAGATAAATGCAGACCAAAAAAAAGATCCACAGGCAAAAAGGTAGTACAAACCATTATAAAATAGAGGGAGATCACCACTGCAACAGATATAGCAAACCTGCAGTCTGTAAATGTGTGTTAAGAATAGATATGTATAGTTTTGCAACTTTAATCTAGAAAAAAAAATGTTAGAATAAAAAATAGTTGCTAAGTTCCATTTTAAAGCTAATTATGTCGGTGTAAAGTTGGATGATCGTTATATTCATAGGCAATATATCAGTCTCTCTTAACTTTCGATTGGCATCGGTAACTTCCTCAAGACATTGATATTTTCTTCATACATTTTGAATGCAAATCTTTGGCCCAATTGCTGTGCAGATCTTTACCCCAAATCCCATTGATGGCACCGACATAAGAAGAGACAGGATTGAATTGATTAGAGCAGT
Source organism: Meghimatium bilineatum (assembly GCA_034231615.1). Lineage (NCBI taxonomy): Eukaryota > Metazoa > Mollusca > Gastropoda > Stylommatophora > Philomycidae > Meghimatium > Meghimatium bilineatum. Next base: position 43,096,317 of record CM067313.1, read on the forward strand.
CATGGATACCTTACGAGAAGACGAGGAGGAGGTCGAACGAGACAATGTACATATTCAGAGAATGGTAGAATGGGAGGGACTAGAGGCGATGGAAGAAAGTGCTCCCTCTCCAGAAAGATCAGAAGAATGCGTAATCAGCAACTGACTGGGACACTGAGCTTATACACTTTTAGATGGCTGACGGAACGGCAAGCAGAGCATATATGGGAGTGCCCCCAGTGCTGTGATGCTTATTTCTAATCTCAAAAACTATCATAAATTCCAATGAAAAAACAAAGGGACCTTGTTTGGTAGCTTACCAATGTTTACAGAACTCATAGTTTTTAAACAATAGTCAGATTGTAATTTTTAAGTAGATTGTGATGTCATCACTGAATGCAATTGTTTAGTAGTAAGGGGCATCACTCTGCCAATTTATTTTCTATTAGCAAAATGACTGCCATATGAATGTTGACACAAATTATATAGATGCAATATGCTTGATACACAGATGTATGGAGTTCATGAGGAAGGGGGGGAGGTAGGTTGGGGTAGAGTTAGAATTAGTACTACTAAAATTACCTCTTAAACCCCCCCCCCCCCCCAAAAAAAAATTATTCCTTTTCTTATGATGCATACTCATGGCATTATTAGCAATTTTGTGTTTAGCCATTTTGTGTTTCTTGCAACACTGTCTAAAATGATGTAATTTATTTAATGGCACGAAAACAGTGCACACCATTACAAACTCATAAAGAACCTGTGCATACTATGCTATTTCACTCACAATTCATATATTGGCAAAATATAGGTAGGCTTACATTTGAAACAAAGAACAAACAAAGTAGTCTGACAAGATAATGTGCTTAAGAACTTAACAACATAATATATATTTCGGGTTCAACATTTTTTTTAAATCATGATATTAATGACAACATAAAGCGGAGTGTGAGAAGTTGAAAATAAAATTAGATCAAGCATAGTGAAAAATATTTCTTCTCACTGTTGAAAATTGATTCATCCTTGATTAATCAAACTTCATTCTGTCAAAGATTAAAATGTTGATGTCTGATGATGCAATCACATGTGGTTTTTGGAAACCCATAGACTAGAAATAAATCCATTGAGGAACTCTGTCCTGATATATATATATATATATATATATATATATATATATATATATATATATATATATATATATATATATATATATATATATATATATATATATATATATATATATATATATATATATATATATATATTATATATATATATATATATATATAAGCCGGGGGTAAAGATGCGCTGGGGGCAAAGATTCACAGTGGTTTTTTTCAGGAACTAAGGGTTTTTCCCGCAAACGACGTGGCCACACCGGACGCTAACATCCGTTTCTGTCACACAACGAAATTTCATCAGTCATGGGCAGGTCATTTTTGAGCTATGAGGTAAATTCATTTTTTAACGTTCTCGATCTAACTTTTTTTCCATTTCTCACTCTTTGTCCTCTGTTATCATTACTGTCATGTTATTTTACATATCTAAACTAAAACATATATTGTATTGTTAAGTTATTAAGCATGTTACTTTGTCAAGATAATTTTTGTTTTCACAATATTTTATAAAAATTGTGAACAGTGTGATTTTGGGGTAACGCTGCGCACACTGACGGGCCAAACATGCGCTGCGGACTCACTGCCCATGTTTGCCCCAGTCACTTCCCCCTCATGTTGCCAAATATTTAAACCAATATTTTATGGTCACGTTATGTTTCTTTTTAGGAATTACAAACTGAAAATTGAGAAAATGATGCCGCTGACTGAAAATGAAGCCGTTGCTGCTATAGATGCACAATCTCCATGGGTCATAATTGTACAATATCCGCCGATAATAGATGCACGACCTCCGCCGATGCACAATATCTGCTATTCATAGATGCACGATCCCCGCTATTCATATATGCTCATTCTCCGCTATTCATAGATGCATGTTCTCCGCTATTCATAGATGCACAATCTCCGCCGTAAATGGATGCACGATCTCTGCCGGTCATAGATGCATGATTGCCGCCGGTGATAGTTGCACGATCTCTGCCTGTCATAGTTGTACGATCTCCGCTGATCATAGATGCACAATCTCCGCCGTAAATAGATGCACGATCTCCGCCGGTCATAATTGCACTATCTCTGCCAGTCATAGTTGCACGTTCTCCGCTATTCATAGATGTACGTTCTCTACTATTCATAGATGCACGTTCTCCGATATTAATAGATGCAAGATCTCCGCTATTCATAGATGCACGTTCTCCGCTATTCATAGATGCACGATCTCCGCTATTCATAGATGTGCGTTCTCCGCTATTCATAGATGCACTATCTTCGCTATTCATAGATGCACGATCTCCGCTATTCATAGATGCGCGTTCTCCGCTATTCATAGATGCACAATCTCTGCTATTCATAGATGCACAATCTCCGTCGGTCATAGATACACGATCTCTGCCGGTCATAATTGCACTATCTCCGCCGGTCATAGATGCATGATTGCCGCCGGTCATAGTTGTACGATCTCCGCTGATCACAGATGCACGACCTCCATTATTCATAGATAGTTGAAATGATAGTCAAATGCTTTATAGAGCACTCCAATGCGTTGTTATAGTTTCAAACGGATCTAAACACCCATTCTCTGTATTAATTTTTTTTTTCATATTTACGTTTCTTTCATTTTTTTCGTATTAAAATTACATAAAGATGAATATGCCTAGACTTTGTGCTCTATAATCTTCCCACAATGTGACTGATTATGTTTAGATAGGAAGTGACGTTGTTATTTTGCTGGTTTTGTCAATTTTCCCATGATTTCGTAATTTATTTTGCCTGCGCGTGTTTGCCCCAAAAATTGGGACAAAGGTGGGATTTTACTCATGTTCATAAAATCTCATTCTACGGCCTAAACGTGTTTGTATGTTGTAAATACCCTGACGATTGTTAGATAGATGGATAAGCTACACACTGCTACTAGTTTGGTCTCTCACAGTTAATTCTATTTGTCAGAATACGCAAAAAAGTGAAAAATGCGCCTTGGCCTCATTCTGTATTCTAATAGCAAAACTATGTATTATTTTCTCTGGATTATGAAAGAATAATAAAAAAGGTTCAATCTTTCTGATATTGGCAAATTCTATTTTATACTAAATTGTAGTACCTTCAATATAGAAATTTATTAAACCAAAAAATATAAAAATTAGAAAAACAATCAATACAAACAAAATAAAGTCTGAGGCAGAAAGTGAACCTGGGATTCTTCTTCTAAGTGTAAAAATTAAAATTAAAATGTTAAAAATCTTACCTGCAGGACTCATGGTCAGAACAACATGCAGTTTTTGTATTATTCTCTGAAGGAAGAAAGCATAAATAGAAGCTCTAGTATCACTGAATCCTGCATCTGTAGCTGCCCCTTTCAATTCCATTGTGATTCCATCAAGCTCTTCATTATCAAATAGGTCAGGTACTTCTCCAGAGTTCAGAATACAGTTAATGTCTTCAAGAAATGATTCCTAATTTAGAAAAAAAAACAATTGAAAATTGTAGTAAACAATGGTTAATACCATTACTTTTTATGGTATACATGTCTTTGAATATATATACTAATAACTCACCATCAGAAGAAACAGATAAACAAAGTTTCAGAATACAATTAATGTCTTCAAAGAAGAATTCCTAATTTTGAAAAACAGATCGGAAATTGTAGAGATAGTTATTATACCATGTTGATGATAGAAAATGTTATTGGACATGTATCAATAACTTACCATTAGAGAAAATACATAAACACAGTAACCAAAAAATCCCCAACACCAATACAAGATTACTACTAAATTATAAATGAACTAGAACAAAATGCAATTCTTTGCCTCAGAACAGGACACAACAGACTCTGCAATCACATGAACTTAAAATTCAAGATTGGCAACATAGCCATGTGTACAAAGTACTTCAGACTGCAAAACTCATATTTCAGAATGTTTGAAAAATGAAATGTTGAGGGAAACACACTGGCACAGAGACACAGTGTTGCAAGAAAACTCTATGAACCTCTGCATGAACTACAAAACACAGTCAAGTTTTTAGAAGCGAGAAATCAGCAGATAGAAGCACATTCCAGATGAACTAAAGAATAATTAACAACTATATATGCTATCATTCACACTTCATGATCTTCAAACTCTGTATAAGTAACAACAGAATAAGATACAGAATGATCTGTTTAACAAATTAAAGAAAGAATTTACTGCTGATTGTGGCTGTTTTAGGCTTAGTTACAAACAGAACAAATGTTACAAAACTGTCCCAGATAAATGGGAAAAATAAAGCCTATGTGGTCTTCTTCATTCATTCACCTGGAATTAGCTTATATCTGCAGTGTTGTCTCTTATATAAAAAATTGTGTGTTTAGTACCTATGTAGTCATCATCAACGCCATTTTGAGAAAGTTGTGTGAACACACTAATGGCCTCTAAATACATTGCATTAAACATATTAAAATGAACTTTTAAGATGACCAAACAGTATAAAGATGGCCAAAGAATAATAAAGAAGATTAACCTGTAGTGTTCAATATAATGTAAACGGAAGCATGTTTGTTTTTATCCCTGGAAATTACGAGCTACGCATCTTTCAGGACTTAATTTTTGTTAGGTTTTAATTTTAATTAATTTTCAGTAGTAGAAAAATTTCATGACATTATAAAAATGACATCATGATTTATCATAATATTGATAAATGGTGTGCATGTTATATATCAATGGAAAGGAAAATTAACAGAAAATCAATATATAAGTAAATTGATGAAAAATGGTTTTTGAAGAGTATAACTACAATTTGTAAATTAACAAAATTGTTAGTAGCTTATCATTTTTAAATAAAAATCATGCAACTAACCTAATTTTTGCAATGATTTGAGGTGTTGCGATCAAGTTTTCTGATATTTTATGAAATGGTCTTTAGTTGTAATCAATACACACCCCCAATACAGAATGATCATTTTCACTAGTTTGAAATGAGCTAGGTATTCTATGTTCTGAAGTAGTTATGTTTTTCATCACTTATCCTTGATGTTTCACAGGTGCTGACAGCTGCTAAATAATCCACTTGGATTAAAAGTACCTACCAGGTAAACATAATCCAAGCCTCTTTGATCTTAACAGTTATTGAGCCCATTATCATCATCATCATTTTCCTTTTGCGCTGAAATTAGCGCATATAGCAGAGGTCAGATCTCTCCAATTCTGTCTGTTCAAAGCTATTCTGTGCAGTTCTTGAATAGTATGGATATTGATTGTTTTAATTTCTCTAAGTATTGAGCCCATAGCAACTATAATTATAATTACTAGTCTTCTGTCTCTAAACAGGCTACAAATAACAACAATAGCTTGTTCCACACTGTGTCCAGAAGCAATTGAACGTGTCATTATTTCTCAGAAATAAGCATCAAATGTTAGAGTAAAAACAATCAGTTTCTAAAAGGCAGAAGATTTTTGTTTTAGTGAATATGAAGTGAAAGTATTCTCATATGTAGCAGTAAAGATTTGGGTTAATATAAAAATCTGTATTAGCTAACCATGAAGTAGAAAAGTATAAACCAATCAAATTATATTTGATGAAAAGACTTTGAAATAAAATTAGATGTTCCATATAAACAATATGGACTACAAAACAAATGTTAAAATGCATGTGCAATATTTAAAACAAACCTTCACAATATCCGAGTCTGTAAGTAAGAAAACAGTAGGTATACCCTTCATACCCACTCGCACATACAGAGCTTTGAGATCATCACGAAATTCTTCTATTCCGTATTGATTATGGAGTTTTAGACGAAACATTTCACAATTGCTGATATAACTGGCCAAGTGAATGATGGTGGATTTACCTGTGCCATCAAGACCAACCTGAAATAAAATGGTAAAGATAATAATAAAACTGTAGTGGTCTGGATTTGGAACTAGATCATCAGTCATTACAAAAACTTTTCTTCAAGGAGCCATAGGAAAGTAAAGACACAAACATAAGTATAAATGAATTGTTCTCATAATAAACCTCAACTGACAATTGACATGCAGAAAATGCTTATCAGGATCCTCTATTACAGCGGCTCTCAACTTCAAGACAAAAATAATGATGATAAAGTAATCCCTTTAACTGTGTAGGCTCTATATTGGCACCATGTATTAGAAGTCCAGACCCATGTTGTGATATGGAAACAGTAAAAAATACAATGTAATAAATAAAACAAGAATGATAGTGAGGGAGTAAGACAAGAATGAATGTGTTGAGATTGTTAATAGCAAGTGCTATTTTGAGACAAATATTGGTGGTGATGATATGCTGGATGCTGATGTCCTACCATAAGCAAGTGTCCTCTAGGCTGTCTGAACACTCGAGCAGCTCGCACCACATGCTGGACTGCATCTTTGAAAAACACCAGTTGGTCAGTCTTGAAAAATATAACAGAGTAAATATGTTACATGTAACTTAACACATTAACTATCGAATTGAAAGATGTGCTTTGTTTAAATTACTGTTATATCTCCGAATTAAACAAGATATGGATGTAGACAAACCCTACGACTTATAACTACCTGTATATATATTACCTGAAGAAGATAATAGTTTACAATTATTGATAAGTTTATTCATTCACTGTATAGTTTGAATTGCATTCAGCCTGAGATTTTTTGTGGCCAATATTTTTTTAATACATCCATCAGTAGGCACTTTTCCACCTTTCCAGACGATAGTATTATTATTATGCTATAAGAAATATAATCTACAATTTATGGCGATGATGGATGTGACTCACAAGACCAATCTGAGCCTCAAAGAATCTTCCACAGCATGTACAAGGAATCACAGGCCACTTGTACCATCGTGTGCTGTTGTGTGTCTTCTTAGATGTGCATCTCAATCTATCACTTTCTCCTATGTCTGTATATCATTGATAATCTTTCTCCTCCATGCAACATGATTCATGACATCCTGTTCCCATGCTTCCGTATTAATACCTGTATCATACATATCATGTGTGTACACGTTTTTGTACGGAAGTAGAGGTCGACCTTGAGATATTTTCACAGACTGTAATTCTCCAAAAATTGATATTTTGGTATTGTCATCTTCCATCCTCATAGTGTGTCCCAGTCAACTGAGTCTGCACAGACTGAGAATAGAAAATACTATGGTATTTCCTGTTCTTTCTAATACATCAGTGTTTGAGACTTTGTCCTGCCACCTAGCTCCAAGAATTCTAAGTTGGTACCTCAAGTGAAAGCTGTTTAGTCATCTTTCCTGGTGCACATACCTATCTATAACACAATGCCTGGGCTAGAATATAGAGATCATGTGTTGTTCATGTAACATGATCCCTCTCTCTGCTTGCCATGTTAACTCACTCCAAAGGAAATGTAATACCAGCACATTTAGAACAGGTCATGCTGCAGGAGCTGCCACATCAGCAGAGCTGTGCTCTATCTGTCCACCTTTCAGTGTTCCAAACCTACCGGTAGATCAGATGCCAACCAAGGCTAAGGGCCTAGTCTACCCTGTCATGCAATTTGGGTTTAGGTTGCATTTCTTCATCCTAGGATAAAGCTTGTATCCTCTGACATGTGCTCCTCTGACTGAACCATTGGTATAATGTGGGTTGTAAGGACAGGTAGACACCACCTGACTTAGGCATTAATAGAAACAGGTTGTACTGAAATAGGTTATACATTCATTACAGGAGCAATTAAAACTGGACTTACTTCTAAATATATTTAAATTAAAATATTATTTTAAAGATAAAAGGAAAATATGATTGTTTCTGCTAACAAATATGTTAATTTCAATATTTCTGAATTATTTAAAAAAATAAACTGTAGTCTAGGCCTATTTTTACAAAATTCTATTCTGTGGCATGTAAAATGTAGTTAACAAACCTCTACAACAATAATTCTCATTCAAACTGCTTTAGTTGTCGACGACCAATTGCATAATCATGACAGAGACTCCAATGAACATATATAAAAGTGTGAATAACCAGCAACCTATAGGAACTATCAGCATGAATAATCTTTGTCATTTACTGAGAAAATCTATGAGCCTGTAATTTACACATCGACATTGGTTCTATTAATTATCTTACTAATTGTACATTCGCTATTTTCACATAGTGGATGGTATCTTCCATATCGTATCAACAGAGAATGCATACCATTTCTCCCATATTCATTCTCATATGATATTCCTCCAGTATTCGAACAAGCTTGTTCTGATCAGATAAAGGTCTGTATATCCTGTGTGGAGAATTATGTTCACTGGAATCAAAGAAGTCACCAAACAGCACAGATTCCTTAATTAGTTTTTCAGATGTCCACCTAACCTGTACAATAAAATTATCATAATTTACTATTACAATTATCTTGTTATGTTAAACAAGACTTTAAGAAAATAATGGATATCTTGAAAATGATTTCTACATTAAAATGAATTTATTTACCAGATAGCAGATCTCCTTATGAGACAGAATGGTATTCATGTTATTATGACAGATCTCCTCGTGAAACAGAATGGTAGTCATGTTATTATGACAGATCTCATTGTGAGACAGAATGGTATTCATGTTATTATGGAAGATCTCCTCATGAGATAGAATGGTACATGCTGCAGATCTCTAGATGAGGTCATTTTGTTGTATCCACTTTAACAAGTACATAAAAACATGGTTTTACAGTACACACACTAAGAGTTAAGAAATCAACAGGTTTATTAGTTTATTCTTTATATTCCCAGAAAATATGAGTTGTAACTCTTTTTTCCTAATTTCATTTTGGAAAGTGTCTCTAAAGTTTACCATCAAACCCAGAAAACTCTTGGTGAAGTGTGCAATATCTTGCAGGGAAAAATCCTTCTTCTTGTTTCATTCGCATAGAATATGCATATCTGAAGTTGTGTCTTTTCTGTAAAATGTTCTGTGTTTTGTAACTGATACAGAGGTCCGTACAGGCATATAATCAGATGAGATCAGGGTACAAAGCCAGAGGAAGACCATGGAAAAGATGAATTGAAAACATCAGGGACATCCTGAACAGACACGGTCATAGTACAGCCGAGGCCACACATCTGGCTTTAGAATGCAAGCTCAAGCTCCAATCACCCCTAATTTTAATTGTAAGAGGGGATAACAAACCACCCAGGAATAGCCTATAGACAATAGACAGAGGTACGTAGAGTTTTTATTCAAGTGTTGTTTCTCTGTACAAGTATGTAAGCCTTAGTATACATATGGCTTTGCTGCCAATTTTGAACTTCATACAAGTGGCTGCAGAGTCTGCTGTGTATTGTTTCTAGGCTTATCATAGAGTGATCCACAACCCTGCTCAGAGTACCAGTCCTAAAAAACAAATTTAATTACAACTTTATTTTAGTGAGATCAATAAGTTTCAATAGATCGCTTGACACAGTTTATCCTAACACTAACCCTAACCCAACTAAATTCAAAATCTGTTGAGATCATTACAGGGAAGTAACAAGTAATTTTCTTAATTGTGTGAGGATGGAGGACAGGTACCCAGCTTAGTGTCTCACTATGTGGCACAGAGATACAGAGCTTGTCTTAGATGGAAACCGTTCACTTTCCACCGAAGTGAATTTTGCATCTGGACTGTTCAGAAAGCAATAGCAATCTACTGAACATAAAATATTGCTTGAAAATCAATACAGCCAAAACATTCTAGGCTGATCAATATATTTTGAATAACCAACAATAGCCCAGTTTTGTATACTTTAAAAAAAAGAAACGCAACTTTTTTGGGAGTTACTTTTATAAAGGATATTCACTTATTGGATATTATTCAACCTATTGACTGTGTCCACCTGGTAATTAGCTGCTCATGGTAACATGGATTTTTACTAACCTCATGATTCGTGAGGACATTTTTGGCAATAACTCGTTCATTTTTGGAATTTTTGGGTTCATAAGAATCCCATGAAACTTACTGAAAACAAAACTCTCAGGCAGATTATTGAATGCCTATAAAGATTTTTGCTAAGAAAATATAAAAAAATATAATCTAACCTTGAAATAATCATGCAGATTGTCAGAAAGAATTAGAAAAAATGTGGCACGGTCAGCAGGATTTGTAAGACGGTCATGAAATATGCGGGTGGCCTCATGTGCAAATAATTGAACACAATTCTCCTTTCCTATGATCACTGATTCATGAACTTGAAGCATACCTTGTATAACCTGCAAGAAATGTGAAAAATAAAGTTACAAATTTGATACTGGCAATAGAATTATCAAAAAATCAAACACAATATAACCAACAAATTATGCACACTCACAGGTCAGAGACTGGCCTCCATATCAACACATCAAAATAAAAAATCATGGAACTTACCAGTTCAACAAACAATATCTCAGTAAACAACTAAATACTGGAAAAAGTCTCCAACCTTAACTACTTGGGCAGCCAAATGTTTGTTGACAGAGACTCAATGAAAGAAAGAAATACACTCATAACCCTTGCAGCTAGCACATTCACTAAACTAACTAGTATCTGGAAATCCAAAGATCTAGGAAGAAACACCAAGCTAAAGCTATTCAACTCCTGTATTGTCTCAGTATTAACATATGGAAGTGAAAGCTGGAAATTAACTCAAGCAACAGATCACAAATTAAACAGCTTCAAAAACAAATGTCTCCAGAATCTGATGAACATAAAATGGAGCAATTTCATCACAAATAGTGATTTAAGATACAAAACACACCAAGAATACATGTCAAAAGTCATAAGAAAATGCAGGTGGAAATACCTAAGTCATGTTTTAAGACTAGATGAAAACAGAATAAACCAACAAGCACTTATATGGACACCTGAGGGTAAAAGAACACGAGAAAAGCTTAAAGCAGCCCTAAAAAACACCATACTTAAAGAAGGGGAAATGATAGATTGCAAGACCATACAAGTCCTAAAACTGCAGGCAGCGGACCGCAACACATGAAGAATCAAAACCTCTGTCCCATGTGCCACATGCAGCATGAAAGGAACAAACTACCCGGTAACTGACTAATAGAAAAATGGGTTTATTTTAACTATCAAGCCATATGAACCATAAGAATGCCTTCTCTTCGATATCTTCTGGGAAAAACTGTGAACACCTGACGGGTAAGCTCTATCTATGGCCTCATTTCAGGGCTGGTGAGCACAGTACAGTTTATTAATGAAATCCATATCAGTGTCTAACTGACTGGTGAATGAGGAAGAAGAAGAACTGAACACATTAGTATGCCAAGGGTTCTAAAATTTGAGCTCATAAACCAACTAATTGCACACTCATGACCGGCTAGCAAAAGTTAACTGAGTAAAAATGTATGTGTATAAATATCAAAATACAATATATGATTTTTACATGCTAGGTAGGTACTTGATACATATGTTCACTGCATAAAATTCTATTTCCAGTCATCTCGATTGGTATTGCCACTGGATTAAGATAAAAATCTGACAAGAGACTGAGGCTGATGCATTGCATAAAACTTCCTTATATTTACACACATAATAATAATAAGACCCATAACCCATCTGGTCATAGGGGTGTCACTCTAAATACATCAGCACAAAAAGCTCTTCAAATATCTCTGTTCTTAGTCATTCGGAGAAGTGTAGAAAAATCACACCTACACCATTCCTTGATGTTATAAATCCAGGATTTTCTCTTCCTACTCTTCCTTCCACCTTCAACTGTTCCTTGCAAAATAATTTGAGTCGTGTCTTGTTACATATCCAAACCAAACCAAACCAAAAAGTGGTTCTTGATAACCTGCAAGTTTGTTTATTTTGCTGGACAGATATACTTGTCTTGTGTTCTATATAGCTAATTCTTAATAAACATCTATAGCACTTGCTTTCAAAAGCTTGAATCCTTCTTTCTGTGTCTGCATTGAGTGTCCAACTTTCACATCCGTATAAAAAAATACTTAGCATTAACAATCTGAATAGATTGATCTTTTATACACATACACTTTACTGACAAGTAATCCAGAGTATACTTATCTACCATTACCAACGATAATTGCACATTTTTGAGACTTTGGCATTTCCATCTTGAAAAAAGTTCTATAAAATTTAACTTATGACATTTTCTGTGTCATAATGAATATTTGAATTTTCTGAATAAATTTGAAAGCCTCAGAGTTATTTTAAGACTGAAAACATTTATTATAATGCTGAGCATGAATTTACATTACTTTCAATACATCGCAAAAAATCAGCTGCAAGAAATTTGAATTTACACAAAAATTCCCTCATAATCTATCGAGAAACTGTAATATGTGAGTGCAGCCATTTTGTAATGACGTAATACCTGAGAGGAGCTATTCTTAGTAATACCATTACTACAGTTGCTGTATTACTGAAGTAACATAATGTTCAATAATAGTTTACATTGGTCACCAATGACATGTAATTAAAATTCAACTGCTGTTAAATATGATCAGTAAAGTATTAAATCCAATTCCTCTGTGTAAGTCATTTTACAATTCACTGTCTTTAAGGCAAACAGCAAATGTATGGTATGCAGTGGCATTAGCTTACAGACAAGATGAAGGTTTACAGAGCAGGGGTGCTTGCAGTGCTGGTGTATGCTGATAAAACATGAACAATATACAGGTGTCACGTTATAAAGCTCATTATTAACCTACATTTGACTCGCCTCAGACAGGTGGTGAACATAAGATGATATAACAGGATTCAAAATACCACTGTCCTTGACAGAGCTAGTAGCACTAACACTGATGCTATTCTGATGTAATCATAAATTTGTTGGGCAGGTCATGTATTACTCATGCAGATCACGGTTTCAGAAAAATACTCCTCTATGGTAAGATGAAAAAAAGCATGTATTCTTAAGATGGCCAAAACAAGTGCCACAAGGACTTGTTAAAGACCTCATTGAAAGCCTTTGGCATAAACCATGAGACATGGGAAGATGCTGCATGAAACAGAGTTACATTGCACTCTACAAGTAAAAAAAGGTGCAGCATCTTATAAAAAATAGATGAAATTCAGCTGCTCAAAAGTTGAAACTGGCTAGAATGAGAGAGATGCTGTTCGTCCATCACAAGTGATGATGACCATTTGTTACATCCACTTTTGAAAATTCAATTAGAGTTATGTCTTTGATTATGAGTTCGTAGATGGCTAATGAGCCTAACTATGTTTTTGGACAGTTTGGGCATGGAATGACCACTGTAGACGGATCTTGGTCTATCCGTAACTTTCTAGCAATGCTCCACTGTTGAGCTGCTGCATTTCTCCTCTTTTCACAAGATGATCAGCTCTTTTTTATTTTAGAACGCCATGTAGATCTATTTTGTGCAAGTCTTCCCATGCATCTTGGTCTATTTCAAAAGCTTTCAGTGAGGTCTTTAATGAGAACTTGTAGCGCTTCTTTTGGCAACCTTGAGATCCTGTACCCTTCTCCAGATCACCATAGAGAAGTATCTTTGATGAGAGACATATTCATGAGAAAGATTAAACATCATTTAAAGTGATCATTACATGCTCAACATATCCAAGGACCTTTGTGACCTCCATAGAGTTTATCAGCCATGAAACTCATAGACATGTACATACCTCTAACTGAATTTCTAGAAGTGGATGCAACAAATGGTCATCATCACTTGTGATGGACAGACAAAAACACTTGATACATCGACAATTACTTTAAAATATAAGCCATGTAGCGCAGTGGTTAGCGCACTGGCTTCGCATATGAGTGGTCCTGGGTTCATTCCCCAGTTGAGGCGGAAATGTTTTTCAGATCGCAACGGTTACCAGGTCGACCCAGCCTTAAATGGGTACTGGGTTAATCCGGGAAGTAAAGACTGCGAGGGAGAGGAGATGGCTACCACCCTCATTTGCAGAGCCACTGAAATGTGAGGTCGCTAACATCTCACATCGCTGGCAATTAATAATTGCTATGGGTTACTTTACTTACTTTTACTTTTAAAAAGTGTAAAAATATCCTTTTTAGTAATTTATATATCCACTAATAGATTCACTTAAGATTCAGCATGTCAATAGTTAGAACCACTTGCCTTGGATAAATCTCTAATGTTAAATGTGTAGTGAGATTTTGCAGGGGTTGGCAGCATAACAGCGCATATGTGGTAATATATAGCAATGCTTGCAGATACCAAAGGGAACAAGCACTCCTGTACTTCAGGCATAAATTCCCCTTCCTGTAGGAAACGGCCCAACTGTACTTGGTAAATGTGTTGAAGTGACTTAGCTGATGGTTGTGGAAGTGTCAACAAGCTGCAAGATAAGACCCAATACAAATAAAGATGTGCATATACCAGGTAAGTTATAAATGATTATATGAGGGCTGTTCAGTAGGTTCCCCAACTTAATTTTGTGTGTAATGCAGACTGGTTGGTTCAATCTCATTCAAAAGTAATCCCTCTGTGATTTTATATGCTTATTCAATAGCTCCTACCACTGAAGGAAGTACCTCTGTTAGGTTCTTTTCGTAATAGCTCTAATTTTTCTTGTCATGTCATCTTCTAGTTTTCTTAGCATCATTCTCAAACTCCTACTGGATCTCTCTTGTAGCAGAAAATGATCCTTCTAAATTTCATGCAGGATATAGTGAGTGGAGATGCATTGTACAATGTTTTACTTGTGCCAATGGTCTGGCACATCTGACTTCAACACTCCATCGAGACCAGCACCGTGCAGAGGTGATGGGGCTTAGTTCAGCCATCAGAGGCTGGAAACTAAGACTGGTCGGGCACTCCCACTCGAGCAGGACCATAGTCCGGCCCAAGTAAGCAGAGTGCTGAAGACGGAGGCAACCAGCCAAAAGGCGCACAGATAATCAGGTTGCCACGCATAAAACACAATGGAAACATGTCTGCATCTAATAAACGTTATGGTGCCTGCCCTGTGGTGGACGTTCAGGCAGGGACGGTGCCGGGCCCTATACCTCGAAAGGGCCCAACCTCAGTTACTGGAAGTCCTTCTCAATTGCCCCGAGGAGCCAGGAGGCAAGGGAATAGAGCTACTGGCCAAACAAACAAACGACCAATAAAAATAATGCACTGGAATGCTGAGGGTGTCAACAGTAAAAGAGATGGATACAGCAAAAAATTGGAACTTGAAAATGTCCTCAGTGAAGAACAAGTAAATATATGCTGTATCCAAGAAACACACCTCAGCAGCGACATAGCCTTCAAAATCAGAGGCTACCAGTGCTACCGATCTGACCGAAAAGACAGGCGAAAGGGTGGAATTCTGACACTAGTTAAAAACAATATCAGCGCATGTCAGCTGGAAGTATACATGGACGGGGCAGAATACCAGATGCTCCACCTAAAAACAGACAGTGCAGAATTCCATCTCCTGAACTACTACTGCCCAAATGATAAACCATTGGCACTAGACACAATTCCAGACAAAGAAAGGCTTATGGTGTGTGGTGACTTCAACAGCCACTCTCAGAGCTGGGGCTACGATCATATCGACAAGAGAGGTGAGGAACTTGAGAGCTGGCAGGATGAAAATAATCTCATTCTTATTAACCAGCCAGCAGACTCACCAACCTTCTACTCGAGAGCATGGCACACCACCTCTACACCAGACCTGGCATTCTACTCACCAGGCCTGGAATGGAACATCACACGTGTCGTTGGAAAGCAGCTTGGGGGTAGTGACCACAGACCAGTATTTCTGGAAATTCACAATGAATATACCAAGGACAGCAGCACGCTCACTAGGTGGAACTATAAGAGGGCAGACTGGAAAATGTACCAGCATTTAACCAGTGTTCTAGCTAAGGACATGAACTTGGACAAAGACATCAATAGAGCAGTGAGTGAATTTAATAGATGTATACTACATGCTGCTAGTAAAACCATACCCAGGGGGGCACGCAAAAACTACAAACCCTACTGGAATGATGAACTGGAAAAGCTGCAAAATGAGATGGAAACATCTAGAAAGCAGGCTGAGAACAGACCTAGCCAAGAACATCACAACAAATATCAGCAAACAAAGGCTAAATTTCAAAGAGCCAAGTTACAAGCCAGACGGAGCAGCTGGAAAGAAAAAACAGAGTCGCTGAACCTAGAAAGAGATACTAGGAAATTATGGAAACTTGTAAAACAACTAAATGATGAAGGTACAGGGAGAAATACCAGGATCACACTTTATAAAGATAGAAACATTTTAACAGGTAAACATGCAGCTGATTACTTTGCAGATTCCTTTGCAGAAGACAATAACGTCAAAGTCAGCCCAGACAAACAACAGGAGGTTCGAGAGAACCAGCAAAACATTGGACAAGGTGAACCTATACCTGAAGTCATGGAGGCACCAATCACAATGAGAGAACTGGAGCATGCAATATCCAAATTGAAAATGAAAAAGTCCCCTGGAGCTGATGGAGTGTCCAATGAAATGATTAGAAACCTGGGAAGTGCAGCAAGAGCAAAGCTACTGCAGATCTTTAACACAAGCTGGTCCACAGGTAATGTACCACAGGCGTGGAGAGAAGCAATAATGATACCACTCCTCAAATCAGGAAAAGATGGCAACACAGTCTCCAACTACAGGCCCATCAGCCTCACAAGCTGTCTATGTAAAACAATGGAACGCATTATCAATCTTAGGATGCAGTGGTACCTTGAAAGTGAAAACCTTCTGGTATCACAGCAAGCAGGTTTCAGACAGTGCTACTCTACTGAAGATCAGGCAACCTACCTCTCCCAAGAGATTGAGGATGCCTTCCAAGAAAAGAAACTGGTACTAGCAGCATGGATAGACCTCAGGAAAGCGTTTGATAAGGTCTGGAAAGAAGGGCTCCTAAAGAAATTGCGAAATTGCAGGGTTAGCTCAAGAATGTACAAATGGGTAAAAGCATACCTGCATAATAGAAGAGCCAGGGTACAATTAGATGGTCGCAAGAGCAAGAAAGTTCTACTGCGTCATGGAGTCCCCCAGGGAGGAGTCCTGTCACCCACACTTTTCTTGGTTTACATCAATGACCTAGTTGCTGAACTACCACACGGGATCAAAGTGGCAATGTATGCTGACGACCTGGTGATCTGGTGCACGGAAGAACATGCAACAGTGGCCACTAAACAAATACAAAGAGCTATCGATGCCCTAACCTTATGGGCTAATAGATGGTGCGTCAGCATTAACACAGATAAGTGCAGCACTACACTCTTTACCCTCTCACCAAAACAAAAAGCTGGTCATATCAAGATAGATGGAGAGCTCTTGAAAGAAGACAAACAACCCACATACCTCGGAGTTACTTTTGATGATAAGCTGACATGGAAGCAGCACATAAACAAAGCAACAACAAAAGCCAGGAGGAAGCTAGCTATCCTGAGAAAACTAAGTGGAACCACATGGGGAGCCAGTGGAAATATACTCAGTAAAGTGTACCAGCAAGGCATAAGACCACACCTGGAATACGGTTCAGCTGCGTGGTGTCCTGCATCAAACACCACATTACAAGATCTAGATAAAGTGCAAAACCAGGCACTTAGAATAATGTTGGGAGCAATGAAATCAACACCCATAGCAGAGATGCAGAAAATGGGAAGAATACAAACACTTGGCGAACGCAGAGACACAAAAGTACTAATTCAAGCAGAAAAGTTTCAGTGTATGCCAAGTCATCCAATGAAGGAAAGATTCCAAAATCTAGCAATGGGACGACTGAAAAGGAGCAGCTTTATCCATCAAGCTAAACGACTCCGTAGACAACTTACAGACCTACCTGAAGTTGGCAGCCCCTTAAGGTCTGTACCAGAGCAAACCCCGTGGAGTGAAAGCCATGGAATGCCAATATACATTCAGACCCATGTGAAAGGAATACTAAGCGAGGACGAACAGAACAGTGTGCAGCGAATGACAATCACCCTCAGTTTCCTGGATGAGGAATATCCACAAGATATATGGGTCAGAGTGTACACAGATGGGTCAGCACAGAATGCTGTGAGGAATGGAGGTGCAGGTGTATATATAGAATATCCACACAAGCCTAGAGATACAATCAGAACACCGACAGGAAAATTCTGCAATAATTATGATGCAGAAATCCAGGCAATTAGTGTGGCAGCTAAAAAAACTGCTGAACTCCAACTCTGACCTACAGCCTGTGGTATTCCTGACAGATGCAAGGTCAGTGCTTCAAGCTCTCCAGTCTGGAAAACTAACAGACTTGAAAAAACTACTTAGCGAATTGTCTTACCAGTATAGGGTAACCATGCAGTGGATACCCTCTCACTGTGGAATACCAGGAAATGAAAAAGCAGACCAACTGGCTAAGGAAGGTGCTGCCGAAGACCAACCAGACATACCAATCACCTACCATCAGAAAAAACAGATGATAAAGTCAATAAGAAAGCCACAAACACCAACACAAGATGACTATCACAATATGAACAGATCAGAACAAGTTATAATTCTACGTCTCAGAACAGGACACAACCGACTCCGCAGTCACATGTATACAAAGTTCAAGATTGGCAACACGGCCATGTGTACATGTGGACAGGCAGCACAGAGTGCCAAACATATACTTCAAGAGTGTTCTGAGCATGAAACGCTGAGGCAGACATATTGGCCAGAGGAAACAACACTGGAATCAAAACTCTATGGGACACTGTATGAACTACAAAAGACAGTGAGTTTTATTAAGGAGACAGAATTACAGATATAGACATGTTTCAAGTGAACGAAAGAAGAAGAATGACTTCAACAATGTTGTGTTGTCTTGATCTCCTCAATGTCATCAAATCTGTGACGTTTAATTGTTCTCATAAGTTGTGGAAACAGGACAAAAGTCCATAAAAATGTAATCATAGTGACAGACCAGTTTGCAGGGGCATTATCATGATGCATAAGCCAATTATCTGTCCGCAAATTTTCACAGTGCCTACACACAGCTTTGTGGAGATGTTGCAGGAGTGTTTTTATAGAATTCTGCATTGACACTCTGTCCTTTAAAGACATATTGAACATCAATGTTACAAAATTTCAGTCAATATGGTCTTGACATTGAACTTAACCTGTTGTGCCTTGACAGGGATGGTATTCATCTTCAAACAATTACATCCAATTTTGAAATGGATACAACAGAAAATGACAACATATGACACTGAAATATTGTAGATCTACTTAGACAGGACTAACTGAAAGCTGATTGCAGCATTATAAAAGTTTTGGAACCAGTTTCTCCAAGCCAAAAGCAGGAATCAATGCACACACATTGTTGAAAATTAATGCCCATCTTTTAAATGCAGTAAGATAAACTAGGACACCTTCATTTATAAGATTCAACACAGCACAAGCATAAGTTACATACTTCAGATTTCATACATACTTTGGCATATAGTCATCATATGCACCTGGCAAATAGCAATGCTCTATGTATTGTGGTTTTAAAATTGAACAGCCCTGGTAATTTTAATATTGTCTAACAAGAAGTGTTAATAACATTAAAGGTGAAAGTGTTGGCTCTCAAACAACATTTGTAACAAGAAACTGATGATTTTTTGGTCAAATAATGAGACAAAGCAATATGGACAGATTAATAATAGAAGGTATGGTTGCTGGAAACGTGGTAAAGAGATGCCCAAGACTATGATGGAATACATCCCTGGCAACAGCAGGCCAATCCAACCAGAAATGTGAGGTGTTCAGGGTATCTATAAAGAAGACAACATTCTGACAATAATATATATAAATATTTTAATCGTCATTTCAGTCGAACTGAATGATCTTAAGAAAAACACATGAAATTAGTTTCTTTTATGGATGCATTTTTACTTTCTGACAGAATGATATGGCCACAAAGAATGACAACATAAACTATATCAGCTATTTGAAATAATGGATTCCATCTCCTTCCAACATATCATCATCATGTGTTGTGCTGACAGGTGTAGGCCATTATGGATCTCTATAACTCTGTGCCGTGCGATAATATCAGACTATCTAGTATTTTCTCACTGTCATTCTCAATCTCTCTTGCCGCCCTTACTCTTATCCATTGTAGCTATGCTCTTTATTGTAAGATGGAGAACATCTGTGCTTGAGCAATCAGAAATATGAAACATTATAGGAAAAAAATTTCTAACAAGTGTAAATATAATTGACAAAATAGTTTCTGTGTATATAATAAAGAAATTCCAGAAAATGAGAAGCAGAGAAAACTTATATTGCTGTCACCATGTTCTTTGGAGAAAATTACAGCATATGGCTGATCAATTCCTGATTTTGACCATAATAAAACTGATGTCTGAGAGTGAATGACAATGAAAATTGTAAACATTTTAAAATAAAAATAAATATTTTACAGCTGCAACTATTACTGGAATCATTTCTAAAATATTTTCACTCAGCAAATAATGTATTAGTTATACTACACCTAAAGTGCTTGAGGAGACGAGGTGTGGTAGGATTCCTTCCACCACCAGGAGGACCACAGGCTGCTACAAGTGTTACATCTAAAATATCCTGAAATTCAGAAAGTTCATGATTTACTTCTTTAAAATAAAATACATACATAAAATATATAAATGATAAGACTGGACATTTATAGTTTGTAAGTATGTACTTTAATTCTCTTGCAGAAGAAGATAAACAATAAATAAATGCAGAACTAATAATTAAATAATGTGCTGCCGTCTCTGCAAAAAAGGGTGCCAGCAATGAATCTCTAACATTTTCTGCTGCCAGTTGCCTTGGTGGTACACTTAAATAAAGGAATAGCTCAACTATTCTTTTGTTTGGATGTGAGAGCTAAAATAATAAATACAGACATGGAAAGAAAGATTCAGGATTGTCAATAAAAGTGCAATAGACATCTGTTACAAACAGAACCTTAGACAAATATATTTGTTCAAAGAAAAACAGACAAACATATGTGGTGCAAAGAGTACTGTATTTCTCTCTGCAAACCCAGGGTTAGCAGATAACCACGATTCCTGTACCAGAATAACGCTCATGGAGAGGGAAAAAAATTCCATACACAATGGACACAGGCACAATAAGTCTAATTACGCAAGACGAGTTCATTGCCAGTGGAATAACTTGTGCAAAAAAAACAGACATAGTTGACCACAGTCTAAATGCCTGACTACTGCCTCCTCAGAGACTGCCAACCAGGCAACCAGGGACCCGCTTTGGCCTAAAAAGTTCAAGGGCACAGTGGGTGATAAACCATCATGGCATAGAGTTTATACACATTCGTCATCTTGAGACAGATATTTTCTTCTTGCGCATTTATCCTCAAACTCCCGCTGGATCTCTCTTGTAGCAGGACAATGGCCCTAGATTTTCAGCAAGATGTAGTCCAGAGAATGAAAATGTGCTGTGCCTCCATTTTATTTGCGCCACAGGTCTGATACACCCATCTTTGGCGAAGGAGAGAGATATGAAGGCTGTCACAGGCTAGGGAAGCCCACTACCCAAATTAGAGGCATGCTGAAAGCGGATGTGTAAGACCTTCCAAAGTACAAATAATGCAGCTACCTGTAAATTGGCTACACAATGTACTTCATGCTCCCCAGTGCAAATCACACTGAACTTTTGTGTTGGTTATCTGAGAGCGATCGCAGAAGAAAAAGAGTACACAAACTTACAGATTGATCCAGAAATGGGGTAATAAAGTTTTGCTAATCACAAGAGACACACATAATGACACACACAAATTGACGTTTTGACCAAAAGGCCTTTATCAAGACAACAATTGAAACAAAATTAAAACATATAACAAAACAAACAGTAATGACATCGCCGGTAACATTGTATGTATAATAAAAATTGACCGGAAGAGGCGAAATGACACCGGACATGGAAAATACAAAACTGACCACAAACATGTGACATGAAACAAACGGAAACTATGGATCGACTAGAGTCATATATGAGACAGGTGCTCATTAATGCCTCGGGTTTAAGAGTGCCATATTGGTAAATGTAGCGGTTCTCAAACGCCAGATGAGTCTGATTGCACAAGGCAACACACAAAAATCATCACAGATAATTTTATATGGGTTTTGTAGTATTTGGTTAGCTGATTTCAAATCTGTCTTTAGTTTTTTTCTACCACGTAACATTTTTTTGTAATAGCTAATTATAATATCTTTCAACAGTGGTTATGACCACAAATCGAGTACAATGTTTTATTTAGATTGGTATCGATACTTTATTACTGGCTGTTACAATTTTGTTCAGTTTCGGGTCACGTGATTTAGTATCGATGCTACCATTTTTGTGTATTCGATAGGATAGTAAATCCATTTATACACGTGTGGTGTTTGCTTAAAGTAATTACGACAAGTATATTTTTATACTCATAACTTTAAAACTTGACGTGATAGAAAAAAACTGATACCAGATCTGAAATCAGCGCCAAAAAATCCTTTAGAAAAGTGTATTTTGGTTTCAGATTATTAAAAAAAGTTTTATTTTGTTGCCTTGTGTTGTCAAAGAAGCACAACTTAATGGCCGTAACCTGAATGTCATGGGCGCCACAATGGCCTGTGCCATTGAAGTGGAGGTCTATAAGCAAATCTGAATGGTTTTTTATGCTATACAGATGTTCGCAGAATCGGTCTGTGAGTCTCCTTCCAGTTTCACCTACATATGTCATGGCACAACGCTTGCATATGATGGCATAGATGACGTTGCGGGACATACATGTGAAGCTCTCCTCAATGGTGAAGGTGGCTTTGGGGAATATGACAGACAGGATCTCTGTGACATAGGCACAAGTGTAGCATTTGCATCTGATGGTGCCTCTCTGGGTCACACTGGAGAAGGGGAAGGAGACGAAGCAGGACATGATGAACAGCAGTGCTATGGGGGTGGAAAGTGAGAAAAAGTTTGACCATGTCAGAAGAGGAAGACTTCCGAGTGGTCGAGAGGGTGTCCTGACAGGAGAGACAGACTGCACACTCAAAGAAGGGCAGGCCTGAGGACACTCTCAGGGTACAGGTGACAGCGGAAGAAAGCTATCATCTCGTAGGCCCTCTCCATGAAGGTACATCAATGATGGGATTGGCATCACTGACATGCCTGAGGTTGACCTGGCATGTTTCATACAATTCATTAACAATTTTTACCTGGCAATCAAGTTCACATCAGAGATCTCCACTTCCCATGTGAACTTTCCTGGCCTATCCATCACTATCCAGCCTTTCTGTCTTAGCACATCGGTACACTACAAACCGACTGATGCCCATAGCTTTCTTCTATACACCTCTTCTCATCCCTCTGCCTGTCGTGATTCCATTCCATTCTCCCAGCTTCTTCGTCTTCGGCGCTTGTGCAGTTGCGAGGACGACTTCATCAAGAAGGCCTACGAGATGATAGCTTTCTTCCACTGTCGCCTGTACCCTGAGAGTGTCCTCAGCTTTGCCCTTCTTCGAGTGTGCAGTCTCTCCCATCAGAACCCCCTCTTGATCATTCGGAAGTCTTCCTCTTCTGACAGGATCAAGCTTGTTCTCACTTTCCACCCCCATAGCGCTGCCGTTCGTCATGTTACTACCAAGGCTCACATTATTTCATTATAATTATTTCATAAACTCATCTTTAAAATTTATTGTAAAGATTTATTTCATTGAGTACTGACTTAAATATTTACTTGAACAATGTCAGCAGCTTATTCTGCACATCTGTCTGCTCTTTCATTGTTCTTGTAGGTCTATATGTCATGGAATCAATTGGAAAGATATTTTGATGGTGTATGAGAATATAACTACGCAAAATGTTGTAAATAAAGCATTGAAATAGATCTTTTACCTTCCAGACAAGTTTCTTGGTGTCATAGAATCCTCCCATTTCTAGAAACTGCCGTAAAAGTTCTAATGGAGGCTGTGCACCATACTCTTCTGGGGCTGGTACATTCAGATCATCAACAAAGACAATTACCTAATGAATAATAGAGTAGAACAATTATAGCAGTCAACATACAGGTCTGTGTATAATGACATTTTCTAACATCACATTGAAATCGTATTATCTATCTCTCACTATCTTTATCTATGTTCCTTCGTCGCCAATATGTTGCTTAGGGCAGAAACCAGATCTCTCCAGTTTGAGCGATGTGATACTACTGTAATTCATGCATGTTGTTGAGACCCGTAGTCATACCCTCTTTAATGGTTGTTTTGCATAGTCTTCCTTGGTCTTCCTCCTTTTCTTTTTCCATCTGTACCCATTTTAACATTTGCAGTGGCAGTCTATTTTCATTCTTCTAGGTACATGCCCATCATTTTCTTCTTATGGATGTGAAAACATATTGCTATTTAGTGGGAATGGTAGGCTACTACAGAGGCAAAGAAAAAAGGCAAATTTAGTTAAATATTATAAAGATATAGCAGGTATCAGAAGGAAAGACATTTTAAGATAAATGCAAATAAAGAGGTTTTTATCATAGGCCTACTCTATATATTAGCATTTTTTTAAACTTCTTTAGCATCTTTGGTGAGGGAACCATTGTCCCAGTCATCTTGGTTATAAATTTTTTTATAGTTGTTTTCTTAACTGTTACTTATTCCTTGATAAAGGTCCCAATAGGACAGACACATTGATAATTGTCTTTATTCTATTTTTATTGTTATTAACTATTATTTTATATCGATAGCTAGGTATTCATAGTAACCAGTTTACTTTATTTAGTATTTACCTCTTATTTGTCTGGTTACTGCTGCACTTTCTATTTTGTCGGACATCCTCCGATATTTTGGTTATTTATATTTATAAGTATTTTTTAAATTTAGGCCTATTGTTTTATTTTTGAGCTTTACTCTCAGTGGACCTATGTTTATCTAGTAATATACTACGTATCTCTGCTCTTCAAACAAGACAATAGACATATATTCTAAAAATGGCATTCAATTCTGCACATTTTGATGCATAGTACATCACAGAAGGTTTACAAATAAACAAAATATTTCACATAAACTAAATGTAACCTATAAAATGTAAGCTTTCTTGCAAATTCTTCAAAACATGTCAACAAACACTGAAATCATCACAGAACATTTAATTTGTACATAGAAACATTTCACACTTTCCCAAGTTGCACAAATGGATAAGTCTATACTATACAAAACAGCCAACTTTAGATGCTAGAGTTATGTCTGACATTATAAATATTTGTAAAAAAATTAATATATTTCAAATTTTGCTAGTGTTATGTTTTATCAGAAACTTTCATCTAATATACTATGTATTTTCACTCTTAAAACAAGACAATAGATGCATATTTCGAAAAAAAGCAATCAATTCTGCACATTTTATGCATAGTAGGCCTACATCACTCTAGGTTTCAAATAAATAAAGTATTGTACAAAGGCTAAATATAAACACTTAATTTTGTTGCTTAGAAAGAGTACGTAAAAATGTGAGTTTCGTTCACTTGATATGTCTTTAGTCTTGATATGTTTATATAATTTCTATTTGTATATAAAAATAGGATTAATATGAAATAAAATTAATGAAACAGTAAATTTATATTAACATTTAAGATCTGGGACCATAATAAAGTCATAAATATTGTGACGAGCATTTGGAAACAAAAAACCTAGCCGTTTTTTTTTCACTATTTCAGTAAAGCATTATAATTGTATTATAGAAAAATGGTTTTCCTGCTTATAGAAACTTAAAAACAATGTCAAAATATTGATTTTGATATTTATAATTATGTGAGCTAGTCTGTTGCTGTTTTTATAATATCACATCCTAGTTTTATACTATAGCATTGACAAAGACATTTTTGTTTGAAGACACTATTGAAAATTAAACTTCTTTAGCAGTTTTTAATAGGGTTAACCTTTCTGCCCTTTGGTGCTCCCAGTGAAGTCCTGCTTTTCTTGATTAATTTTAGCATAATCTGGGCTTCTAGACGCTTGGATGTGGTCTGAGCGCTGCACTGAATCATTGTACTGATTACACCCATGCTCTTGCCTTTTGCTGAAATGTAAATAAATCACAGGAACTTCAGGAGTGCCATGTAAGATCATGTTCAAATTACAGTTTAAAAACACAGTAAATTAAAAACACTGTTACAAATATTTTCTGACTTGTTTCTTTTTTTTCACCTTATACCCCTTTATGCCTTGCATCAGGTGTAGATAGAAGAGTTCTCTGGAGACAGCTTTTTGTGGTCTTCATTTATATTTGTTTTCCTTAACTCTTTTATTTCTATAATTCATCTTTTACTAGGTCTGTCCTTGGTTAATTGTCATCTTCTGAGAACTGTCCATGTTCCCTACACGCATTTTAGTTATACACCACTGTCGGTTTACTAGACCAATCACAATTTTGTTTTAGAGTCTCCAAATGATTAAGCCGTGTTCTTATCTATTACACTCAGAAAAGAAATCATGTAAAAGGTAAAGGTATGTCCCATGGCAGCAATCTGCCATCGGGGATGAAGATAACTCTTCATGTACTAAGCCACAGCAACTATTAGGCGGGGTGGCCAATTCCCTTCCTTGCTGTCTTTACCTCCCCTAACTCATGCGTCAGGTACTCATTTACAGCTGAGTCAACTGAAGGAGTGGTCGTGTCAAGAAGAAATCACAACCTGAATTTTTTTGTCCAGACGTGGTTTCGAACCTGGCACGCTGTAACCCAGTGATAGAAAGCAAGCTCACTATCAACTAGGCTACTGCGCTCCATTTTTTTTCATGAAATCATGTATTCCACTCAAAAAGCACTGAACCAACTGTATTACTATTTGCTGACATGAATATATTAATATTAAATGTAAGTGAAAGTTATGATCATTACCAAGAAAACGTAAGCTTATATAAACATCTTTATAACAAAGGAGATCATGAAACAAGTTTAGATAATTCTTCGTTTTCTTTTTTTTTTTTATTCTTCTCTATTTTCAAACTCCTGCTGGCTAGAATGGTGTAATCCAGAGTGCAGAATGTGTTATCATAGTTGGCCACAATATCTGCACTTTTCAGCCTGACACATTCAACTCCAACATGACTTTTGGATCACTTTGACCTATTGGTTTGGACCAATTCTTCTACAAAAAATTTGTCTCCCTATAAGGCCAGATAAATGGATCACCCTATATGGAATACAACAGCTAGAAAAAACATGCATATATCACACAATGACATTGAGTAAAAACTCATGAGCCCAACCAACCAAGCAATACATGTACAGCAGGTCACAGTAATGCTATTCTTTGCTCCTTTTTTATGGTCACACCACACTGACGGTTGATAATTCAAATATCTAGGCCGAATCATTACAGAAAATTTAAAACACATTTTCTGCAAGAAACAAGTACTACTACACTTAACTAACATTAAAATTAAGCCTGTGAACCCTGAAATTAAGCCTGCAAATCCTGAAATTAAGCCTATGTACCCTGAAATTAAGCCTGCGAACCATGAAATTAAGCCTGCAAACCCTGAAATTAAGCAGTGAACAATTCGTCATTAAAAACCCCTTCCCCTGGGTTCCTGAGCAAAAAATACACAAAAAGGACACCACAACAGTTCATAGTTATTTTAAAAGAAGTAAGATATAAAATTATGCTCTGTTATATAATATTGACTGACTTTATGATATCCAGTCCTCCCAGCATGTATATCTTTCCTTTTGGTGGGCAAGTGGTGGAATAGCTGAACCAAATCTTGGTCTTCACTATTCTACTGTATTCACTCACTAAGTTATCATCTAAGTCACTCTTCATATCAATTTTGAAATAATGATAATCTAAATAATTCATTGTCTTCTGAATCATCAATCTCAACAACTTATTCAGCTGTTAGTTTTTAGAACAGGAAAAAATCCTGATTTTCACCAAGTCACTTCATGTTTTAAAAATAATTATCAAAGACAAGATTGTGTGAACATATAGTCACCAATTTGCAAACTTTGTGGTCTGGCTATCCAACTATTCAATGCATGTCTCATGACATCAATAAATATTGTAAATCAATTTATTAATAATTACTTAGAGGTACTGTTTTGTGAAGTTGAAATACCGAATAATTGATATCTTGGGGTAGCTATATTTTGAGAAAATCCCAGAATTTCAGGATCTCGGCTTCTTGGGGTAAACATGCAAAATAAAATAATAATAATCCCAAAACTGGCCAGTTTCAACTAATGCGCTAAGACTGAATATGTACTGAAATAATAGATGAAAACAGGAATTCGTGGATTTTATTGAACAAGTGATCATGACAAAAAAACATAAAATAAACATATTCTTGAAGTTATTATATACAAATAATGAAGAAATAAATGTCATGTCTTAGTAACACAAGGTCAGCTAAATCAACAAAATGGAGGGAGAAATTTAGAGAAATAGAGGAAAGATATATTTTCATGACAAAATATTTATCGTTATTAAAAACTGTGTTGTTTTTCAACACTTACATCCTAGAAGCATCTCTACTGACAAATTATCACCACCTTCATCCCCAATGCTCTGGTTGAAGGATGTTATGGCACTGATATTTTCCAGTAAACCTGACTTTTTCTCTGAGTATTGTAGAACTGCACCTAATATAGTGGAAGACTTTTCCATAGAAGTTCCACCTTCTTTCTCTAGACCTTTCAACATATGATTAATGATGGCTGTCTTGCCAACCCCAGATTCACCTGCAAGATAAAAAAAATGTAAAATTGTCTTTAAGGATAGTAATGGAAAATAAAAAATGGAGATATTTTTCTGCGCAATAGGATAAATGAAACTATAAAACACAAATCAGCAAACAAAAAAACCCAATGAAAATTTTTTACTCTGCTAAAAGTCATTAATATGTTAATCTTCTAAATGTTATTAATATCAATTTAAATTACCTCTCAATTGCTAATTTAGCCCACTATTGTATTTGTTTTGCTTTTCTAAGATAAAAAGTTTTTATTCAATATGTTAATTTAACTTCTATATTGTAGTCCAGTTTGAATTTTTTTCTTTTGAAGGTAAAATTTAAATTGACTATGCACACGTCACGGCAACAGCTACAGCAAAGAAGTCTATATTACAAGCTTAAAGTGATGAAAGAAAAGACACATGTTGTGAGATGTTCAATGACATTCTCAATTAAAAAGTAAATACTAGTATTTGAATTGAAATGCTATAGACAGATCCTAAGAATATCATGGACTGAAAGATGATGCAAGTACCGGTAAACATCAACAAAGACCTGAGCATAAAGACTGCATTTGAAAATATAATTTCAGTAGAATAAAACATTAAATATAACAGGACGTACTATTTATTTAATTTTTATAATTTTAACTATTTAGCTTTACTTGGATGTTTCAAGATTCATCGCCAATAACATCAATTAGCCAATACTGAAATATATAGGTGAAAGTATAATCATTTTTAAGAATGATCTACCAATAATACCAGTTCTATCATTGCTGTCTTCAAACAATAGTATCTAGTATAGTACTTTAAACTTGGCAATGAGAATTGTTGTCTTCAGATAACAGTATCTACTTTAAACTTGGCAATGAGCATTATTGTCTTCAGATAACAGTATCTACTTTAAACTTGGCAATGAGCATTGTTGTCTTCAGATAACAGTATCTACTTTAAACTTGACAATGAGCATTGTTGTCTTCAGATAACAGTATCTACTTTAAACTTGGCAATGAGCATTATTGTCTTCAGATAACAGTATCTACTTTAAACTTGGCAATGAGCATTGTTGTCTTCAGATAACAGTATCTACTTTAAACTTGACAATGAGCATTATTGTCTTCAGATAACAGTATCTACTTTAAACTTGGCAATGAGCATTGTTGTCTTCAGATAACAGTATCTACTTTAAACTTGACAATGAGCATTGTTGTCTTCAGATATCAGTATCTACTTTAAACTTGACAATGAGCATTGTTGTCTTCAGATAACAGTATCTACTTTAAACTTGACAATGAGCATTATTGTCTTCAGATAACAGTATCTACTTTAAACTTGACAATGAGCATTAGCTCAGTGTATAGTGGCCTCACTGTCTAATAGGATCTTCCAAGTTCAATTTCCAATTCAAAAGGACATATTATTTAGTTGGTTGCTAATATTACAGCATATGCAGGGCATATTTTTAAAACATATGTTTAAATCACAAATGGTTCCCAGGTCCACGAAGTCTGCAGAAATTAGCACAAAATCAAATATGTGAAAGTAAGATGCAGCACATGATGAGAACTACATCATCTCTAGTGTACAGTAACTGTACATGCGTTAATTAGTACAGATTTTCTGTATTTTGTACAGAAAATACTTGAGTTTAATTGAATATGCCCTTATTGACCATTATTGAATGAACAGAGTCAGCAGTAAAATTGTGCATCTTATGGAAAATAAATATAAAATGTATTGAATAACAGATTTATATGGAACAAATACACATAATAAAAATGTCTACCATATAAGTCTTTATCAAGAGGATTTAGTAGGAGGATTAGATTTAGTTAAGTGCTCCTGATGCAAATTAGGCCAACTTGTAATGCTTATGGACAGAATTTTTGACTAATGAGCTGAAATTCAGAATCATTCTTTTGAAGTTTATATGTATAGCACTTAGTCACAGAGATATACATGCCTAACATTCTAACACCGTAGGACCTATTCCCCATTATATCTCAATGATGAGAAAAGGGGACATATCTACAGTATCACTATGTACTTGCTAAACTTCGTAATAAAATTATATATGATCATTTTAGTCTTTGACATATTCATCATCATCAACCCCATAACCCTTGAGGACAGTAGGGGTACCATCTTGGAACATCAACACAAAAATCCTGTCATGTTTCTCTGTTCTTGGTTTCTTGTTTGAGTGTGGAGTATCTTTATCCTGTCATCTTTAATAGTATCAATCCATATTTTCCTTTGTCCGTCTCTTCTACTCTCACCCTCAACTGTCCTACACATAACTATTTATATATCAGTAAATAATATATAACAGAACATTTGTTTACCACTTGAATCTGAATACCATTTTTTACTTACCAGCAAGTAACACTGGATGTTTGTTTACCAAAAGTAAACTTGTGAGAAAAGAGAACCTCAGAATGTCAACTGTAGGGATGATCTCAGCTTCCTTAATCTCTCTCCTTTTCTTGTCTGGTGCAACTCCAAGTGTCTTGCCTATATAGGGAATATTCACAAACTATGTTATCTACGCATACAATTCTACAATTATTAGAACTCTGAATGAATATCACATTATTATCAAAGAATATGAATGACCCATTGCAAAATCAAGGTAGATGTAAAGTGGTCAGACCAAAATACATAATGACTTTTTGCATCATTACAGACAGTCATGAAGCAGGTCAGTGTAAAATTTCAAATAGATTATGAGGACCTCAAATTTGTCAAACTACAGAGACAATAATCCATATATTTCACACACGATTGTTTGATTGTTTGTTCATGCAGGTTTTATTGGTAAAGTGATGTGCTCATTTGCACTAACCCTCTCTCTGCTCTGTTTATTAGTTCCAATGTTTATACGTTAAAGGCAATGCCAATACACTTGGAAACAAACAGAACAAGCAATCTAGCATACAAACAACATGACCAGTACAATAATTTTGTCACTGCATCAGAATAGTATCAATACTCCATCAAGGACAGTGGTATCTGAGAATCTTATCATGCTATTTGATATTAATTACAATCTTGGTTCCATCTCTTGGCGGCATTGTTCAAAGAAGGCCAAGGTACCTAGTTCAAATTCCGCCACAGGCAAATTCTGTATCCAGATCAATCAGAAAGCAATGGAAAACTACTAAAAAAACCTTTCTAAATAGAAATGAAAATAATGAATCTTTAAAAATGCTTACCTATAGTGATCACTACTCCTTTTTCTATCAATGACCTTGTACTTGGAATAAGGGCATCCCATGGAGCAAAGGTCCCACCTTCCATGTCCACAAAGTAGCCATATATACTCCGGTTTCCAGCTGGAAGTCTTACACCTACAAGCAGATACATGTGCAAAACATTTGATACTTGTATGTTAATGAGAGGCAAACCTAGGAAACAAGATGATGACGTTTTGCTTTTCATTGGGTAAACACATGATAACACATGATAATTGACATTTCAACCAAATGGCCTTTATCAAGAACACATTTATAACCTAACAGAAGATGATTAAGAATGGTATTGTACCAGTTCACATGACAGAGCTAAATACCGGGTATATAAAATTCATATTTAGCTCTGTCATTACTCTATTACTCTGCCCGTGTGTTGCCGGGCCCGAAAGGGGAGCAAAGAATAGCAACACTGTGTACCTTCCACGCATGTCGTAAAAGGCAACTAAGGAGGTTATGGGATGGAGTTGGCTGTCCCATCCCATATAGAGTCAGTGACCCAAATCCATGCTGAAGTCAGATGTGTCAGGCCAAAATGTACAGATATCGCAGCAATGCTGTAACCATAGCACAACACATTCCGTTCTCCAGACTACATACTGCTAATCTGCAGGAGTTTGAGAACGAACGCAGAAGAAGAAGAAGAAGACTATTACTCTACTGAGGACCTGTGCTTTTATCTGAAATGCTATAGGATGTTAAGAGCTACATGCTAAAGGATTATTTTATTATCATTATCATACAAGCTTTAGTATTTGGTAATGATAGTGCAGACTTGCATCTAATGCTCCTATAATTGGAATCTTGGAGATGGATAAGGGAGAACATACAGTAGTTGCTTGGTGATTGTCCCTTTAATTAGGACACGGAAACTGATGACACATCTTCTTCTTCATTTGAACTCAAACTCCTCTTCTTCTTCATTTGAACTCAAACTCCTGCTGGTTAGCAAGATATAATCTGGAGAATGGAATTCATTGTGCCATAGTCTATGGGGAGAGCATGGCAGTGTGGTTAGAATGCTGTTCTCAGACTATTGGGGTCCCAGGTTCAATCCACGGTTGGGACAAGATTTTTTCTTTGGGAGGTACAATAAAAATCCTTTCTGTACATGTCATTGCGTCTTCTATGGCAAAGCGGCCACTATTTCCACAGCCCATAGAAAGCCTCCATGACTCCTTCACAGGAAAAGATGCAGTAATAAAAAGAAAGATAGTTTACGGCTTGACTGCAATATCTGTGTCTTTCAGCTTGACAATCTAACTTCAGCATAACTTTTTGTTTACTTTGATCTATGAGATGAGTCTGTTTCATCCCTAAAACTTCTTTAGTTGCCTCCTAAACATGTGCATGGTAGGTCACATATGTTGCTTTTCTTTGTTCCTCTTTTTCTGGAAAAACACAGGTGGATGACACATGTTTACTGTGATAAACACATTTTTTAATCAAACATTACACAAACTGGACATTGTGAAGTAAAAAGCTGTGTAGCTATTGAATTACTTCACCAACTCACATTATTCAGCAATGTTCACTGTTTTGATTGTTATTTTTATTATTGCTTATAGAGTCCAAGGAGCAACTTTTGTTTACTTTGCCAAGATGTACAAATGCATGTTATAAAGTCATTTACTACTAATATATACTTTTTAAGAGAGTGATAAAAAAACTTGCAACCATGGTAATAAATTATTGCTAAGCACTGGAAACACACAGAATAACAGACATAAATGTACATTTTGATCAAAAGGTCTTCTTGATTCTTGATTAGAAAACTGGCCTTACAGCAAGTGGGGCATTCCCATAAGTGCTCCGCCCTCTGTTCCAGCAGCCATTGACTCAATGGTGTTTCAAATCCAATGCCGCCAAAACAGACGTCGACATCAGGGCACAACTCTGGCCCTTGCGACAGTTTTCTTTGTTGTTTTACCCACCCACTCCGTGCCCATAACTAGTTCAAGCACAACGTTGGCATGCCGGAACATGGTAAGTGTTATCGAAGGTTACGACTATGGAATTGTATAGGTTAGTGCCATGAAGCTTCTATAAGAAGATAACCTCAATATAAAGGCATGTCATCCACTAAAGTTTTCTGTTGCATGGTTGGTTTGTATAGTGAGCCATTGGTGTGAGACTCACAGACACAACCGCATGCACCAAAATGCACACACATTGAGTATATAAGTGTGTCATGTTATTAATTTACAGAAAAGCTGTGATATTTGGACTTTTTATTCAGTAAATCCATTTTCTGCAATGTTAGTCCATGATTTTCTTAGGATGGAGTGCCAGTTTCACTACAAAGAATATCCAGATATAAAGTCAAACGTAGACCAAGAAAACAGTGGATAGAAAATATCAAGATAACCTCGAACAAACATGACCTCAATGCAGCCAAGGTTAAACATTTATCCTTGGAATGACAACTTAGATTTCAATCCCTACACCTAACAGCAAGTGTGGATACTATCAATCATCCTTCAACTGGGAAAAGACAATAGATCAATAGGGTAGACAGCTTCATGACTAGACTATAGTAGTTTCGTATAATATGATTGGAAAGTCACTGTGCTGTTTTTAATTGTTTTTGTTTCAGATCTAAGTATAAGTACCTCTGGTAAAATGGAGCAGAATGACAGTTATTGACATTTCAATAGTTACAACAGCAAGGGCCTATGTTATTTCTGTGTGCTGATAAGATAATTTTCTGAAAGGAGAAGGGTGTCATTAAGTAAAATTCTGCCTACTTGCTTCAATAGGAATATTAGCATAATATGACTTGTCTTTTTGTGCTTCAACATGGCAGCCCCACAACCCTGACAGGTTTTGGGCTTTATGATGATTATTATTATTATTATTATTATGCTTATACAAGTGGACATGAATCTAAAGAATTAAGAGATTTAATATGAAGAGATTATAAAAGACAGAAAAATAAAAAGCTGCTTCCAATTTGCCTGAAATGTCATTGCTAATAATTTCAACAAAATAAGTGAAAAAAATGGTACCAAATAAAATTGTAAAAAGACTTGTCTCGCGCATGAATATTTTTAGTTAAGCTATTAGCAAAATTTTAAAAAATTAATAATATTTTTAAAATGTGAAAATATTTATCGGTAAAGTTAAAATGAGACCTACCTAGAGGAGGCTCGACATCAAAAAGCTCACGAGCAAAGTTATCAAACTCATTGTTGATATCAACCCTCTCAGCAGTTATTCCAACTCGTTTGATGCTACTGTCATCTTCCTCCATAAATTCTCTCCTTTTTAAGACACCACCAATGCTCCATGTATAAGCAAATACAAACAATTTGCCCAGAAGGTTAGTGAGCTGCATCGGTTGCTTTTCAAGGTAGAAGATCTTCCTTTCACTTCTATTGGGAGAAATAAAAGACAATAATATCAGGTATGTATATCATCATCATGTTATATATTTTTTCCAGAACGTGGTCTTTCTTATGGATTCTCTGAACACTCTGTGATTCTGGGTGAGTTGGCCTGTCACATGTTGAAGCAATTTGATATATCACTGCACCATCATCGTCTTGGGTGCCATCTACCCCTGTTTCCGTTAACTCTGCCTTCCGCTATTGATCTTTTCATGCTACTATGTCTATTTATATGACCAAAAACACAGCTTTCTTGTTATGATGTTGTTAACCCCTTAGTTGCAGAGGTATCCCTAAAATACAATGAAAAGTTACTGCCATTTTACTGAGACCTTCTTCTTCTTTTTAGTTTTCCAGGGAAAAAAATGGTCTAGATGCTTTAATATAAGCATCCAGACAGATTTTTTCCCTAGGAAATTCTGAAGATAGCAAAATGATGGAAACTTTTCATCATATCCTTAAGAATACCTCAGCAGCTAAGGGATTAAGAAGGCAGCCCTCTTCAACCCTTATTGATCTTATCATTTCTTGATTTGTCTTTTTAGCTGTCCATCATAAGTGTAAAATTCTTCTGTAGCATGTATTTTTCTTCTTAAATTAAGTTCTTCTTAGGTATATGCATACAGATCTGTAATCCAATTAAGAAAATATTATTTTCCTTATTATTATTAATTTTCTATAATAGTCTTTCACAGCACATCATGGTTGCCAGAAAGTAGAAATTAGTAGAGATTATTCTTCTTCAGCATTCATTCTCAACCTCCCATTGGATATCTCTTGCAGCAGAACAATGGTCCTACTAGATTTCCAGCAGGATATAGTCCAGAGAATGGAAATGTAATGTGTCACCATTTTATTTGCGCCAATAGCCTGACACATCTGTCTTCGGCGGGAGAGATTATTCAAAACTTAGTTTTTCTCAATTTTGTATATTAACTTAAGTTTTCTAAATTTGGTAGTTGATTATTCAAAACTTTTATTTTTTAACGTGTGCATTATTTTAACAAGGGTTATAAATTAAGCATTTATAAAAATCTATGGATTTCCTGTAGAGAACATATACAAATATGTATGCACGAAACAAATAAAATAGAGATTCATACAGATCCATAAAATCAGTAGGACTACTTCCTAATCAATATTATGCAATCTAGCATGATTTGGATATATAAGCAGACATGATTCCCATCAAAAATGATCCAGAAGGGAACACTCAAATGTGAAATACAAAGAAAACATTAACAGACAGCAGGAAATATGGACTGGTCATAATTTTTGTAGCTCATCACAGAAGATAGAAATCAATGGAGAACTATGTAAGCTGATGCAGTTCATCTATGACCATGATGGGTTATGAGTTATGTAAGCTGATGCAGTTCATCTATGACCATGATGGGTTATGAGTTATGTAAGCTGATGCAGTTCATCTATGACCATGATGGGTTATGAGTTATGTAAGCTGATGCAGTTCATCTATGACCATGATGGGTTATGAGTTTTATGTGTAGGCCTAGGCATCCTAGCAAAGACTATTAGAAGAATTACTATGTAGCCTATCTGCACAGCTAAATATTAACACGCAACCATGGTTGTCTATTTCTTGACTATTGCTCTACAATTATCCATGAATTTAATTACCTCTGGGAGTGTTTATCATGCAAAAGATCTGAGTTCTCTGCACCTTCAATAGTCTTGGGAGACCTTTTTGGATGGCGACGCTTTGGTTGTGCTGCTGGAGTCTCTGTATCAATTCTGGAAGATGTGTGAGCACTGGTGCTAGGAGCTTGAACTTTTTCCTTTTCATCTTCATACAATTACACAATAATAAATGACAAATGTTTTAAATGATAACATTATGAATTAAATATTCAAACCGATTTCTTAGAAAATATTATTGTGTGGTTGATATAGCCTGATTTATTATTGAGTGGTTGATATAGCTAGAGTTATTATTGATTGGTTGATATAGCCAAAGTTATAGAATGAAAAAAAGGTTTGAAAAGGCATAAAATGGCAACATAATCAATTAAATATTCAAACTGATTTCCTAGAAAATGTTATTGAGTGGTTGATATATCAAGATTTATTAGAGTAGTTGATACAGCCAGATTTATAGAATGAAAAAAAAGGATTGAAAAGACATAAAATGGCAACATTACCAATTAAATATTCAAACTGATTGATTAGAAAATATTATTGAGTGATTGATATAGCCAGATTTATTACTGAATAGTGCACTCAGTATAAAAAATTTTCATTCTAATCAGTTTTCAACAATTTCAAAGTTTTCTTCTCCTTCTTCTTCAGCGTTCATTCTCAAACTCCCACTGAATCTCTCTTGTAGCAGGACCATGGTCCTATTAGATTTCCAGCAGGATGCAGTCCAGAGAATGGAAATGCGTTGTGTCACCGTTTTATTTGCGCTAATGGCCAGACACATCCATCTTCGGTGGGATTTCAAAGTTTTAATTTCAACAATTTTAAGTTTTCAAAAATAAAATTAATGGACAAAAAAATAATTAAATAATGGGATTTTTTTGGAATTTTTGTGTGTGAAATAAGGACGATTTGATTGAAATATGGCAATAAATTGTTAAAATTACGGTTTTATTAAAAAAATAAGTTGACAGCTATGATATAATATAGAAACATCAAGGATTCATTATTACAGAAAAATCATAATGCAGCAAACAGGATTAAAACCAGCCACCTGAGCGGACATGGTTCAGACCAGCCATCTGAGCGGACCTGGATCAGACCAGCCATCTGAGCAGACCTGGTTGACACCAGCTATCTGAGTAGAATGGTCATCTGAACGAACCTGGTTCAGACCAGCCATCTGAACTGACCTAGTTCAGACCAGCCATCTGAGCGGACCTGGTTCAGACCAGCCATCTGAACTGACCTAGTTCAGACCAGCCATCTGAGCGGACCTGGTTCAGGCCAGCCATCTGAGCAGACCGGCCATCTGAGTAGACCTGGTTCAGATCAGCCATCTGAGCAGACCTGGTTCAGACCAGCCATCTGAGCGAATGTGATTTAAACCAGCCATCTCAGTTGACCTGGTTTAGACCAGCCATCTTAGTGGACCTGGTTTAGACCAGCCATCTGAGCGGACCTGGTTCAAACCAGCCATCTGAGCGGACCTAGTTCAGACCAACCATCTGAGCCGACCTGGTTCAAATCCTATTTACTACATTATGATTTTGCTTTAGTATCATGATTTAGAAGAGTCAGAGGAAACAAAGAGAGAAATTGCTGGATGGGTTGTCACAGTGGCATAAGAGAATATCACCAACTGATCTTACACATTAACACAACAGACAGAGAGTTGTAGAGAAACTTGCTATCCTATGCCACTCGACATGATACTTGATTGATTGATCATAATACACATAATGATGATGTTTGTCTGTCGTAATCGACAATGACCAAAACTTACCACAACAATAATAATAATAATAATAAATGGTAAAAGATAATAAAGTTAATAGTGTGTAACAGTTAATAATACACATAATATATCTTACCTGGTGTACCAAATCCTCCATGTGTGCCAATAAAATCAATGTATGCAGACAAGATATGACACAAGGTTCCAATGATGCTTAGATCAGGGGCTTGTACCACCTGATGTTCTTGGAATCTGTGCAAGAAGTTCAGTCCCTTATCAATACTTGCATCAAAAAGGGCTTGAAGATACTTTTTACCAGACTCTGGCATATCTTTCGGGAGGTGGCTCAGCCATGTTTTCACATATGGTTTCCAACCAAGGTCAACAGGATCCTACATAAATATATAACTTTAAACACTGACAACAGTTCTTTTGCAGCACAAAAAAGTTCAATACATGCTTCTGGATAGCCTTCAATTGATTTTACATACCATGTTACTGTTGAAACTTTTTAAAGAATCATGTGATTAGTGATTTTCTTAATTGATTGTGGTACACTCTGAGCATTACCATAGAAGTTATGTCTTTTTCAACAGATAGAAAAAGGTATATATATATATATATATATATATATATATATATATATATATATATATATATATATATATATATATATATATATATATATATATATATATATATATATATATATATATATATATATATATATATATATATATATATATATATATATATATATATAGTTTCAATAGTCTGCTCATTGAATATCTCTCTCCATTGAGAGTTGAGTCTTCTGGGTATGAAAGAAAAATCTTCATCGTTCCCCCCCCCCCCCACCACCACTATTGTATATATTGTATATTGAAAATAAACTTCATCACTTGTAATTTCCAGGGATGAAAACAAAGAATTTTCACTCAACAATATTCAGTCAATATTTCTAACTTTTAATATGTTTTCAAATTGACCAATAAGAGAATAAAAAATTGCCAAACATAAATTTTATTGCCAGTAACACTTAAAAATGGAAAAATGTGTGCAATTTGGCATCTCTATTGGTGAGCAATATTATTATCCTCTATTAGCCTCATTTTGTTAAAAAGTTGGTACTGTATTCTATTCAGAACATTGCAATCAATCTATAATTTTTTAGCTGCATTGATTTTATAGGCAATTATAAATATCTTGAATATATCGCTATTGCTTTCTGAATGGTCTAGATGCGCAATTTCCTGAAGCAGGGATCGAACCTGGTATCTTGGTTGTCCGAGACGCGTTTTGTACCTCTTCACCACAGAACCGGACATGTATGCTGTAGTGTTCATGTTGTCTTGTGGTGTTTAGTTCTGAGATGGTTGCTACACAGAACTTACTATACTGGCTTATTAACATACAAGTTCTTTCTGGGTAGGTTTTCCAGTGGAGTTGGAATTTTTTACACTAAAAACAGTTTTTCATGGTCAACTCAAGTTCAGAAAAGTGTACCAGAGTAAATATGAGTAAGAAAAAGTGATCTGCAAGGCATTAAATACATCTCCCCTCCCCCCTTTATTTTGCTCATTCTTAAACCCCTGCAGATTAGTAGAGTGTAGTCAGGAGAATGGAATGCATTGTATTATAGTTTACAGCATTGGCTGTTATATCTTTGCCTTTTGACCTGAAACATCTGATTTCATCATGGCTTCTGGGTCACTTTGGCCCTCTATGGGACAATCAACCCCACACTCCAAAACTCTTTAGTCACCTCTTACAATATGCATTATTATTATTATCACCACTATTATTATCTCCCCTGACTGGCTTCAGTAACACATGGGTGACATCCTCTCTAATATCAGCTATTAACAATGATAGACTTACCATGTATACCATAGCACATCTGCTCACTGTTGCAGGACTGGCTTTAGACAGATTGTCTACCTCAAAAAGAAGTCTCATGCCTGCTGCCAAAGATATTCTTTCACCACTGGCCAGACATAGAATCTATCAGACACAGCAAAATTATAATTCAATGTAAGCTTTAACTATAATAATCTTTCTAATAAAACAAAATACAATAGAAATTGTAGAAATTTCAAAAATTGTATACACCAAAAACAGCATTACCTTTGAGTCATCCAATACTGTATTAAGATTTTCTACCCATAAGGTGTCCACTGGGCCATCAAGAATTATCCAACGCCATTCTGTGTTAGTATCTTCTCTGTCATCTTCAGTGTCCTTGTGCTCATCTTTATGAAAATCTGAATCACATGCTTGAATTGTTTCCTTGTCTGTACCAGACTCAGTAGTTTTTGTTGCACCCTAAGTGGTTTAAATTTTTATTTTAAAATGTATTAGTGTTGGCATATTAAAATATGATAAGAATTACTTTACAAGAAATAAACTAAAATATAGTTTTTTTTATGGTTCAAGCAATATATAGCTATATATAAATGTATAATATATATATATATATATATATATATATATATATAAAATCATAAATAATTACTGTACGGGCTAATGTGTCCATACTTTTAACAAAACAAACGATACATTATTTAACAAAATGAACTTTCACTAAAGGTGCATAAAGTGCAGCATCCATTGATCTACATGCAACACACTGAGAGACCCCCCTTCGTTTCCCCTCCCCTGGAATACCCTTTGGGGGGTGGGCTCTCACTGCATTGCACATAGATCGAATGATGACTAGTAGATGAGTCGTGTTATTTTTCAACTCCACGTACCAGAAGTTATATGTTATGCAAGCTTAATATTGAACAGTTGGAATGAAATCACGTGATATGGACACATTAGACCATAATAAACCCATAAATGTCATGAAAGTTGCTTGTATGTGGCTGTTACAACATTGACTATGTTTTTATTGCAGTCTGTCATAATTATTGTTTCCCTGAATGGTGCTCTTAACCCCTTCCCTGACGAGTCACCCTTAAGGATACGATGAAAAGCTGCCTCTATTTTGCAGAAATCTCCTTAAGGAACGATGTGCCATATATTCATATAATCTATCCCTGAAAGCACCTCAAAGTGTTTAAATACTCTGATTGACTAGTTCAAGCTGTCTAAAGGTCAACTAACAATTGAAATTCCATATTTGCACACGTTTGGAAGCACAATTACTACTTTCCATGTGTTACCACATGTGGCATTTCTTTGTGTAGCCATTTTCCCTTGAAAGAACAATGGTGACAATGTCCACTGAATGAATTTGAAAGTTATAAACATTTGGAAGAAAGTTTCTCTGATAATTTTAACATTCATTATCTGATTCAGAAAATGATTTATAAAGTGCTAATTTGCATTGTGATACTAGTACTAATTTGGTAATTCAGATAATAGGCCTATAGGCCTAGGCTATGTAGCGCACGTGTTTCAAATTCTTGTGAGATGGTAAGGTAAACATTAACTGTCAATAATGGTATAATGATTCGAAACATTGATCATGCAAACATTTTCAGAATCTTGGAATCTGTATCACATGATACTATTATATAACATGTTTGTGAAGCGACAAATAAATATGCTGACAAGCATGGACCTATCACTGATAGGAAAAACTTTGCGTCCAGAATAAAAAGGGTTATTATGATTAGGTCTATTTGATGGAAATAATGTTTCATTTTGAGAGACAAATGTATATAAAGGTTTTCACATCTCCTCCATAATATAAAGAAGCATTATGCTTGTAAATTAATAAATTAAAGGATACAGTAATAAAAGACATACACTCAAATTATTTAACATGAGAATATAGTGTGCAAATTGGTTAGAGAAAAAAATTTAACAGCCCTTGAATTTCTCAGCACTGCAGTTACGATTTGACCTTTTCATCATAACACATTGACTATGTTTTTATCGCAGTCTGACAAAATTATTGTTTCCCTGAAAACATTCTGTTACACACCAACACTAAAACAATAAATAATATTTTAAAGTATATTTGTTGTATTTTGGATCTCCAAGAATTATGATTTATAAAGCTCTTGTTTCCTATATATAATATCAACAGAGGAGTTCCTGTTGAGTTTTCTTTCATATGAAGAAAACTCCAATTATTTGAAAATAAGCTTCCAATTCAGAAGAGGTCTATGTGTATAAGATTGATGGGGGCAAAGACCCACACTGGGCAAAGATCCGCTGCAGGTTTATTTATAATCTATGGGTTTTCCCCATAACACTTGTGACTACCTCAGATGCCAACATTACAATCTTTGACAGAATGAAGTTGATAGGTCAAGGACAAGTCAATTATTTACAATGTGGAAAAATATTTTTTTCACTATCTGTGATATATTTTCTATTTCATCTTCTCACTCTCTGTCAGCTGTATCATTAATTTTGTGATTTAAAAAAAAGAGGTTTAAACTGAAATATATGTTGTGTTTTCTTAAGTTCTTAAGCACGTTTTCTTGTCAGGCTACTGTGGTTATTCATGAGAATTTATGATAGTTTCTAACAGTGAGATTTGGGGTAAATATCTGCACGTTAATAGGACAAAGGTTTGCATTCAAAATATATGAGGAAAATTCCGGTGTCATGAGGAAATTACAGATGCCAATCTAAAGCTGGGAAAGACTGGTATATATGATTATAATGATCATCAAACCTTACAAAAACATAATTAGCTGTAAAATGGAACTTACAAACTACATTTTTTTCTAATGATTTTTTTCTTTTCCAGATGAAAATTACAAAACTATACATATCTATTCTTAGCACACATTTACACACAGCTAGTTTGCTAGACCAGTCACAGTGGCATCCTCCTCTATTATATCATGGTTTATATCACCTTTTCCCGCCGAAAATGGATGTGCCGGGCCATTTGATGCAAATAAAACAGTGACACAGTGCATTTCCATTCTCTAGACTACAACCTGCTGGAAATCTATTAGGACCATTGTCTTGTTATAATAGAAAGCCAGTAGAAGTTAAAGAATGAATGTTGAAGAAGAACTAGAAGTATTTTTGCATGCAGATCTTTACCCCATAAAATGGGGCACAAATCCGCATTTACCTAATTTCATAAACTCTCATTCTATTGTCAACACGTAAGACTTATGTTTTCAATACTC
Organism: Meghimatium bilineatum; assembly: GCA_034231615.1. Taxonomy (NCBI): domain Eukaryota; kingdom Metazoa; phylum Mollusca; class Gastropoda; order Stylommatophora; family Philomycidae; genus Meghimatium; species Meghimatium bilineatum. Next base: position 43,140,150 of record CM067313.1, read on the forward strand.
TCACTAATGTAAGATGAATCATCATCATCAGATGCCATGCTGGCTGGCATAGGCGATCATAGCTCTCCATAGATCTCTGTCTCCAGTATTATATATTAAGTTGTTGTTTCCCTGCCGTTCCAGGTTGTCAAACTGTCTAATATTTTCTCACGTTCTTGCCCTCTGTCTGTGTTGCCTTCAATCTTGTCTGTTATGACTATGTTCTCCAAACCTCCCTGTCTCATGAAGTAGCCAAAAAATGAAGATTGTCTTTTTCTTATATTATTGATTAAGGTCCATTTCGTATTTGACTCAACACCTCCACATTAGTTTTTCTGGAAGTCTCAGCATTCTTCTATAGAACCACATCTCTATTGCCTCTAATTTCCCACTTTCCAGTTTGTTTATTCTCCAAGACTCGCATCTATATGTTAGCATATGAGATATAGCACTGCAGAACTCTCTTTCTCACCTCTAATGACAAGGTCATATTACACAATATAAATTTCATTTTTCTGAATTTTTTTTTTGCCTTCCCTATTCTGCTTCTTATTTCTGCTGAACTTCTTCCAAATGCCGTAATTGGTGTACCTAAATATTTGAATTGGTGGATCTGTTTTAATACGATATCTTTCACTTTGATCTTGCAAGGTGCAGTATTTTGTTTCTTTGACATAATCATTACTTCTGTTTTCTTTATCCTTTTTTATTCTTGATTGTATGATTAACATTCTCTGTATGTGTACGTTCTCAGCCTCACTGACATCATCTTCATCCTGAAATGAATTTATTACTGCCTTGATCAAGTCTGCTTTATCTTTTCTCAGCAATGTGCCATCCATCGTCCAGCATTTGGTATCTAAATTGTGAGTCTGGCCGGATTTTTTTCAAAATATTTTGTCTAGCTTTTAAAAAAAAATTAGAAATGTTTCCCAACGATTTGTTTTTGTTGAAAAATGTATCTCAAGTGAGGTTTTTAAAAACCTGTCCAAATGAACTTTTGGTTTTTACACAAGAATCCTGACCTTTAAAGTCATTGTAACTTGCAGCAATTGTTGTCACTTGTAAAGCTGGTACATCTGAGACTTAGATCTGCATCAATCAAATTAAATTTCAGGTGGATTCTCAGTTCATTACTTAATACTATAATATTGGTATAATATAATATAATCAACAATATAAGAAAAAGGCAATCTTCTTTTTTTGGCCACTTCATGAGACAGGCAGGTTTAGAGAACATAGTCACAACAGGCAAAATTGAAAGCAACAGAGATAGAGGGTGACAACGTGAGAAAATACTAGACAGTTTGACAACCTGACACAGCAAGGAAACAACAACGACTTTGATACATAATAATGTGGACAGAGAGCTGTGGAGAGCCATGACCGCCTACGCCAGCCGGCATGGCACCTGATGATGATGATAATATTGGTAGTATATGCTATTCCAGATGTGGCCATCAACTCATAATCTTTTAGCTGTAGTGATTTTCCAGGCACTATAAATATGTTCAGTTGTTTGCCATTTCTTTATGAATGGTCCAGATGCACAATTGCCTGCAGCAGGATTAGAACAAACTATAATAAAGTTTATATTACGATGATTGGAAAGAGAGGCGTTCAAAGAATCCATGATAAAGACAATGTTCGGGAAAGAATATGTCACTTGATATAAAATAATTGTCGCTAGAAATATATATTTTCTTACATCCTTCCTGTGTATTAGACATGACATAACATTCACCAGTGTGTATAGTGTATCATATTATGATATCTGTTTTGGAAGAGTTTTTGTCAGTTTCTAAATCACAACAAAGGATTCTTTATCTGTTAACTTTTCTTGTGTTTTCATTCTCATTAGGTCAATCTCTATTTCAACTTGAGATTATTTTTTAGAAGAAGTTAGCATATTTGTTAGCTATTCTTTAGAGTTCCTTCTCAGCAAAAAAAATATGTTGACTTCTTTTCCTGATTATTGATGAAACTTTTGCTCACTAACTAAACTTATATGATATTTACATTCCCAAAATTAACAATACTTCAGTTTCTGAAAATTGTAATTTTATTCCAAATAATTGTATATTTTTGTTTTTTGACAATTCTACAAAGGTAATTTAATTTTGTTGTATCTGTGACTGAGCATAACTCTAACTTTAAAATTGTACAATCTGAGGCCAAACTAGAAAATCTGTATTGGTCTTAAGTATAAAGTACTATGTATAGTACTATGTATAGCCTAATGTATAGTACACTTGGTTTATAGAGTTTGGGGTCAAATACATAATTTTTGAAGTTATTTTGTACTGAAAACAAAATTGATCACATACTGTCACAGCAACAATATGAGAAGTTGAAAACATCTCTCCAGAAGAAAACATATGCTATTTCTATAGTAGCAGGATTACCTCATCATCTGTGGTGAGAATCTGGGCAGAAGTGAGATCTCTGGAGAACTTGCGTGTTGCACTACCTATGAGACCATCTGACCACTCAAATGTGTTGGGGTCTGTTCCACCATAAAGTTCTTCCAACGTAACACACTTTGGGTTTAATGTGAAGACCTCCACACGACCTTTCTTGCCTCTGTTTGTCTGAAAAACATAAATATCAGAAATAAATATGTAAGTAAATAGAATGACCTTACAAAATCAAGATAAAAGAAGGGACAAAGATATATCAATTAATTACACTTCAGAAACAGTCAGAAAAGAATAATATTAAACAAGCATCTCAGACATAGGTAAATGAAATAAAACAAGACCTAATATTTCTTCTTCTTCAGCGTTCATTCTCAAACTCCCGCCAGATCTCTCTTGTAGCAGGACAATTCTCTTACAAGATTTCCAGCAGGATGTAGTCCAGAGAATGGAAATGCATTGTGTTGCCGTTTCATTTGTGCCAATGGCCTGACACATACGACTTTGGCAGAATGAACTAATACAGTTTTAAAAATCACAAACAACAGGCTGAATAAATGTTTCTACCAAAAGACTATTTTCAAGCAAAGAGCATATGACACTCAATGAACAACAAAAATGGAATTACTGATACACAAGACAAATTTATACAGCAAAAGTACTTAAATTTCAGCTTCCAGGATAGGGTAGGATATTAACTATTTCTGATGTCATTCTAGCATAGAACTGGTTCAGGCAGACAAAATACAACATGGAATGGGTATTCCCACTTGTTTTGGTGTAACAAACTAAGCTTTTCAGATGTACCGGGGTAAATCCAGAAGAATTTGTTTACATTCTGATGCTTATTTTAACAACTTAACAATGCACACTGATCTACCCAGTTATTGATAGGGCATTGACCACAGTAATGGGCTGTGGTATTTTATAATAATTTTTGATACAATCAGAACTAAATGCTATTGGTGTAGTGAGGCTACAGAAGTCTGTGGTGTTGGTTTATAAACTAATAACAAATATACTGTTTCTGACTTAATGTGGCAGTAGCTACCAGCAGATGCTCTAATTTCAGATACATTGCAATCTAAGACTTTGAATAGGAGTGAAAGTGAGATGTCCAACAACTGTCTTGCAGATAGGCTTAAGAAAGTAATGACTAGGAAATACAGGCCTGACAGAAATTGTTGAAGTCTGATGCACTTCGTAACAGACAACACAACAATATAAATTCACTTAATGATAAATATTGTAGGCAGGTATAAGTTTGAAACTACATACTCTTCTCGTACTTTAATAAGCTAGACCTACATGTTGGGATACTAACATTTATAACTGTAAACTGACTGGTAGAAATAACTTTGCCTGGTTTAGGGCCCAATATTTTATTTTTCTTCATTTGTATTGCAGTGATAAACACCACTGGGTGGAAGGGGGTGTGTGGTCCCTCAAATCTGCCATGTAACTATGGACTTAGGTGCAAGATAGATATACTTGTACTTTTTTTAAATTTGAGCAGCAAAAAAAGTCAGCAATTGCCATGTAAATTCAACTTAACTTTACAAAAAGCCTGAAACAGAGCCCACAAATGAATACTTACATAAAAATAACTCTGTCTTCTACTATTCACATCATTCTGGTCTTGTTCTACACCACCTTGAAAATGCATTGTGGGTAAATATACCAGTGCCCTCTGCAGTATGTTTCTGACTGATGTTTTTCCACCACCCGTAGGACCAACAAGCATAACTCCATGCCGTACTAAGATCTGGTTATAAAGCTGCTTCACTTTTTCAGTCTGATTAGGCCAGTGTTGCAGATTAAGCTCTCTGATGGATATGCTGATAGCTCTCTGAATTTAAAAATGTTTTACAATGTATTTCAATTTCTGCTTGAAATATCTAGACTAAAAAGCAGGCAGTAAATAATGTATCAAAAAGAATATTTTTACCATTTTAATTCACAATTTTGTGTGAACTATCAGATATCAACTTGAATATATACAAAGAAATCTGTGATTATGCGACAGATTGTTCCAGAATAATAAATTATAAATCATGAATAAGTAAAACTGCAGTGATACTAAATTGGAAGTAGTCAATTCCCTAGATTGTTGGGGCACCCTTAGCAAATCAAAACATGACTTTCAGTGATAGAACTTAGCTAAAATTCTGGTAATTCACACCCCCGCCCCTCTTCCACCTTTTCCCCCTAGAGATTTTTACAATAGAGTCATCAAATTTTTCCATAAATAGAGAAATTTACACACGAAAATGCACAAATGATTGTAAGTTGTAGTTCATCAGTGGGTCAAGTTACTATCTGTGGGAGTGCAAGGGGTGTATGCTACATAGTTTATCAAGTACAAGTTGGTCACCTGCTAATATGTTTGCACCTATATGTAAAGTAGACACAGCTGCACAGCTAGATCAAACATGGTGAAAAAATATTATTCTGCATTGTTGAAAATTGACTCGTCCATGACCTATAAAACTTCGCTGTGTCAAAGATTGCAAAGTTGGTGTCTGCCCTAGTTACATGTGCTACCGTAAAACCCATTGCAACATTTTACCCTGTGTGACATTTTGCCCAGGCTACCCTATCATGGATTTAAATTTAACAAACACATTATTAGTGCCTGAATGTGCACGAGTAGATATATATTTACCTCTAAGGCACCAAGGTCTTGATCAGGAGGGACAATTCCTGGGAACAGGTCATCCAAGATGCTCTCAAAAAGGGGCACATCTTCTGCTAAGAATTTCGGCATGTTAGCATCTCTCAAGGAGTGGATGAGAATGTAAGACTCATCATTTTCTGCTATTTCTCTAACTCCACTATGGATTCTATATGTTACAAAGGCAAAATAAAAATGATCTGTTACAGATACAAAACAGAAATGACATCTTTAAAACAATTTTTATTTGAATGTACATTTTGAAAGTACATTATTAAAAGCTGCATTTAGAAAAATTATACACATCAATAATTCATATGTTAATGACAGCACAGGCTTATTGGCCTAGATTATGCCCACAACTTTTGTCAAAGTGGTTTTCAGATATCATCAGATCAGATCAAACTCCATCACCACATTTATTCTTCTTCTTCAGCATTCACTCTCAAACTCCCGCTGGATCTCACTTGTAGCAGGACAATGGTCATACTAGATTTCCAGCAGGATGTAGACAAGAAAATAGAAATACGTTGTGTTGCCATTTTATTTTCGTATTGGCCCGACACATCCATCTCTGCTGGTATCTCCACATTTAAGGTGATTTATAGTGGATCTACAACATTTTGTGTCTCTGGCCATGATGGTGCATTCTGTTCATCTCACAATGTTTTCTTTTGTCTTCTTCTTCTGTGTTCTTTCTAAAACTTCTGCTGGTGAGCAAGATATAGATATGATCAAGAATGTGGCTACAATGTCTGTAAATTCCTGCCCAATACATTGAATATTGTGTCAGGCACAGACCCGTCAACCATACATTTTTTTTAATCGCAAACCTTATGGAAATCTGTTTATCTCAGACTCTCCCACTCTTAAGAGGTGAAATCATTAGCATACTTATCTTTTATCATCTACTGGAGGAGGCAGAGCACATTTTCATCTGCCTGGAGTGGAATGATATCAGTCCATAACTATTAACTAATGACTTTATCAAGTTTTAAAATATTTCTACTACCAAATTCACTTCATTTTCATTGTCAACCACCGCCCAGTCACTCATTAACTTTTATTGTGGTACAATGACTTAGAACATTCATGATCATTCTATCATCGATCTTTAGTACACAATGACTTACAATGATCATTTTATCATCAATCGCAGGTACAACATGGCTTGCAATGTTCATTCTATCATCGATCTGGGGAATCTAAGGATTTTCTACCCATCACTGACAGAAATATCCTTTTATCTTATGTTATGAGACAGGATCATACATCATCTTTGTATCAGACTGAATACAGTAACCAAAGGTAATTTCACTGTCTGGTTTGAAACATTAAACATATTCTCGGTGCCAACAGGTCAACTTGTTCACAACCTGGGGCATTCAGAACATCCAGAAAGATGTCTACATTCTTGAAATAGTTATGTCACTTGAATATGGTATTGTTCATTCTATAGTCGATCCAACTGTAAATAGACTGCCAACTTCATGAGAAGGTGGAGAGTGCTGTAGTAACAATAATAAAATGCATAACAAAAGTAAAAATACAATTTTTAATCAGTCACAATAATAAATTATCTTGCATGTTATCACAATTTTAGGAGATGCGGAATAACATTAATTTTCTTTGAGTTAATGTACTTTTCACAAACTGAAACAGACTGAAAACTTATGGTGGTCATCCTGAAAGCAATTGCATTGATTCTAATCAGTAAATTTGTAGTTAAATATTTTTTTAAGATAGTTTTTTTTCTTGCCCAGAAACATGAAACTTTTTATTTAACATTTTTATATATATTTTTTAAATATAAACTTTTCTGGCACAAAAATTCTTACTTTTGAAGAACATTTCTCCTTCCATGTCCCGCCATGACAAGAACAGATTTAATTGCTCTCATACCAAAATCATAATGGTCTTGTTGAGATAGTTGTTTGCTTGCCAGTTGATACAGGTTGACAATCTTCTGTGATAAAGACTTTGCTGCAGTGAATCCTTCAGAGAACAACATGATCTCAGCAATAAGTGTATAATCAGGAACCATCATGGCTACTGGTCTGAATAGGTATTTCAGATTGTCCGGAAGTTCTACACGACCCGCATAGCTAAGAAAAAAAGAAAATATAATATAATAAATAGATGGGTACCAATAAATTATGTAAATAATTGGAGGGTGTCAGGGGGAGCTATAGAGGTGTAAGGGGGTCTGAAAAAGTCTGAAATTTATTGACAGGGGGGTAGGGTGAGTTGTTAACAAAGATGATGGCAACAATACTGTTTCTCATACACTAATTAAACTGTTTGGATTTGAAACATTTCTCTACAAATATGAAACAAAACATGTATTTATTAATACTTTTTCTGCTAGAAAATAAGGGGTGGGGAGAGGGGAGTTTGACATCATTAAGTAGAAGGAAGCTCTGCATTGTTGATAGTTTTTGACAAGGAGGGGGGAGAGGTAAAAAATTGTTGACGTAATTGTTTGACTAAAATTATTTTTCTGCACTAATAATGAAAAAGTATTATCCGGTTTGTCTTCGGCAACACTTTCCTTAGTCAGTTGGGTTTTTTTTCAGTTTTTGGTATTTCACAATAAGACAGTATCCTCTGCATAGTTACCCTATATTGGTATGACAGTACATTAAGTAGTTTTAGTAAGTCTGTTAGTTTTCCAGACTGGAGAGCTTGAAGCACTGATCTTGCATCTGTCAGTAATACCACTGGCTGTGGGCCAGGGTTGTAGTTCAGCAGTTTTTCAGTTGCCACCCTAATTGCCTAGATTTCTGCATCATAATTATTGCAGAATTTCCATGTTGGTGTTCTGATCGTATCTATAGGCTGTGTGTATATTCTATATATACACTTGCACCACCATTCCTCACTGCTTTCTGTGCTGACCCATCTTGTATACTCTGACCCATATGTCTTGTGGATATTCATCATCCAAGAAACTGAGGGTGACTGTCCTTTGCTACACACTGTTCTGTTCATCCCTGCATAGTATTCCTTTCACATGAGTCTGAAATTACATTGGTATTTCATGCCTCTTACTCCAGGGGGTTTGTTTTGGTATAGACCTTACGTGGCTGTCAACTTCAGGTAGGTCTGTAAGTTGTCTACAGAGTTGTTTAGCTTGGTGAATAAAACTGATTCTTTTCAGTCGCCCCATTGCTAGATTTTGGAATCTTTCCTTCTTTGGATCACTTGGCATACACTGAAACTTTTCCGCTTGTATTATTACCTTTGTGTCTCTGAGTCGAGGCCTAGTTCAACCATTTCAATCTTTGTTTTTCAACATATTTGACCAGTGATCTTTCCACTGTGTTTTGCATCCTGATTATTTGTGCATTATTGTGCAAACTACAATATTTTGGCCATATTAAACATGATGACAGCCTAAAGATAACAATAATGGAAGGGATGATGCTAGGGAGACGAACAAGAGGCAGATCAAGAAGAAGATAAACACAAGACATCAAAGACCACCTCAATATGACAGTAACAGAAGCAGGAAGACTAGCTCAAGATCGACAGAAGTTTCGAAAGGCTGTTATGACTGCTACATCCAGTTCAGGATACGCTACAGATTATGATGACTATCTCTCTATATATAGGCCTAAATATATGTATTTATATATATATTTCATGTAGACTTTTAGTTGTTCATTATGACAATAGAAACACCAAAATTAAATGCATGCCTTTGGATTTGCCTAAACAAAATTAAATGTAAGCCAAAACTACATATACATTTGCTTAAATCACTTACGTTGGATTCATTGTGATGAAATAACCACATGTTGGATTCAACTTAATGTCTTTACCCTCAAACATAAACCGAAGTGATTGTGAATCTTTGGCTGATTTGATTGTGTGAATCTGCATGGCAACCACAGATAGAACTTCCACATCAATCCGGTTAAATTCATCAAAGCAGCACCAGGATCCTGATTGGGCCAATCCAGAAAAGAACTTGCCCAGCATCTGCATAAGAAAATTTGTAATAACAGACAATTCGTGGTTTAAATTTTAGCAGCAATCACCAATTCAATGATTATGTATAATCAATATTACTGTAAGGAAAAGTTGAAGTTGTTCAACAAAAAGCAGACAAAGAGAATACAAAAGAGAAACATCAGGAGATGGACAAATTGCAGCTTATGAGAATGTATCACCTTTCTCTTCTGTGTTCAGGAAAATTTTTGTCTTGTTAAATCTTCAACCCAACTATCAGGGTGAAGCTACAAGTCTTTTCCAGCTCTGAGCAACTGCCCCAAAGATCATCAGTGCAGGATAGCCATTTATTGCCTTGCAGTTCATTGCAGTTTCAGCATTCTTAAAGTATGTTTGTGTTCTTCTTCTGTATGGAAATCCATATTATGTGTGTGCCACCCTGATTCAGGAAGCAGCTGGTCCTGTTGTCTGCAGTTCCAAGCTGTAAGTTTACAGATGATGGTCTGTTGTTGTCTATGAATAAGATGTATAGGATTTGGTATGTGATCTATATCCACATGTTTCTTTCACTGTGACGTATAAAGGTTGCAGATTGATACAGTAGCTTTACTGTATGACATAGAGTAGCTGAATTGTTTAATTTTTGCATCCCATTTTTGCCAGGACATCATTTTGCTCTCTCATCTTTCCTGTGGTCCTACATTAGGCAAGTCCCTATTAAAGAATGATGTATGAAATTTCGTTGATGTTTTTTTTTAGTTCTAATCTAATGTTTGCTTGCGATTGTTCTCAAACTTCTGAAAGATCTCTCTTGTAGCAAACAAATGGTCCTACTAAATTTCCAGCATAATATAGTCTAGAGAGCGGAGATGCTATGTCACCATTTTTTCATGGCAATGGTATGACACATCTGACTTCTATAATTCATTTTGCATATTATACTTTCATTTTCTAAGGCAAGAGACAGAAAGTGTTTAACATCCATTGCATCCAACTTTCATTGTAGAGATGGCACATAATCTGATTTCATGAGAGCTGAACTGAATACATAAAAATAGGATGAGTACTAATGGGAATAAACTCATGAGAAAATACAAATGCATAATTGAACTATAGAAATTATTAACATGCATGTTCTTTGCTATTTGCTGAAGACAAAATACTTGTCTCATGACCAGAAAATAGGTTGTATATTTTATAATATTAAGTAGCCCCTGTCATGCATTTTAATCTTTCAGCACTTCCCGTTAGTTTTTCTAGCTGCCAAAACTAATAGCTCGCTTGAATTCTCTGCCATTTCTCTACATATGTAAATACACAACTGGTCATCTTACCTTCTTTCTATGTTCATTAGTGTAGGAGGATAAGCGTGAACACCCAATTACTTCACGCAGCAAGGGCTGGTGTTGCTCCGACTTCAGTGGACATGGACTTTTTTCTGTTTGAGTGCCCTTTCCATAGATACATTGCCCTACTAGGCTATAGTATTATATCTACATTTGACCTCCACCACCCAATCCATGAGTGCTATTCTTCTTCAAAGTTCATTCTCAACTCCGACTAGTAAGTGGTTCTCTCTTTCCAATTATCACAATGGTCCTACTACATTTCCAGCAGTATGTAGTCCAGAGAATGTAAATGTGTTTTGTCACCCCAACACATCCATTATCAGGGGTATCAGCTATTGAATTATGCCCATATTGCAGCTTTAATCCATATATCTACACTGTAGCTCACTGGTAGGCAATTTCCGTTACACACTGACTAGCTGTGGGTTGTGTGTGTATGACAACACACAACTGGTCAAGACCTACAATGAAAACTCTTGCATAAATAATATGATGCATTTAAAAAGTGTAAGACTTATAATGGACAATGGTATGCACATTTCCTACCTTGTAATCTAAGCCTTCTGAGCAGTTAAACACCACACACTGTTTGCCCATGGCCTAAAGAAACAAACAAACATTAAACATAAGTAATTATATAATTAAACACAAGTGGAAACTACCGGTACACAAAAATCTCCCTCTTTAAGGATCTCTCTGGATCAAGATGTCCCGAGATTGTATCCCACTCACGAAGTCTTGCTTATACAGCAAATTTTTTCAAAGATCCCCAGGGATTATCACTTGGAGCTATGGAGTTACATGCTATAGATGGTACTCTCTGCAGGCAGGAAGCCATTACACTGAGAGAGACAAAGTCCATATGGGGTAACCTGAGAACAATGTGGTCAATCCTTTATTTCTTTTGTGCCATTTTACACGAAGAAGTAATTATTTTAGAAACAGCCATTTTTGTTTTATTGCAAATAGGTGTCAACACTTATTTAATATTATTACATGAAAATGCTCCAAAGAATTTGATGTTTTTGGAGTTTCCTGTACTTTAGAATGATATGTGCAAAAACCTTCCCGGTGATGCTGAGAAGGGAGATGACTCTGTAGTTCTATAGACTGTTGTTGCAGTCATCCTTGTTCTTGTAGAGAGTTACTATCTTTTTGTCCAGAATATCTTGGGGGATTTTGCCTTCCTTCCAGCACGTGATAAGTGGTTGGTATAGATGGGAGACGAGGACATCTCTATTTTCCTTTAGGATTTCAGTGGGAATATCTGCTCCTGTTGCCTTGCTGCTTGCTAGTTTATTTATAGCCTCAAGGAGGTTGGCTTCTGTGGGTTCATCATCCAGCTCTGTCATTTCAGGTTTATTCTCAAGTATTTGATCTAGTTGTGGGTCTGCAACTCAAGTATTTGATCTAGTTGTGGGTCTGAAACTCGAGTATTTGATCTAGTTGTGGGTCTGCAACTCGAGTATTTGATCTAGTTGTGGGTCTGCAACTCGAGTATTTGATCTAGTTGTGGGTCTGCAACTCGAGTATTTGATCTAGTTGTGGGTCTGCAACTCGAGTATTTGATCTAGTTGTGGGTCTGCAACTCGAGTATTTGATCTAGTTGTGGGTCTGCAACTCGAGTATTTGATCTAGTTGTGGGTCTGAAACTCGAGTATTTGATCAAGTTGTGGGTCTGCAACTCGAGTATTTGATCTAGTTGTGGGTCTGCAAATCTGTCTTCAGAATGCAGATGTGTTTGATCCATCTTTAAAGTTGTTTGGTTTTGTCTATTATAGGATCTCCTGCTTTGGACTTCAGTATGGCAATTTTGAGATCTTTGACCTTAGAGCTGCTTTGATGTTTTTGTACATAATTTTGGAGTTTCCTATATCAGCAGCAGTTTGTATTTTAGTGCATAGATTCAACCAATATTTGTTTGCACATTTTCTTGATTCTTGCTGCACTAGTTTTTTTGTATGTTTGAGATGGTCATGTGCTATTTTTGACCAGTTCTTTTTCAACTTTGAAAATGCTTCCTTTTTCATTTTTATAAGGGGGAGGAGTGTTACTTCATTTTCTTCAACCCAGTCTTTGTTAGAGAATTTGTGTGTTCCCTTAAATGGGAATTAGATAAAGAAATACAGTATATACCAGGCGTGTTAAACTAAAAAATCACCATGGGCCGCATAAGATACTTTGAGTATACCGGCGGGCCACACTAACAAATCTGAGAAACACTGTAATCTTATTGAATTATATTTAATTAATTTGCACGCCTACTACAACGGTTTTATTAAGCTAACACCCCACAACGCCAAATATAACAATTGTAATGCAACATTTATTTAAGAACGTTCAATTATTTTTACTCTTTAATCAGTGTTTTGTCCTGAGGTTTGATGCCTCGTTTTCATGACAATTTTTTGTATATCTGGCTGAAATGTATTAGCAGTTCCGACCTTCATCAGAGATGACAGGTGTTCATCGGTCAGCTTTGTTCTCTGAGAAGTTTTTGTTAATTTCATGAAGGAAAATAACTGTTCACACACATAGGTGGAACCGAACATTGCCATAATCCTAGTTGAAAACTTTATGAAGTTTGTAAACTTTTCAGGAAGGTATGAATAGAAGCAAGGTATGCCGACTTCTAGATACTTTGCTTTGAGTGTAGAATCAGACTGCATTTCTAATAGCTCCATCTGCAAGTTTTACTCTGCTTTAACAACATCAAAGTTTAATGGTGCTGAGAATAATGCAAAATGGTATTCAAAAGATGAGAAATCACTAAATCTTTCCTGGAACTCTTTTGACAATAAATCTAGGTGACTATCATATTTAGCAAAGGTAAGTACAGATTCAGCATTGGCCTGGTTTTTTAGTTCTTTGCAGTTAGGAAAATGAATGAAATTTTCATGTGACAACTGTGTCTTCCATAAGCTTATTTTTGTAATGAAATATTTGATATCGTCGTACAACTGAGTGATGAGTTTGTTTTTCCCTTGTAATTTCAAATTGAGATCACTTAAATGTGCAGTAATGTCCACAGCAAATGCTAGATCCTGGACCCAACTTTCATCTTTTATTTCATCAGTGTTTTTACCTTTAATCTCCAAAAATAAAGTAATTTCTGGTCTCAGCAAATAAAATCTTTTCAGCACTTTGTGACACGACAACCAATGGACTGCTGTGTAGAATGGAACATCGGTGAACTGACTATCCATGTCTTCTAATAGTTGACTGAATTGACGATGGTTGAGAGCATTGCATTTGATAAAGTTCACTGTTTTTGTGACAACACTAAGCACGTGATTAAATTTTAAAGTCTTTGAACACAAATTTTGTTGATGAATAATGCAATGAAAATGTGCAAATGATGAATCTGGATACGAGTTCTCAATTTTTGTTCGCAACTTGGCAGCAACACCATTATGTCTGCCAACCATATTCGGAGCACCGTCAGTAGATAAACATACAAGTTTACTCAAATCAAAATCACAGTCATGCAGAATCCGCTCGACTTTTTCAAAGATGTCTTCGCTTGCTGTACTGTCATGCATTGGGATTAGTTCAATTAGTTCTTCATAAATATTAAATTCACTGTCACAGGCCCTAATAAAAACTGCAAGCTGTGCTATTCCAGTGATGTCAACGGTCTCATCAATAGCAATAGAAAAATGTTCAAATTTGGATGATGCAGCCTTCAACTGTTGTTTCAAATCATCTGCCATTTCATCAATCCGTCCAGCAACAGTATTCCTGGTTAACAAAATATCCTTAAATAACTGTGCTTTCTGTGGGCACACAATGTCAGCAGATTTTACACGGCAATACTTTACTAAATCTCCTTCACTGTAAGATTTCCCACTCATGGCGACCATTCGGCTGAGTTCATAGCTTGCAGTAATGGAAGCGACATTGGCTTGATCTATTTTTGTAAAACATGTCTGTTGCTGTATCAAGTTAGCCTTAAATTCCTGGAGTCTTGAAACACGCATTAAGCCCACATATTTATCGCAGGATTGATGGTTTGTTTTGTAATGTCTTTTTAAGTTGTACTCTTTTGGTGTGGCAATGCTGTTATTGCATACTAAACAATGTATCTTTCCATTTACTATTGCACAAAAATACCGTAGTTCCCATTTTTCTTGAAATACTCTCCTTTCTTCATCAAGTGTCCTTTTCTTCTTAGCTGAAGGTGCTGTAGCCATTTTAAACGGAGTCAGTTTATGCAGTACTTCATTAAAGCAAATAATATAATTACCGGCACAATTCCGCAAGATACAATTTATTATTGTTTTAAAATTTTAACATTGCAATAACAATCTGTTTGCTACTTCCGGTCAATGTTGCCAATTGTCATAAATAGAAAACCCTTACCATCTTAAAACAGCCGTATTGTTTTCTTATATGTGGCACTATGCCAGATTTATGTTTTATACACCCAGTTTAAAGTATTAAAACTGCAATTTTCGCCATTAAATGAGACAATTGAAGTATTCTTTGTGTGAGCCACACATGTGCCCGCGGGCCGCACATTTGACATGCCTGGCATATACAGTAGATGAACCATCACCCACAATGTACTGGCGATATGATTGGATGTATTAGGGACACCTAAATATTCAACAATAGTATAATAGTTCTGTAGGAAACTATCATTACCCTACAGGAAATTATTCAATTATCACTAAATCATAAATCAGAAAATCCTGTTGATAGACAGATAGAATTAAAAAGATCACTTTTATGTAAGTTTGAGATATTACCTTGGCAAGATCTTTAACTGTCTCTGTCTTCCCTGTACCAGCAGGTCCTGCAGGTGAGCCACCTAAATGCAGATGTAAGGCACCAGTCAAAGTGAGATAGCATCGGTCAGTGAGAGGAGTTATAACCAATCTGGCAGAACAGCCTAGGTACTCATAACCATAGTGGAAGGAGGCGTTGCTCTGCAGGACATGGCAGTTATTTACAGCTTCATCCCATTCATAGCGTAGTTGTCTGAAATTAATAGACACCTAATTACTTTTTTTTTTAATATTGTCACTGTTACAAAGTAATGAATAAAAATAATAATTGTAGTGTATGCAGTACAGGCCATTGCTCTTCAACTATAAGTACATTTTTAGGCGTGACTAATACATCAAATTGTTTTGTCAGTACAATGTAGATAGTTGTCATTCGAAAAATCTAGCTCAATGAGATGAGCTGACTATGAATTCTTCTAACTCGCAGATGTGATAGTGATAATACTTAATAATTGTATTACCATTTTTGGCGGACTGTCAAAGCGAGTTTGGAAAAACCATACTCTAAAATTGGAAAGAAAAATACAAATCTATAAAACATGCGTGCTGAGTACACAATACTACGGATCTGAAACATGGACTACTTACACTAAACATGAGAGGAGACACAAAAGATGTCATCTAAGATGTCTCCGGAAGATCTTAAACATGCAATGGCATGAATAAAATCACCAAAATAGAAGTGTTGCACCACACTCAGCTATCATCTGCCATGGAAACCCTCAATTTAAATACATTGTGTTGACTGGGTCACATCCACAGAATGCCAAACTGCCGCATCCCAAAAGGACTATGCAATGTTTTTTGGTTAGAAAAACATGTCCAAGTCATCCTAGTTTTGAATATTTTTTATGGTTTTATGAGTTTTATTTTATTGTTATGTGTTTCTTGAGAAAGATCCATGTTGAGAAAGGTCTTGCTTAGAAAGAGTACATGAAAATGTGAGTTTAGTTCACGTATACGATTTAAGGATATGGAAGAAAAAAGCGAAATCAAAAATCTTCCATTGCTGGGATATGATCACTTGAAAAGTTACCATTTCTGAGAAAATATTCAATGGATTGATTCTTCTTATTGCTAAATGACTGTCTGTATATCAATATCCAATTAACAAATTAAATTTTCTTCATAAAATAAAAACATACCTATTCCATTCAAAATCTTCCTTCTTCTTGACTCTGTGTTGAATCAGTTCTGTGATAATGTCCCTATTATGAACTGTTATTGTCAGCAAGGCTTCAATACTCATGCGATGACAAGCTTGAAGTCTTGTTGATGTAAAACTGGCAAGTTGGTTCAGAAAATCAACCATATGTTCTTGAGTATTTTTGAGGGTCAATGTAGGATCAGAAGACTCCAAGGATCTTGTGACATCTTTGCTAAACATGATCTGGGTCTAAAGAGTTAAAAGTTCATTATTCAGATGCACTTTCTGAAAGTAACAAATGCATAGTATGTAAGATGTGAGAAGAAAGAATGTTTCCAAAAGACATGTTATTTTTGTTTTTTAAGGAACCAACATGAAGAAAAATGACATCTGATAGGCTTAAAATTAGAATATTGTCATTTTTTTAAATATATAGGTTATATTTAAGTGAAATGAATACAAATAACCAAACAGTGTATGGCATTCTTCTTACCTCATTCTATTTCTATTTTTATCTATCAGTAGTGAGTATTTCCGGCGCACCTATGTAGTCAGTCACTAAATATGCTTTTTATTTTTTGTTTGCTTTTTTTGTGTTTCTAATGCAGTGACATTTGGTTGTAAGGTCATTTCATTGCAATGACAATTTAGAGGTAACTGCAAATAAAGTAAATAGGTTACTAGAAAACTATCAATATAAAATAATAAAATATAGAAAATAACAATTAAAAAAATATTAAACCTATTTACTTTATTTGCATTTACCTCTATTTGTATGGTTACTGCGGCACTTCTTTTTTGTCTGTCATCCTCCGATATTTGGGTTATTTATATTCATCTTCTAGCTGTTACCTTTCATTGTTTTTGTCGTCTTCTTGTTGTTGTTTCTCATTTTCACTTAGCTTAGGTTTATTACTATATCATTCCATTTGCCTCTCACCACTTATTTTCTGGTGGGAGAAATCCATTTTGTTTATATTCGTTATGGTTTTTTGTTCTTAACTGTTTTTGTTGTTTTGATGAAGGTCCCAATTGGACCGACACATTGACAATTGTATTTGTTCCTTTTTTTTATTGTTATTTTCTATATTTTATTATTTTATATTGATAGCTTTCTAGTAATCTATTTACTTTATTTGCATTTACCTCTATTTGTATGGCAATGACAATTTAATAATTCTGTGTTTTTATTAATTCTTTGTTCATACAACAAAGATCTTGTATTTGTTTCTTGATAAAAGTCCTTGTTGGACCGTAACATAGCAAAGGTCCTTGTTCCTCTGTTTATTATTATTACTCTTATACACTTCAAAAATCAGAAAAATTCAAAAATCAAAGACCAAAAATCAGAATAGACAATACCGAGATAGAATGTGTGGATAAATTTGAATACTTAGGAGCAAACATCAACGGTGCAGGAGACTGCATGGCAGAAATAAGGAAGAGATTGGCATTGGCATATTGCAAAATAACACGGCTGAAAAACATATGGAAAAACAACAAAATAGAAATGAAAGTGCTAATGTTACGAACTTTTATTTTTCCGGTTGCAACATACGGCTTTGAAACATGGACTCTAAGTAAAACAGCGGCAAAGAGGATCAACGCCTTCGAGCTGAAATGCTACAGGAAGATACTTATTATATCATGGAAGGATAAAATCAGAAACTCAGATATTATAAACACACTGAATATTCCAGAGTGTTGGTTACTAAACACAATAACAAAAAGAAAACTACGCCTGTTTGGTCATATAAAGAGACATAACTGTTTAGAAAGACAAATAATTGAGGGAAGAGTACCTGGGAAGAGGAGAAGGGACAGACCAAGAAGACGATGGACTGACAACATTAAAGATAACATGAATACATCGCTAGAAAATGCAAGCCACATCGCCCAAGACAGAGAGAGGTTCAGAGAGTTCAATGGAAGACAACATTCTGGAAGGAATACGTCACATGACACTCTTATACATTGCTTTTACTATTTGATGGTTGGATTATCTAGTAACAATATTACATTAACATTGCTAAGTGAAATAAAAATTTTACAACAGTGATCAATAAAAATCTATAGTTAAAATCAACAAGAATATAATTTCATTCTGTCAATACTTTATTTATTTATGAAACCATTTCAATTGAATTATTTATATTCTAAAGACAGTCAGTAATGCTTTGACCTAGATTTTATTTAAAATTTCTCATTCATGAGTGGATTAGACTTCAAAACTGCATGAGTAAATCATTCTTGAAGCAGTCTATTGTCTATTGTCTTTCCCCAGGTGAATGATTGTTGATCCCATTCATACTTTCCATTCAGCGTAGGGGTGGTAGTTTAAGCTGTCATTTCAAGGCCAGATATATCGCAGAGGTTGCATTTAGTCCATGTTTGTTCATGGTTATCTTGATGTTTTCTATCCACCATTTTCTTGGTCTACCTTTGGCTTTACGCCCGGATATTCTTGTGTTATATGCTCTTATTGGTATTTGGTTTGGCTTCATTCTCATAAGGTAACCGAACCATTTTACTTGCTGTCTCTCAATATGTTCGATACATGATATTATACCAACTCTTTTCCTAATTTCTTCATTTCTTATTTTATCTAGCTTGAAGCAGTACTTAAAGCAAACATTTTCTAGGTTTAGAGTCCTAGATATTACATAGTACTATCTAATGAGACACAGCATTAAAAAAGGTTGGCTCTCATAGCAGATTATTATCAGAAATAATAATTTTGTTGTTCTAGTTTAACTTACGACTGTAAGGACCACCTGGCCAGGATGTTTAAGCACCCAATCTTTTAAGTTGGTGGTATGCCTGTCTGCAAGTCCAAGTTTCATGTGTCTGAAATTCACAAAACTTACATAGACATTTATTTCCCAAAAATCTGATATTCAAAACAAAGTGAATACACTTGAATGTCATCAAAATTGACAGATATTTACATGATGAAACATATTTCTAGTACAATTTATACTAAAAATAAATAAGTTTGTCATTCTTCAATTCTTCTTCTTCTTCAGCATTCATTCTTAAACTGCTGTTGGATCTATCTTGTAGAAGGACAATGGTATTACTAGATTTCCAACAGGATGTAGTCCAGAGAATGAAAATGCATTGTGTCACCGTTATATTTGTGTCAATGGTCCGACACATTCGTCTTTGGTATAATTCTATGATTCAAATGCAAAGCTGGCATGTATAGCTCTCAAATATCTCAAATGTTTAATATCAAATTATAGGAATCTCAATCTCAGCATTGATATGAATCTTGTCAATCCCTGTGTCTGCATCCAGCAGGCGCTCATAAAGCAGTTTCAGTAACTCCACGTTATCCATTATCAACTCCATATATCAATGTAACATTTCTGAAGGTTTGAAGACAGTATCCACTCATACCAACATCCCACCAAAGATGGATGTGTTAGGCCATTGGCGCAAATAAAATGGAGACACAACATATTTCCATTCTCTGGACTACATCCTGATGGAAATCTAGTAGTACTAGTGTTCTGCTACAAGAAAAATCTAATGGGAGTTTGAGAATGAATGCTGAAGAAGAAAAATACAAACATCTGTTGTTTAAGATTTCTCAATACAAAGAAAGGGACATGATAAATGCCATAGTAAATGGAGTCTCAGAGAGTCACTATGGATCTGCAGTAACTGTTTGAATTTCTATTTTCATACTGTATTTAATTGTCTTGGATGCCTTATTGAACTTTCTACTATCAAGTGTTCTAGCTTGAAAACCCCAGCCAGATTTCTCAATGTGATACACAAGAGGGGGTATGGCAGTAGTATGTAAGCAATATTACTTCCCAGTAAGTGGCTACCACTTTCCCTTTGGAAGGCCAGGATTCTATTTGGTTTCCCCACTCACTGTCTAGCTCACATATGACTCCAAATTCCTGCTTGTTTACAGCAACACCACCTCCCCCCGGGCAATAACTTTGGCTAATTGGCTGAACTCAGCAATGGGACATCCCTCCTGCTGTACAAGTACACACAACTGTTAGTATACACACACACACACACAACCGCTAGTGTACACACACACAACTGCTAATGTACACACACACACAACTGCTAGTGTACACACACACACACAACCGCTAGTGTACACACACAAACTGCTAGTGATGAAGGTGGAATATCATGTTAATGACAAATACAACTGAGAGCTTATAACAAACGATCAGCTGGATACAGAGCCAAGGGAAGACAGAGAAAGATATAGATCGTTAACATCACGACCACCCTCCACAAACACGGACTCAGTATGACTCAGGCATTACATCTGGCCTTGAACAGAAACTTACAGCTTCCACCCCTATGCTTCTACCTGGGGATAGAAAATAGACAATGGCTTTTAAGGTGGGAGTTGGAAGGATGCATATTAAGCTGAGGGCACATCAAGGATGGTAACTGATAAGCAACCACAATCAGTTCAGAAAGCAATGGCAAAAGACTGAGATGTATTTAATGCCATAACACTCATGATAACCAAATGAGTTAGAGAGACTCATAAAGGAGAGAAATATTCCAGGAAAAAGAACAAGAGGCTGACAAGACTATAATGAATACAAGATATCAAAGACCTTTTTAATATAACACTGGAAGAGGTTGGACAGCTGCACAGAACCAGAAGGCTTACAACATGGTAATGAGGACGATGTTCTGCAAAAGACATGCCACACACAAGAAAAGATAGAAGAAGATGCACAAGAAAAGTATTAACTAACTAACAATTAATAAAACATCATCATCAAGTGACATATTCTTTCCAGAACGTAGTCTTTCCTATGGATCTCTTGAATTCTCCGCGATCTTGAGCAAGTTGCCCTGCATCTTCCAGTCACATGCGCAGGCATTCTTGAATGTCTTTTGTCCAACAGTGTCTTGCCCCAGTTGCCATACATAAAACATACTAAACAAAATAATTGATCCAGTTATTTTAACATGTCCTTCCCAGAACTAAGGAACAGATATCTTGGTCATCTATATATGAGGACATTTGTTTCTTTGAGATCAATGTCAGGCACAGACTGAAGATTATGATGCTATCAGATGATAGATGAAATATGAATTATTATAGTTTCATAAGAAACAGTGGCATAAGCCATCTACAAATTTACAGAAAGAATATTCTATAATTCAGCTGGGAACTGAACCAGTCCGTTCTACGGCACTAAATCGCCTAGCAACAATTGCACACGATTGCTAGGCGATTTGGTGCCGTAGAACGGACTGGTTCAATTCCCGTTAGTCTCAAGAATTTTTTTAATTGTCCTCTGGCTTCCTACTTAAATTTACTTATATTTCAGCCCACAATGATGACTAAATTATGTACCTTGATCTCAAATTCTGCCCATATTCTGTATAGAGTACTTCATTATATTTAAATACTAAAAGTCAAAACTGGAGTATTCAATGAAACCTGAGTATATTTTGTAAAAAAATACAGACAATTTGTACTAGTTAATGAATTTATGAATATTATATGAGAATTATAAGGTGTATTTGTGCCATGACTTACATCTATTAAAAGCGCAGAACTTACTTCTTGACAGTTTCAAACATTCCAGTTTCAACTGTCCCAAGCCACTGTTCAACTGGACCTCTGGCTCTTACATTTCTGAAAATTCATAACAATTATTAACTTCATAAACATCTACATCAAACAGGTATTCAACACCTATTGCTGTTCTTTCTTTTTTCAGGAATTACGAGTGATTAGCTCGTACTTCCTATGTGCAATGGGGTGACTTCTCCAGAGTTTTATTTTCATACCCAGAAGACTAACTTTTAGCAGTGTGCAATGCTTTCAGGAGTTTCCTACTCACAAGGAACAAATTCAACACATAAAATCTCTTTGGATAAATACTTATTGGTACTTTGCTGTTAAGCCTCAAACCAATTTTTGTTTTTATATTAGCACAAATTCATACTTTTTTTTCCGGCAGCGCATGTCAATATGACATCATTTTAATTTCATACTTTGGTTGGTTTAGCTAAATAAAATATACCTCTTATTGTGAGGTAAGCACCTTTCACCTGTGGACAATAGTCCAATATGGTTTTATCAGAGCTTTACAACCATACAAAAATAGTGGAAGTTGTGGTTCTAGTAAACCAGTCACAATAACCCATAGAGCTATAATGTGGCTAAATAAAAAAATACCTCTTATGTTGAACTTTAAACCTTGGATGTTAATCCAATTTGGTTATATCATAGCTTTTAAATTCTCATCCATTATGTTGTGCAGTCCTAGTCATCCTGTGATGATTTACTACACGTTATAAAATCTGATGGAAAAATGTCATGCACACATACAAATATGGTAGCTCTATGTTGTAATAAAAGGGTACTTGCCGCAGAAATGATTGCCATCCCTTTTTCTGTTTGGTATTCTGTATTGTTTCCCCTTGTTGCACTAAATTTCATTTCTCATTATACTTTATTTCATTAAATTTGTATTTGTATGTTGCATTTTATTTGCACTAATGGCCCGACACATCCGTCTTCAGCTTATTTTACTGTTTCAATTCTCAGGAATTATGAATAATAGAAAACTTTTATAATTTTCTGCAATGCTGTGGTTTTCCCAGATTTATTTTATAAAATCGCCCTTGTGTTGCCATAGCCTGAAAGGAGAGCAAAAAATAACAGTACTGTTACCGGCAGGATGGCCAGAAAAAAAGTGACTAAGGAGGCTTTGTGGTGGAGTTCACTGATGGAAATGCAATGTGCATACACGTCATAGAATCCATGCTGAAGTAGGATGTGTTAGGATGAAAGGGGCAGATACCACAGCTAAGCTGTAAATCATGACACAATGCATTCCATTCTCTAGACTACATCCTGCTAAACTGCAGGAGTTTCAGAATGAACATAGAAGAAGAACTTCATACCCAGAAAACTCCAACTCTCAGTGTTATGTAACGCTTTGAGAAGAAATTTCCTACTCTGACAATCATTTTATGCTAATGACTAATTATATATAGGGCCATTTGATAAGTTAAGAGACTCTAACAAAAGTTATAAAACAATAAGCAAAAGAAGATCAAACATCAATAAATATCTTACATACAAAATTATGCATGAGTGATATATCATGAAACTTTAGAAACTCTGATGGTACAGGCCCATGATGAGA
Organism: Meghimatium bilineatum; assembly: GCA_034231615.1. NCBI lineage: Eukaryota > Metazoa > Mollusca > Gastropoda > Stylommatophora > Philomycidae > Meghimatium > Meghimatium bilineatum. Next base: position 43,163,623 of record CM067313.1, read on the forward strand.
CATTTCTCGATGACAGAAGTTCTTCAAGGTATAGTATAGGGTGAAAGAAGATAAGGTGGCCAGAAAAAGACATAGTTTGTTAATATCAAGGACTGGACAGAGTGTGAAATTTCCGAATTTATCAGGATAGTAGAGGATAGAGATACGCGGAGATCTTTCTGTATCAATGTCTCAATATGCCACCCATACGACCCTGACAAGCTATGGGTTTTATTGTTTATTATTATTATTATTGTTGTTGTTGTTATTATATGCATGATACCTTGGCATGGCAACTGTCTCCCTTTCAGAAGATATCATTGACCTGACTGTAGGTGGTTGTCGAGGCAGAATTACAATATCCAGCTGTTTTATATTGTCAAAACACTTGACCAGATGGGGCTGAAGGAAAAAATATAAAAGTTAGATTTTTACTGAAATCATGTCCAAAAAAACCACATAATATATTATAGCCAAATACAATGAAAACTAAAATATTGAACATACTGGTGTGCATATAAGTAACATTATCTCCTAAACTACATTATAAGAAAGTAGAGGTTTGTAGGCCATTTTAAAAGACAAAACTGCATCAAAAAATTAATAATGGAGTAACTGGGGTATGGTCACCCACGATTATGATGGATGAGAGATATCTCAGATTGTTTGAATATGTCCTTGGCTGCAAATGGTAAACTTGCCCAGAATTGAAAATCTGTTCAGAAAATTCATAAAGAAAACTATGTTCTGGAAAAAATGTGTCACCTGAAGAAAAAAAAATAGCATTATAAAGACTATACATAAATACCACTGCAAATATGAATTCACTAAAAGCAGAGGTGTTAGGCCTATATGGTACTACTTATGCCATAGCAAAATATACTTCATGCTCCATTGTGAGTCACACTAACATTTTTGTTGTCTATGTGAAAGTGAGTGCAAACCAACACTTTCTAGACCACAAAACTAAAATATTCAAGAGATGAAGAACTATACAAAAACTATATTATATATGGTGAAATAAAAAAACTTAAAGTTAGATAGCTTTTATAAAGTATAACAATAAACTCGCCCGTGTGTTGCTGGGACCTGAAAGGGGAGCAAAGGATAGCAACACTGTTTACCTTCCACACATGTCGTAAGAGGCGGCTAAGGAGGTTATGGGATGGAGTTGGCTGTCCTATCCCATATAGGGTCAGTGACCCAAAGCCATGCTGAAGTCGGATGTGTCAGATCGAAAGGCACAGATATCGCAGCAATGATGTAAACCTTGACACAACGCATTCCGTTCTCTGGACTACATCCTGCTAATCTGCAAGAGTTTGAGAACAAATGCAGAAGAAGAAGAAGAACAATAAACTAAATCAGTGTTTTAGTGACAATCAATAGTGTGTTATGGATAACCCAACCAACTGGAAATATAGAGGCTGCTGCAACACAGGGCAAATGTGAGCATGAACAGAAATAGATAAATTTGTGTTACTGGTAGTACTGATAGCCTGTATATTGTCAGGGCCTGAAAAGGAAGCAAAGAACAACAATGCTGTTTTCCTTCCATGAATGTCATAAGAAGAGACTAAGGAGATTATGAGAGTGAAGTTGGCTGCTCCTCACATTTAGTGTCAAAGTGACCCAGAAGTCATGCTGAAGTCAGATGTGCCAGGCCGAAAAGATGCAGATATTGCAGCAAAGCTATAAACAATAACACAATACATTTCATTCACTGGACTACATCCAGTTAATTTTAAGAATGAACACAAAAGAAGAAGTAAAGATCATATACTAGTAGCAGGGCACAAGGTAGGATGATGTTTCAACTAAATAACTCTTCAGAACACAAGATCATTTTTAAACAACATTTTTTGCAACTTGCAAAATTCATAATCCAATAATGTTTGTGAAATAGACTACCTACCCTGTCCTTAGTTTATCTGCATACCTTTTCCTGTGATGCCAATCTCACTGAGAGTTTTCAATGTAATATCCAGCAACAAATTTAATTACATGAAAAATGTATCTAAATATAAATGTATTACCTGTACAGCATTTGGATCCTTAGATTGAGCCAGAATATCTAGTAATTCATCATTACTAAGAAAGTAAAACCTTGGAAAAATGAACCTCTTTGTTTCCAAGTAATCCTGCACCAAATGATACATGTTAACACAGTGATTATTAAGGAAGTATGCCCTACCATACAATATTTGATAAATAGTTAATATTGGCTGGTTAGTTCCAATATTTAGTTGGTTAGTCCAGAGTTGATTAGTTGATTGGTTGGTTGCTGATCCAGCAGTACATGGGTTTATGCCCTTAACCCAATGCCATTGTGTGATATATGCATATGTTTGTGAGCTTTTTTTGTTCCATATAGGGAGGGTGTTACATTTATATGGCATTGGAGGGAGAAGCATTTTTTTTTTTCTAATATCATCCAGTGTTAGAAATTTATTGTAGTTGACAGTTTCATAAGGATGAGTGCACAGTCAGTACCATGGAGTGTGTTCTGGTTGTATTCTGTTCAGGTGATTGTTAAGCTGTACATGTTGTGTGCGAAGTCAGAAGAGGGTACTCTGGTCTTTCTGCCCAGGAGGTTAATGTTGTCTTTGAAATTTTGACTGGTCATATATTTATTGATTTCTCTCTCGGTGATTCCCATGACCTATCTGTTAAGCAGTCTCTTTGTTCACAGATTTCAACATAGTTTTAAATGTGTGCATGGTCATTAGTGTTTTAGCTGCTCTTGTCCTGCTCCCTTCTTTGCTAGTGTGTCTTGTCATTGCCAGGAGTGTTTCAATAACCAGGAATCCACTGAAAACCACTATTTTAATATAGGCCTAATTTACAAATATGGTTTTGAACCACAATGATAAATTATCTACATAAAATATATATATTATGAAATAATTGAGACTGTTGCATTAAATAAAAGCTGTCTTTTTTGTGTTGCAGAAGCTGGTCTTAGGAGTGGACAAAATATCAAATCTGTCCCACTAAACTACTATTTTTTTTTATCCCACCATGTCGCTCAAGTGGAAACAGGGTCCTAGACTTCTAGTTCAGGGTGCAAAGAATAGAGCCACTGCTTTCTTTTCAGACATGTCAAAGGATATGGCTAAAGAAAGTTGGGAAACAGGCAGACAATCTAGTATCACTTTCACTGCATGTCTTATCTCAATTTTTTACTTTTGCCTTCTATTAAGCAATTGAAAAAGAGGTGCAGACATGTCCTTTTGTGGCAGACTCCTAAGAGGTGGGGAATGCTAGATGTGCCATTACTGTTGATGGATTGACAGATCTGATAGAAGAATGATGAGCTAGTTGGCCAAGAAACGTGTGCTGCTCAATAAATCTAACTGAATTTCATGAAGTGGATAAAACAAATGATCCTCATCACTTTTGATGGACGAACAAAATCAACAGAAGTAAGACAGCTATATGAGAGAACCAATTCTCATACTTACATAATGGTCACCATATTCAAAGCTAACCTTAGTAAAGCATACTTGACATTTTTTCTGCTGTTTGAATTACTATTGATGTAGCCACAGACGATCACAATTTTCAATAAGAAATACACTTACACAAAATGCATGATACAGGATTAAAGCTGGATTCAGTTTCTTAAATAATAATATTTCAGCATGCTGTGATCCCAATTTTTATAATTTAAAAACAAGAAAATGTTCTTGAAATAGTAGCCACTAACAATATATGTTAGAAAAACACACAAGAAATCAATACAAGCAGATTCACCTCAAGGCATCTCTGCACTTTCTCAAGATTGGTGTTGCACATTTGTAGAGTATCCAGTGTTCCAGGTGTGATAGCAGACTTGAGGGCATTAGGACGCTCTACAGTTCTTCTCATAATGTCCTTCCATGCTTTATCCACTGTCATGAACAACTTGTGTTCAGCTTGTTCAGCTGGAAGTTGTCTAAGTATAAGATGAAGGTCAATTATGTACTAGAAAAGAAAGCCTATGGACTCATGATCACATATTCTGGTTTCACTGTTTTTAATGATTCACTCTATGCACCTTTCAGTTGTGAGACCATTTGATTAAGCACTCACAAAGCAATCTGATGGCTATATTGGATAGTCTATAAATATAAATATTTACTTCTATACTTCTATAATACAGAACACCAATGTGGTAACTGGGGCTGGTTCATGGTGTAAAGAATAGGCTTACTGTCTTCTTTCCAGATATAACATGGGAGATGATTAAAGAAAGTTGGATGACATTTTGTGACCTGTGAAATAGTCATCATTGGCACTGTATGTTGAGTCTGAATTTTTTCTCTTGCATCTCCATAACACCCCATGAGTAACATCTACACATCTATGCCTTTAATACCTTATATGAGTTATATCCTATTCAGGATATGTTGCGTCAGTTACACAACTTATAAGAACCAGTGTTTTGTGAGAAATGCTATGGGCTGTCAAGAGCTTCCTGCTCACAACTAAAAGGATTATTTCATCATCATACAGAATATACTTGCAGGAACATATTCATGAAGTTTCATTATCAGATTAGTCAAAAGTAAGAATGGTTTTGAAGTCATTATGTAATCATTTGACTATAATCAATCCTGCTCTCAGCAGGAATATGTTTCTAAAAAACTCTGACTAGAACAAATAAATGGTTCTAATTATGTGTCTCTATATTTGAGAGATAGTGAGCATGTCTCAAAAGCCTGAGGTAATAGGTGCAAATTCAGCATTCAGAAAGCAATGGTAAACTACTAATTGCAATTACCACCTAGAAAATAACTCTAGCTAAAATATGCTGGGTTCTCTGCAATGTCCTGAATACATTAACCTACCTTTGAATGTCAGGTGTACTAAATATTTGCTCCAGATACAGCCAGTTTCTCTGGCATGTTAACCACTCATCAAGAGTTCGGGAGAAAACCTGCAGTTTACGTTCCCATTCTTCAACTTGTGGCTGTGAAGAAAGGAGACATTTAGTAATGGCATCAGCTGACACAGTTGTAACTTTAGTATATATAAAATAAATAGGAACAAGTAATGATTGTTTTTTCATCAATTGCATCTCCAAAGTTGGCTGTAATGAATTATCATTATTTCATGTCTCATGCTAAGGAAATACATTCTAATAAACTGGTTTTTTTTAATTTCTTAAACAATTTTCTTCCATAGCAATCTATCAACTACCTTTACTATTCCCTTCATTATGGATTTCAGCATTTTGTGTCTTGTTTCTATATGTATCCTCTTCTTTGTCTTCTTCACTGTTCGTTCTCAAACTCCCACTGGATCTCTCTTGTAACAGGACAATAGTTCTCCTAGATTTCCAGCAGGATGTAGTACAGATAATGGAAATGTCTGAAATGAAAATTTTTGTTGCCATTTTTTTGCACCAATAACCAGATACATCCATCTTTGGGGTTATATGTATCAGAATTTTATTTGTCTAGTTTTTTGGGGGTTTTTTAATGTGATACAAAGAAATGTATATTATCTTATCCATGTTAAAACAAGTGCTCTCAAGTTTGAGTAATGTGATTCTGCTTTGTGTAGTTCTAGCATGTTGTTGAGACTCTAGTCATGCCCTCTTTCATCGTTATTCTATAAAGAGGTTCTCTTGGTTGTCCTATCTTTCTTGTGCCATCTGGTACTCATTTTAATGCTGGTGGCAATCAATTACCATTATTTCTAAGTACATATCTGATTTAAATTTTTTCTTATTGCTGTTGAAACATGTTACTGTTTCATGTCTTATTTGCTTGTTTGATGTGAATTCTTCCATCCCATTCAATGTTGAAAAGTTTTCTAAGACATTTATTCTCAAATTAATTTAATTCTTCTCCAGCACATTTGTTACTTTCCTGCTTTCTTAACCATATGCTAATGGATCTAATACATTGGAGTTAAAAAGTTATAGTTTGGTATTTTTGCTTATTGAATTTGATTTTCAAATGTTTGTTAGGTGGTTGAATGAATTATGGTTCTCATGTAAACAGAGGCTAGAATACTAGTCCGATGAGATGACCATCATTTGTTTTGCTTGGTAGACTAGGAGGTCAGATTTACTGGAAATTGAATGCTTCGTTTCGCTTTGCTAATGCCAACTCTACAATTGTATATAAATGACTCATGTTCAAACTTTTATATAATTCTAAATATCTCAAATTAAATGTATAGATATATTTTTTCCACCTCTTAATAGGGGAGAACTCAATACAAACCTTAATAGGAGTGACATATCTTGACCCCCTGATTGTCCCAACTGTGACCTGACTTTCCTCCAGCTGAGCCATGATGTCATCAGCTCCATAAATGACTTGTGTGTCTCTCTCGGGGTGAGGCACTAAGCGGAAATCGGTGCCCTGCCACAGATTAATCACCTATCACAGACATAACATAAAACAAATGATAAATAAAGTATATACTTGAGAATAAATATAATTGTTATTAGATCTCTATATATTGATAAAATAGCTATATCATATAAAGAAAGGTTATAGACAGGTCCTAAGCACATTATGGACATAAAGACAAACCAACTCAGGTGTCCACAAAGACCTGAACATAGAAGAAGACTGGTTCCTCAAAAATATCAAAAAACACAAGCTACCCTAACATATTTCAGACATATAAAGATACACAGTATTTTAGAAAGATTAATCATGGAGGGAAAAGTTCCAGGTAAAAGAATAAGAGGCAGACCAAGACTATGATTGACACATGACATTGAAGACCTTCTGAACATGACACTAGAAGAAGCTGGGTAGCTCACACAGAACCAAGAGGCTTACTGAGTGGCAGTGAGAACAATATTTTGCAAAGGATATATCACAGAGACAGATAGATCACCATATCAATGACAAGAAAATACATTAAAAACAGATGGTTAATAACTGTACCAAAAATATGATACGACAAGTGAAAATTGGAAGCATTGGGTAATTAAGTTTTCTAAATAAATGGAAACACACAGAAAAACACACAACAATCAATGTTTTCACCAAAATATATCTGCAAACTATTAACTTAATAAATCAATCAACTGCCATGCTGAGTTGCTTAGGCAATCATGCTTCTCCACAACTCTATGTCTCTTGTGTTGTTAATAAGTTCAGTTAATGGCTTATTTCTTGTGCCACAGTGACAACCCATCCAGAAATTACTCTCTTTGTCTTTCTCTGTCTCTTCTCCCTTTTATCTTTCTGGTGGTTACTTAATGTTCAAGTTTTACTTTTTTCATCACATGCCCTAAAATCTTGATTTTATTAGTAGCCTTTAACTACCGTTCTGGTATTCATGTTACTTTCCATTACACTGACACACAGCATCTGGATGCCCTGGATGTTCAGATGACTACCATTAAATCAAGCTCAGCAGATTATTAGACTTGGTATGCACTTAAGAACTGGTATATCTACCAAATTTGTTGGCCCTTCACTTTTAACATACACCATCCAAATGTGTAGATTTACTGTTCTGTCAATTTCCTGTTAATTTTGTTTTGTCTTTCCTTTCAGTTTTTGTATTACCATTTATTATCCACTCAGTGTGCTTCCAGCAATTTTTGCAAAACTTCATTATCCTGTGTTTTCAATTTTCACCAGTCAGATCAAAAACAAATAACGATAATATTATTTCTGATGAATTATTATTCTTTTTTCTGTATCACATCTGAAGAATAAGGCATAAAAACCTCTTCCATCCAGATATATCTTGATCAAAACAATTCAATTTGTTCATAATCTGTCTCCTTGCTTCTTCAGGGCTTCCCCTGCCTATCTTCTAACATTGGGTTACATTTCAAATACATTTGCGGTTATCTGGTATTCTGCACGCAAACTTATGTTCAAAGTACCTTTATTTCATCTTTATAATTTCCTTGTTCATTCTCATGTATTGGCTAATCTCAACTTTAAGAACTCTTTGATCCCAATAAATTAATCCAATTTTCCAAGCCATCTTTCTTAATATTCTCTCATGAAATATTATTAGTTAAATATTATAAATAACAAAAATTGCAAATTTATATTGTGATAAAAGAATTTTGGCATCACAAGTTTCATGATTATTATTGGTTACATGAGAGGAAGAATGAGAAGTGTGTTTAACATGTAAAAAATATGGGCAATAAGCATGCATACTCTATACCATTCATTAGGGACAGACAGTAGACTTATGGTTCTGTCACAAATCTTTTGACACCATTTCAATAATCTATGACACCTAATTAAATACTTAAGTCTCCACTGTTTGTCTTTATTTTTTTGTTGCTTGTTTCCATTCCCTTTCATATATAATCAAATACTGATAGATTTAGCTAATTGCTAGTCAGATATTTCAATTTCCATGAAGCTATAGATTATCTGGTCTCCTAGAAAACAAGGTCTGTGATGCACTGGGCACTATAAGTAATATAAAATGAGAACAGTTAAAAAACAAAATAATTTTGCAAAACACAAACTAATGGATCACTCACTTTCTGCAGCATCTGTTCCAGTGTTGCCTCATTGCTGGCCACCACTGCAATCTCTTGAATTCTCTCTTTGTGTTTGAAAATCTAAACAACAGAAGTTTAATCACTGATTGTTTTGTGAGGGATGAGTAATGTAAGCTAAATTTTAGTTCAGTATATGCTAAACTTTATTTTTAAGTAGAACTATTTTAAGAAGCTGCCTTTGATTTTATTCATTTACATATGAGTTGTGAAAAAATTTCTTATTCTGTGATGGAGAGGCACAGATTGTGTCTCAGAAGGTCAAGGTTCTACGTTCAACTTTCATTGGATGTAGTTGTGCATCTATACCATTCATAAAGCAATGGCAACCTACTCCATTTATATATCCCCCTGATGATGAAATAATCCCTTTAGTTGTAAGCAGGTAGCTCTTAACAGTCTATAGTTTCCTGACAAAAGTATAAGTCTACCTCAGTTGAGTAACCGAGTTCACACTGAAACGCATATTGTTTGCTGTTTCAAATGCATGGTTGCGTTAAGTGGGGTTTATTTATGGATGATTGTTAAGTCTCAGAAGGGAGGCAATCCAGTGCTGCAGCATCCCATGATCATCACGTCCTGCCAGGAGTGCAGCATATACATCTGAGCCAACTAGTTCCTCATTATTCCATTAGATCTGTTGTTCCATCTATAGTGATGGCACACCTAGCATTACCCGCCACTTAGGAGTCTGCCACAAAAGAACAACAGTGAAATGTTTGCGGGCCTGCATCTCTCCATCATCCATAGGGACCATTTGATAGAAGATAAAAGTAAGAAATCAAGGCAAAATATGCAGTGGCATGACTTTTTTACAGGTGACAGGATGGCAACCCCATACCCCAACTTTCCTTAGTCGCCTCCTATTGTTGCCTGGAAAGAAGACTTTGCGCCCTGAACTAGAAGTCGATGCCCTGGTTGCCACATGGGTGATTTAGCCTAGAAATTTCCACACCACACAATGCTACGTTGACCTCTACTTCCTAAATAATATATGCTAAAAACCTATTTAGTGGCAAAAGATAGATTTAAAGTCAACTCTTTAATTCACTTATGATTTAGGTGGGGAGCGGAATTCATAATCACAGCCAAAGGTATTTTGTAAGTACTGAATAGATACCTGTCAAGGCTCAATATGATTTAATTAAAAAAAGGAGTATGTAAGTCATCTTGATAAAGACCATTTGGTTTAAACGTTGATTATGTCCTGTGTATTGTTATTTGTATGATTATGTCTTGTGTAATGCTTGTATTTTTTCTCATTTGCACCCGCCATTGATAATTTGTTAGCCTTCGACTTCATAAAGTAAGACTTCTTTACCTATGCTCTACGTAAGTACTATTTATATACAGTTTTACTGCAATATTATTATCTTTTATTGATTGTCATATACATTAATGCAAAGAATGTTTTTCATATTGTAAACAATGATTTGGCATGTGCTATCTTACCGGGTAATCGTTATTTTAATGGAGCAAAGATCATCTGCTGCTAAAAATGCCAAGATACTTGACATTACCCACTTTATTGAATGTTGTATAATTGATTTTTATACTGTATCTTGGTGGTACATATTTCTTAGAGACAACTATTGCCTCTGTTTTGTTCTTGTTTATAATGAGGCCTTTGTTTTTACTTCCATGCACTACCTCATTCAACATAGCTTTATAACAGGACATACTTAAATTATTTTCTATTTGTTAGTTAATAATTACACTCTTTTTTTTTCTTCCCGTCATATTTTCAGAAAAATCAGTATACATTATGATTTAACTGTACATTCTGGTGACATATTATTTTCTACAGATTAATACAACATATTAGTGGTCTGGAAAGTATTGTAGTCGAAATGACTACAAACACGAAATGGCATTTCAAACATGAACATGCAAATTGGTAGCATATCATATTCAGGATGTAGTCATCACCCAAAGCATTTTTTCACTATAGTGATATAAATACATTCTGCAGTTTGCCATTGCTTTTTGAAAGTTCCAGATGCACAATTTCCTGCAGCGAGATTTGAACTCAATACCTTGGCCATCACAGATTCGCTCTGTACCATGCTACCAAAGAGCCGAACAAACATGCAAAACAGAGATTAAATAAATATAGGAACACCTGTATTGTTTCCCTGTTCTAAACCTCCATTTTGTAGAAATGAGGGGAGCATTTTTCTGATGTTATGGAGTTAAAAATACTTTTAATAAATCATACCATGCAAGCCAATAAAACTTAAAATACAAATAAACAAAAAAATCATAGGAGTTTATTATCTTGTTGTCCAGAATCCATTACTTACATTCATTTCTAACAGATTTCCAAGAGTGAAATTTTTATCACGGCTGATGGTTTTGTTAATAATTGCTTGTATTTCATCCCAATGACGCTGTCTCAGAGAAGGATTACGGAATGAGGTGATGACAGGCATTCCTTGTTTGAAATCCATCACCTTCTCTTTGAGTCTGGGCACCACTTCATTATGAGGAAGTCCTGGTAAAGGTAAAAACAAGAAGGAAGGTATGAATGTCAATACTTCTACAACAATAAGACTTATATAAGATTAAAAGTCTTTTATTTTGACAAATTCTCATCACAAATTATTCAATGCTGTCTTATAGCCATTAAGTTGTTTGATATAGGATCCTAAAGTAAAACTTTACTGAAAATGTATATGCAATGGTTTGCATAGAATAAGTTGTTGGTGAAGCACTAGTTATTTTTCTGAGGTTTTTTTGTTTTGTTTTGTGTAAAATGTCAATCATACAATGCAAATTATTCAAGAAATTCAGGGTTTATTAAAATAAACAAATGAATTTAATAAATTCAGGCACTAAACAAAACTACTAATCATAGCACTATCAATATAAAGAGTATACAAAAATACATTTAATGAAATTAGGCATTAAATAAAACTAATCATTATAACACCGCAAATAGAAAACAACAAACAATCCAATTAGTAGCAGAACTGACACAAAAAACAATGACATATAGGCTCACATACCATTGCCGTTTATGTGCAGTCACATCACTAATCATGACACAATACTTTGCACTACAAAAACACATAAATGCATACAGATAGTTCCCATGACTATGGTACTTATATTCTAGCTTAAAGGCATCATCATCATCAAGTGCCATTTATGCAACAAAGATTGACTGCAACAACGCAAAGAGTATCAAAATTATAAACTCAATATGAAATAAAATAGTCTATCTATCTATCTGTCTATCTATATGATTTGGCCCTTGTTTGCCTTGCGGTGTCCGGGTAGAAGAGTTCTCTGGAGATGGCCTTCCTGTGTGTTGTTTGTAAGATTGTTCCTGTGGCCTCTTTGATTTCTGTGATCCATCTTTTACATTATCTGCCTCTGACTTTATAGCCATTATGTCTATATGTCATGGCCATGCTGTCTGTTGGTAGTCTGGAAGCATATGAAAACCACTTGATCTGTTATCTTTTGATGTGTTCCAATACTGGTATTGTTTTGGTTATCTGTCTGATGTTATCATTTTAATTCTATCTCTCAAGGATACTCTGAGTATTCTTTGTAGACATGTCATTTCTGCTGTCACTATTTTTATTTTGATTTGTGTTGTCATTGTCCAGGTTTAACACTGGTAGCATAGTGATGGGATAATAAGAGTCTTGTATAATGCAACTTTAGTGTCTATGTTTACATTTTTGTTCTTAAAAATATGTGTCATCTGTCCTAGGATCTGGTATGTTTTGTTGCATCTATTTTATATCTCTGTACTGTTTTTCCCCTTCACTCGATATAATGATTCCTAAGTAATAGAACTCCTTTACCTTTTTAAGGTGTTTATTATCGATGGAGATGGTGATATTTCTTTATTTCTTAATATCAAATAGTATATGTCATAATGTCAGCTAGCACATGAATGTAGTAGAGATAATATGCTATACAATTTACATTGTAATTTATTTGTCAATAACAATACCCAGTAATTGTTCATTTCAATTGTTCAAAGAAAATGAAAATGGAATGACCAGATAAAGAGGTTATAAATAGTAAATAAATATTAAAGACAAATACTTCATTTCTTATAATCATGCCACATTGGACTTGCTGTATGTTAAACTGTGAATGAAAAGAAGATCTCACATTCACTTTTGGTACAAATATAAACTCCTCAATTCAAACATGAACTTCTCAACATGTACACCAATTCTAAAAATGTATTTTCTTGGTTCAATAAAACTAGTGAATAAAATTTAAATAATATTTAAATTACCTTTCTCCAGCAAGAATACTGTCTGTGTGAGTTTATTCACATTTTTCTGCAGCTCTTCCACATTAATTGAGTCAAATGAAGTATGTGTCCAATCTTCAATTAGCTTGGCCCATTCTTCAAAAGACTGCCAAAGAAGTCCTCTCAGATTCAAATCTCGTTCTATTTCACTAAGATCTGTCTGTATTTCTTGAATGCTGTTTTCATATTTCTGGTCTGAACTCAAAATCCTGCTCAAAGAATATTTTTAAAATTATTTGTTACCATTCTTTAGAGTAACTTAAATTAATTTATGAGTAATGCAGTGAATTCTTTATGTGCATACATCTCAACTTGTATACATTGTTTGTATTTTTTTACAAAATATACTAAAGCTTCCTTTCAATCATTGAACAAGATAAATGCTGATGGCTTAGTGTGTCTTTACAGATGGTCAGAAAGCAGGCCAGTGTAAAATTTCAAATGGACAATAAAGGCCAAAACAATTACAGAGACACATAAGTCCCTAAGTTTCTTGCATGATTGATTGTCTAGGCAGGTTTTATGGAGAAAGTGCCTTGCCCATTTGCACTAACCTCCTTACCCCCCCCCTCCATCAGCACTGTTGACTAGTTAGAAGGAAAGGCAATGCCAATACATTTGGAAATAAGCAGATAAAGGCCATTTGGTTAAAACATTGATTACATCCTGTATATTGTTATTTGTATGATTATGTCTTGTATAATGTTTGTATTTTTTTCAGAACTGTAGAGATGTCAGAAGATGGTAATAAACCATTGACTGCCTTAAGGGTCTCCAGGTCTCCCATCTGAGTTTCCCAAAGGGATTTACTCCCTTAACATGAGGCACTACTGTGCTAACCTGCTAGGCAGCATGTAATAATGAATATGCCTGTATTAAATAGGCCTATCAATATTTATCTTTCTTCCTTTTCTCAATCTCCAGTCGATGTCAGACGTTGATATGGATTTCTTCATTTAACTGTACCATGGTCGCAAGTCCCGTGACAGGGCAGTAAAGCTTGTCAGTCAGAGCTGCGTCAGATGGCCATAGGTTTCTTCTTGTGGTGTGATACAGTGGGCATTTCTGCAAAATATATTCTGTGTTTTCTGCAGATTGTTCACAGAGGCACATATCAGTGTTACCAATTTCAAATCTCTGATACATGTGTTGTTCAAAAAATGATTGTTCTTTTCTTCTAAGCTTGTTGATGGAATCACGGTTTTGACTACATGGGTGAATCAACCATATAGTTCCATACCATGTCCATGGAACTTTAGATGATGGACATAATGTACAGAAATGATGCTGAGTCTTCTATATGTTGCTGTGGCAGTTACTTCCAGTTTTAGCTCCACTCATATCCGGTTTCGATTCAGCTATCTAATTTCCTGATTTGTGAATGACCTGGAATCCATTGGAGAACTACTTCTTTAACTTCCAAATATCAAAGACCTTTTGAATATGACACTGGAAGAGGCTGGTCAGCTTAAACAGATGGAGGCTTGCAAAGTGGCAGTAAGGACAACAATCTGCAAAGGACACATCATGCACAAGAAGAAGATAGTAAGTTTAACTGAACATACCTTTGCTGAATATACTTATTAATATTTACCTCAATAAAGTATATGCATATTACAATATGCATGGCAGGTCACAGTGATTTCAGGCCCTGGTAACATAGGCCTATACATGTTAATTTCTATGTTTTATCATGCCATAGGCAATTATGCATCCAGACCATTCATAAAGCAATGGCAAACTAATCAACATATTTATATTGCCTATAAAATCTCTACAACCAAGAAATGCTGGGTTGATGGCTACATCCTGAATAGAATATGCTATAAATAACCAAAATATCAGAGGATGCCCAACAGAATGGCGTCTATGGTGCTAATTGGAGGATATGCTCCCAGTTAATTTTTTTAATCTAGCGAAGGACCTAGAAGTTTCTGTGATTTATTTTGACATGGTGCAGTATTTGATGTAGATCTTGAGCATCAAGCTATTTCTTGAGTAAGCAGTTTTGCATGAACCCGAAGACTTTTATATATAGATTTCAGGAAGATAGAAGAAAAAGAAGGTGACATACTAAAATTAATTAGCATATTTGTATGCAGGGTAAAGTATATACATAATAGTTTGTGCTCTCATAAGAAAATCATTACATCCTGGTCCATACAACTTCCACATTTCTTTTATTTGTCCTAAATATATTTTTAATGTTGATCCTATGTTTTGCAGCTGATTTGCTTCTCATTAATTTTCATCTATTACCCAATGCAATAAATTTTATCTAGTGTTTTAATAATTTTGTGTTTGTGTCACATAATAATTGTTCACCTCTGTGTATAAGCTGTATCTGACGCTTGGAAGGTATGTACCAGTATATGATTTTACATATTGTAGGTATTTTTTACATAAGGTATTATGGTATTGAACACATAGATACATCTTCAGTAAGGATGAGGAGGGGGTGTGTGGAAAGGGGTGTTACCTTAAAAAATATCATTTTCTCCTTTTCGTGGGCAATTCTTTAATTTTTATGAGACTTTGGTGATCATTATTTTTTTAAACCATTAAAAAGGGGGAGGGGGGGGGGAAGGTTACCTGCTTTTGGCTTCCTCTATAGCTTTAAAAATAATTTTCTGATTTCCTAAGGGAAGGAAAGGTTTGAAACCCCCCCCCCCACCCACTTCCACTGAAAACCCTTGATTTGACAAGTGCCCTCATTCTCAAAATCTTTACTTAATAAACAGATTTGCTTACTGATTTGAATTTTTATTTACTATAATTCATTATTCACAAAACTTTTAATGGAAAATTAAAAAGTAAAAACACAAATTAAAGAAGAAAACATACTCTCCATAATAACTTTTTTTCTGTTTTGACAGAGATGAACCAAATCTATCCTGGTAGCTGGCATAACTGTGAGCTTTTATAGACAACGTTTGCACTTCTTCTTGTAGTAGACGTATAGTTTCCAATGCAGACAAGCCATGGGTATCAGCATGAAGAAGTTCTGGATCATGTACTTGTGATTTTATGTCAATCAATGTGGATCGGGTACTGCTAATTAGGGTGTCCAGTTGAGAGGTAAATTTTCTAATGTTTTCATCCTTTTTGGCTTCACAGTAAAGGATAGTTGACTAAGGTGACAAGAAAAATGATGAGTTTTATCAAGTTAAGGATGTTAAAAAGGTACATGACCAGCAGATGTGACCAAATCATGTCAAAACAGTACATTTTCAATTTTATATGCAAAGCCCTATAATCTTTGTTATAATTTGCGCATCTTTCGTGTCACAGAAATATCACCTAACTCCACCCATGAAATCATGCTTCTGTCAACCACTAAATATCCTACTCCACAAAACTAGAACTCTAAAACACCACTCCTACACTCAAAAACTAAAATAAGCTATCTCCTCTCCACACTATTACTTCTTAACTTCATGCCAACAAGGAGATCTAATAAATGTAATGTTTATACTAACACTGATTATGTGCTCCTACAGAGTTTCGTATAATAATGCTGGTTTCATTTGTTACAAACATATGGTTTGTACTGCCAAACCTTGGTCACATCTCCTAGACAAGAATTGTTAAACATACTAAACACGAATACACTCAGTTTCAGACATGTCAACTTGTAAAATTTCCTCTTTATATTGTAAACTTTTCAGCCATATTTGACAATTAACATTTTCAGCCATATTTGACAATGTAAAGTTTTCAGCCATATTTGACATTATAACCTTTTTAGCCATATTTGATATTTAACTTTTTCAGCCATATTTGATAATATAACTTTTTCAGTCATGTTTGATAATCTTCTTCTACTTCAGCATTCATTTTCAAACTCCCACTGGGTCTCCCTTGTAGCAGAATCATTGTCCTACTAGATTTCTAGCAGGATGTAGTTCAGAGAATGGAATTGCATTGTGTCGCCATTTTATTTGTGCCAATGGCCCGACACATTCGTCTTTGGCTGATGTTTGATAATGTAGACTTTCTATAATGTTCAAATTCAATCTGAGGTGAGCAACCTTTATATGTTAGCAAGCTAAATTATGCTCTATTCACCTTGGATGAGGTCGAGCTATTATATTTTTAGACCTTTCATGTTTTAAAATGAATTTTTAGCATCAAAATACTTTAAGCTGCTCTTTTTGAGTAAAATCTTTTGTCATCTCCAATGTCAAACATAAAATGTTCGCCATTGGACTTTGTCTCCAAAATTCTATTTCATTCAGAACACTGTTTTGAACTAATAACATAAAAGGTTTGACATAATAACTTCCTCCTTATCACTGATTAGCAGTCACATTTAACCATTTGGCTATGGGTCAAAAGACATGAACCCATAGACCACTAGATCAGCAACCATTTGGCTAAGAAGAATACATGATTTTTCCTTTTAAAAAGAACACAATGAAAATGTATCCAAAAATATAACTGTTTATTTTAATTGTTTAGTTTTTTTGCTACTCCTTTATTCTATTATAAGCAGTTTCCATTTCATAACTCTATGTAATATTTGATCTACTTTGTTATTCCCATCTATGTTTGCTTGTTCCTATCTTGGTAAAGTGCTTTTGATTGAAATGTATATTCTGTGTATTTGTTGCACATAAAACTGCTATTTAATACACATTTTAAAAAATATTTACTTACAAAGTACCGGTAGTATGAGATTCATTGATTCTTCTTCTTTGATAAGTTTCTTATGCTCAGAAGTCTATACATATAGGTGATCTGCCTCCATGAATTCAGTTGTCAGCAGTAGGTCCTCATGGTTGCCCCACAGCTTCACTTCCAGTTCTGTCTCCTGGGGCGAGGTTTTAGTTCTCAAATTACTTGAGGGTGGACATGTTTGCAAAACGTACCCTAGAGTCTGTGGTCCGTTCTGATGGACATTGATAAGTTCAAACAGCCTTTATGCTGTGGAAATATGCTTGTAGTCCACAGTGGATTGTGGATATGATTTTGTGGTAAGTTGCTGCTTGTTCTCTGAATCCATTTATGTTTGTATTTTATTTGGATGAGAGTTTAAACATACTTTTTTTTTTTTTCAAATATCCATTTCTCAAATTCGACTGATTGAAATTAGAAAGATGCAGTAATATGAGACTCATTTTAAACATGTAGCAAGTTATACATTTATTAAGATTTCTTCAATTTTAAAAACAAAACTACTCTTATAAATTATGTTATGAATCATACTTTAAATTTATACATATAAATTACCATTATAAACAAACAGGGTATCCTCATCTGAACATTTTTGTATATCAAACCTTCTCGAGCTGGAAATATTAACTCATAAAAGATTTAAATTGTTATATTTATCACAAATAATATTTTTGGCTGGAAAAATTGCTTTTAAAATGTAACTTTCTGGAACTCAGACAGAACAACTCAGATAGTACAACTCAGATAACACAACTTAGATAACACTACTTAGATGACAAAACTCGGATAGTATAACATGAAAAACATAAATCAAACAGCACAACTCAAGGCGCATAACTCAGAAAAACTTAGATAGTATAACTCAAAGAGTATAACCCATATAACATCACACAAATCAGATAGAACCTCTCTGTCTCAACTTTTAAAATGTGTGTACACAGGCTTCCATAGAATATGTTAGTTAAGCAGTGTAATATTTTTCTATGATTTTTACATAGATGATATATAACAATCCTCAATGTGTTAACAGAAAGAGACAATTTATGTTCACATCCATGAGACACATTGCTTTTCATTTGCATTCACACTAGTAATCACACCACTGATGTGCTATAGAAACACATTTACACACATTTTCAAAGTCTGGTATTATCTTACAATAGTGAAACAATGAAAACTTGCATAGATTTGAAATGTATGCCAACATTATTCCTTGTCAACTTGCAAGGAATAGTTAAAAGTAGTAGAACCAGAGTGGGTGGGGGGGGGGTGTCAATGAAAATCATATCCAGATAAGACCAATTCTTGACAGATTAAGACTTTTTCTCCCTCATTATCATTGGAGATTTCTGAGTAGATTTATCCAATGTGGTACACCCCCACATCTCTGGTTGGTTATGGGTTTATATTTAGAGCAGATTCACATACGAAAATTAAATAACGCAACTCAGACAGTGCATCCATGAATAAATAAGAAGTAAAAGAAACGTTATCTGATCAAAAGTATCTATAAAGAGTACCTACATACTATTAAAAATGGTAAATATTTGTTACAAAATCTGTACAAAACTTTCAAAATCCTGGTAAAGTAATAACTACCTTTAAATGTTGGAAGCTTGGTGACAGAGTCTGATACAAAGCCATTTGTTCTGGGTCAAACTGTATATTGTAGTTCCTGGCAACAGCAAACATCTTATTTACTACGTCATGCTCCTTTTCAAGAGCAGGCAACTCTGTGGACATTCGGCCTAGAAATGACAAATGCTCTACAAATTCCTCTACATCTGATATATTCTTGTCCAAAAGTCTTGAAGCTCCCTGAAACAAAAGAGAAGAGTAATCTGTTTTTCAAAGTTTAAATATAACTGAGGCACTTGTTCAGCAAGCCCCAACAAAGACAAAAATTTACTTATTACTTTCCTTTAGTGGTCTCAATGGGTTTTCAATTTTAGTTTGGTTAGGATAAATTGTCAGGATCTGCAACGGCGAAGTACAATGCCCGCCTGTGACTATCAACAACATCATAACCATGTGACATATTATTTCCAAATTGTAGTATTCTTTATGGACCTCCTGAACACTTTGCAATCTTGAGTAAGTTGACCTGCCTCCTCTAGGGACATGTTTAAACAGTCAGATATACCATTGTCCATCGTCGTCTTGGGCGGCTTCTTTCTCTGCTGCTGTTCACTATGCCTTATACTATGAGTCTTTTCATGCTATTATGTCTTTTTAGATGACCAAAAAAGTTTAGCTTTCTTGTTATGATGTTACTTAGGAGCCAGCCCTCTTCGCGACATTTAACTAATTCTGTATGTAAACATGATATATCATGGCAGAGAGACTCCCTTTCCAGAAGTATCCACGATATATCGGTCTTGTAGATATGCCATCTAAATTTGCTTCGTTTGGATTGTAAATGAATTAGTATTAACTTATTTAGATGTTTAAACTTTAGAAATCTTGCTAACGAAAGGAAACACTCATGTTACTGTGTGATTAGGCACATGACTTATTTATTTCAAATTAAAATTCAAACAAGGTAGGTTCAACTTTCCTGAAACTAGCAAAATGGCTTCATTGTTCCACTAGCAAGAGAGCTCAACAATTTAGCAAACATCAGGCTTTATTATTCTTTGAGTTTTACAATTGGAGATATTATTTCAAGTGATGTGTTGGTAAACAACAGTGTTTTCGATTTTGAAAGTGGAAATTACCGACTTGTTAAAAATCGGAAAAGAAATAGGCCTAAACCTAACAGGTAAGAGCTAAGAAATTCCAAACCTTGATTCCACTGCTATTGTTTCTGAAAAATCAGATAGGCCTAGTGACAGCAATGATAATCTTGTGCTACTTTATTCCACTCAATATTATCATTATGTCTAACTATTTTCTGTATAATTAGACCTAATGATAATATTGGGTGGAATCAAGTTCAACTTTGGAAATCTTAATACTTGGGAATATTTCCTAAATTTTCACAATATTTTGTTCAGTTGTGAAATTGGACATGGCACACACAAAATGTTATAAAAAACTAGGCAGTTGATAGATTTACATCAAATAAAATAATTATAATCAGTAAATGGACAGTCAAGTCATTTACTTTAGTAAGATTTGATATCAACATTTCAAGACAAATAAAATTGAGGGTGAATAGAACAAAATGCACAACCACAACATTTCTGTTCATCTAACATGTTTGTGATGTAATTTTTTTTATTTTGTTGCTACAATTCTTATATTTTTATATTGCATATGGATTCCACATTCAATTATCTTTCTTTTGATATTTTATATGACCTTCCATAGCTAATACTTTGTCTTCAGAAAGCAATGCAGGTAAAAGCCATGAGTAGATGATACAAAAAATAATATTGCACAAAATAAAAGATGATGTTAAACAGAGCAGAAGCTAGGATACATTCTTATTTTCATCATCATTATGTGTTGTCTCCACAACGAATGTTGGCTGCAACAGCCCTCCAACATCCCCTGTCTCTTACCTTGGTGGTGCACTCTGCTAGATTGTAACCTATCCATCTCATGTATTACTCTCCCACTTGTATCTCCGCTTCCCTCTTGCTCACCTCACCTCGATTTACCCTCAAGTAAGGTCTTAACAAGGTCTTTTAATGTGTCCAAAATATTTTATTTGCTTGATCTTTATTTCCTTTAATAATTATTTCTTCATATTAAGTGTTGTATCCTTATTTTACCCTTCTACTAATTTTGAAGGCTTCAAAAGTGGTCATCATGTTGTTCTGTACTTTTCATGTTCTCCCTCATGAAATGACTGAATCAATCTCAGTAGCTTTACTGGACAGCAAATTTTCAATAGTACTCTTTTTTATTGATACAGTAAAACGAAACAAATATTCCTCTGTTATTTGTTTCAATACCCAGGAATTACGAGCAATTAGCTTTTGCTTCCTATATACATTGGGGTGGTTTCACCAGAGCTCTCTTTCATACCTAGAAATTATTGAGACTAATGGGAATTGAACCAATCCGTTCAACGGCACCAAATCGCCTAGCAACTATTGAACACGCGTTCTTCCGTACTTGACTAACCGCATCTCCAAAAAAAGATGCTATTTCGTCAAGACATTCAAAGCGTGCACTGAAAGTCACCCGAACGGACTGATCGAGACAAGGACTATTACAACAACAACAAACATCCCGTACTAGTATTGAAATATCCTCAGTAACAACAAACATATAGCATAATATCCGTATTAGTTATTTTAATTGTACTGTCTATATATGTTATCCATGTTTACAAGAAGACCTATCGGCCCTTGTATAACTAATATGGATATTATGTTATATGTTTGTTGTTACTGAGGATATTTCAATTCTAGTACGGGATGTGTGTTGTTGTTGTAATAGTCCTTGTCTCGATCAGTCCGTTCGGGTGCTTTCAGTGCACGCTTTGAATGTCTTGACTAAATTGCATCTTTTTTTGGAGATGCGGTTAGTCAAGTACGGAAGAACGCGTGTTCAATAGTTGCTAGGTGATTTGGTGCCGTTGAACGGATTGGTTCAATTCCCGTTAGTCTCAATAATTTTTAAAATTGTCCTCTGGCTTCCTACTTAAATTTACTTTCATACCTAGATGACTTCATCTTGCTGTGATATTTAATGTCTTGAAAGAAAAGCAAAGGTAATGGCAATATTAGTTACGATCTAGCATCATAGCACATGGTTTCTCATAAATGCTCAGCTGCCCAGTCAGTGATTGACTAGAAACTGTCTAACATCTAATACTACACTTGCTCAGTAGCAATGGTGTCTCAATCTTCCCAGAGCCCAGGTACGTTACTTTCTCTTGGCTGGGTAAGCCATGGGAGTAATTTTTATTTGAAATCACAAATAGTGATTGGATTTGAAGCTCTGGTTTGCTGGTCCGCTGGTGAATAACTTAACATTACACTACCACAAATCTCAAAAAGCCTCCTACTTGGAGGGCATAATATTGAACTAGTAATCATGCAACATTTTCTTTTATGCTTCTTTATGTGTTTTATTGTGTGCAATTAAAAATTGCTTGAATTTTTTTCTTTCTGTAATTTTTTTCACCTTGACTATTGTGATTAGATCATCGTTAATTTTGTTTGCAATGTCTGGCAAACATTTGTAGACAGAATCAATAACCGCCTGAGAATGTGGCAGACAAGAGTTTTGGAACTCCACTGCTTGAACATGTACCATAGCTACTCGACGTGATGTCACCATCTTGTTTATTCGTCGAACCTGAAACCACAAATAATGAAAACATAATGTCATAAAGTCATGGGATTAATCAAACAAATATCTTTTCTTTTTATTAAAGTGATATTGTATTTTAGATTATTGAACAAGAGGTAGACAAAGATATGAGTACATGAGGGATGGCTATGGTTATGGGCTGATAACATTGCACTCTGAGCAAAGCTATAAGTGCTCAGTCTTCCTTAGCATATGATGAAGGGTATGCATACTGATGGTTCCTATTGCTCACTAGATAAATATTCTTCTCATTCTGTCCTGCAGGCATCCAGTTCTACTATCACTACACTTAATACTGAATTCTTCAAATCTTATCCTGTATTTGTCAACAATATAAATTCTACAACACAGTTACTACCGAAGTAGTTCAGCAAGACACCTTTATCCATTATCAAATCCCCATCTATTGATGCTTTACATGCAAATCAGTCTGTTCTCTCACACCTTGTATGCTAGTATGTCGTAGGCAATAGATTCATGTAATGTCTTAGACTTCGGACAAAGCTATAGATGCCAGCTACTGGTAATGGCACATGCTATTTAACTGCAAAAACTTCCAAAGCAATAACTGGCGGGGATGGGTCTGACACAATTACAGCCTTAATAAATACAGTCTCAGAGAGCCATATGGTTTCAGTAACCATCTCAACTTCCATCTCTTCCATTTCTACTGACTTTAATTTTTTTTTTTTAAGCTCCACTGCACTCAGTTATGACTATCACCAGCACTAGCCATAAAGCCCAAGCTAGACTTCTCACCCCAACATAAAGATCCACACAATATCATTATCTCCATCATTATCAGCAATCAGTTCATCTATTACAAGGTTTGCCATTATCTCTAGCAGTATCATCAATCATTTCATCTATTGCAAGGTTTGCCTTTTCATTGTCACAAGTAGGAGGAAAATATGCAAAAATCATTTCAGGACTATTGACCCCCTACATGAGAGATCCAGCTGGAGTTTGCAGCTTGGATAAAGATGATGATAATGATGACTGTAGGGTATCCGACTGTGGCTAATGAACACAGATTTATAAAGTCTGAGCAATCATACAGCCTAGATTTTTTGAAATTCATTAGGAGAGTATTACAAAAGGGAACAATATGGATTCATTTATATACTGTCAATTAGTGGGATGTGAAATGAACTTACATATATTTCACACAGTCAATATGTGTGTTCTTTGGTTCACACAAATTTAGTGCATTCAATGACATGTTGTCATTTGCAGATCTTGCCACAGATTCAAAATGGCTAATAGTTGCTATGCATGGAGATTAAAGTGTGCAACAATTTAATGCAAGTGTGTAGTTTAAATTCACAGTTGGCTGACAGCACCATTGACAGAACTCAAGACAAAAGGAGCAGTCGCCAGAGTGACAGAGTACTTGCTCTGTGGTCGACATCGGTTCCATCAGCAATTGGCTCAGGTTCTCATCAAACAACACTGACTGGGACACTGAGCTTATACATGTTTGGTTGGTTGACGGAACGGCAAGTAGAGCATATATGGGAATGACGCCAGTGCTGTGATGCTTGTTCCTAAACAAGAAACAAGCAAGGTTTATAAAGTACTTAGATCACAACTTCTAATTGCTTCTCTCAGAATCTTCTAAATGAGATAACATCTCAAGAAAAACTTATCGTAAGAATTATTGCTACACTAAAGTGTCTATATATTCCTATGGAACTCTTCTTTCTATATTTAAAAAAAGAGATTAAATGGCTACTTTCAGACAGTGCAAATACGATAGTTATAAGACACAAATACAAAATAATGCAAAGAGAAAGAAATAAGATAATAGTATGATTTATTCTTCATTTTCATGTCTGCCATATTCTGATATGGATTTCTTCAATAAATTGACCTGTGGTCAACAGTCCCAAGAATGGTTAATAAACACAATTAAAACATATATTACATAAACAAAGCAAACAGATTTTTCATACTAAACTATAAATTTGATTTTCTATTACCATTCCAGTATAAGTATGCAAAACTTGATTGAATTCATCTGATGTCCAAGGTTTCTTTGCAATGGACTCTTCAACATGCATCTTTCTTGATTGATCAACCATTTGACAAAAAATATCATAATTCTGAAAGGTTATAAAATTAAATAGTATAACAATTCATGTTGAAGTTTAGTTAACTTACTTATTTGAACTTTTCAAGGCTTATATTTTGTTTTTAAAATCAGATAGCCAGTGTACCCTAACTTCTTCTATGTGACTTGGCCTTAGTTCTATGTAAGCTGTCCTGTTTCCTTCAATGTCCTATTTAAAAGGTCCGCCCATGTTATTCCAGGGCCTGAAAGGAGCAGAGAATAGTGATATTGTTGCCCATCATGCATGCATTACAAGCAACGGAAGTGGAAGGACAAATCTGAAAACTCTCCTACTCTGGACCCTCTGCACTCCTGCATGCACTGCAATAACATTTTTGTGACACTTATTGGACTCATCGAGCATCTACGAACTCACAAATCTAAACCAAATTAGACAATTACAATTTTTTTTTTCTAATTGTTCATCACATTTTATTGTTTTTTTAATGCCATGCTCATCTTCGCTTGCGAAGAAGGAACAACATCATTATCATCATCATCGGAGGCGACTAAGGAGTTTTTCGGGGTAGAGTTGGCTGTCCCATCCCATAGAGGGTTAAAGTGACCCAGAAGCCATGCTGAAGTCAATGTGTCAGGTAGAAAGGTGCAGATGTCATAAAGAATCTGTAAAGCATGAGACAACACACATTCTGTACCATGGATTAAATCCTGATAATCTGCAAGAGTTTGAGAACAAATGCTGAAGAAGAAGAATATTTAAAAAGTCCAGATATCCTGTTTTTTTTTCTTTCTGAAAACCTGTCCCTCCAGGATTAATCTTTTGTTCTTCTTCTTCTACAATAAATTATTATCATCATCATGAAGTTCTTTCTCTGCATCCAAGGTTGGCTGCAACAGAGCTCCAACATCTTCTGTCTCTGACCTTGGTTGTGCACTCTGCCAGACTTTTTAATTATTATTGATCCAGTCTGACATTGGCCATGTATAGAGCAGTTTTGTTTAGGTAATTGTGGGTTACCCACAATTTTTGGTGCAGAGATGCTCCTGTGTGCCAAGACTGTCATTTTGTGAACAAGAAAGCTATGGTTATTTGGTCCTTGTTGTTTGTTTTGTGGCCGTGCTCTTGAACAAAATTTTAATCGCTTATCATATGGTGCATGGTCTTTTACAGTCTCGAGGACAGAGGAAAATCACTAGATGTGAAATGAAGTGTCTGAGAAAAGCTGCAATGGTTACTAAACTAGAGAAAATAAGAAATGAGGAGATTAGGACAGGAATTGGTTTAAAATCATGTATTGAACATATTGAAAGACATCAAGTAAAATGGTTTGGTCACCTTATGAGAATGAACCCAAAACAAATACCAATAAGAGTTTATAACAAATGAATATCCGGGCATAAAGCCAAAGGTAGATCAAGAAAACGATGGATAGAAAATGTCAAAATAACCTTGAACAAAAATGGACTTAATGCAACCATGGTGACACATCTGGTCTTGAAATGACAGTTGAAACTCCCACTCCTACGCTTAACAGCAAGTGTGGATACTATCAACCATCATTCACCTGGTATGTATTCACCTGGTGATAGACAATAGACCATATGGTGCATGGATTTAATTGTGTAGTGCAAACACCCATTTCAAGTTCCATGCCACATTGACTGAAGCTTTCCAACTTTGACAGTAGGGTAATATCTTGTAAAACCTGCCTGAAAGCTGGTTTTCAGGGATCAGGGGATCTTCCGCAGATTAGCTTTGATTTGTAGAATACAAAGAACATATTGTAACATCAAACATTTCTGTCTCTGTGTTGCCATTTTGGTGCAACCAGAAGTCATCAATCTTTCTTTGCAGTCATCAATCTTTCTAACTCAATGTGTCTTTTATATTCCCAAAATATGTTAGCTTGTATTTTTTATACTATTCAATATGTTCGATTGCATTTTCTATACTATTCAGAATATGTTCGATTGCATTTTCTATACTATTCAGAAGCTTATCTTCATCTATATCCTTTTTAGTATTTGTTCTCAAACTCCAACTGGATCTCTCATGTAGATGCTCAATAGTCCTACTAGATTTCCATGGAACAGAAATGTTTTGTGCCACAGTTTCACCTAGTACCAATAGCCATTCACACCCATAGCCGTATCACTAATAAAAAATCTTGTGCATTGCAACCTGTTTATCAGCTCACTAGCAAATTAAACTGGCCTCTTTTCTCACCCTTCCAAATGTTGGTCATAGTTGCTTGGCCTTTACCCACTGTCTGGGCCACTAACAATATGACCACAGATTCCCCTGACAACATCCTTAATAGGATTTGCAAGCAATCATTATCCTGAGGCTACATAGATGTTTATGGCTGACTTAATAAGATCTCTCTCAACTAAATAAAACTAAAATCTATTGGGATAGATAGCCAGTGCACAAATTAATGAGTTATTATGACTTAACAGTGAATCATTGTACACAATAAATGTAATTATCTTTCATAATATTCTATAACAACACATTGATCTAAAAATTATAACAGAGGAGAGCAGGAGACTTGGTAAAAAAAAAGGAAATATTTGATCATAATTATTGTTTATTTCTGACACTCTAACTCACTGTCTCTCATTTCTCCAAATTTCTTATAAAATATTAATTTACATGTTGCCTCAACATACAAATGAATACTTACTTTAGCAAACTTATTTAGAAGCTTAATTTCTTCTTCCATGCAACTCAGTGTATCAGACAAAAGTCTTTGATATTCTGGGTCATCTCTCAAAATGAGGTTCAGGTCAGGCCAATCTGGCAAGCTCTCTCGTTTCTCTTCAGCTTCCTCTTCATCATAATTAAGATGAAGCTCATATTTTGGAGAGGTGTAGAAAACTGCAAGTCTTGGCTCCCTTAGAAGTGGAGCTATTTTTACTGAGACAATAAAAAAACATATAATTAAATTAAAAATAAATTGTGAAACATTGCAGAGTTTTGGAATACTGAACAAATGAGCACATTGCTGCATAACACATCCATATTTTGTCTTCATTTCTTTATCAAAGTAAGTTTGCTTGCACTGCTGTGCACTCTGCAGTCTAATCCATAGCTCATTTAGTATAGATTTCCTATTATGCAACAATCAAATTATATGCAATTATATGCAGATCAAGCCGTATGAATATGCAGATCATGGCAGTAACCAAGACCTAAACCTAGATCAGTGTTCTCAATGTGAGTCATATTACAGGTGGATGGAAGAAAACCAGAAAAATTAACAGTCAATGTCCCATCTATGGGGCCACAGAATGGTAATTATTTGCCTGATATCTAATAATACATATAAGCCTCAAGGAAAACTGCCCACTTTTTTATTAAGTCCAAGAGAAAATATCCCAAAAGAGCATCATTCCCACAATACACTAATACCTGTGTGGCCTCATATTCACTGTAGTGTAGTATTGATGCCATAGGATGTAAGTATTTTTGCAGCTTGACGTATGTTGGTTATGGTTTTCTCTGCTATTAAATTCCATATCTTTCAAGGGCTTGTAAAGTAGACAGGGAGTCTATGAATAATACTAGGTTTTTTTTTAATGTGTTGCATCATTTTGGTATTTGGTGTTGATGTATGAGTGTTTCTGATATTGCTTTCACTTCTGCATCATAGTTTCTGAAAAAACTCTCCACAAGGATCAAATAACTATATTGAGGATTTGTCAGGGACGACTATGAGAGAGCCATATCATGCATTGATGATGGCTTTGAAGGTAGACCCATCTGTGTATGCTTGGATCCAGTCCTTGGGATAAGAGCTAATAATTTCTTCTGCAATGGACTTGAGGGTTTTTTAGTTTGTTGCGTTGGTTACTGACTTGTCAATTAGTGTAGTGAGTGTTTATTTGGGGCAGTATGAGCGATACAAATATATTTAAAATGAAATGATGATGACCAGAATTAGCTAACCAAATTATAAAATTCTCTTCGCCAGTTGATATGCAAATAGAATATGAGATGTGCTAACACAGTCAAATCTAAATCATTTTTATCAGTTGTTACCACATCAGCAGAGCATGAGGTATAAGAGCATGAGGTATAACAGCATGAGGTGTAAGAGCATGAGGTGTAAGAGAATGAGGTATAAGAGCATGAGGTGTAAGAGCATGAGGTGTAACAGCATGAGGTATAAGAGCATGAGGTATAACAGCATGAGGTGTAAGAGAATGAGGTATAAGAGCATGAGGTATAAGAGCATGAGGTATAACAGCATGAGGTATAACAGCATGAGGTATAAGAGCATGAGGTATAAGAGCATGAGGTATAACAGCATGAGGTATAAGAGCATGAGGTATAACAGCATGAGGTATAACAGCATGAGGTGTAAGAGCATGAGGTGTAAGAGCATGAGGTATAAGAGCATGAGGTATAACAGCATGAGGTGTAAGAGCATGAGGTATAAGAGCATGAGGTGTAAGAGAATGAGGTGTAAGAGCATGAGGTATAAGAGTATGAGGTGTAAGAGCATGAGGTATAAGAGAATGAGGTATAAGAGCATGAGGTATAACAGCATGAGGTGTAAGAGCATGAGGTGTAAGAGCATGAGGTATAACAGCATGAGGTGTAAGAGCATGAGGTGTAAGAGCATGAGGTATAACAGCATGAGGTATAAGAGCATGAGGTATAAGAGCATGAGGTATAAGAGCATGAGGTGTAAGAGCATGAGGTATAATAGCATGAGGTGTAAGAGAATGAGGTATAAGAGCATGAGGTATAACAGCATGAGGTATAAGGGCATGAGGTATAAGAGTATGAGGTATAACAGCTTGAGGTATAAGAGCATGAGGTGTAATAACATTCTCTATCCAACACAGTCCCAGGAATAATTCACATTTTATCATTAGATTTAATAGTTCTTATTCTTCAGTGTTTATTCTCAAACTTCTGCCGGTTCCCTCTTGTAGTAGGACAATGGTCCTACTAGATTTTCAGCAGGATGTTGTCCAAAGAATGGATTTATTTTGTGTCACAATTTTATTCACAACAATGGCACGACACATCCGTCTTCTGTGTTATTTGCTAGTTCAGAAAGACACCTTTCTTAGGAAAGTTAAATGTGATGACAAAAAGTTAAGGCATTACAGCAAGCTTAAGGAAAAGTTAGTTGAGTTATGAGTTAGCATCATAACTCATGGTTTTACACATATGTGCTCAGCAATAAGTCTATATCTTTATCCAAAAAGTCTGAACGTCTTACCAGTGACTAACCACCATGTAGCTTTGAATTATTAATAGATGACATGCCAATATAGTAAAGTTTATCTCTTGTGGAAGCACCACAAGAAACAACCACAAACTAGAAATAAACACTTATTAAGACCATACCATTGTATCAATCTTATTGTTTGTGTTTATTTCTAGTTTATCATTTTACTCTTGAAAAAGGTACCTATTGGACCGTAATTTAGAAAAAGGCCCTTGTTCCTTTGTTTTTTGCAAGTTCTCATTTATATTACTTTACATTTGGTATTTTTGCTAATTATTAGTTAAATCAGTAATCAGTGATGATTATATATATATATATATCACTGAATATATTATATAGGTGTTATCACTTCTTATTTTTGTTACTGTGGCACTCTCCACCTTGTTGGACAACCTTTGACAGTTTGGTTATTATTTATTAGAGTTGGAGTCTTCTGGGTATGAAAAGAAGCTCTGAAGAAACCTCCTCATTTGCATGAAAGAATACAAAAGCAGTATCACAATCCCTGGGGATTGAAATAAACAAACATGAAGTTTATATAAATGTAAAATTTACTATAAAATGTATACAAAGTTGTCACACTGTGAGCTATAAAAGAACATATAAAGATGTAAATAGTTAACAATGGAACAACCATCCACCATGATGAATGTGCTTCATAGAGATAAGATAATCTGAAGAACTTACTGACAGCGTCCTCAAAGTAGCAAATCAGTGACTGAATACTAGAGTGAAATTCTGCTGCACTTGGAGACAGACTTACAAATGATCTGTGATTTTGTTGTGTTAACTCTCTGTAATATGAAGTTAAAATTTTACTTTGAATATATGAGGAATGTTAAAATGAAACCTGTCCGAGTAGGTTTATTACAAGATTATGAAATGTACATCAGTAGCTGTATTATAATTAAATAAAACAATTATTATGGAAAATTTATGCATCTGAAGTTATCAGGAGTCACCATAGGAGTCACCATTGGCATTTAAACATGCATCCCACTATCTGAGTGGTCCATAAATAAGAGTCCTTCTTGGTAAAATAAAAGGCAGTCAGTATAACCTTTCCTGTGAAGAAATTTGTGATTTGAATTTTTGGCCCTTTGGTGATCCAGGATATTTTCATTGCATGTTGGCTGCTTTGTTGCAAGGATCAAAGTGGTGATACCTTGATTCATCACACGCTACTATTCGTGACAGAAATACATCACCTAAAGCATGGTAACAATGCAGATGGTTCAAACTCTACCACATGTGTTCTTACTTATAATGTTCAGCCAATAACCGTGGTACCCACTAGAACATTCATTCATTTTCCTTTAGTACTGAAGTTACCGCATAGGGCATAGGTAAGATATCTCCAATTCTATCTATTCAAAGCTATTCTGTGCAGTTCTTGAATAGTATGAATATTGTTTGTTTTAATTTCTCTAAGTATTGTTCTTCTGAGTGTTTCCTTTGGTCTACCCCTGGCTATTCTGCCTGTTGGTATCTATGCAAGAGATTGGTGGTGTATAACTAGAACATACCTTCTTATATTTCAGTTTTTCAAAACAATCATTTGAACTGTTCCCTAATGATACAGATAATTCATTAGTTAGTGAACTCAAACTCCGGCTGCATTCAACATGTATTGCTTCATTCTTATTGGTGATGGCTTCTTCTGTCATAACAACACATGCCTGACCTGGTCATAGAGAACAGTCTGTAACTTCAACATAACTTGGTAGCTTCAGAAAGTTTGTGAGTTCTGCCCCACAGGTGTCTTTTAGAAGTATTCTCATCTTGTTCATAATTTAGCTTTCCTGAACTTGCAATATCTTGTCCAGTTAATTGTGCCTAAGATGAGCTCTTTAATCACACTGCTAATTTATTATTTCATTGTCCACTATTTATTCCATTTGCTCTTCATAAAGAAAGTTTTATTTTTAATTGCTTAATGAAAATTAATGGCACATCTATGCTGCTAATGAGGGAATTCAGTATTAAATGTTACATGAGAAAGACTGGGTACCAGTACGGCAGAGTTTAACCAATGTTTAACCAAAGGGTTACTGGAACCATCAGCATGCATAATGTGATATCTGCTAAGAGCCAATACTTACAAATGTTTCAATGTGTAATGACATCACTGTTCACAATCAATGACCAGTGAATATTTGAAAAGAATGTGGCAAATGAAACCAAAGACATTCTGAAAACTCAGATCAAAAACACACATCTTACTTTTTTTCTATTTCAGGATATGCATATTTTCCTTTATTTTCACCTACAGACGACTGGCCTTCATCATCTGAATCTCCTGAATCATATTCACTTTCTGATTCTGTTGCACTACCTGGCCAATGAAAGTGAGATAGAAACTAGACAACAGATTATAAATGTTTAAAATATAGGCATGTTTCATAATTATCAATATTAACCTTTAGCATGCTCCTGTGGAGTGCGTTTGACAAAAAAAACGAAACAAAAAAAACAATAATATGTATGATACTTATCATAATTAATAATACAGTGGGCCAATAAAAATAAGAACATAATATGTTTGAATTTGATGGGGCATTCCCAACAGATGGGCCCTGCTACTTTAACAAAAGTATTACCATATGAATGTTATGTTTATGAAATCAAATCAAAATGAAACATATAGATCAAAGTATAGAGTAGGCATATCCTTCAACATATGCAGAGAGCAACTGAGCTAATATTGATCTGAGGTGAGTTCAATAGCCATTATGTTTTATTTCACATGCGTGTACAATCAGTATTTATACAACAGACTTAAACCAGTGACAGAATTCACATATCTAGGAAGCAATATAACAACAGACGGCAAGAGTAGTAAAGAAATACACAATAGATGTAGTAAAGCATACCAAGCGCTAGGGCATATGACACCAATCTTCAGAAATAAAAGTGTAGATTTAAGCACAAAAATAGTACTATTCAAAATGATTATTATGCCAACACTGTGCTATCAATGCCAAACATGGGCAACGACAGCTCATGACAAACGTAAACTAGTGACAGCTGAAATTGCATGAAATAGGATGCAGAATCCTAGGAATATCGCTAAGAGACAGAGTGAGAAATGAGGACATTAGACAAAGAACTAACACCGCCCTAATCTTGGAGTACATTAAGAGCCAACAGATCAAATGGTTTGCACACATCACCAGACAACATACCACAGCAAGCTATGCTACATAGATACAGTGAAGGCAGACCTAGAGGCAGACCTCGAAAACGATGGACCACCGAAATAAAAGAGGCGACAAATTCCACAATATACTCAGCACACACGAGGGCCATCTCCAGAGAAGTCTCCTATCTCTGATGCTG
The DNA here is from genome assembly GCA_034231615.1 of Meghimatium bilineatum. NCBI lineage: Eukaryota > Metazoa > Mollusca > Gastropoda > Stylommatophora > Philomycidae > Meghimatium > Meghimatium bilineatum. The sequence continues at coordinate 43,196,985 of CM067313.1, forward strand.
AAAGGCAATAAAGGGTTTAGCGAATAGATAGATAGAGTACAATCAGTACTCCAAGTTCTCCAGTATGAAAAAAGTAACAGATCTCCAAATGCTGCTTACTGAATTATGTAACCAGTATAAGGTAGTCAAGCAGTGGATACCATCTTACTGTGGAATACCAAGAAATAAGAGAGCAAATTAACTGCCTAAGTTGGGTACTACTAATGATAAACTAGATATACCAATCACTTACAATAAAAACAAAAAACAAATGATGAAATAAATCAAATAGGGACATACACTAACACAAGTTGACTATACAAGTTGAACATACCAGAATGTGATATAATTATATGCCTCTAAAATGATACAACTGACTCTGCAGTCACATGCATACAAAATTTAGGATTGACAACACAGTCATGTGGACAGTCACCACAGACTGCAGAAAATATTATTTGAATATGAGATGCTGAGACAAACATAATGACCCAAAGAAACAACACTAGAATCATAGCTATATATACCCCTGTATGAGTTGCAAAAGACAAATTTAACAGAGGAGACAAAATTACAGATATAGACATATTTTAAGTTAACAAAAGAAGAAGAAGAATTTCACATGTGCACTTATCTTGCAGTTAACTAACCTGAATCCATATCTCCTGAATTGTGTAAAACACCTGTATCATGGTCATGCAACCACTTTACTTGTGTTCCACCAATTCCTTTTCTTCCACCTTGAGAAGCAGATTGGGATGACTTGGATGATGTAGGAAATGCAACATTCAGGATCAAGCTGACAGTAAACACAGGTCTAATAACATCTACTACAATATCTCCTCGTTTGATTTCATCTAGGATCTAATGAATGGAAATACAGATTTAAAACACTAGTAAACTGCATTTTAAAATAAAATTTAAATTTAAAAATTTGTCATAGACAAATTTAATTTGTCATAGACTATCAAGGGACAATTTCAAAAGTATGTTTCGACCAATGTGTTTATCACTATATTTGTAATATGCACACACTCATGCATAACCCAAAAAAATTGTTTAAAAGGATAATCTCCAAAATAAGGTACAAACAAAATAAAAACTGCAAAAATGAATATGGATTACTGATGAACATTTATAATTAATTTTTTTAACAATAAAAGTAAGTGTCTGCTCATATTTTTCTGCAATCAGTTTCCTATGGGCCTATTCAGTTTTCTATATATGTAGGTGAATTGCATCCATTAATTGTCATCAGCATGTGCTCCTCAAAGGTACCTCAGTTTCTATTAAAAATCTGTTACCTTGGATTTTGAATAAGCCCACAAACTACTGAAATGTATATCTGTAGGATGTGTTCTGGAATCTGGAGGGCATTTTGGCAAGACAGTAGTGAGTTTGGACAGCCATTATTTTTTGAAGATATTATTGCAATCTTTAGAGCCTGAAGATGCAGCTCATGATGTCTTGTTTACAAAGTGGATTTTTGTGTGCAGATCACTAATAATTATTGCTTGAAAACTACAGAGTTACTTGCTATTTGTGGTACTCTTGGCAGGCTGTATGTTGCTTTGTTGAGAGGGGCAAAGTACACATGAGTAACCTGAGTACAATGCAGTCAATCCATACATTTTTTCTTTCTTTTTTCTATCCAGATTTAGAATGGAGTCTTGTATGCAATTACGCATGTTCCGTGGTCGCCTTAGTTTTGAGGTTAGGTAGACACCCCCTCTCACTCTAGAGCTCCTGTGTTTGAGCCACTAGTGAGATGGCTAAAGAAAAAAAATTCAATTTAAAAAGCTAATTTTAAAATTCTTACAAATTCAACATCATCGTGTGACATACTCTTTCTAGAACATAATTTTCTTTATGGACCTTCTGAACATGTCGCAATCCTGGGTGAGTTGACCTGCCTCCTCCTGGGACATGTTTGTCTATTGTCATCTTGGGCAGCCTTTTCCTAGGCTGCCGTTTACTCTGTCTTTTGTTATTAGTCTTTCCATGCTATTATGTCTCTTTAGATGACCAAAAACGTTCAGCTTTCTTGTTATGATGTTATTTAGGAGCCAGCCCTCTTCGACGTTTAATGATTGTAATACTTCTTTGTCTTTTTTTGCTGTCCATGGTATATGCAAAAGTTTTCTGTAGCATCTCAATTCGAAGTCTGCAATTTTCTTTGCCACTGTTTTATTTAGAGTCCAGGCCTCACAGCCGTATATTGCCACAGGAAATATGTATGTTATCACACACAGTTTTACTTTGATACTGATACCTTGCCTTGAAAAATTTCAAAAAAAGCCATTTCCATCCTTCTCTTAATTTCTACTGTGCAGTTCCTTGAACTATTTATGTTTGTACCCAAATAATTAAAATTTGATATGTCTTCCAGTTCATAGGTAGCAATTATTAAGACAATATTATTTTTTCACATTCTTTCTCTGCAAACTCCCACTGAATTTCTCTTGTTGCAGGACAATGGTTTCTACTAGATTTCCAGCAGGATATAGTCCTGAGAATGAGATGTGTTGTGTCACTATTTCACTATTTTATTTGTGACAATGGCCCAACATACATGTCTTTGGTGGTAGACAATATATTAATCTGAAGCTTCAAGGAATTACTGAAAATTATTGCCCAAATTAGTAAGCATTAAGTTGTTTATGCTTAAGTTGTGAGATGGATTGTGAATGGGTCTGGATTGAATATCATCTGCTATCTTCAGATTTTTGTAAAAAATAAGATACCAAAAACAAAACTAATGTATTTAATTAAAACATGAACTTTTCCAGTGCTGCAGTGTTTGTGCAATGTTGTTGATATCTCCCTGTGTAAATAGATATCAGAACACAAATGGCTACTAGTCAAAATGCTATCCCAAGAAACAAATAAATATAATATAAATTTCTTGAAGATTTGTGATATAGAAAATTCATTGAAAATTATTAGTTGACTCTTGGAAAGAGACAAAAAGCAAACACAGAGGTTCTGACAATCTGACAACACTGTGGATAAAAATAAGACTTTTAAAAGAAACAAAAAATTTTGGACATATTAAAAGAAATGACACATTATTGAAGACATTACTTGAAGGTAGAGTTGAGGGGCGGTGATCAAGAGGTAGGCAGAGATACATATAGGTGAGCACATCATGTGATAGACATGATACTGTCTAATGGAGTGCAAGAGATATATTGAGGTCTATTGCAGCCAACTTTAAATGCCACGAAAGAACTTGATGATAATGATTAGCTGATAGCTTAGGTTGAAGTTTAAAATGTCCAGCACAACCAAATCTTAAATGTGTGCTCAGAATGGAAAGTGTTTACCCAGCCAGGATTTCTTCTTCTGCATTCATTCTCACACTCCTGTAGATTATCAGGATGTAGTCCTGAGAACAGACTGAGCTGTTTCATGGTTTACAGCTGTGCTGTGATTCTGTACCGTTTCTTCTTCTTCTTCGTTCATTCTCAAACTCCCGCTGGATCTCCCTTACAGCAGGACCATGGTCCTAATAGATTTCCAGCAGGATGTAGTCCAGAGAATGGACATGCGTTGTGTTGCCGTTTTATTTGCGCCAGTGGTCCAACACATCCGTCTTCGGCAGAAATTCTGTACCTTTTGACCTGACACATCTGACTTCAGCCTAGCTTCAGGGTTACTTTGACCCTATATGATATGAGTCAACGCCATCACATAACCTTAGACCTCTCCTGTGACAGTATTGCTATTCTTTGTTCCCATTTCAAGCCCTGGGAAACCAGCCAGGATGTTAGATGCAAATTTTTATGGTGTGCGTATTGTAACTAGAGGACCTTTATTTCTGAAGTAATTGAATTTAAAGTAAACTGGTTTAATTATTTGTGGGTAATCCTTAATTTCAACAAAACTAGTTGTAGTTTTTTTGCTAGGAAACTGATATTTTAAAACTTGTATGTGGCACTTTATAATGAGATGCGCAGCCACATACCATAGAGAAAACAAAGATTATCATACTATTTTTCCTATTTTTGTCTTGCTGTAATGTGCTTTTCAAATATCTTTTATTTACTTGTTGTAGTATTGTGTACCTGATACTACTACCAATGTCAACAAAAAAAACATCTTATCCAAAGTATCTTCATTCTAACCCAGTGCTACCAATGTCAAACATGGTCATTAACAACAAAACATAAGAGACAACTGGTTACAACAGAGATGAGATGTCTGAGAAAAGCCACAGGAGTGACCAGAAGACACAGAATTAGAAACGATGTCATAAGAGAAAGAGTGGGTGTCATATCAATTCTACAATACATACAAAACCAACAGATACAATGGTTTGATCATCTGGAAAGAATGCAGTGTGATTCATTAGTTTATAAAGCATATACGAAGAGAGGAGAAGCAGAAAGAAGAGCCAAGGGTAGACCTAGAGTACGCTGGATCGACAACATCAAAGACATTACATGAACACCAAATAACATTATCTGAAGCTGCCAGAAAAGCGAGAACAAGAACATTGTATCTCCCTCGACACCCGTAAAGGGTAAAAGAGGAAGGAAAGAAGAAGAAGAAGTGTTGTGTTTACAATATTTTCAAAATAGTTATGAAAGATAATAATAATAATAATAATAATAATAATAATAATAATAATAATAATAATAAGACACATAACCCGTTAGGGTCATAGGGGTGTCACACTGGAAAGATGTTTAGAAGGAGTTGTCGTCCTGTCTGGTTTGACAGTCGCTTTCCTCTTCTGCCTCCTTGCTCCGTAAGGTAGACCAGAGGAACCTCCAGTAGCTGAGGGTGGATTCTTTTGAGGTTCACAATCTTGAACACCATGAATTTTTTTTAAATTTTGTTCTTATGTAGAACAAAAGTTTTTGAAGTTTCACATGAACACAGACAGACAGACTATCACTTAGGGGTTATTATGTGTAAGCACGAAAAAATACAAATAACAATACACAATTCATTTTCAACATTTTGAACCATTAGGTCTTTCTAAGGAATATATAAAATAAACAATGAAAACAGTAAAAACAATGTTACTACCACAGATGCACTATTGATATGTAAACAATATGAAGTTCAAGGTGACAATGATGTGCGTGGAAATATATAGTCATGGAAGCGGGTTTTGTTAAAAATGGGACAGGATATGAGACAATCAGACATATTAAATGGGCAGATTGCATGATACCATGGTTGCTGATGCACCTCTCTGATATCTCTGACTTCAACACCTTTACTTGATTGAGCAGGACTATGGTTCTGCTCGATATAGGGCATGGCCCAACAAATCTTAGTTCCCACCTCTTGTTAGCTATACTAAGCCCCATCTCCACTTCAAGGAGTTGACTTTGATAGAGACTTGTATTCAAAAGCCTGAATCCTTCTTTCCGTGTCTGCCTTGTATGTCCGTTTCATATCCGTAATAAAGTATTCTTAGCACTAGTGATCAGAATAGATTAATCTTATTTTTTTTTCCAAATCATATTCAACTTTGTCATGACAGTCATCACCATCTCAAGTTTTAACTTAATCTCATTTCCCAAGTTGCCATAATCACTTACTTGTGAACCGAGATATTTGAAGGTGGCAACTTCTTCCAATTTGTAACCATTTGACAGGACATTTGTGGAATCTTGCTTGCTATCACTAGTCACAAATATATTACTTTTACCAATGCTAATTTAGAAATCCTATATCAATGCTATAAAAGATACAATTCTATAAAATTAAAAAACTGCAGACATACTTGATCAATATCTGGAAGTCCTTGAATAGCTTCAACTTTGTCAAAATCATAACGAGGTATAACATAAGGCTCAGGTGCCTTGTGAGCTTTCTTCTGCTTCAGTTTTGAGTTGGTATGTGTCTTTGAAGACCTGTACATCAAATTCAATCAAATAACATAGTCTAAAAATGTGTTTTTTAAATAATGAAAAATTAAACAAACCAAAGTAGAACAATTAAATACATTAAACACAAAAAGAAATGTTATACTTTCAAGAACATACTATAAGGGAAGAGTTTATTGGGTATGAGATTTATTTATGATTACGAATCAACATCAAGGCACTCGGAACTTTCATATAAGTACTCTTCTTGTCGTTCCAACACTCTTCTAAGTGCATATAAACTCAATGTTCCACTATGTTGTTGATTGTGAGTTCATGAATATTTTCATATAGAAAATATCTATTTTCATAGTCAGAAATATTAAACATTTTCATACTTTCTCCAATCCCTAGGTTAATAGGTAGGAGAACACGATGTTACAGATGTGACTGAAACATTAAGAAGTTGATAAATAACAATCTGTCCAAATGTAAGATATACAATGTAAATTATACAATGATAAAATTGTATTATCACCATGGAATAATACAAATAATACTAGTCACAATCACTGAAGACATGTTCTGTGCTAGGAACATTGTCCCAGTGAATAGAAGTTCACTATGGGAACCAATTCAAAGTATGGAATATAACTCATGAAAAACCATGTGCTGCCAGAGCTGTTGTGGATATATTGAAGAATAGGGAGAACATCATTGAAAGATAATAAAACGAACAAAGATGTCCTAACAACACTTAATATGAAGAAATAATTATTAAAGGAAATAAAGATCAAGCAAATAAAATATTTTGAACATATTAAAAGATATGACACCTTGTTGAAGACCTTACTTGGGGGTAAAGTCGAGGGGAGGAGAGCTAGCGGTAGACAGAGATACAAGTGGGAGAGTAACATCATGAAATGAATAGGTTACAGTCTAGCAGAGTGCACCACCAAGACAAGAGATAGGGGATGTTGGAGGTCTGTTGCAGCCAACTTTCGTTGCAGAGGCAGCATTTGATGATGATGATGTTCTCTGAGCTAAAAAGAGGAGCAAATAATTGTTACAATGTTACCTGTCATAAGAGGCAACGAAGGGTGTTCTGGGGTGGAGTTGGCTGTCCCATTCCATAGAGGGTCAAAATGACCTAGAAGTCATGCTAAATTCTGATGTGTCAGGTCAAAAAGAGCAGATATCACAGCTAAGCTGTAAACCATGACACAACGCATTCCATTCTCTGTACTACATCTTCCTAATCTGCAGGGGTTTGAGAACGAACAAAGAAGAAATAACTCATTACAATATATTCTCAAGAAATAGGAGGTTTTCTGGTAAAGTATTGCCTGTACACATCCATCAAGAATTTGTGCCTTCATATGAAGAAAAATTCTGGAGAAATATTTCATTGCCCAAATAACAATTAATCAATAGCCATTCAACTGACACAGACTATAATGTTTCTCTATAATCTCTTGTGTTGTTAGTAAGTTCAGTTGGTAATATTCTCCCATACCATAACAACAACCCATCCAGCAGCTTCTATCTTTGCCTTCCGTTCCCTTCTCCCCTTGATTTTTCTAGCAGTTATCAAATGTTCAAGTTTTTCTCGTCTCATTTATGTTCTATAAATCGAGACTGTCTGTCTCTAATTTTTACTATAAATTGTTTCTTTACTACACCATTTCTGGGGCTCTATATTTGTCAATTAATACAAAGCAAAAAACTCAAAATTTCTGTGAACAATACAGTCACAACTGCGGAAGTATCATGTCACTGATACATTCAGCTGAAATAAACTGAAATAAATTGGAGGAAAAGGGAAATGGCAATGTGCTGACTGTAGAATAAATTATATTTATTATTTCAATTTCCTGACTACATTATGTCCGGCTCTGTGGCGAAGTGGTACAGAGCGCGTCTGTGACGGCAAAGGTACCGAGTTCGATCCTCACCACAGGCAATTGTGCCTCCGGACCGTTAAGAAAGCAATGGCAACCTACTGAACGTATTTATATTGCCTAGAAAATCACCACAGCCAACAAATGCTGGGTTGATAGCTACGACTACATTAAGATCATTTTTCAAAAGGATAACTAGACTAAATTTGTTAACGTTGTATATTTTGAGATATCCAAATCAATGTTTCTAATCGATATACTGCATGGATTCTTAGAGAGCAAAATTCCAGGAAGTAGAAGAAGAGGTAGACCTAGAAGGAGATGGACAGATGACATCAAAGACTGTATGAAGTTATCATTGGAGGAGGAAGGCAGATTGGCACAGGATAGAGTCAGGTTCAGGACATTATTTGCAAAGACAACGTTCTGGAAAGAATATGTCACTTCATAGATAGATAGGCCTATACTGTATCCACTATCCATGTAAATTTGTTGATATAAGTCTTCTTCTCTGGGGATGCATCATAAATAATTTTTCAAAGTAAAACAGTCACTCTCAGTTTCCTTGGCGATGAATATCAACAGGACATGAGGGCTAGAGTATACACAGATGAGTCAGCACAAAATGCAATATGAAATGGAGGAACAAGCATATATCTAGAGTACCAAAGATAATACTAGAGATACTTTCAAAGTGCCAACAGGAACATTTTGTATAATTATGATGCAGAAATTTGGGCAATCAAGGTCGCAACTAAACATTTCTTTAACTACAATCGTGGTCCACAGTTTCTGGTATTTATGACATGCACAATCAGCACTTTAAATGCTCCAGTCTAAAAAACTACCAGACCTACAAACACTGCTGACTGAACTATGTAAGTAGCAGAAGGCAGTGAATATCATCTCACTATCGAATACCCGGAAATGAGAGAGCATATCAACTTCTAAGGAGGGTACTATAGATGATGAACCAGATCATATAATTAACTTACCATCATTTTTAAAAAAATCAATCAATCAAAAAGCCACAAACACCAACACAAGATAATATAAATTTATGAACAGGTCAGAACAAGTTTCAGTTCTATTCCTCACAGCAGGACACAATTGATTGAATTACATGTACACAAAATTCATTCCTGGCAACACAACCATGTCTACATGTGAACAACACCACAGACTGCAGAACATATACTTCAAGAATTTCCTGAATATGAGATGCTGACACAAACATACTGGCCTATAGAAACAACACTAGAATCAAAGCTCTACAGACCCCTGTATTATCTACAAAAAACTGTGAAGTTTATTAAGAAGACCAAATTACAGATATAGATATATTTTAATTGAATGAAAGAAGAAGAAAATATTTTTAAATTAACAAACCTAGTGGATGATGATGAAACTGGAGTGTAGATCCTGCCAGTTACAGTATCCTGAAAGAAGGTATAAAATGATTTTATTATAAACACTTAAATTCAGGAATTTCTTTTAAAGGGATACTTCAGAAAATGTCTTTACCGACTAGATAATTTCTTTACTAAGAAGAATTCAGATGCAATATACAATACTAAAATATTCAAAAATACTTTAAACTTATTATTAACAATATTAAATATATCAATAAAGTATATATTCAATTTATAAAATAAATCATTCCTATACACATATCACTCACAGTATCATCAACTTCATCACTTTCTTCCTCTGATCCTTCATCGTCAAACTCTTCTGCATGGTAGGAAGTAACAAGATGATTTCGCAAGCTTTGAGCAGCAGAAAATACCAAGTGGCGCAACAAATCTTGTAGAATGTAGTCTACACACTGCAAAAAGCAGGACAATCGAGCCAGAATTTTCCGCCATTCAGCAATTTCAACATACAAAGGTCTTTTTGCTGTTAAAATAAATGTCAAAACATAGATTGGGCTTTAATAACAAAAAAACTTATTTATCAATTAGCCCAAAAGACTAAGTTATATAAATGAGCTCCAGAGATGTAAGAGATTGGCTTTATCATATTCAGGTTTCTCCATATGTACTCCATTCCTCTCAATGAAGCAGCATCCTTCATGCAGATATTACCACTCATAATATGTAACTCCATAGCACAAAGTGATAATCCCAGGGACCTCAGAAAATGTGTCTGGGATCAAACCCACAATCTCATGAGCAAAAGGTTTAACCACTCTGACAGTGAGATACTCTAAGTTATATTTTACTACATTATTTTATTCCACAGATAAGTATACAAACCATCCCATCATTTTTTTGGACATGTCTGTGTAGGTATAGCATAGGTCAGGCTGAATATATTTTTTTGCAGACCAAATTATTCATAAGGTCACATGGATATAACCAGATCACACCCTTAAGAATCAGATAGATTATATTTGGATCAACTGACACATTTTAAGTGCTGTGCACAATGTTTCACTACCACTAACCAGGATTTTTTTTTAAAGTCTGGCCATAAAAACTATGTGTTTTTGCAGGTTCACAGATGATCATTAGATATAGATTTTGTGTAGCGTAAACATCGAATTTAAAGTCATGTGTCATTTGGCCCTGCATTTCTGACTTTGATTGCTGGGTAGATTCTCATGACACTTGTCTGAAAGGTGATTTCATTGGACATCTTACAAATTTGCTTTGTTTTGTAGAATACTAAATGAATATTGCAATGTCAAACTATTTGTCTGTGTTGCCTTCTTGGTGCAAACAGAAGTCTATAATACATCTAGTGGACTGTCCAGCTTTGCTGATCACAAAATTATAATTTGGTGCAAATGAGTATCTCTGTAAAACAAGTAAACATGTTGTAAGGAACCCACAACAACATAAATTAACTGATTTATTGTCTTTCCCGAAGTGAATGATGGTTGATATTATCCACACTTGCCATTAAGCATAGGGATGGGAGCCTCAGTTGTCATACCAAGGCCTTGGTTGCATTGAGTCCATGTTTGTTCAAGGTTATCGTGATGATGATCTTTGCATAACCAATATTAGACTGAATGTTTAGTATAAGAGATCGCAGAAGAAGAAGTAAATATAGATATACATCATTTTATGGTGATTTACTGATACTGTGCCTTTTCGAGAAAAATTTTTTTTTTTAATTGCCTGTGTGTTGTTGGGGCCTTGATCGGGAACAAAGAATAGCAATACCTGATATGTATGTCATAAATTGCGACTAAAGAGGTATGGGGCATAATTGGTTGTCCTATCCCATAGATCAGTGACCAAAATGTCCTGCTGAAGTTAGATATGTCAGGCTGAAAGGCACATATATTGCAGCAATACTACAAACCATGATAATGCCATAAGAATCTTACATTTGTCTTTTTCTTCTTTTTTAGGCATATTTTTATTTCCTGAAGTCTGCCATGATTTGAGCCAATTTAGATTATTTTCTTTTCCAGTTGAGGATGTGATGTGTTTTCTGTGGTCATTTTCATCTCTTATCCCTAGTGTAATACCCTCCATTTCTGCAACAGTCTGTAGGAAATAAAAAGTTTAAAATAATCATCAATACATAACAAATGCTTAACTTGGCTACACAGAGTTATATAACATAATTCTTGATTAGAAACCAGTATCATAGTGCAGGTTCTAGCAATCATCCAAGAATATGCAGACTCAAAGTCCCAGTCAGAAGTTGATTATGTGATCTTCATATCTTCCTAGGGTTTCCTGTGTCTTTCTCCTCTCACACATGCAGAAATTGATCCATGTTTTTTTTTTGCCTGTTATATAACTTACATTTTTTTTAAAAATCAGTTCCATTAGTAGAAATGAATTACAAAGACATTAAGACTACGACACCACAAAGCATGATGGTCTTTGACAGATGTAAAGGAAATGGCTACAGATAAGAATATGAAACATAACTTTTTCTATATTTAAGAGTTTTCCAGTAATGTAAAATTAATCTAATCAAAAATTATCCTGCAGGGAACAGTCAAACGTGGAAGGACCAAAGGAATACAAAAGATTCTAGACCTGCAATATTTAAGAATGAAATGATCAAAATTGTTCTGCAATCTTCACCCGCATTGCTGAAAATAGAAATTGTTAAAGGACTCTGTGTGTTGATGCAGTGAATGAAGCCAATCCTAAGACCCGAATGGGTTGTGAGTTTATAGAAATGGATACAAATATAAAATTTATCATCATGCTGGCACAACAGATGAGTCTAAATTTTACTTAGGATGGCATATCATAGCTAAGAAGTTGATATAGCTTCATTAAATTAATTATTCATTAATTTAAATATAAATATATTTAGAGTTACGGTTAGAATTAGTTATGTAAAACATAAATAACCCAAACACTTAACCCTAAAAATGAATAGGCCTATTTAAATTAAGTATTGATATAATATTTCAATTAATTAAACACAAAATATGTAAGTAGTCAATAATTGCAAACAAGAACCAGAAGAAGAAACTCATGTTTAATAGCAAGCTGCAGTTCAGAGAATGGAATTTGTTTTATCAGGGTGTATTAGGGTTTACAACTTGGCAGAAATATATGTGCATTCAACCTGGAACATCCAACTTCAGCATGAATTTTGGGTCACTTCGAGACATGCTCTTAACATTAGACAGAAGTTTATTTTTTATATATGAGGGCATGTTGGCTTCTATCTGTGCCACCTTATGGTCTAAGATGAAATTATATCATAGTGCATGACAATCTGGAAAAATAATTAGCAAAATTGAACGCTCAAGAATATGACTCCCACAAATATATAACATTGAAAGCTTACTGCGCAAGACTCCCACAAATATATAACATTGAAAGCTTACTGCGCAAGACTCCCACACAACTTCAAATAGTTTTTCTCTGAGTGAGTTTAGTTGCTGAAGAGCTCTGTCACATCTACATTTCTGAAGATCTTCAAACTCTTGCAAGGTCATAGTTACAGCTGGATTGAGTTCAACAAGTGAGATAATGCTGCTGGTGTCACCATCCTTTAACACATTTTTTGCACTTTCACACAAGCCACGTACATGGATCAAACAGCCTTGAAGAACTTCATTGGCAACAAATAGCGACTGATACAGCTTTGTTCTTTTAAATGAAACACACACAAAACATCAAAATATCAGAATAACACATGAACATAAACAGTAGTCTTTTTTAGAATGAAACATTAATCTATCTATCTATCCGTCCGTCCGTCCGTCCGTCCGTCCATCCGTCCATCCATCCATCCATCCATCCATCCATCCATCCATCCATCCATCCATCCATCCATCCATCCATCCATCCATCCATCCATCCATCCATCCATCCATCCATCTATCTATCATCATTTGTACTTGTGCTGTTAAGCTTCATGGGGAGAAGTTGAAGATCTATGTCTTTGTTCATTTGGGTCGCATTGGCCATGGTCAGCCTGTGTCCCTGTCTTTGATTGTCCTCACTCATCTAGTTCTTGATCTTCCTCGAGTCTTGTGACTAGATCTTCTGCTATTGTATGCACGAAGCTGCTGATAGCGTTAGTTCCATTCTAAGGATGTGGCCAACCACCTGGTTTGCTGTCTCTCTATGTAGTCTTGACTTGAATTCTGACTTGAATGTAGTCTAACAGCTTCTCTCTATGTCTTCCTCTATCTCTTCTCCTCTTGATATTTCTGATGGTTACTAAATGTTCAAGCTTTGCTTTCTTATCTATCTATCTATGTGATGTGTCCTTTACAGAACATTGTCCTTACTGCCCCACTGTAAGCCTCTCGGTTATGTGCAAGCTGTCTAGCCTCTTCCAGTGTCATATTCAGAACATCTTCGATATCCTGTGTCCATCATAGTCTTGGTCTTTTTATCATGACTTGGCATTGTATACATGTCAGTAGTTTGCCATTGCTTTCTGAGCTAGTTCTGGTCATTTATCAGTCACCAGTCTTGATCCCTACAGCCCAATATGGTGCCTTTGAAACAATTGTTGATAATACAATCTTCCGCCTTCTCCACCAGCAGTTGTGCATACAGTAGGGCAGGGCATCTGCAGCTTTACATTGTTCAGCCGACCAGCCAAAGCTGTTGTCCAGGGTGGGACTGCTGTACACAAGGAATCACATGGAGCCATATGTGAGCTAGACAGGAATGGGGGAATCAAATAGAATCCTAACCGTCCCAAGGATCTTATTATCACATACCCTAAACATCTTGACTGTCTGTTTCTAATTTTTGCTATAATCTTTCTTTTTACTACATCACCTCTAAAGATTTCTGCAGTAGTCTGACATATCTTAGCTGTCCATGGATTTTTATCAATTTTTTTCAAAAAACACATCTCAGTAACCCCCCAGCTCACATTTAGCTTTTTTGTTTACCTTCCATAAAGAAGAATGAATTAAATATAACATCCTCCTCCAATTTGCATGTGCATTGATATAGGATATTGCATAGAATATTGCTCATTTTTTGAAAATATTGATTGGCCATCCTGATCTTTATGTTCATCCATTATACAGAACATAAAACCAATAAATACATGAGAAACATTATAAATGCTCGTACAAGTCAACATGAACATCTTCTGGCAGTGGTGAAAACTTGATGCAAACAGTGATTATTCAATTTAGTCTACACTGTGTGTATACGATCCATAAAGCATTAGCCACATGGCTTCGCAAGAGATTCTAAACAATCTGTTTCCAAGGTGCACTACGAGAAAATTCATTTAGGACCTTGGTTATTTGTTAACCTTGGGATTGCATAAGAGCACTGCATATCCCTTTGCGGCCCCACAATCATATGTTAATACAGATATTAGAATAACCAATTAAATTCAAAGTGTGGAGTATTAAGATTTGAGGGAAAGTGGTTGGCAAAAAGTTGAAGTTGCTTACATTTTTCCTGTGAACCACTTGTTTAAGACCAGCAAATGCAAACAAATACATATGAACAGGAATGCATTTTCAATATTTTACTTACTGCTGTTCTTTGTTCTTCTGTCTTTGAACTGTCTTCTTCCAACGCTTAAAAGCTTTCCAGAGTCTGTCACATTAAAAATGTAACCAATAAACATCCAAAAATATATCACATAAACATCCAATAATGTAGCACATAAACATCTAATAATGTAGCACATAAACATCAAAAAATGTAGCACATGAACATCCAAAAATAACTAAAAAAAGAATAAAAACTTTTTTCTGCTGAATTCATTTTTTTTACCTAGTCACTAAATAAAATGGAAGATGGGAAAGCAATTGTTTGGATGTGATATGCACATAAATATACCCAAAATATTCAGTCAAAAATAGACATCACATTGAATTAAGAAAAACAGCAGTAGTTTAGAAACCAACAGTTTAAATACCCTGGAGCTGTAATATATTGAAAGCATAGCATCTCAGACAAGCAGGATACTTAGAGAGAAGTTTAAAGGAGACTCTTCCAGGTAATTGTTCAAAGATTTATCAATAAAAAAATGAAGCTAACCGGAGATAAATATTGTTGAAGGCCTATACTTCTTTATATATATATGCGTGAGCATTGATCTTGCTACACATAATGAGTTATGAGCAATAACGATATCTTACAAAAGTCAGCTTGAAACACTGAAATAAAAGTAATTTAAGGAAATTTATTCAGGTAAGAAATGTTTCAAAAGTTCTAAAGGACTAACTTGATTGGATTCAGGTTTTCCCCATATGTACTCTGTACTTGTCAACAGAGAAGCTTACCAACAGTACCATTCAGAACACCAACTAAATAATTTCAAATGATAATCTCCAGAGATAAAAAAAAGTGTGCATGTAAACAGGATGTTATAATCCAGTGAACTTGAACTCATAAACACAAGACATATAGCTTAACCATCATTATTGAAAATTCGGGTACCAAGACGAGATTAGGTTGGAAATCAGATTACAATCAGGCTATACTGATTTTAAATACTGCAAGTCAAAATACAAGTCTCAACTAAGTAAAACAACATCATCATCATCATCAAGTGCCGTCTCCGCAACGAAGGTTGGCTGCAACGTATCTCCAACATCTCCTGTCTCTTGTCTTGGTGGTGCACTCTGCTAGACTGTAACCTGTCCATCGTGTAATGTTACTCTCCCACTTGTATCTCTGCCTACCTCTTGCTCGCTTCCCTTTGACTTTACCCTCAAGTAAGGTCTTCAATAGGGTGTCATGTCTTTTAATGTGTCCAAAGTATTTTATTTGCCTGATCTTTATTTCTCTTAATAGTTCTTTCTTCATATTAAGTGTCTTTAGCACCTCTTTATTTGTTTTCTTCTCTTTCCATGAAAGAACACACCATGTTGTTGTAAAACAACAATCATGTCTGAATTACAGGTAATCCAAACATCTGGACCATTTCATCTTATAAGTACACCATGGTGATTAATACAATAATGTCTGAATACAGGTAATCAAAACATCCACACCTTTCATCTTAAAAGTGTGATGATGATAGAAACAAAAGGGAGTACAGTGGGGCATTATTGTTTCTATGCCAACTAGTAGAATGTTATTTTCAGCTGGTTAGTCTTCCACTTCAGAGAGAACTTTGCTGTGACTTCCTTACAATCTTGAGGCTTGTAGCAGATAATTGGGAAATATTAGGGATGTGGTGTTGTCGATGATGGAAAATGTGCTGACTCAAGTTGCAAGGCAAGTGAGTGCCATCTGAGCAGACCTGGTTCAAATCCTGTTTTCTGCATGATTTTTTCTTTATGAATTAAATTCCCACATCTTCTATATTATATTATGTAGATAATTGGGTTGATTACCTCTCAGCACTTCAGGCATGGGTCTTCAGTAGACTTTATCAAAGCTGAGTTATATAGAGTGGGATAGCAAACCCCACAAACAACCTTCACAGTTGCCTCTTAGACGTGCATAGCAGGTGGCAGTGCTAACATTTTTTGCTTCCCTATTATGCAGGGATGATAGGTACATCAATGGATGTACATCTAACATACTTAATGCATTAAGAGATCTTGTCTATTCAGAATACTTTTTTAAATATTAATCATTTGAATGTGAATCATGGTCACTGCCAGTACTGCATAAGTTTGGTGTAAATATCAGAACAACCTGTAAGGAGAACCATAATAGATGCATCAAACTGGAACTGTCAGCTGCTGTACTCTAATAGATTTATTGAGGCAGGGATCAGAGCACCTATGAAAGAGTCCAGTGTGCACTGATTTCTTCTTCTTCTTTCTTTCACTTGAAACATGTCTATATCTGTAATTCTGTCTCCTTAATAAAACTCACTGTCTTTTGTAGTTCGTACAGTGTCCCATAGAGCTTTGATTCCAGTGTTGTTTCCTCTGGCCAATATCTGCCTCAGCGTTTCATGCTCAGAACACTCTTGAAGTATATGTTTGGCACTCTGTGCTGCCTGTCCACATGTACATTTGGCTGTGTTGCCAATCTTGAACTTTGTATACATGTGACTGTGTGCGCTGATGATTCCTGCAGTCATAACTCAAAACCACAGGCAAGTACAGCATGACAGAACCTTTTTATCTTTCCACACATTGCATATTCTAATACTTGCCTGAACTTGACGAAGAAGGGTAGATGAAAAACCATATAGAATAACCGTCTTTCCCACAACCACCATAGGGGATGTGTAGTATTACTGTCATCCATTTCATCATCATTTTCATAGCACTAAATATAAAATAAGAAATCCCTTGTTTAGTCACACAATTACTTCCATAAATGCAGCTCATTTTTATTAAGAGTTTAGTCTTTATAGACATCAAAATGCTAATAACTAAATAAAAGTACAACATGCACACAAATATTAAAGTGTCCTCTTCCAGAAGAATAATTCTGTATTTCAGTCTGAAAAACATGTAAAAATTGTATTCTAGTATCAAATTATATATAAAGTACTTCGTTAAAGCTATAGGTCATGCTAAAGGCAAATACAGACATGCTCAATGAAACCTTAGAATATTTTGTACAAATACAGAAAATCTGTACATTAGTTGACATATATGGATGTATAAGATGACATAAATAACATATGAATTCATGGAAAATTCTACAATTGCATAATATACTATCTAATTAACAGAATATTCCAGATAAAGATAAAAGTAAATAATGTAATCTCTTATAAGTAAGTTTCAGAATAGGCTTACCACAAGGCTGATCCTTAAATTGCATCCTATTTCCCATATACATCCGATCTACTCTAATATCTAATATATGTTCACTCTCTTCATTTGTTAGCTCCAATTAGTGCATGTCTGGTTATATTGTTCATATATTGTTTCTTTGCAATGCTACATTTATCTTAACTATAAAAATATAATATTCTCAGTGCACGAAGACAAACAGGATACTTAATCTCTTACCATTGTAACATATGAAGCACTGATCGTAAAATACATCTTTTCTGAACGTGCAACATTGGCTGAAACAATCTCCAGGTCATAAGGATTATATCGAACTCTCATATTGGCACGGTCACGGGGCAAACAATAAAAAAACTCTCCATTGTCTTCTCTAGTTTTCACTGTTTCCTGAAAAAAATTGATTGGTGTTAAAATATTACAGATTTTTCACATGGTCAATGCAAGATATGTATTATATAGCAGTAGTCGTGCCAGAACGTTCTAGTTAAAAAAAGTGACATCTTGGTTGGCCTCAGTAGGTGTGACTGAACATGACATATTTCTTACCAATTTAATTATCTGCCTAGAGGGGATTCACAATGAAAGGGAATGTGCTGGACAAACATTTGAGGTTTTCTGGTGAATGAAAATCCGAAAATCTGAAACTGAAAATCCTTACAGCAATTGTTTAAACTTTCGGCACAATGATCGTAGACCAACCCCCAATATTTTCAGGAAAAAATTTGAGCAGAAACCATTGTCAGACCATTTGGTAGCCATAACACACTATTCATGAACAAATGAAAAATGGCAGAGAACATTGTTCAAGCTGAATTCCACACACTAATTGATGATCTCATCATGGGATAAAATTGTCAGCCGCATGTGTTCCATCTTGCATTAGGGTTAGATCTTAGGGTAGAATTCGCTGTTAGGGTTAGGATTATGGGCTAGTGTTAGGGTTAGGTGCTATGGTTAGGGTTTGGCTCTAGATTGCTATCCCACACAAGTGTTTTTGAAGTCATTCTCCATGACATTGCAAAATATTGACCTCCAGAAAATGTTTAGTATGAAACAACCCAATTCTTAACCGTAACTCCTAATTCTAACCCTACCCCTAAGATATAACCCTAGCGCAAGATGGAACACGTGCAGCTGACAATTTTATCCCACGATGTCATCTTCATTTAGTGTGTGGAATTCAGTTCATAATATTTCAAAATTTCACACATTACACCAAAAAAACTTAATTCGTTGGTGCGCAACGGGGTTGATCTGCTATCATTGTACCAAACTTTCTAATAAACTATTAAGTGCTAGTGCAGTATTTGAAACAAAACTGAGAATTTCAATATAGGCTATATCTATGGATTAACTCCTCTCATCCACTGAGCTGCTAAAATCTACATTTTTGGAGGCCTGATGCCAAAAGCCGCTTAAATCTATATTTTGATACAAATTTACTATCTCAAATTATAAACATCCAAGTGTCCATAAAATCAAAAGAACCATTCCTATTTGCAGCACTTCTGATATAGAGATAATCGGTCTAGAAAGGCATGCTTCATTAGAAATAATAAAGGTTGTATTTGAGCACTAATTTCATATAAATAAGTGTGTTTACATTTTCAGTTTGTGTAACTTATTGCATTTATTATATTTACTTGTATCTGAAGTAATGAAATCTAAACATCCTCGATGTTTTACAGCCCTTCACTTCTTACCAAAGACATATCATGTCCTGTATATTGCCTTAAAGATATATTTTATTGTTGTCAGAAGCACAATATTTTCATATTTTTGTCATCTTCGATGTCTTTTATTGTTATTTACTTTTTAAATTAGATTTATTATTTTATAGTTAGATTATCCAGTAACATTATTACATTAATATAGTATTTATCACTTCTTTGTTTTGTTAATGCGGTACTCTCCACTTTGTCGGATATCCTCTGACAGTTTAGTTATTTATACTTGCACAAATATACGGACATTGTGCTCATTTCAAAATTGTGTTTAGATCATCTTAGAATGTGAAAACTTCCCAGTAGATCACCAAAGCTTCCTCTCTGGTACCACCCATTACATAAACGTTTGGATGAGACAAAGGGAAAACGAATCAAGCAGAGTAGATCATGAATGGTAGAAGCTGAAGACACACTATGAAGAGTATGTGAAATAGAAGAAGTAGGAAAGGGCAGTGAATGGAAGGAGGTAAACGTTAAAAAATATCACTAATGTAATAATTCAAATGTGGTTGAGGTTTTGTTACCTACAGAAACGGCGTGAAGTTGGTTGAAAGATCATCTGCATAATCTACTATCACATCGAGCATAAGGATGGAGATAGAGTTACAGCAGCACTGAGTTGGTTGACAACTCACTCTGTAATACTCAGAGACTCTCAGAGCATGCTGTGCAAGATAGAAAAGAACATGTTGAGAAAGGAATGGGTTGCGCTATTGAACAACTCAATTGTCCAGAGCATTACATGGATATACTGCCCAGGTCACGCTGGAGTCTGAGGAAATTAAAGAGCTGTCTCATTGACAGATAATGCTGTGACTGATGGTACAATACTGAAAAGAGAACAAGCTGACTTAATTAAAGCAGTCATAAATGCATTGAAAAATGAATATTTTGACAATGAGACTGAAAACATACACATACAAAGAATGACAGAAATGGAAATGATTAAAGGAGAGGAAAGAAAAGAAAATGCACTCTTTTTGGAAAGAACCAAAGATTGTGTAATCACTACCTGAATGGGACTTTGAGTCTACACACACTCGAATGGCTGCTGAAATGGAGAGTAGAGCACTTATGGGAATGTCCCGTATGCTATGATGCTAGTTTCTAATCAAGAATCAAGCCTCCAGGTTGCTGGTCCATGATATAAGGGACGCCTCACAGATTAAAAGGCATGCTTCTAGTTTATATTTATTGAGTCCTTAGAAAAACTATACAAAATTCATGAGGAAATAAATATACACAATTATGATTATTTTTCTCCCCAAACAAAGGTAAACTAAAAACATTATAGTAAAAGAATTCTTACTTTATTGCTATGAGGAACATCTTTAAGTTTGTTCATTTTCTTCTTTGTATTTGGACCATGTCTTGGAATGTCTACTAACCATCCAAGATTCTTTCGCATTTCAATCAGCATCTCATATGCATTTGTGTTCTCTGGCACTGAAAAGAATGATCAATAAACAACAATATTATTTCAAGTTTCTTCTTCTTCTGCTTTCATTCTCAAACTCCTGCAAAAAATTAGCAGAATGTAGTCCAGGGAATGGAATGCATTGTGTCACAGTTTACATAGTAGCCGTGATATCTTTGGCCTGACACATCCATGACTTCTGGGTCACTTTGACCTTATATCGGATGGGACAGCCAACTCCGCCCCATAACCTCCTTAGTTGCTTCTTTAGACATGCATAGAAGGTAAACAGTGAGCTATTTTCTCCCCTTTCAGGCCAGCAACACACTGAAGATTTCAAGTTTAAGAATACATCTTCACTACAGAAGATAATGCTGCATTCCCTTTTTTGGTTCTGAGTGCTAAAACCAACATTCTTCTTGTTAATGAAATGAAACTGTAATGCATCAGTGTATTTCTGGAGTCCAAAAGAGGAGCAAAGAATATTGATGTGATCCACCATGCATGTTGTAAAAGACAATTAAGTATGTTTTTGAGTTGGATTGGCTGTCCCGTGCTATAAATTACATGTCAGGATGAAAATTGTATATATCACAGGTAAGCTGTAAACCATGACACACTGCATTCTTCTTCTTCTTCTTCAGCATTCATTCTCAAACTCCCACTGGATATATCTTGTAGCAGGAAAATGGTCCAACTATATTTCCAGCAGGATGTAGTCCAGAAAATGGAAATGCGTTGTGTCACCGTTTTATTTGCGCCAATGGCCTGACAGATCCGTCTTCGGCAGCACACTGCATTCTATTCTCAGGACTACATCCTGCAATAAGGGTGAAGTGCCTCAAGAAAAGTAACAGCCATATATCCTAATGAATAGGAAGGATTCTATTGATGAATAACTCTATGGAACTGTCTGTGTACAACAGTGGCCACAATCTTGGCAGCAGCCTTGACTGGCTGAAACAATTCCTAAGTGAAGTAGAAGAAATTCTAATTCATGCCCATCCCTAACACGAAACGAAATCCTACCTCAGGTCCAATGATAGTACACAAAGAAATTCTACAGGTCCATCCCTTGTACACAAATTAATCCTACTTCATGTCCATCCCTAGTATAAAAGAAATTTTACTTTATGCCCATCCCTAGTACACAAAGAAATCATACTTCATGTTCACTCCTTGTACACAAAGAAATCATACTTTGTGTCCATCCCTAGTACACAAACTTACAATTTTCCATATTTCACTATCCTGTGCCACCCTCAATGCAGTATTCCATGTCAAAGATTGAACACTTATAAATTGTCTATCATATAGGCCTACATTCATGTTTTATTTGCTTATAATGTGTTTAATATTTTCTTCTGGTGTCCAACACTATGCATATATGCAATGTTCACACAAAGCTTCCCAGCTGTGTAGCCATGGTTAGGGAGTGCTGCAAACAAAATTTGAACACATGATTTAATCATTTCCAACCAGAAGATTACTTCGCCATTTGATCTGCTCACACAGAAAAAATATCACATGAAACTTAGTGCAAATATGTTTGTCCTCACTCTCATGACACATTCAAGCCATTCTCATCTTCTCTTTTTTTGGGGGGATATTATTTAGATTTTCTTGACATCATGAAAATGTTTTATGTCAAATATCCATTAAGATAAATTATTTTTCTTCTTCTATGTTCATTTGCAAACTCCTGCTCATTATTAAGATGTAGTTAGGAGAATGAAATGAAATGTGTAATGTTTTTCAGCTGTGCTGAAATAGGGCTATTTGTACCTTTTGGACTGACACATCCAACTTCAGAATGACGTTTGGGTCACTTTCACTTATTGGATAGGATGGCCAATTCCACCACACCAAACTTTCTTAGCTGCTCCTTATTACATGAATGACAAGTTTCGTTGCTGTTATTTTTGTTCCCCATTTGTCCTGACAACACACAAGTGAGAATTCTTGTGATTCTGTGAAATTAATAAACAATGTATGTTTCAGTATAGGCCTACCTTGACAATCATACTTGTTTGTTTTGAAAAATGACAGTTCCCTACTGGGTTTCAGTTTTGATTGAACTTGAGGCATTGATTGTGACTTGACAGTCAGTTTCATTTTATTTGAATCAAATGATGATTTCACATCAGAACTCTTTGGCCTTCCTGACAAGACTTTTCCTATCATTAGCTTCTGACTCTGATGTATCTGTAGAAAAAAAAATAATACATTCAAGAATGTCATATAGTATTATTAAATCTTTCAGGATAGAATTACAAGTCATTCCTTGTAAAGTAATTTTAGAAAGTCAACTATGTTTCATTACATGTTCAAACAAAGCAAGCTTACGTTGTTTCCCTACCGCCAAGTTAGTTGTCAGATCATCATTATGTCTAAATCATGCTAAACATACGCCATTTCACTACCGTCAACTTCCAATAGGTGAGATTTTGTTATTCCTTATCACTATAATCTTCGAATGGGGCAACAACTATAGCTGAATTTCTTAAATAAAAACTATACAAATGCATTTATATGTTCTTGGTTACAAACATGGAATTTTAAACAAAGTACTCTGTTAGATAGTCTTCATCGGCCTACGTTATGGAATATTCTACAGCAACACGGTTTTCCAACTAAAATAATCAATGTTATAAAGGCATTCTACACCGACTCACATTGCTGTGTTCAAACAAACACTGAGAAGTCAGAATGATTCCAAGTTGTTACGGGCGTTAAACAGGGATGCATCATGTCCCAATTACTTTTCTGCGTCGCTATTGATTGGGTCATGAGAAAGAGCACTGAAAATGAGCTGACAGGAATAAAATGGATTAATAATACCGTTCTCGAAGATCTTGACTACGCAGATGACCTGGCCCTTTTGAGCGCAAACCACACAGATGCTCAATCTAAGTTTGACAATCTCCAACACTACTCAAATCAGATAGAGTTGAAAATAAACACATCAAAAACTCATATACTAGATTTTACGAGATCCAACGACAACATAGAAATTCAAAATGTTCCATTATTAAAAGTCAACAATTGTACATATTTAGGCACCAATCTAGCACTGGATGGAGACTCATCAAAAGAAATTTTACACCGTATTGCACTTGCAGCGGGTGCTTTCAATAAACTACACAACATATGGACGTCAAACACACTAAGAAACACCACAAAACTCAAGTTGTTTAACTCCAACATCATCCCTATTCTATCATATGGGTGTGAAAGTTGGAAAGCCACAAAAGCCACAGATAAAAGACTCGACTCCTTTGAAAACAAATGCCTACGTACCATTCTGAACGTTAAGTGGAGTGACTTTAAATCTAATACTACTATAAGAGAGGAAAGCAAACAAACCTATATATCTTCCTTCATTAGACAAAGGCGTTGGACTTACATCGGCCATGTTCTCAGAATGAACAGCCTAAGAATTCCCCAGCAATCACTATATTGAGTGCCACCTGGAGTAAGAAGAAGAGGGAGACCTAGAGAAACTCTATGAAGAACCATTAATAGAGAAGGCATGTCAATGAACCTAAACAACACGCAACAATTGAAAGACCTGGCAACACAAAGACAGAAATGGAAGGCTATGGTTTCTGCCCTATGCGCCGCCTATGGCCCTGGAGGAACATAACATAACATAACTCTGTTAGAACATTCATAATCTTACCTGTTTGATTGGAATATTAATGCCTGAAGTAACTTCTTTCCACTCATCAACATGCTCTATCTGACCTACAACAACATTTTTACTAGTCTCAGTCAAACTTGGCATCATCTTAGATCCTACCAAACATTCATTTTTTGAAGGAACTTTTATTTGACCTCTATCCTTCTTGTTAGCATCTGAAACATACATTTACATATTAAATTAATTTTTTTTTTATTACGTATGGGAAATCTGCAACTATAGAGCAGTGTTTATTATAATCTACATGTTTGTGTGCATCTTGGCATGTATTTAAACTTATATAAGATATTCAAATAACACATTTAGGTTGGTTGGAACAAAACTCTGTTTCTTACCAAAATCATGTTTTTCCTCCATAGTTACATTAGTGGTTGAAAGACTCTGATCAATGGATGAATTCACTTGATGAGTGAGCTCATTAGGACGCTTTCTTTTGATACTGTGGGGATGTAAAAATGAATTCATAAATTCACGGATACAATTTCTATTGCCTATACTCTATAATTATTATTCTTCTGCACTCTCAAACTCTTGTAGATTACCAGTATGTGGTTCAGAAAATGAAATATGTCATGGTTTACAGCTTAGCTGTGATATCAGTGCCTTTTGGCTTGACACATCTGACTTCAGCATGTTATAATGTATAATTAAATATATTAAATATATCAGCATTTTCTGACCTTCAACTCAGTCCACTGTTAATGCTGCTTAACATTGCACTTCCAGTTAATCCTTCCCTTATTGCAGTAATATAAGGTCATAGGATGACCTTGCGTTCATATCTTTGAGCAGTCTTTGTGCCTGTAACATACATACTGCACCTCTATCAGTCGCAGGAAGGCTTAAGAAATTTATAGTAGCTATTTTGTATCTAGAACTGAGCAGGCAGTCAGTGACATCACAAAATTTAACAAAATTTCTTATCAGAGCAAATTTTATAAAAAATGGATTTTACCTATGACATAAAAATTTATAGCAACAAAAATCTTAATTCAAATTTGTTTTTTTATGTTTACATTAGTTTTGCACATAATTTAGGAATTTGATCATTTCTAACCATTTTTACATAAAATTTTGCATGAACATTTCTAACTATCTGGCAACATTGATGTACATACATGTTTTGAAGAATGATTACTTCTTGGTTAGACAATCCGGCTGACTTTTGATGTTTAAGTTGAGGTACAGCACTTATTTTTGACTTTTCTGTAGGCAAGTTCTCGAAAACTTTGCTTCTCTTCAATGGAGTCAGTAATTCAGCCACATTGTCAGCCTTTGTGTATTGAATGTATACATATCAACTTTGTAGAATTTGTTTTAAATAATATACTTTTAAGATATTCATTATTATCATAAATAAAATGGAAATGTAACTTCATATATACATCCCATGTAACCACACATGCCTTTTAATTAAAGGTACAATTATAAGACCGAAATAACATGTTAGTTGACTTGGTGACAGAAGTTAGTGAACCAATATCACAAGTTACATGAACCACTTATAGCTTGAGGTATAAAATACAAAGAATTAGTGCAATTCATTTTGTACTTGCACTGCAATTGGACATAATAAGGTTAGTAGATTTGTAGGCACCACGCCTACAAATTACACAATCATTATATGCTGTTTCTGCAACACATCCAACATATTTTGTCTCTTGCCTTGGTGGTGTACTCTGCTAGACTGTAAACTGTTCATCACATGATGTTCCCATCCCACTTGTATCGCTGCCTCCCTCGTGATCAGCACTTCTAGACCCTACCTTCACGTAATGTCTTTTAATATGTCCAAAATATTTTACGTTTGATTTGTATTTATTTTAGCAGTTATTTTCTCATACACAGTTTAGTCAGAACCACAATGTTTTCTTCGCCATCCATTAAGTTTTCCTACTCTTCTATAAAATCCACATCACAAAGGCATCAATTCTGTCTTCTACTTGTTTGCTCAATTTAATAATAATTAAACAATAATAGAAAGTAATGTAATATACACAATATTTTCCAATCATTATTATCTAACACATTCTTAACTCTTCCCATCACCACAAACTTGTGATACATTAATTGGAAACTACTCAGATCTTTTGAACCCATGTAGCAACCAGCGCCTGGACTTCTAGTTAAAAGTATAAACAATAGGGCCTCTGTTTTCATTCCAGGCATATCTTAGGAGGTGACTAAGGAAAATTAAGGAATAGGCTGACAACCTGTCACCTGAGAAAAAATCATTGTCACAACTTGTCTCAATTTTTTACCTTTGCTTTCTACCAAATCATTTCCAAGAATAACAAAGAGGTGCAGGCTAGCAGACATTGCACCTTTGTCCTTTTGTGACAGACTCCTAAATGGTGAGGAATACTAGATGTGCCATCACTGCTGATGAATCAACAAATCTAACAGAAGAATGAGGAGATAGTTGGCCCAGAAGTATGTGCTGTGCTCCTGGCAGGACATGATAATCCAGGGGTACTGACACACTGGAACACCTCCCTTCAGGGACTAAATATGCATCCATAAACCTCCCTTACACAACCCTGCCCTGGAGATAACCTTATATGAGTTTTGGTGTTGCCTCAATTATACAATTGAGAAGAACTGATGGGCTCTCAAGAGCTACCTGTTCACAGCTAAAAGGATTATCTCTTCATTACACAATCATCTACTTTAACTTTTTAATACATTATAATCCTTGTACTTATGATCTACAGTTCCTTTAGAAGCATAGAGTTAAGAGGGATGTGCTGGAGATATATTCAATATTAAAGAAAGACTCAAAAGTCATATAGGATTGACTTCATTGTATTCAGGTTTTCCTAGATGTACTCCACCCTTTATAACAAAGCATACATACCTACTAAAAATACTACCCATACACATAACTCTATAGGTTCAAGCAATAATCCCCAGGGATCTCTCAAAAAATAAACTTGCGAACAAGACATCATGACCCAGAAAAAAACCTGAGAATAAGGCAAACTGCTTAGAAGTATACACTGAAAAATTAGAACTTCTGTTGATAAAAATGAGACATGATCCCAGTCATTGGCAATGCACATATGCAGGAAACCACAAGCAAAAGACAACAATAAGCATGAAAGTGCAGACATAACAGACATTAATTTTGTGATTTTAACATTTAAAAAAATGCTTTTACCAGAGACATGTTGTTTCTCTTCTGAGTTTGCAAACGAATATACTGCATCACTCCTGAACTCTCTGGCTTATCGTAAAGACGTTCTTTTAGCTTTGCCTGAAGAGATATTTGTTTTCTGGTTTCTGTATTGTGTGGTTTATCCTGATGGTGTTCAATGATTGGCAGTGATGAACACAAACTGGGATCTGTTGTATTTATATGTGATGTATGTGTATGGTCTTTTTTCAGGACTATTGACTCGGTACAATGGCTCATTGAACTAGCCTGACTCTCCCTGACATCAGACATGATTCCTAACTTTTAGTGTCACTATTTAAATTATTTATATCACGTGATTCAATGCATCAGATCTGAAAATAAAAAATATATAATACAACACTTATAAGAT
This sequence comes from Meghimatium bilineatum, assembly GCA_034231615.1. Taxonomy (NCBI): domain Eukaryota; kingdom Metazoa; phylum Mollusca; class Gastropoda; order Stylommatophora; family Philomycidae; genus Meghimatium; species Meghimatium bilineatum. The sequence continues at coordinate 43,225,217 of CM067313.1, forward strand.
GTAATAAACAGTATCATCCTTGCAAAGTATTCTACAATGTATATATTTACCTAGCTTGTTTTTTGGGTCAGATTAAGTGTCATCTACATAAGGTTGATCGTGACAATAATAGAGTTTCAACAATAACAGAGTTTCAGATTATATAAAAGTGAGAGACTACTCTGAGCTTTTTATTGGTCACTTTATGCATACTTTGTGTTTCCACCCAATGAGAAATTAGTAACCTCTCGCTTTAACGTACAGTGTCATGGTCCACAAACTGTTACTGTTGAAAGGTCACATCTACACATTGAAAAATGCATGCAATGGGAACCCAATGTTTTTTTACATCTATTGCCACTGTAGCAATAGGGGCCTTCTTACAAATTCTTTCAAATCTTGATGTTTATTGTCAACCTTTTAAATTAGTTTATTTTTTTTGCGTACTCTTTTTGAATTTTTTTTCGTTGACTATCATCATCAGTTCCATAATATCAAAGTCAGTTTTTATTACACAAAAAGCACATTGGTTGCAAAACATTGTCATTTGATTTGTCTAGACTTTGTTATTATTATAGTCTACTACGAAACAACTATTTCTAGTTCGAGAATGGAAATTACATTAGTTACTGTCACTATATGCCTTTCCTACTCAGTGTATTGTTATTAAAATATGTACTTTTATTAATTTGTTTCACACTAATTCTATAATTAGGAGGAGTAAAGTAGCCTAGTGGATAGCGAGGCTTGGCAGGTATCATCAGGTTATAGCATGCCAGGTTTGAAACCACGTCCGGACAAAAAAGAAAATCAGGGTTGTGATTTCTCGCTTGACATGACCACTCCTTCAGTTGACTAAGCTATAAATGAGTACCTGACGCATGATTTAGAGGAGATAAAGACAGCAAGGAAGGGAACTGGTCATCCCACCTAATAGTTGCTTCAGCTTAGTACATGAAGTGTTATCTTCATCCCCAATGGCAGATTGCTGCCATAATATTCTTTACCTTTAGGCCTAATCCTACTATATTAATAATAATTAAATAGACCTAATTCTATTATATTAATTATAATCAAATAATGATCTATTAGGCCCTACTGCCTTTGTGTGTCATGTGACGTATTCTCCAGAGTGTAGTTTTCCTTGTTTAACTTGTCTCTGACAAGTTGCCCCGCCTCCTCTAGTGACAGGTAATACATTCCTTTATTTTAAGTTAACAATATTAACTTAATATATCCCGTCCTGCGACGTTTTGGTCGACTTTTACCTCTTTTGCCTTCTATCACTACTTCCAACAACTCTTTCCATACCATCCTGTGATTCACATGGGAGAAATAAACCAACTTCCTTTGTAATATAGTTTAAAAGCCAGCATTCTTGGACGTTGATCACTGCCTTTACTCCCTTACACAAAAATAAAATCGAACAATAATGCTGCACTAAAACAATTTACAAATATTTTAAGTTTAAGCCGATGTTTCTACTGTTCTCTTTTAGTTAAGAAGTTAGTCTTTGGAATTAGTCTTCGTCACTGCACTCCGAATAAGCGCATGGGTGCTCAGATCTCTCCTTTTTCTATTTTCATATTACCTACTGTATACAGTCCCATTTAACCTGTTAAAATTATACTGTTTTCATTATGTTTTCTCCCTCATGTCAAGAACAGAATTAGAAAAGCATGATAAGGCTCTTTCCCTCAAACGCTATCCAATCCGCGCCATCTAAGTTTACCTTAGCAATACCCACAATGCAACTGTTTTGGACTAGAAGCCAGTAATCAAGAGATAAAAATCTGGTGTCTGAACCGAAAACAACCCCCATATCTGAAAATGTGAGTGCTAGTGTAACACATGGCAAATGTAAAAAGAACGGAATTAGGTACAAGTGTTACCAATATTTGTACACAAAACAAACCAACAGCAAGAAACAGTGACAGACAAATGTATAGAATTTATAGAAACCATTAGGCATTAATAGCTTAGCACCGGGGACGTTTCCACAAGAGCTCAGATCTCCATTCTAGCAGTCATCCTCTGAAATATTCCGAGGGTCATTGTCACTGGGTTCAATCAATCAATAAACCCATAACCCTTCAGGGTCGTAGAGGTACCACATTGGATGCTTCAGCACACAGAGTCCTCCAGCGAATTCTATCCTCAGCGATGCGGGTGAGTGTGGAAAATCTAGCCCTGTCCATTCCTTGATGTTGTCTGTCCATGCCTTTATTTGCCCTCCTCTGCTTCTTCCACCCTTGACAGTTCCCTGCAATATTGTTTTTGACAAGGAATCGTGCCTGCATACATGTCCGAACCATGCTAGTTTTCGTCGTTTCACTATTGAAAGCAATGGCTCCTGGACACCTGCACACATCTCTACTTTATTTCGTAACAATATCACTGGGTTACGGCATTGTGTCTTCCACTATTTTTGTTGGTTGTAAAGCTCTGATATAACAAATTGGACGAACAACCGTGGTTGAAAAGGGTCTGTCCATAAATTACATCATAACTTAAGAGTCAATTTTTTACCACTGCGTCCCCCCCCTTCCCCCCCCCCCCCCATAAACAGATTGTCAATGGATTTCCGCATAGCGTTAAAAATAATTACACCCGACAAAAAAACATTTTAGCACAAAATTTACCCAGCAAACTCCCGCATGTCCCGGCACAAAAATAAAGTCATTTAACGCATACAGGATTTCTTCACTGCATCCAGCCACTGTTCCAGAATGTATCCCGCCTGAACTTCATGGTCATGCTCATCGAGTCACCTGGTATGCAAGCATGCTCGCAGATAGTCTGCGAGCAGACTCGTTGCAAAGCTTTGGTTGCTGCCAAAATCTTCTTTGTCATACTGCTTGTCGTCTAAGCGAATGCACCACTTTCCTCTCTGATGGTCTCCCCCCACCTTTGAGCCGAGAAAGCACAGGCACTTCTGATGTGTCTCTCAACCAACCGATCTGTATATACAATCATATCACCTTCCATGGAATTTTCACCGATTAGAGCAAGTACCTCCGACTCCACCACTGTCGGACACCATTCCCTGCATTCTTTATTGAGTGTTATTATTACTTTGAAGGTTATCAGACAATCTAAGGGCGCACGACTCCATTCCGCACCAGGTAACACATCTTCCAATCTGCACACTCTCTGTATAATATCATCTGCGCGCCCCATCCACGAATCTCCTCTCTTAAGTCGACTGCCTTTCACTTTGAGAATTTCAGGGTGTAGAGGATGTTCTTTATCAGCGGTGATTTATAGGTAGTCCCGCGCTCTGCAAATTTCTATTCTTTGCTCTGCAGTTGGACAGTCCAGAAAGTATAGCATAGCCCGAGACGACGTATCTCTCGTACACCCCAAAATGATTCACATTACCTCATTCTGGATTCTATCCAATCTTTCTGTTTGAGTCTGACTCGGTGTTATAATCGTCAGTGCGTACTCTACCACCGCCACCAACAATCCCTGATACAGCATAAATAGCAGCATCTGTTCACATTGAGCAGCAGCCATGATTTTCATCGCCACAAGACCTTTATACGCCTTTACAATGATGGGGTCAACATCATTGACACTAAACATGTTGAATAATGTTCTGTTACTGTTTTTTTATTTACTCTGTTACGATATTTACTCAGTTGAATAAAGGTGTTGAAGAAACATGTTGAATAAAGTTGTTAAGGCGTATCTCTCGTCAATTATGCAAAATCGTCCGTCTCCGAAAGAAGAGCAAATAATAGTATCACTATTTGCTTTCCATGCATGTCGTAAGAGGCAACTAAGAGGCTTTGTAGAAGTAATTGCTGTCCAATCCTACATTGGGTCAAATTGACCTATAGAAACCATGCTGAAGTCAGATGTGTCTGGCCAAAAGGCGTGGACATCGCACCTAAGCTATAACCATGACACGATTGCACTTACTTAAAACACAGGTTTATATAATCGCTTCACTCAGACACACAGACTATAACTAAAACTAGGGGGTAACAATACACAAATCATAGCCTATTAAACGTTTTAACCAAAAGGTCTTTATCAAGATACACACAAAACATCTTCTTCTTCGTTCGTTCTCAAACTCCTGCAGATTAGCAGGATGTAGTCCGGAGAATGGAATGCGCTGTGTCATGGTTTACAGCATTGCTGCGATATCTGCGCCTTTCGGCCTGACATATCCGACTTCAGCATGGCTTTGGGTCACTGACCCTATATGGGATGGGACAGCCAACTCCATCCCATAACCTCCTTAGTCGCCTTTTACGACATGCGTGGAAGGTAAACAGTGATGCTATTCTTTGCTCCCCTTTCGGGCCCAGGCAACACACGGGCGACACAAAACATCAAAAGACGACGAATGGAAACATTATAAAACAAACAAACGTATCCAACGAAATATGGAAATGAGATGCCGGAAGGTCTACACTATGCATTCGGCTCACCGGACTAAATTCTACTAAACTGCAGGAATTTGAGAATAAATGTACAGAAGAAGAAGCCAAATTCCCAGATTTTAAAACACAGCCGACTGTGTCATCACTGAAAGGGGAGGTAAATTTACACTTTTAAATTTGAAAATACTTTGACCCTGATGATGGTTGGATGATGCCACAACTAGAATTTTTCACAGTATTTGGGGTTTTCCCGTCGTCTTGGTTTTAGTGTGCCAAATATTCATTAATTTTGGAATTTTTACGCTTGACACAACGAATGTTTATTTTGTGCAACATTATATTGAAATGTAGACTTTAAATTCTAAATGTTTTATTCTACTTAAATATTAATTATTGTTTTAAATCACACAAATGACTTTTTTCTTTTGATTTGTTTACACATACATTGAAAATAATACATAGAAATGCGTCATATCAAGTGGTTTGGCTACATTATGAGAATGCATCACTACAAGTTGCTCATACAGGCACATAATAAAATGAGATCAGGGTACAAGTACAGAGGAAAGCCGCGAAAGAAAATGTCAGGGACATCCTGAATAAACACGGCCATAGTACAGCCGAGGTCGCACGTCTGTCATTGGAACACAAGCTCGAACTTCAATCACCCCTACGCTTAACGACAAGAGTGGATAACAAACCACCTGGGGAAAGATAATAAAGACAACAGACAATTACATTAGTTATTTGAGGTTTCACTGTATCCAATTGTACAAATAGCCCATCTAATTACAAAAAAGGTTATCTTATGCATTTGTACAAGCCAGTCTGCCGCACTGAGTCTTTATTAAAAACAAAAAAATAGTAGTGCATGAATTTGTAGCACACGCGTTATTGCTATAAAGTTGCTGCTGTAGAAACATGGCGTTATTGATTATCCAAGATGTAACACAAAATAGCAAACCCCTACCTCCTTTCAGTAGACGGAACCACCACGATTGAATTCTAAAGATTTGCATGCAATGGTCATCAGAAGGCCATTTAAGAAAACGCTTAACTATCTTAGAGGGTGAACTTTAAATGCTTTACTATGGTAAATGAAGTGGATTGTGGTGTCTAAACCAGCCCCAATATGTCAGAACATTACATTAATTACAAGGAAACAAACCATAAAAATTCGCAACCCACACACCCTCCTCTCTACACCATATAGGTCCATTAGTCATCAACACCTCACGAAATTGTCTGTCATGTGACGTATTCCTTCCAGAACGTTGTCTTCCCAATGAACTCTCTGAACCTCTCTCTGTCTTTGACGATGTGGCTTGCATTTACTAGCGATGTTTTCATATTATCTTTAATGTCGGCAGTCCATGGTCTTCTTGGTCTGCCCTTTCTCCTCTCCCAGGTTCTCTTCCCTCCATTATTTGCCTTTCTAAACAATTGTAGTTTTCTTTTTGTTATTGTGTTTAGTAGCCAACACTCTGGAATCTTCAATGTGTTTATAATATCTGAGGTTCTGATTTTTACTTTCCATGATATTCTAAGTACTTTCTGTAGCATTTCAGCTCGAAGGCGTTAATCTTCTTTGCCGCTGTTTTACTTAGGGTCCATGTTTCACAGCCGTAGGCCTATGTTGCAACCGAAAAAAATAAAAGTTCGTAACATTAGAAATTTCGTTTCTATTTTGTTGTTTTTCATATGTTTTTCAACCTTGTTATTTTACAATATGTCATTGCCAATATCTTCCTTATCGTGGGCTGTCGTACAGTAAGACCTAGATCCAACTCTTTCCCATTCAAATGCATTATTTTGTGACACTGTGTATTGCGAACTAACACCCTTTGGAGTGAATTCAAATCGAATGATAAAATCAGAGAAGAGACACATCAAAATTTCATCACAGATGTTATCAGAAAACGCCGTTGGTCCTACATCGGGCATGTCCTACGCACAGACACCAACAGAATACACCACTAATCTCTTGAATGGATACTTACAGGCAAAAGAGCAAGGGGTAGACCAAAAGAAACACCCAGAAGAACAATACTTAGAGAAAGTAAAACAACCAATATTCATACTATTCAAGAACTGCACAGAATATCTTTGAACGGACAGAATTGGAGAGATCTGACCTCTGCCCTATGCGTTAACTTCAGCGCAAAAGGAAAATGAATGAAATCTCTTCCTTATTTCTGCTATGCAGTCTCATGCACCGTTGGTGTTTGCTCCTAAGTATTTAAATTTATCCACACATTCTATCTCGATATTGTCTATTCTGATTTTCGGTTGTTGTGCTGTTATATCTGTGGAAATTTCTAGGCACATATTCCCGTATGTTGCCATTACTTTCGGGAACCGTTAATCGAGCGAGAACACATTCGTAAACCGTAACGAGAATACATTCATTCTAGTCGGCCATTTTGGCGGAAGACCCAAATTGAGAAATTGTCTAAATAATTTTTTTCTTTTACGTAGAAACCCCCCTCCTCCTTACCAAAGACGTATATATTTCCCCGATTATTGTGCATAATTTCAACAAATTAAACACAAATTCACTATAGACAGCGTGCGAAGAATATAATATGAGGAGCTTAAAAACATCAGAAACTATGAAAATATGCAGAGCAAAAGAACAGCTAAATGTGTATGTTAATGGCACAAAACTAAAATAGACATCAGAATTTAAATAGGTCGGAAACATTTTTTACAGAATGCAACAAAATTAATAGAGAAATTGAGATGAGGTGCTAAAAAGCAAACACTGCAACATATAAATTGTCAACACTGCGATCAACATGTCGACCAAACGACAGATAGGCTAATAGACACAATCTTTATTTCAACGGTAAATTACCAGTGCCAGACATTGCCCCTGACAAAAACAATATTGAGAAAGATTACGACATGCGAAATGAAATGCTGGAGAAAGGCTATAAACGTCACCAGAATAGACCGAATGGGAAATGAAGACAGGAGAAAGATAGTAAAGATCATATCATGCACACAATATATAGAAAGACATCAGATCAACTAGTTTGGACACCTTATGCGAATGGAACCATCACAACCAGCCATCCAGGCGTACAACAGCAGAAAGAACGGTTACAAGGCAAGAGGAAGAACAAGATGGGACGATTCAATTAGAGAGATTGTTAAGAACTACGGTCTGACCATGGCAAGTGCAACAAACATGGACAAAGACAGAAAACTTCAACTTCCTACGACGCCAGACGGCATTTGTGGAAAAAATAGATTGTGCATAATATAATCTGGGCTTTTTTTTCAGGATCTGTGATTATTTCTTCTAAAGCCTCAGTGGCAACAGTCTGGAAAACTTTCATAAATCAAAATATTTAGAGCCCTCATCGTCTGTGCTGGAAAGGTTAATATAGCACACTTCAAAGTAAATATTTTTAGCATTCCAATATAGGGCCTATTTAATTAAATTTAGGTATTGGTTGCATTTTACCCAATGTCTCATTTTCATTGTACGTTGTACCTACACAGGATACGCCGTATTAAATTTTATGCATTTACTACATTTTAATAATTTAATATTATTTTCATATGCAGGTCACTGCCGAAGATGGATGTGTCGGACCATTGGCAAAATAAAACTGCGACACTATGCATTTACATTCTCTGGACACATCCTGCTGGAAATCTAGTAGGGCCATGGTCCTGCTACAAGGGAGATCTAGCGGGAGTTTGAGAATGAACGCTGAAGAAGAAGATATGCAGGTCATAAGCCCCTACTACTTCAATTCATAAATAATTTATGTGAATCAGATCAAGATTAAAACAAGTGTCTATCCAAGTGAAAGTTGTACTTTAAATTAAATTAGTTACTTTATTTGGTCTTACTTGAGTAAGTCAATGGCATGGTCACTTACAATTTTAGACTTAGTTTCAATCTAGTCTATCATCAAGCTGTAGGGCTTACAATGTCCATGCACTATTGTGTGAGCTTAGCTTATTTTATATCAAGTGACATATTATTTCCAGAACGTTGTCTTTGTCGTGGATACTCTGAACGCCTCTCTGTTCCGGGTAAGCAGGAGTAGGCCTGCATTGGCCAAAGACGTGCATACATTCTTCGATGTTGCTGGTCCATCGTCTTTTTGGTCTTCCTCTTCTTCTCTTGTCCGGTACTCTGCCCCCTAGAATCAGCCTTTTGATATCATCATGTCACTTTAAGTGTCCAAAATACTGTAGCTTCTTTCTTATGATGGTATTTAGAAGCCACCCTTCATTTAGTTTCAGTAATTTCAAAACTTCAATGTTCTTATTTTTCTCTGTCCATGATATTTGTAGGATCTTTCTGTAGCACTTCATTTCAAAAGAATTTATTCTTCTGGATATTGTCTGCAGTAATATTTTGCTGGATTGACTAATTATTGCTACTGTTCTATAGTTGGTACATAGTTGAAGGTCTGCTTTCTTTGGCAAAGGTATGTATACTGTCTTTTTCCATTCTTTTAGCCATATTTTGCTTTTCCATATCTTGCAGCATAAAGTATGGTATATTTGAACGCTTGAATCTCCACCGGCGTGTATCATCTCTGATGTTACTCCATCGTTACCTGGAGCTTTTCCTTTTTTCAGATTTCTGATTGAATGTCTGACCTCTTCCATTGTAGGTTCTGGTTCTTGTTCTAATTCGTTGATGCTCTCATTTGGTGACTGGGTTGTTCCTTTATACATTTCTTGACAATATTCCTTCCATCTATGTAAAATATATTTTCTCTGCTAGGATGTTTTCTTTTTTATCTGTAGCGCTGGCTACGAAGTGCTGGCTTGTAGTTATTCTGTTGTAATGTTCTTATAGTATTGAACATATTTTTGCTATTTCCTTGTTGTCTTTTTTCATCGATTTCTCTGCAGGTCTTCATTATGTGTTGTTGTTTAGCTTATTTTACTTAATACAAATCAATTAATAATAAAGTATGTTATTTTATACTTACTATGTGGATTTTGGTGTGGATACTTTCACAGAACTTTGCAATGACATATATGAAACAGGCCACATACCTAAAGACCTAACATCATCAATATTCATACCACTACCTAAGAAGCCCAGGGCTGTGGACTGTACAGAATATAGAAGTCTAATGAGTCATTTAGCTAAAATACTCCTCAAGATAATACTTGAAAGAATTAAGAACAAGATAGACACGGAGATCTGTGAAGAACACTTCGGTTTTAGGAAAAACAAAGGAACCAGAGAAGCTATACTGAGTAAGTCCAAAAAAGTATCTATATTTGATTCATAGACTACAACAAGGCCTTTGACAAATTAATCAAATGTCTTCAAGAAATAGGCATAGATGGAAAAGCCATAAGAATGATTAGAAATATATATTGGGAACAAACTGCATCAATAATGTGTGAAAACAGCTACTCACCATACATAGAAATAAGAAGAGGGGTAAGACAAGGATGCATTTTATCACCAACCTATTTAATATCTACACAGATAATATCTTTAAAAATATAGAAGAAATGCCAGGACTTAAGATCAATGGGAAAATAATAAACAACATTAGATATGCAGATGACACTGTTCTTTTGGCAGAAAGTGAACATGAACTACAAAGACTAATAGATCAAGTATTGAATATGGACTGGATATAAATATCCCAAAAACTATGATAATCAGCAAAGACACAGAAGAACAAGAGCTAAAAATAAGCATACATGGAGAGAAACTACAGCAAGTAAAACAGTATCAATATCTTGGACACATAATCACAAATGATGGCAGATGTGAAAAAGAAGTTAAAAGGAGAATGGGAATAGCTAAAATGACATGAGGAAAATATTAACATCTAAACAAATTACCAAAAAAAATAAAAATGAGAATTATAAAATGCTACATCTATTCTATATTAATGTATGTCTCAGAAACATGGACACTAAAAAACAATTAGAAGACAAAATTGATGCATTTGAGATGTGGATATATAGGAGAATAGGGAGAAGATCATGGAAAGAGAAGAAAAAGAGAAGAAAACAAATGAAGAGGTGCTAAAAACACTTAATATGAAGAAAGAACTCCCGGTACTAAGAGAAATAAAGATCAGGCAAATATAATATTTTGGACACATTAAAAGACATGACACCTTATTGAAGATCTTATTTGAGGGTAAAGTCAAAGGGAAGCGAGCAAGAGGTAGGCAGATACAAGTGGGAGAGTAACATCACACGATGGACAGGTTACAGTCTAGCAGAGTGCACCACCAAGACAAGAGACAGGGGATGTTGGAGATACGTTTCAGCCAACCTTAATTGCGGAGACGGCACTTGATGACGATAAAATAATACAATTTCTCCTGTACTTTCTAACGTTAATTTAGAATAGGGCCTACCGGTACATAACATAATGCAGGTTAACCAAACATCACAATTGACACAATACTGAATACTCATCATAATTCTGTCTCCTGAATAAAACTCACTGTCTTTTGTAGTTCACACAATGGCCCATAGAGCTTTGAATCCAGTGTTGATTCCTCTGGCCAATATCTCTGCCTCATCGTTTCATACTCAGAACACTCTTGAAGTATATGTTTGGCACTCTGTACTGCCTGTACACATGGCCGTATTGTCAATCTTGAATTTTGTGTACATGTCACTGCAGAGTTGGTTGTGTCCTGTTCTGAGGTGTAGAATTACAACTTGTTTTCATCTATTCATAATGTGATAGTCATCTTGTGTTGGTGTTTGTAGCTTTCTTATTGACTTGATCATCTGTTTTTTCTGATGGTAGGTGATTAGTACATCTGGTTGGTCTTCGGCAGCACCTTCCTTAGCCAGTTGGTCTGCTTTTTCATTACCTGGTATTCCACAGTAAGAGGGTGTCCACTACATGGTTACCCTATACTATTCAAGTTGTATGAAAGTGATTGAGTTTCCTCACATGTTGTCTATACACAGTCCATTGTTCACTAGCATATAACAGCATGAAGTACCACTGCTCTGTACATTTGCAAACTGGAGTAAAAAAAAATCACATATTTTTTAAGGATGTGGTGTTGTTGAATACAGAAAACGTATTGACTAAATTTGTGTGGTAAGTAGGTGTCATCTGATCGGACCTAGTTCAAATCCTATTTGCTGCATTATGATTTTTCTTTAATAATAAATCCTTGATGCTTCTATAATATTATTCATTTACTCATGTCACAATCTGAAGCAACCTTGTTTATGTGTTATTTATATTTACAAGTAGACCTAATTTGGTCCTTGCAGCAATAGGGCCTTCTGGCATGTGCTGATGTAAAAATGTTTTTGGTTCTCAAGGAATTTACATGCCTGTGTAGTTTGTATCTTGTTCCTGTCTGTGTGTCATTTGATAGGTCCATATTCATAGTAGTTTGGGAATATACACGGAAGTCTAGACTAAAATCACATCTTGTTGAGGAATATGATGTGGTCGAAGACAGAAAATGTGTTGAATCAAGTTGCAAGGCGAGTATGTGCCATCTGAGTGGATCTGGTTCAAATCCTGTTTGGTGCTTTATGATTTTTTCTTTAACTTTTTGTGGGCCAGTACAGCCAGTTTTTCAGCATGAATTTTTATCTACGAGGCGTGTTCAAATGAAAACGGGACTTGTTACACCACGCGTGATAGAGCGCACTGATATTGATGACATTTTGCACTAGTAATGAGTATCCAATAATTTACATACGGTCACGTGTTCATCTTCCCAGCATGCATATGTGCTGCAGAAGACTGTTAACAATATGGCGGGTGTGATTCAGAACCCGTCCAAAGTGAATCAGCGTGCTGTGATCCAGTTTCTTTCATTTGAAGGATGTCAAGCAGTAGACATTCATCGGAGAATGAAGGCAGCATATGGTGACAAATGTTTGTCGAGGACCAGAGTGATGGAGTGGGTGCGTATGTTTAAAGACGGACGTGAGTTAACGGCAGATCTTGCACGGCCAGGTCAGGCGCATATTGTTGCAACAGAAGAAGACACTTTAGACAAGCTGCATAAGGCCATCAAGGCTAAGCGACCAGGCAGACTTTCTCAAGGTGTGATTCTTCTCCACGACAACGCTCGTCCGCACGTCGCAAAAATTGTGCAGGAAACATTGGCAAAGAAGAATTGGGAAGTTCTTCATCACCCAGCCTATAGTCCCGATTTATCCCCGTGTGATTTCCATTTGTTCGGACCGTTGAAGAAAGCACTAAAGGGACAGCGATTCAACAGCGACGCAGACGTGAAGACAGCGGTGACCACATGGTTCAGAGAACAGCCACGCAACTTTTTCTCGGACGGCATTCGACGTCTACCTAAACAGTGGGATGCTTGCCTAAATGCATACGGAGATTTTTTCTGATGAACCCAGGTGCATTCTTATTCACAAGTGGTTGCTTTGTTCAATTCCGTTGAAAATATTAAATTGCGTATGATACTTTTTAAATAAATCCACAAGTCCCGTTTTCATTTGAACACGCCTCGTATGACTGATGTCATCAATTTGATTATAAATCATGTAATTATAGGCCTACTTCCTATAGTATGTATTTTATATGTAAATGTTTGGCTATTAATTTTCCATATGTTTACAATGGTTAAACATGAATCTGATAATGAAAAAAAAATAGGACGTAGTAGACATTAAAAAAAATTATGTGATAAAATTAGATAACAAATTTCACATAAAATTTGTGAAAAACTCATTATTTAAACTCATTCTATGCAATTATAGGTTGCCAAACTGCTATATTTATTTGTATATCCATATATATACATACTTCAGGAAAATTATACACGTAATTTTTAATTATAATACATTTTAAAAAATACTTTACAGTGGTCATGCCATAATTTTTGTAGGGCTTTTTTTATATCAATACTAATCTCATGATAGATTGCTGTTTTATTTAATGGCAGTTTTCTTCTGGTGTTTTTGTGTAAGTGAATTATGATATCAAAGAAGAACTTCAGACAATGGTAGAGCTGATTCAGAAGACATATCTGACGTGTAGATATCAAGCCATGAGCAAACAAAAGAAAAGAAATAATATGAGTGATGCTACAAAGAACTTAATATTTTTCAATGTTCTCTTTTGCATGCAATAGAAACAGCTTGTTTATAAATCATGTCATCGACAAAGATAAGGCAGCGACAAGTTGTTAAACAAAAAAATTCAGAACAAAAAAATGTCAAGAAAGAGCTTCAAGATAATAAAATTACAAAGAAAGCCTCAACAAGGTAATTAAGTTTTCTAAATTTAGCATTTTATTTCTTGGCTAGTCATATTTTATTGATTTATCATTTGTGATCTCTAGTCATATTTTATTGATTTATAATTTATCCTGGCTAGTCTTATTTTATTGATTTATTATTTATCCTGGCTATTCATATTGTGAAAAAAATTATAACTAGCCATATATAAAATAGTTTGGACACATTATGAGAATGAACCATAACTAACTACTAACAAGAACATAAAATATAAGAAGATCTGGATAAAAGGTCAGAGGAAGACCTAGAACAAGATGGATAGATAACATCAAGACAACACTAACAAATACGGATTCAATGCAGCCAAGACGACACATGTGGCCTTGGATAGACAACTAAATCTACCAGTCACCACCCCTATGCTTGATGGCAAGTGTGGATATTCTGACCATCATCCACCTGGGGATAGACAGTCATATTTTATTAATTTATCATATTCTATTGATTTATCATTTTAAAAAAAAATTTTCAGCATTTACCATAACAACCATTGAGATGTAGTAGGATGTACATATTTTATCAACTATACTGAAGCCTTTGGTTGCATTGATACTAAAAACTTTGAAACATCATGTGATATATGGACTTTCCTCTGCATGTAATTAAGCTTATCAAAATGCTATAGGGTAGCCTGGGGTAAGATGACACACGGGGTAAGACAGCGAAGCACGTTTTTTTCCAGAGCCTATAGGGTTTTCTGATAGCACACATGACTAGATCAGACGCCAACATTCAAATCTTTAACACAATAAAATTTGATAGGTCAAGGGCGAGTCAATTATCAACAATGTGGAATAACATTTTTTTCACTACCTTCGATCTATTTTTTTGTGCAACTTCTCGCTGTTATCATTAATATTGTGATGTTTTACACAAGATACCAAGCCCTAGGGCATATGACATCAATCTTCAGAAACAAAAATGTAGATTTAAACACCAAAATAACACTATTCAAAACAATTATTATGTAACACTGTGCTACCAATACCAAACATGGACACCGACAAACGTAAACTTGTGACAGCTGAAATGGCATGCTTATGCAGAATCCTAAGAATATTGCTAAGAGAGAGAGTGAGAAATGAGGGCATTAAACAACAAACCAGCACCTCCCCAATCTTGGAATATATTAAGAGCCAACAGATCAAATGGTTTGCACACATCAGCAGACTACCACCAGACAGCATACCACAGCAGGCTATGCGACACAGATACAGTGAAGGCAGGCCTGGAGGCTGACCACGTAAAATATGGACCACCGAAATAAAAGAGGTGACAAATTCCACAATATACTCAGCACACACGAGGGCAGTCTCCAGAGAACTCTTCTACCCCTAACGCTGAAAGACAATAAAGGGTTTAGCAAATAAATAGATAGCCAGGCAGGCAGACAGACAAGTAAGAATGAAGCTATTGGAATTTACGTTCACATGGCAGAGCTAATTGTGTCTAAACAATTACAATTTCTTTTCCTACAGAACTACAAACACAATATGTCCCATTGTGAGAAATTACAATTCATTATGAATGTCTGTATGTATCTTTATTAATTAATCTTTCCGATAAAAATATTCATGATGCTCAATTTACTTTATTTCTGAACAGATGGATCCGTCCATTTCTTATTGCACTTTCTGCTGCATTAGTTGTTCCTTTGTTGATCCTGATTGTTTGGCCTTCACCTGTTACACCAGTGGTAATTGAAGGGTAAGTTACTATGAAATATCTGTATCCTGTGTTGTTCTTAAAATTGTTTTGCTGAAATGTCTCAAACAAAATGTCAAAGGTAAAACATTTTTTCCAATTATTTCTAAAATTCTCACCGGATTCCTTATTTGTAGCAGGACAATTGTATTACTAGATTTCCAGCCGCAGATTTCCACCCTAATTCAGAGAACAGAAATGCATTGTCTGCGTTTTCTTTGCACCAATAGTCTAACACATCTGACTCCTTGTGATAAATAATATGTTCAATGTTTTTACCACTTCCACTGAACTGTCGAATAACAATTATTGTGCCAATCCTGTGTTACCAATGCCAAACGTGGACAACAACAGCACAAGACAAATGCAAACTTGTGACATGAAATAAATGGCATGTTTGCGCAGAATCCTAGGGATATCACTAAGCGACAGAATGAGGATATTAGACAAAGAACCGGCACCCTCCCAATCTTGGAACATATTAAGAGACAACAGATCAAATGGTTTGCATACATCTCTAAATAACTCTGTAGATAACTTACAGACCTACCTGAAGTTGACAGCCCCTTAAGGTCAGAACAAACCCCTTGGAGTAAAAGGTATGTAGTACCAACATACATTCAGACCCATGTGAAAGGAATACTATGCAGGAATGAACAGAACAGTGTGCAGCAAAGGACAGTCACCCTCAGTTTCCTGGATGATGAATATCCACATGATATATGGGGAGTATACACAGATGGGTCAGCACAGAATGCTGTGAGAAATTGAGGTGCAGGTGTATATTAATATATAGAATATCCACACAAGACTAGATATACAATCAGAACACCAACAGGGAAATTCTGCAATAATTATGATGCAGAATTCCAGGGTGGCAACTGAAAAACTGCTGAAGTTCAACCCTGGCCTACAGCCCACGGTATTCCTGACAGATGCAAGGTAAGTCCTTCAAGCTCTCCAGTCTGGAAACCTAACAGACTTACAAAAACTACTCAATGAACTGTCTTACCTGTATAGGGTAACTATGCAACTGATACCCCCTCACTGTGGAATATCAGGAAACGAAAAAGCAGACCAACTGGCTAAGGAAAGTGCTGCTGAAGACCAACCAGATATACCAATTTAGTGCATCCAGCATAAGCATAACTTGTGAAACATTATTTCTATATTACAACCAACATTTTTGGTTGCTGACGTTCTCATATGACAGACATTTTTAGGCTGTTTGTTGTACATAAACAAATTATTCTCCGTCAACTAATAATTTTTTTAATATTTTGTAATGAAATTAGTATACCTATTAGTATACATAGGCTCTATTTAGTGACTATCAATATAAGACAATATACATATTTATTGACTATCAATATAAGACAATATACATATTGATTGACTATCAATATAAGACATAGCTAACAAAACGAGACCTTCATATTTTAGAGGTTTCAAATAAATATGATGACTATTATTTCCTATGTTACTGTCAAGCCATTACCATCAATTTCAAGATGTTCTTCTGTTGCAGGCTCTGCTCTACTACACTACAATCAAACGTTCTGCATTTCATATTATTGAACTGAATTTCAACAAACTTCAACATGAAACATAAATTTGACAAACACAACTCAAATATCTAAAACCTGTGCGGATCTTGCTGAAAGAAAGCCATTATTCAGAAACAGAAACAACATCATAACAAGCCAACACTTTGTCTTCACCATATAAATGACATTTTCTTTGTGTTTGGAATAAATGTAAATAATGATTTGCCAAATAATAATTCAAGCAGCATATATATGGCATGTTTCTTCAAAATTAAGCATATAAAACACACTTTCAGAACAATGTCTCAAAGCAGCACCGCACATTGCAGACAATTCTAATAATGTCAAAATATAAACATGCATTCATTATTCTGCTAGACTTGTAACATGCCCATCTCTGCGTGATGTCACTCTCCCAAACTCTTTGCTTCTAGCACACCAGTCAACTCTGGTGGTTCTGACAACCTGAGGAAAAAATGTAGATGCATTAGTTATTCTGCAAGACTTGTAACATGTCCATAAGTGGTTTGAATTCAATGATAATGTTAGTATTAATGAAATGTAGTGTGTGTGTTCTCAATATTTACAAAAATGCCATGGATGTGTTAAAGATGTCATAAGTACAAAGTCCACACACGTTGTGAATGAAGTACCTTCTGATCTTCCCATGCTTACTAGCAAGCCTTGCAGTTCTAGTAGGAATATTTTTTCAAAGCATGAGGTTGATGTGACTAAATACAAGACAATATTTCCTCCACAAATCGTAAATGCATCAACCTCAATGTCACATATTGCATGTGCATCAAAATCTTTTTCTCATACCAATTTTTTCTCAGGTTGTCAGAACCACCAGAGTTGATTAATGTGCTAGAAGCAAATAGTATGGAAGAGTAACATCACGCTGAGATGGGGGGGCATGTTACAAGTCTAGCAGAATAATTAATACATGTTTACAATTTTTTTCTAAGGTTGTCAGAACCACCTGAGTTGACTGGTGTGCTAGAAGCAAATAATATTTTGAACTATGCAGAGCAAATTTATGTTGACCATGTACATGGCCCAGAATCAATTGTTATTGATGGAGGTAAGCTCTTGTAGAAATATTTTATACTACAACAGCTTTGTTGTTTTTTCCAGGAAAATGATGAAAGTGAGAAACTGTTACTAAAATAAAAACAAACCAAAAAATAAGGTACAAAGAAAGTAAATATAAGGAAGCTTTTTCTGTCCGGTTGACATTTCCTTCATAGAGCATTAGGAATTTTCTTCCAAAATTCTGCACTTGAGAAGACTGCACAATTCATGACATTGTACCAATCTCTACAAAACCTTTTGAGGTTTGAAGGAAAATTCTAGAAAAATTTGTATTAAAAAAAAGTGCAATGAGAAACATTAACCTATAATTGCTAAAGTCAAACTTTGCTGCCTGACACAATAAATAAGTGACAGACTCACTATTCCTCATGCGCTTGTGTCTTGTTAGGGTCTGAAAGGGAAGCATATAATATCAATATTGTGATCTTCCATGAATGTCATAAGAGGCGATTAAGGAGTTTCTAAGCTTGGGGTTTTGCTGTCCAATACCATAATCCAAAGTCATACTGAGTCAGATGTGTCAGGCCAAAATACAAAGATATTGATGGAAGCCATAAACCATAACACAACACATTACATTATCCGAACTACATCATGCTAACTCGCAGGAGTTTGAGAATAAAAGACGAAGATTCATATTGAGAATGAAGGACGACGACTCATAGCAAACATATTTTCTAGTTTACATATTTTAGACTCAGGGTTATTAGTTAGTTAAGGTGTACACTATGTTTAATAAATCACGAAAACCTATTCCCAATACATTTAGATTAAAAAATGAAGATTTAAGTCGCCAGATCCTTAAGGCTCTCTGGACTCATCTATAGGTGTTCTGATTTCCACATGTCCTTCAGCATGTGATAACTGGCTGTTCTGGTTCTCTGTTAGTTATCTTATTTTTATTCCTATATGCCGTTTGTTTCTTGCAACACCACTCTTCACGCCCAGGTCCTGCATTCTAGCCATAGACATGGAAGAAGAAATACACCCCATATTGTCCAACCGGCCTAACTTCTTGATTGCATTCAAAATATCAGCACGGTCTATTGAACTTCCATCAGTTACTGTGGCCAGCTCTTTCATTCCCTTGACATCCCCGTGTCAATGGAGGTGCAACAATTAATCTAACTCAATTTCTAGACATTGACAGTTGTTTAGGAAACGGAGATGAGGAAAGACGGACAAAAGAGAAAGACTCAAATGCAAATATTTTGTCACTGTGACTTGATCACACGGAAAGTTCAGTAATTAAAGATACTGATCAACGAGTTACATTTTTGATGAATGACAGTCTGCAAAACACAGAAAGGTAATGTGCATATAAACTGTCTACTTAAAAGATATTTTATGGTGGTGTTAGCTGTCCCATTCCCCATTCCATAGAGGGCCAAAGTGACTCAGATGTCATGCTGAAGTAAGATGTGTCAGGTCAAAATATGCAGATATCGATATTAAACTGTAAATCATGACATAACACATTCTGTTCTGACTACATTCTGCTAATCTGCTGGAGTTTAATCATGAACACAGAAGCAGACTTAAAAGGTGACACTTTTCTATCTAAGTATGACTCCATTCCATCTAAGAATGAAGTAGGACACAACACACCCATATATTACTCCGTGCCAACAGGTGAATTTTAAACAGCTGATGACATGTAAAAACAATATTTAAACAACATTTTTTAAAAATCGTTTAAAAACCAAATTTAAGAACATTATTATTGCACACTTAATACTGGATTAATGGGTTCTGTTTCCAACAACCAATCAGAAGCACTGATTTACTTCATTCTTTGATGGAACCGAGCATATATGGTAGTAAGTTAACTTTCATTCTAGATCATATCTACACTGGAACAGCAGATGGATGGGTCAACCACATTCATAAAGGCGTTGTTCAGAAGATTGCCACATTTGGAAAAGATCCCTGTGGTATGTTTTTTAAAAACTAGATTTATAATTTGACTTGCTGTGACTTAACAAGAATAATTGTGAAAGGTTCATTTATCAATGCCACTAGTAAGTACTAATATCACACTCATATATAGAAGGGGACTACATAGACTTATGTAGTCTTCAGTAACCTCACAAATGGGAAAAATGAGTTGGTTAAAGAGCTTGATAAAGACCTTTTGGTAGAAATATCGATTAGTTCTGTTGTAGGCTCTCTAAAACCTATTTAATTAATTTGTAAAATAATTATCTAACTATATGGTACACTGTTTTACTGCATTCTGCCATTCATTTAATATAACACCCAGTGCATCGACATTGATTCTATCTATTAACACATTGCTACCATAGTGAGACATTCAGTTTCTTCATAATAGCCAAAAGTCTCAGGGAAAGCCATTTTATTTTGTAGTAAAATTAGTACTAAATCTTTTACAACTCTATTCTGATCTAAGTATTTATAAATGTTATTAATAAACTATAAGTTAATGTTTAACTACAAACTGATATCTCATGCGAGCAGTTATATAGTTAATCGTTATATTATCATCATTGCACACAGGATATATCCACACATCCATAGGTGTTCTGATCTATCCCTGACTATATCCACAATTACATGACTCTGTAGAGATCATATACTCAGTTATATAATTATTGTCTGACTGTTTGTAGCCGGGGCCCAAAAGGAGAGAAAAGAATAGCAAAACTGTTTACCTTTCATGCATGTCATAAGAGGCGACTAAGAAAGTTATGGGTTTGGAGGCTGTCCCATTCCATATAGGGTCAAAATGATCCAGAAGCCATGCTGAAGTCAGGTGAAGTCAAGCTGAAAGGTGCAGATATTGCAAATCTGTAAACAATGACACAACACATTCTGTTCTCTGGATTACATCCTGCTAATCTGCAGGAGTTTGAGAACAAATGCAGAAGAATAGGAAGTTAGTCATCAGATCATCATCATTGCACATGGGATACACCCATTGGTGCTCTTGTCTCTTTCTGAGTATATCCACACTTACACGACTCCATAGAGATAATATACTCAGTTATATAGATAAGTAAGAACAATTAATTTGTGGACACAACTTCAGACAGAAAGTGATTCTCTAAATATGTGGGTCTGTGGCTATATCGATGGTGACACAAGCAGCAGCAAAAAGGTAAAACATGACTAGCTAGTTTGAGTTTGGTTACCAGTACATTATATGGGCAACAGGTTGCAATATGCAGCTGGCCTACTAGTGATACGGTAATAGACATCCACAGCTTAATAACTGGGAGTGGTTAAAAAATTAACATATTGGTTACGATCTTTCAAAGTCAGATGTGTTGGGCCAGCCATTGGTACAAGTAAGATGTCAACATAACACATTTCTGTTCTCTAGACTACATCCTTCTGAAAATTTATTGTGACTATCCTACTACAAGAGAGATCCACTAGGAGTTTGAGAATGAACACAACAATAAACTAAAAGTAATTTTATTAAAGAACTTATTACCATATATTTTCAAATATAAGCTAAGAATTTGTGGACATTTATTAGAAATTGATTCAGGGGTCTCTGCCTATAAACGTGTACAACACAATTTTTATAAAGAATATGTCAAATACCTGTAACAGAGGAAAAAAAACTTACTAGTAAAAAAATCCCAAAATTGGTTTACACTTTACTGACCAGCAATCCAGAGAGTACTTATCTTCCATAAACAAGGTTGTTCACAAATTGTTTGGACGTTGACATCACCATTTTAAAAAACCCATATACAATCAAACTAATGTGAGAGAGCTTCGAAACTTTCTATGTGTCATAATGAATGTTTGCATTTTCTGAATGAATTTGAAATCCCTAGAGTTATTTCAAGAGCAAAATCCTACTTATCATAACATGGATTTGGATTTATATTAATTTCTTTATATTTCAAAATCTCCATCTAGAAGTGTGGTCATTATTCATGATTAATACTTATAAATGACATCAATAGACTGTATCTCATGGGTGCTGCTATTTTAGAATAAAATACTATCCTGAATGAGATTATTTAGTAACACTATCGCTACTGTCTGCGTATTTCTGAAGTATAATAGTTTCGACAATCGTCGAAGTTGGTCACCAAGGATATATAACAATTGCGACTTTGGTAGAATGTGGTCAGTAAAGGGAATGGTATGGTAAGCAGAACACTTATGGGAATTCCACTGAGCAGTGATGTTGGTTCCTAATCAAGAATCAAGTATTTTTTAATATGGTAGTGAATGTTCCCTTTTTCATTCCTTGGAGGAGTATTAGGGAATACAGTTTGAGGGCTAAGTAATTTGCACTACATTTATAGTTGAGAAAAGCCAGTGGCCATTGTAAACTCATTTGTGTGCTGCTGGCAATATTGTTTCTAATTTCCTGAAGATTTAAAATAAATTAGTTGTGTTGTCTCTACTTGTTTTTTTTATGTATACATGTGTGTATTCCTTGATGTAGGCCTTTTGGTCGAAATGTTTATTTGTTTATGTGCCTATGTGTGTTTCATGTTATTAAACAAACTTCATTACCCCATTTCATGCTTTATCTACTCAATTTCAATTTTGCGCAGTGAGTACATATTTTTGATTAAAACAAATTACAGGTTTAATGGGATGATAGAACCTCAAGGAAGTATGAGGTTGTCTTTCTTGTTTCCTATGCCAGGTGGTGGAGTTTTACATTGAGTTCCAATGTAAAACAGTTTAATTTTAACAGTTTAATCCAGTTTAATTTTTAATTCTCTGGTATTTGTTTTAATGGGGAAATTTTCTAGAACTTCAGTCTCATATGGCTGTTTTACTCAGTGTAGTTGTAGGGTGCAGTGCCACAAGCTAGACAGTCTTCTACTCCAGAGCGGACTTTTCTGTGACTTTCTTACAATCTCATAGCATGCTACAGATAAAAGGGTTGGTACCTCCCCAGCAGTCCAGGCACGGGTCTTCAGTCAGCAGGCTTTGTCACAGCAGAGATCATGGGGTTGTCAACCTCACACCCAACTTCCTTAGTTCACCCTATGACATGCATGGCAAGTGTTAGTGTTACTATTCTGTGCTTCCCTTTCAGGCCACATAAACACTAATGTACTGTAGCATTTCCCCAGATGTTTTAATGATGTTCGACTAGATACATTGCTTCTAATATATTTATATTTAAAATTTGTTAACTATACCTGAAACATAGATCTTCTTGTTATTTGTAGATTACAAGTACATTGAAAAACCCTCTATAGCATATTGTTTTATAGTAAATTTATTTTCCTATTTAACAATGCTTTTCAGAATTCCCAGTTATTTTTATCCTTTATTGTTTATGCTGTATATAGTGAATTTCTCTTATTACATAAATATTTCATTGGTCAGGACCTAGTAGTTATAATAAGATTTGACTGCTGATTTCTGCTATTACATAAATATTTCGCCGGTGCAGGTCAAGTTATTATAATGGTATTTGACTGTACTCTCTGTGAATATTATCTTTTATAGGCGGTTACCATAATGAGAACACCTGTGGAAGACCTCTGGGAATGAGAATGGGCAAGGATGGCTTTCTTATTGTGGTAGATGCATATTATGGCTTGTTCAAGTTGAATGTGGTCACAGGTATGCAGTGTTCTGTTTCTTTGTTGTAGAGTGAAAGTATTAAGAAGACACATTGTATGAGTATTCTGTGCACATGAGGATGTGTAATGTACTTTTGAACTTAAAAACATTTATTATTTAACTCTTTCCTGACCAATCTCCGATATTTTGGCTCTTTAAATAAGCTCTATGGGACTAATAACTGATATATTGGTTTCTAATACTCCCCAGCATTAGAGTGCGACATCAGGTAGCACAAGTTAAGTCTTACCTTAAAGTGACAGAATACAACCACCACCCAGTACACCATCGTCTAGATGAGTCAAAGGGAAAACGAATCAAGCGTGGAAGATCATGGATGGCAGAGGCTGAAGACACACTGCGAATAGTATGTGAATTGGAAGAAATAGGAAAGGGCAGTGAATGGGTAGAGGTAGACACTGAGAAGAAATCACTGACTAAAGTGATAATACAATTAGATAAAGCGTGTCGAAAATGGACGGCAGTCAGGGCTCAGGATACATTGCACGAACTCGCCCAACTACACTCACAACCACAAGACATAATTATATACACAGATGGCTCTGTTAGCAGAAACACAAATAAAAGCAGTTGGGGTTTTGTTGCCTACAGAAATGGCGTGAAGTTGGTTGAGAAATCTTCAGCATATTCTACTGTCACATCGAGCATGAGGATGGAGATAGAGGGAGTTACAGCAGCTCTTAATTGGTTGATAACTGATACATCAACACACGCGGTAATACAGACTCTCAAAGCATGTTGCACAAGATAGAAAAGTTCATGCTAAGAAAAGAATTATGGGACTTATTGAATAACTCAGTTGTCCAGAGAATTACATGGATATACTGCCCTGGTCATGCTGGGGTCAGAGGATACAAGAGAGCCGACTTATTGGCAGGCAATGCGGCGATAAACGGCACATTGCTGAGAAGAGATAAAGCAGATTTAATAAAGGCAGTAATAAATTCATTTCAAGATGCAGATGATGTCAATGAGGTTGAGAACGTACACATAAAGAGAATGTTAGAAATGGGAGTATTCAGAGGTGAGGGGAGGAAAAGTAATTTTTTTGGAAAGTCCCGAAGATCACACAATCAACACCTGACCGGAACACTATGACTCAACATACACTGGGATGGCTGCTGGAGCGGAGGACAGAGCACTTATGGGAATGTCCCGCGTGCTGTGAAGCCAGTTTCTAATCAATAATCAAGAGATATTGGTTTTGGCTTCCATCAACAATAATTTTATCAGTTTATGCTTCATGGTTCACTAGCATGGATTTTTATGTTAATGCAATTCTTTACTGCTACATGTGAGAATACTTTCACTTCCATTTTTGCTAAACAAACTTCTTTTTTGTGTGGAACATTTGCTGTTTATTTGTGAGAAATAATGGCACGTCTATGAGTGGTACTGTTGGCAGTCAGTGTTTTGCTTCATTTAGAGGAACAGAGTGTGTGTGTGTGTGTATATATATATATATATATATATATATATATATATATATATATATATATATATATATATATATATATATATATATATATATATGGTGTAATCTAAGCACAATGAAGTCAATCCTCTAGTTTTTAGCCCTTTTTTATATAGTGAAATTAAGGACAGATGAAAGAACATATTAGAACGCTCAATTAGAGGACAAATCAAAAGAATGTGAATGGAAGATCACTGATTGAGAGGGAATGATCATAGAACACTGAAAAGGAGAGACACATCAAAGAATACTATTCTAACAAGTATGTAGTATTACTGGGTAGTATTAACTACCTAGCAGAGTCTTTGGCATAATATATGTTTCAGAAACTTGTATCACTAATAATGAAGGAGCAAGCAGTGGTCATCAGACTCAACAATGAGTAATTTTGGTCATTACTACAGAGAAGTTCTCACTCCAGTATAGAGGTTGAAATGGAAGCACGCTAGACAACCACAGAAATGGCTTACAACAGGAGAGATAATGTGCACAGAAAATTTGTGCTGTTGACAGATGCTCTTTCAGTTGTCTCATTATTAAAACTACACAAGAACATAGGAGGTTTTGGAGGTGGCATTGGCTGTCACATCCCATAGAGGGAAGTGACCCAGAAGCTATGCTGAAGTGTCAGGTCAAAAGGCACGGATATCGCAGCCAAACTAAACTATGGCACAACACATTCCGTTTTTCGGACTATGTCCCGCTAACCTGCAGAAGTTTGAGAACGAAGGCTGAAGAAGAAGATTGAACTGAGGGAATATGATTGTATCTGTCTTATAGTTCCCAGTAAAGAAGGTGATCATGTGCCACACAAAAAAATGTATGACCAGCTATAAGAAAATAAGAGGAGACTATAGTTACAAAAATACCATGACAAACACAATGTATGACCAGCTATAAGAAAATAAGAGGAGACTATAGTTACAAAAATACCATGACAAACACAATGTATGACCAGCTATAAGAAAATAAGAGGAGACTATAGTTACAAAAATACCATGACAAACACAATGTATGACCAGCTATAAGAAAATAAGAGGAGACTATAGTTACAAAAATACCATGACAAACACAATGTATGACCAGCTATAAGAAAATAAGAGGAGACTATAGTTACAAAAATACCATGACAAACACAATGTAGACTATCAATATTACTACCTGTGTTTTGTTGGGGCCTGAAAGAAGAGCAAAGAATAGTGATATTGTTACCTGCCATGCATGTTGCAAGAGGTGATTAAGGAAGTTTTTGGGGGTGAAGCTGGCTGTTCCATCTCATAGAGGGTCAAAGTGTTACAGAAACCATGCTGAAGTGGGATGCTTCATGCTGAAAGGCGCATATATTGCAGTCAATCTGTAAACCAAGCACAAATATTCCGCTCTCTGGACTAAATCCTGCTAATTTGCAGGAGTTTGAGAAAGAACGCAGAAGAAGAAGAAAACCAAGTATCCTGGAGATACCAGGTACAAGATCACGCCAACCCATGTCTTTGTCTTTATTCTTTTTATTCTTTCATTTACTCATCTTTTTGTTCGTTATGTTTCCACATATATTTATGATTTTTATGTACTTCCTGACCTTCTGGCATCTCATTTCCATATTTCCGTTGGATACATTTGTTGTGATAATTTTTCCATTCGTCGTCTTTTTGGTGTATTGTGTGTATCTTGATAGAGACCTTTCAGTTGAAATGTTAAATATGATTTGTGTATTGCAATTTATATGTTTTCTTGTGTGCACATCATTCCCCACTAGTTTTAATTATAGTCTGTTGTATCTGATTGCCTGTGTTTTACGTAAGTACAATTGTTGTTATGTTTCACACAGTTACCTTGTATTGATTTGTCATCTGTTTCAGGAGATTATGTTCCTCTCTATTTGGCTACAACACCCATCAATGGAAAAGAGGGCACATTTCTTAACGACTTGGACATCGCACCAGATGGGAAAATCTATTTCTCAGACTCCAGTACCAAATGGCAGAGAAATCAGTTTATGAATATTTTCTTAGAGGGAATTCCAAATGGAAGGTGACTTAATTATATCATTCATTCGGAAATACACTTGAAGAGAGAAAGGGTTCAGTACCTGATGGGCTCAGGCGCTATTGGGACAAGGACGCTCAGCTCGAGAACGCCTTGCTCTCAAACGCGTGGTGTGAGACTCAAACTTGGACAAGGGGTACACGATGTCGGTGAATGACACCTCGGCTAAGAGGGCGAAAGAGCCAGGGTCCAACTCCTCTGTTGAGTTCTTCCCCTTAAGGAACCAGGCTCATGGATGAGAAACGGTTCAGTACCCAATGGGCACAGGCACAGCACGTCCAATTACACGAGGCAAGTTCATAGACAGTGGAACACCTCGTTTGAGTGAGACGAGAGCAAGAAAATCGTCTGGGCGAAGAGTCTTCACTACGCGTGCCTGGAGACAGATATAGAGGCTGTCACAGGCTAAGGGTAGCCCACCCGAAATGTCAAGGCATGCCGAAATCGGATGTGCTAGGCCTACAAGGCGCATAACGGTGGCACAACGTAATCACGCTCCCGGCGGAAATCGCACGGATATCCGTGATGGTTACAATGGAGCGAACGACAAACAAACAAACAAATATCATTCATTGACATAGTTTTACAATGTATTTATGTTCCTTTGTGTGAGAGAAAATTCATCATCATCATGTAGCATATCCTAGACAGGATGTAGCAATCATTACAGCCTTTCAAAATTCCTGCCTATCTTGAGCCAATCTTCCTGCATTTGTGAGTTTCATGTTGAGGTGGTCTTTGATATCTTGCACCCATTATCTTTATGTCTACCATTTTTTCCTTACCCTGGCATCATCCCCTCCATTATTGTCTTTTCTAAGCTGTCATGTCATTTTATATGGCCAAAATATTTTAATTTCTAGAGGGAACCATGTTATTTAGCCAGTTTTCTTTTACTTTTATTTCTATCAGAATGTCCCTATTAATGATCCAATGTGGTACCCCTAAAACCCTGATGAGTTATGGGTTTATTGCTATTGATTGATCAAGAAAATTGAACTTGCTGTGTAAACATGTTAAATTGCAAATACGAAGAAGAAGAAACTCCATTATCTCAATTACGCTGTGCTTGCAGTAACAGAAATTTTGTGTGTGAGATCTGAACTACTAAATATCACACCCCCTACCTTTCTCCCTCCCCAATGAATATATAAGTTAAAATCCTGGACTTGTTTTGTTTTTGTCTTATATCAGCAACTACCTTTGATGTATGTAGACAGTAAAGTTATTTGATTATTGAAAAATGTAATTTACAGTAATTGAACTATTGATTGACATTTTATGCACTATAATTGTATTTTTGTGCATACCAGTTACACTAATGAATTCATTGTAATTTATACATCTTTAATAACTCCAACTGACACACAGTTATGAGCTGATTTGCTTATTGAGTCTTATAAATGTACCAGAAATGTTGTACACCACATGTGTATGTGTTTAAATGATGAGAAAACCTCAAGAAATATGTGTACATTATTTTTCCCTGACTACACACAGACTGAAAGTATTGGAGATACTTTATATATAAAAATGTACAATATGATTACATTGTATATATCACAAATAAGACATTCTTCTTCTGCGATCAATTATTAAACATCTAGTACAGGGGTGGGCAAACTACGGCCCGCCATTGGATATTTTGCGGCCCTCAAACACATTTTTAAATACACGAACGATCGTAACAAATGATTTTTTTTCCCATTAATATTACGCAGAAATCCATTAGAATTTTTAAAATCTTACAAGCAATTACATACATCTCATTAGGAATTAGTTATATCAATAAAGTTGTAACTGTATGTGTATGGTGTTTTTAAATCTTCATTAAAACTATTGATATGAACCCATATTGTAACTATGCAACATAATATTTTTCAAATATTGTTAAAATATTTGCAAAACCTTTCATCCATATTAGAAAATATACTGTTATAGTGTAAGTCTGTTAGAAATGTAATTTATTTCAGAAGTTATCTACATTATGTAAAACTACCTTTCTTTACAATAAAAATATTTAATAGATTACTTACCGAGAATTTTAAACAAAAACATACATAATATTATATGCGGCCCTCCAATAGCTTTACAATTTTCAATGCGGCCCTTTGCACAAAAAGTTTGCTCACCTCTGATCTAGTACAATGTTGGTCATGCATAGAGAGAGGTTTGTTTTACATCATTCTGGTATACAACCTCTTTTTCAGAGAAGCTTCTGTGGGTCAGATTGTTGGTCTGTAAACAGCAAAACTGGGACAATTCTGTAGTATTTGTTCTGGTGTCTCTGTTGCTGTTCCACAGATGCAGGCCACAGAGTCGCTGATATCAATTCGGTTAAATGTGCTTTTTTAGATGGCAGTGTTCCCTTCTCAGTTGAAATATTGTGACCTGTTCATTTCTCCTCAATTTGTTGTCTTGCTCGGGGCTATAGTTTCCTTTTAGTTCTCTCCACTAAAGTTGCATAGATTGTTTTAGCCTTTAGTTACGCAGGTCTGACGGAGGTTGCCTCCTGTTTTGCCAATTTGTCTGCTTTTCGTTACCAAAGTGTGAGATGTAAAGGGTACCACATTGCTCTTGAAGGACCCAAGGTTAGCAGATAACCAAGATCCCAAAAGTACCTTTATTTGGTGCACCCTGGAAACAGAAATACTGCTGCTCGTGCTGATTCTGGATAAATCTTTTAGGGATCATGTCCGTGAATGCGGAGGCAGCAGATGAAAAGAGAATTGCAAAAGAGATGGGCAATATCTCAGAAACCTGCGCCAATATATGCACCAACACTGTTTACACACAATGGCGCCAGTCAGTCTGATGAAAGCATTGGTGAGACAGCCAATGCAGAAGTTAGTACTGAGCAGATGTTATGAGAAATATCAAGAGTCAGTGCATCAGTCTCCATAAAGATAACATATTGAGTACACAGAGAGGGAAGCACAGCATCAGATGGCAACACCGAGTGCAAAGAGAATGGGTAAACATTTCAAGGAAATCAAAACTAAAGTATTGTTAGCTCGAGGCAAGCTTCTATCTACCAGTGCTCCCAGCCTGGACCCAACCCTACTGTTTTTTTAAAATACCGGAATCATCCTCACGGAGAGGAAAGGTTCAGTACCCGATGGGCACAGGCACAACTGTCCAAGGAGACAAGCTGGAGAACAAACCTCTAGTCCCAGGTGCTCCTAAATATGTATATAGATTCAGACTCGGATGATGGGTTCACGACATTGATGAATGGCACTTTATCTAAGAGGGTGAACGTGCCCAGGTCCAACTCTTCTGTCGAGTTCTTCCTAAACCAGAGCCAGGCTCACGGATGAGAAAAGGTTCAACACCGGATGAGCACAGGCACAATATGTCAAATTACATGAGACAAGTTCACTGGCTGTGGAATACCTCATGCAAGATAGACATGAAGGACAAACCGTCTCTGCGCAGGGTAAAAAATACACATTCGCCAACTGGCTGTCACAGACTAGAGTAGTCCACCTGAAATGTCAAGATGGTGCAAACACAAGAAACGAAAAGAGAAAAAGTTATCATGGATGCCACAGTGAGCTGACATAAAGATATCAATAAGACATTGAAAACTATTGTTCAATTTTACAAACAACATAGCGAATGAAAGAAGAAGAAGACTAACAATGTTTTTATTTCAGGACATTGTGGAATCCTGAAGACATCTAGTTTCTAAGTCTAGAAAATAAGTAGTTATAATGTAGGGGATGTTGTACCAATAATTCAATGTGATACTTTTCAAGACTACTGATGTATGACCCAGAAACAGGAAGTACTACACAGCTATTGAATGAAATCCTTTTTGCTAATGGTGTACAGTTAAACAAGGATAAGAGTGCTGTTCTCATTGCAGAAACAGCTAAGGCAAGAATTCTAAAGTAAGTACAAATATTTTGTGACATTCTAAAGTAGGTACAATTATTTTGTGACATTCTAAAGTATGTACAAATATTATGTGACATTCTAAAGTAGGTACAATTATTTTGTGACATTCTAAAGTAAGTACAAATATTTTGTAATATTCTAAAACAGGTACAAATATTAGTGTTTTTAAAGAAAATTTTATTTTAAAAATTCTTCACTGCATACAGCTAACATATTTGATAGATATTTCTCATGGCATACAACAAACATACTATGTTTGATAGACATTTTTCATGGAATACAACAAACATACTATATTTGATAGATATTTCTCATGGCATTCAACAAACATTTCATAGATATTTCTCATGGCATTCAACAAACATACTATATTTGATAGATATTTCTCATGGCATACAGCAAACATATTAGATAGATATTTCTCATGGCATACAACAAACATATTTGATAGATATTTCTCATGGCATACAGCAAACATATTTTATAGATATTTCTCATGGCATACAGCAAACATATTTGATAGATATTTCTCATGGCATTCAACAAACATACTATATTTGATAGATATTTCTCATGGCATACAGCAAACATATTTGATAGATATTTCTCATGGCATACAACAAACATTTGATAGATATTTCTCAAGGCATACAACAAACATTTGATAGATATTTCTCATGGCATACAGCAAACATATTTGATAGATATTTCTCATGGCATACAACAAACATACTATATTTGATGGATATCGTGGATACATTTTCATGTAATCTAAAATAATTCTCTAGATATGACTTGAAGACAAAGCAAGTCACGGTGTGGGCTGACAACCTTCCAGGGCTCCCAGATAACATTCGTTACAGCAAAATCACTGGGACCTACTGGGTTGGTCTGGCCCAGAATAGACAAAAAGGAAGATTTTCTCTGACTGACTTCCTGGCTCCTCTGCCATGGCTAAGATCAGTTCTGGCAAAGGTAAGAACTTCCCTAGCTTTGACCTTTAATTATGTCTGCCCTACCAGAGGCAGTGGTAATATATGTAAAATGAAGTTTGATCTTAGTACACAACTTATCAATCATGGTAAAGATTCCATGGATCTCTAGATACTGGGACACACTCTGAGTTAACCACATCATGATGACAATTGTAAGCACTGCACGGAGTATCTTTAACACAGTATTATGAGTTTCTATAGGTTTTGAGCTATACTGGTGAAAACTTGTCAGATTGGTTATTGTCCCTGTGTTGCTGGTATCCTAAAGGGGAGCAGAGAATAGCAACACAGTTTACCTTCCATGCTTGTTGTAAGAGGTGACTAAGGAGGTTTTGGGGTGGAGTTAAATGTCAGATCTCATTAAGGATCAGTGATCAAGAAGCTATGCTGGAGTCAGATGTATTAGGCCGGAAGTCACAGATATCGCAGCAAAGTTGTAAATCATGACAGCACATTGCATACCTGGACTACATTCTGCTAATCTGCAGGAGTTTGAGAATGAACGCAGAAGACAAACAAAGGACAGACGGAAAGGTATCATCCAGCAGGCGTCGTAGAACACTCTGAGCATGTTAAACAGAAAGGCACATTGGTCATCTACTGCACCCCGACACACACTCAGTCATCTTCACTTTGTCGTGCAACTGAGACTGTGTGTAGAGGGCAAGAGAGTGAGGTTGATGACATTGTGTAACTCTCCCTCACTTTAATCCAATTTCATAGCGCAAGTCATGACATCATATCTTAAGATCTATTACATTTCTACTCACACTGTAACATGTCTTTTAGACACCAGATTGGACACATCAGTCATCGTGGACTCATAAAACACACAAACCAAACTTCATCTTTCTTAATGTGTTCATCTTCACTTCCAAAGGGGGAACAGCATCATCAAGAATAAATGCACAAGAAGAAGGAGTGGTTATAACATCATGAGACAATTTTCACAAGTCTAACTAGAAATTCAGTGGACTTTAAACAAGACAATATCCAAAAGAATAAATTCATTCGAAATAAAGTGTTACAGAAAGATCCTATGAATAATATGGACAGAGAAAAAGAAGAACATTGAAATTACTGAAACTAAATGAAGGGTGACTTCTAAATACCATCATAAGATAGAAGCTACAGTATTTTGGACACTTAATGCGACATGATGGTATCAAAAAGCTGGTTCTGGAGGGGGAGTACCAGGGGAGAGAGAAGAAGAAGACCAAGAAGATGATGGACCAGCAATATCGAAGATGCACATGTCTCTGGTAAATGCAGGCCTGCTTGCCCAGAAGAGAGAGGCGTTCAGTGTATCCATGATGAAGACAACATTCTGGAAAGAATATGTCACTTAGTATATATATATATAGCTAGAAAATGTACATACTGTGAAAGAACTCCCAGCAATTTTTTTTTACAACCATTATTGTAATGGAGCATATCTCTCTCTTGTATATCCTTGTATACTAAGATTCATGAAGATTCTTAACAAAGATCACAGTCAGTTTACTCCATAAGTTATTTGTCATGTCTAGGAATAGTACCATCCACAGGAAGGTCACAGTTAACATTGTAGTTTTTGTTGGAATTATAATCTGACATATTTCTTAGAAACAAAAAGAGTTGGTAGCATATCCTATTCAGGGCATAGCGATTGACCCATGATTTTTGGACTTGATTTTCTAAGCAATATTTATGATATAAATTATGCTATATATGTATATTTATTGCTCTCAGTATGTTGTCATTGTTTTCTGAATGCACAATTGCCTGTGATGTAAATTGAGCCTGGCACTTTGGCCATCCAAAGTGAGCTCTGCACTTTCTGAGCCGGATCTTAGAAACAAGAGTTTCAAAATTGTAAATTGATGCTTTGATTCTTGACCTTGGACCTTGCTTATCAGGATCAAATCTACTAATTGGTAGCATAGACTAAGATTGTGTGGTGATGATGTAATTCCTTTCCTGTCAAGATGGTTCTTGACAGACCATAGCCTTTCTGAAAATTAAGTCCGTTGGGTGACTCATATTCATGATTGTGTTAGGAAATAAAGTCTGTTGGGTGACTCATATTCATGATTGTGTTAAGAAATAAAGTCTGTTGGGTGACTCATATTCATGATTGTGTTAGGAAATAGAGTCTGTTGGGTGACTCATATTCATGATTGTGTTAGGAAATAAAGTCTTTTGGATAACTCATATTCATGATTGTGTTAGGAAATAAAGTCTGTTGGGTGACTCATATTCATGATTGTGTTAGGAGGTTTATGGATGCATGTTTGTTCCCTAAAAGGAGGAGTTCCAGTGCAGCAGTGTCCCAGGATCATCATGACCTGCCAGGTGCATTGTATACAGGTATATACTTTTGGGTCAACTAGTTCTTCATTCTTCCATCAGATTTATTGACACATCTGCAGAGATAGTACATCTGGCATTCCCCATCACCAAGGACACTGTCACAAAGGGTCAATGATGCAATTTCCGCTGGCCAACCATAACTTTGTCATTCCTGGGGATTTTTTGATAGAAGATAAAAGTATTAAATTGAGGCAAGTTATGTATTTAACCCATGAGTTGGAGATAACAGAACATACAACAGGAAACACATAACTGTAAAGATGAATGTTGAAGTCATTCGCACGGGAAGAAAAGCTACACCATATATAGTCATATCATTTACTAGAAGAACAATGTAGCGTGATCATTTGTCTTGTAGACTACTGGTAAGATGTATAGTTCTTCCTCAGATGACTAAGAATCTATATTTGAAAGTAAAAAATACTTTGAGGCAGCCAACAATAATCAGTACACATTACACCAGTCTCTAGGCAGAACATAGGAAGGACATCTAACGAGGAATGTCTCGTATTGCAGAAATACATTCTCAGAGAATGTCAGCTGACAGAAGAAGGAAGAGACAGTGAAGATACAAGCAAGAGAGAAAGTCTTTAACGACTCTGCTGACTACACACACATACTAATGATATTAAGGCACTAGTCAAGCATGGTATAGACTGAAAGGACAAGATTAAGGCACTAGAGTCAAGCATGATATAGACTGAAAGGACAAGATTAAGACACTAGAATCAAACATGGTATAGACTGAAAGGACAAGATTAAGACACTAGAATCAAACATGGTATAGACTGAAAGGACAAGATTAAAACACTAGAATCAAACATGATATAGACTGAAAGGACAAGATTACGGCACTAGAGTCAAGCATGGTATAGACTAAAAGGACAAGAGACCAATGTTTCCATAGAACTACATTAACTGCGACAATTGTCATGTTAGACTCAATGATGTGAAATATTTGAAATGGTATGAGTGGATGTCATCTACTTACATGGATCTTTTGCCCTGAAAACAAAATAATAGACATGATTTCATCCAGAGTATCTAAAGTCTGATAATTGCAGCTGGATAATGGGAACATAATGAAGTTGATTATTTACTGAAAATTAGATTATGTGCTGCAAGTAATAATATATCTGTACTTCAACTGAAAAAGTTTGACACAAGATGTTACACAGAGCTGGGTACCTATGGGTGATGACCTTCTGTGTCTCAACAGATGAACATGAAGCAGGACATTGTAAATTGTGAAGACAAATATTCACTATGTTTCACACATGACTGCTTGCCGGGGCAGGTTTTATGGAAGAAGTGCCATGCCCATTTGCACTAACCACCTCTCAATTCCGTTGATTAGTTCCACAGCAAAGGAAACGTCATGCAGAGGATGGTTTAACACACCATTGACTGCCGGAGGGTCTCCCCTACAAATTTCAGTAAGTGTTTACTGCCTTAGCTTAAAGCACTTTCATACTAGCTAGTTTGGCTGTGGGTGAATAGCAACCACATATGGACAGAACTAGGAATGTGTAAATCAGCGAGCAACCATCAACATAAAATACTCTTAAACATCAGCTGGGATAGACTGAGCACTTTTGGTCTGCCAAGAGTGTTATGATGTCAGTTCATTAACCAGTAAGAGTACCTGAACTCCAGTACTTACAGCTTGGTAGAATAGTAAATCAAGTTTCTCTTGCCCTGAACTCCAGTACTTACAGCTTGGTAGAATAGTACATCAAGTTTCCCTTATTTTTGTCCTGAACTCCAGTACTTACAGCTTGGTAGAATAGTACATCAAGTTTCCCTTATTTTTGTCCTGAACTCCAGTACTTACAGCTTGGTAGAATAGTAAATCAAGTTTCCCTTAATCTTGACTGGTGCGTTTCTGGAAATAATACTAGACCTACTAATAGGACTATAATAATAATAAAAAATAAGACCTAGGAGTAGAATACAATGATACTATTCTTTCTTCCAAAATATGGAGACATAGAATATAAATCTGGAAAATCTAACAAGGTGTCATAAAAATATGTATTTAATTTCTAATGTTTATATCTATACAGGTTCTAACAGTCAGAGTTTATCTCGTAATGAAGCAGTACCTTGGCAGTACAGATTCAAAGACCACCGCTGTCGAGCTAAATGAAGCTGGTACAATCATTCGCAGTATTCATGATAAAACAGGGGAAGTTATTGGTTCATTAAGTGAAGTGGAAAATGTAGACGGAGTTATGTATTTTGGTTCTTTTCATTCCAACTATATTGGAAGGCTGTACAGGAAGAATGTTCCTGGCCTGTAGCAGGGTGAAGTTTCACAGTGTCAGGTGTGTGTTTTATTGTTTAAAAAAACGTTCTTTTGTTTTTGTAGGATTCTTGGTGACCTTTTTAATGGGAAAACCATTGGGAGATGGAGTGGTGTGGTTGGGGGGTATTTACCCCCTTTTGATGCTTTAATAAGATTTTTCTCACATTCCTATTTGCTTGTCAGTCAACTTGGCTTATCATGAATATTCTGCAACTCTAAATTCATGTTTCTTTTAAATTTGTTCTGACTTTCTTCCATACCATAATGTCAAGTTATCCCGTAACTTCTCTCTTAGTTATTTTGTCTCATGTTCCATTAAACCTTTTGCCACTATGAGATTTCCCTATTGTCAATCCATCATCACTAAGGCAAGGGGCACAACTCCTCCAAATTATCGATATGATGATGATAAAATAGCATTTTCTTTCAAACTATTCATCATATCACACTCAGACTTGGCAGATCAACAGAAAAATGAATAGTCTTGCATAAACCTATATCAAAGATAATTTAATACATATGTGTCAAGTGACATATTCCTTCCAGAACGTTGTCTTCCCAATGAACTCTCTGAACCTCTCTCTCTGTCTTGGGCGATGTGGCTTGCATTTTCTAGCGATGTATTCATGTTATCTTTAATGTCGTCAGTCCATCGTCTTCTTGGTCTGCCCCTTCTCCTCTTTCCAGGTACTCTTCCCTCCATTATTTGTCTTTCTAAACAGTTATGTCTCTTTATATGACCAAACAGGCGTAGTTTTCTTTTTGTTATTGTGTTTAGTAACCAACACTCTGGAATATTCAGTGTGTGTATAATATCTGAGTTTCTGATTTTATCCTTCCATGATATTCTAAGTATCTTCCTGTAGCATTTCAGCTCGAAGGCGTTGATCCTCTTTGCCGTTGTTTTACTTAGAGTCCATGTTTCACAGCCGTATGTTGCAACCGGAAAAATACAAGTTCGTAACATTAGCACTTTCGTTTCTATTTTGTTGTTTTTCCATATGTTTTTCAGCCTTGTTATTTTGCAATATGCCATTGCCAATCTCTTCCTTATTTCTGCCATGCAGTCTCCTGCACCGTTGATGTTTGCTCCTAAGTATTCAAATTTATCCACACATTCTATCTCGGTATTGTCTATTCTGATTTTTGGTTGTTGTGTTGTTATATCTGTTGACATGATTTTTGTTTTCTGCGTGTTTAAATACAAATTTTGTGCTTTGCTATATTTCTTTGTGTTCTTGATTAGTTGTTCCAATCCCTTTATATCGTTTGAAAGAAGCACTGTGTCGTCTGCGTAGCGTAGTTCCGGGATTAGGAATCCACCTATGTTTTAAAGTGTGGTAGTCAGTGTTGTGTATGTCTTCTCTCACGTTCCTCATTATACTTTCAGCGTAGATGTTGAACAGGTATGGGGAGAGTGTGCACCCTTGCCTTACTCCACTCTGTACCTCAAACCACTCTGAGAGATCGTCCTCTAACTTCACTGCAGCCTTTTGATCTTGGTAAATTTCCTCTATTAGATGAATCAGATGTCTTGGGAAACCCATGCTGTTCATTATCTCCCATAGTTGCTGGTGTTTGGACGCAGTCGAACGCTTTTGAGTAATCTATGAAACACATATGCAGGTCAGTTGAAAATTCCCTACATTTTTCTATGATCAATCTCATGTTAAGAATGTGATCTCTTGTTCCTCTGCCCGATCTGAAACCAGCCTGTGTTTCGTTTATCTCCATCTCTAATTTCTGTTTGATTCTTTGCATTATGATGTTTAACATTATTTTACTTGCTTGACTTATAAGGGCTATAGTTCGGTAGTTAGAGCAAATCTGAAGGTCACCGTTTTTTTTGGAGGGGTATATATAATGATTGTTTCCATTCATACGGCCATGTACCGCTTTCCCATATTTTGCAGCAGAGTTTGTAATACATATATGTTTTAAATAATAAATTGTCAAACTTGACATAATGCAGGGAACATTTTTTTTCCTTGGGGGTGCTGAGTAGTGGAGTCATATTGAGATGAAAATATTGAGATATATTCTCAAATCTCCTTTTTCCCAAACAGGGTGATATGCCCAACATATTGAACATGTCATCTGTACTCCAGTATATGCCATACTCAAGCAGAATACACAGGCCCATCATAATATAAATATAAAAATGATGTTTTATTTTAATGGCAGTTACAGATGTCCAGCATGTGTCTTCTTTCCTTGTTTGTTCTTTGTATTGTTACATATAAATTTGTCTGATCGGCTGAAAATTGATACACTCATCGTTGACAAAGATGCTAAAGTATACATAACATGTGGCAATCTCAAGATTATGTACAGACCCAATGTTTTGTACAAAATTCTCAACTTCTACTCGAAAAACTACATCACTCTGGCGGAATTCGCGATGACACAATTAGTACCACAAATTTCCATCTCTTTGTCTGAAACATTAGGTCTATCTAACACGGAATGTGGTCACTTTCCATGTTATATTTGATACGCAAATTACCTACTTTGTGTATATTTCCATCATAACTACAGCTGTCATCATCAGTGTACATACGAATAATGTCTTTCATTTCCAAAACTAGGTCTAAAACTTCGCTAATTAAAAAAAATTGTAATAAATCAGTCTTACGACCTATCGCTTTGATTGAAACATAAAATAGGAAGCTAAATTTAAGATCTGCACAATGGTCATGGTTTATAATAGACCCGGCACAAACTAAAAAAAGGAATATCGATCATAACGAAACAAGTTTTAAAAAATCACCTGGTGGTGACTGTAAAGGGGCAAGCAATAATGGCAACTCGTGGCGACTCTAATTGGGATCTGGTTAATGTCATCAGTTTTTACATTTTTCCTTTGCACTTTATTTTCTTATTCTTCCTAAAAGCGTAGACTAGACTTTTTGCTGATTTCCATACTTGACTGTGCACTGTCTTCCTTCTTGACCATATTCTATTAACACTTTTCTGACCAAATTCTAATTTCCAATTATCTACCCAACTGTGACAATCATCCAAATGATTATGATACTTCAGAAGTGCAGCAACCATTGCAATAGTATTGCTAAGAATAGCTCCACCTGGATAGTACTCCATTTTAAAATGGCGGCACAAACCATACAGTATCTGAATACGGTTTATGAGTTTATTTTTGAAAAATCTGCAATTCTGAGAGGTGAGTAGAAAGGATACATAGAATAATGTAAATCCCCTCCCAGCATTATAATAAGTATGATTCGTAAAATTACC
The DNA here is from genome assembly GCA_034231615.1 of Meghimatium bilineatum. Lineage (NCBI taxonomy): Eukaryota > Metazoa > Mollusca > Gastropoda > Stylommatophora > Philomycidae > Meghimatium > Meghimatium bilineatum. The sequence continues at coordinate 43,265,131 of CM067313.1, forward strand.
CTAGTAATACGTAAAACACAAGGTCGACCAGCAGACAGTGAATGCACAGACTATCATACTATATGGTATGGATACAAAAAATACAAATTACAGTATACAAGATAGTTTCAACGTTAACATTTTTTCAAGAAAATATAAGACAAATAGTACAAATAATGTATAAGCATTTGTTATGACATAAGCTTTTGACGGCAGACATTTAGCAGCAGAGACATATAAGGTAATAATGACTTATTTATACACAAGTATTGTCATAAAAACGCACATTAAAACAATATGGGAATTGAAAATGAAATAAAACAACTATACCAATGAACGAGAAGACAATAAAGAACCCACCCTCCAAATAAAAATGAATGATCGGTATTAAGATGAAATGGCTTATTGGTACCAAACTGCAATATATAGCGATTGTTAAGGGTATATCTAGCTCTATCGATGGTGGTGCATAATCTTAATGCATTGACCTGAATATTTTTTGGATCAATCAGTGACATTTCTATGGGTGCTAAGATGGGGCCTAGTTATGCTTGCCTTTTCATGGGACATTTGGAACATCAAGTTTTGGAGACCTATGAAGGCCCTTTTTCATGGGACATTTGGAACATCAAGTTTGGGAGATCTCTGAAGGCCCTTTTTCATGGGACATTTGGAACATCAAGTTTGGGAGACCTATGAAGGCCCTTTTTCATTTCATTTTGGAATAATATACTATCCCAGATGAGCTATTCTTAGTAACAGAATTGTCACAGTTGCCATATATCTGAAGTATTATACCGGTTTTGAAGATTGTTTGAATCGCTTTTGCACTTGGTTAGTAAAGTGTTAAATGGAAAATTAAATTATTAAAATCATCATTTGTAACCTCCACAAAATTGTTGCATGTATGCGTCTGTCTGTAGACACATACACACATATAATTGTTATCTTTGTTTTCCCATGTCTTTGTGAACTGTAACGGTTATTGTGTGTGTTTTCCATCAGTACCTATTGGGAAACAGTTGTACTGCAACTCACCAAATATTGGTTTACCAAACAATGAGTTCTGAGAATACAGTTTCAAATCCTGGCACAGCCAAATTAAGTCCAATTTACATTTTATAATTTATTGTTTTATTTATCTAAAATATATTCAGAGATTTTTATTTCATTATTTTTTTAAATATGCACAATTATTGTTTTATTAATTATTTGTTCCATACTATTGAGTGAAACGACAAAACTTGCATGGCTTGGACTTGCATGGTTTGGACATGTATGCGGACATGATTCCCTGTCAAAAATGATCTTTCAGGGTACAGTTGAAGGTAGAAGAAACAGAGGAAAACAAAGAAAATCATGGACAGACAATATCAAAAGCCGTACAGGTCACCTATTTTTCCACACTCATCCGCCTCATCCACATTGCTGAAGATAGAAATTGCTGGAAACTTATGTGTTGATGCATATATGTAGTATCTCCTTGGCCCTGATGGTTTATGAGTGGATCACTATTGTATTTCGTCATTTCTATGATTTGAAATTATGTTGAAACTTTATAGTCATGCTTTTTTATATTTTAATATTAACTTTCTTGTAATTTATTTACATTTTTAATACAATTTTCATATGTATGACATTGGTATTTGTTTTTCTTTCAAAGAACTTGAGCTTACATTGCAATACCAGATGGGTGGCACTGGTTGTGCAGTGTCCATGTTTATTCAAAATGTCTTTGATATTGTTTATCCAGTATTCTCTCAGTCTTCCCTTGGGTCTATAACTGGAACTGATTTAATTCACATTTCAAGATTTAGCAAGTATCTGTAGTTAGTTGTCATTTAAACTCAGTTTACCAGGCAGAAGTAATATCATCACTCCTTTATGCCAGACACTCTAGAAGACTCAACTATTTCCACCTAAGCTGCCTTCGTAGGATACTTATCCATTGGTGGAATAAAATACCAGATAGTGAAGTACAGATGAAGTCTAAGTCTGTAAGCATACATACAATGTTGATGAAAGCGCAGATACACTGGGCAAAACACATGGTCTGCATGAAAGATTCATCGCTTTCCAAAATGTTGCTATAAGGATAACTCCAGACTGGCCCCTTCAAGGCCGGAGGACAGAAGAAGAGTTTTAAAGACACTCTTAAGACATTATTGACTCACTTCAAAATAAACACAAATTAATGGGAGAATCTTGCACAAGACAGATCTGACTTGCATCGCAGAATCAAGAGTGGTGATGCAGCTGCAGAGAACCTCAGACAATGCTGCGCAACAAAAACTCACTAGAAGAAAGGCAAGAGCTGCTCAATGTCCCACAGACTCCTCCCACACATGCTCAGAATGTAGTAGACAATTCCTGGTACACATAGAACTCATTAGTCACAGTCGGGCACACTGCAGACATCATCGACTTCGACAAATGAACAGCTGTGATATCATCATCATGGCACTTTTGACAAGTCCATAACTGTTCCGATCTCATATTCAGTATGTCTTTCTCATAAAATATTGAGATAATTTCATTTCTTGTTGCTTAATATATCTCTTCTTCCTCCTCTGCGCTCGTTCTCAACTCCTGCAGATCAGCAGGATGTAGTCCGGTGAACGGAATGCGTTGTGTCATGGTTTACAGCATTGCTGTGATATCTGTGCCTTTCAGCCTGACACATCCGACTTCAGCATGGCTTTGGGTCACTGACCCTATATGAGATGGTGCAGCCAACTCATCCTATAACCTCCTTAGTCGCCTCGTATAACATGCATGAAAGGTAAACAGTGTTGCTATTCTTTGCTCCCCTTTCGGGTCCCAACAACACACGGGTGGCTTAATATATCTTATGGTAACAAAGAAAATCCCACACACATTCAGATATTGAGTCAGTATCTTGCAGCAACCAACAAATTTATTTACATGACAGAAAAGGTGAAACAAAGAGAATATAGCAACAACACATAGATAAGTACAGTGAAATCATATAACAACGTGTTCTGGACCAATAAAGTATATAATATTCGCTATATACAGTACAAACAATATAGAATAAATATAACTGGGGATTTTGAAAAGTGTTGTTATATAGGGAAATATGTTATAAAAAAAGATTATAATAGAGGGATTCCAATGTACAAAAGTTGTGTGCTTTCTAAAATATTGTACAGAGATGAATGCTGGAAACATTTTTGGACTGTCAGTTCTCACCACTAGTTGTCTTACAAGACAGAATATTCTGGATTTTCTATGATTAATCCTCTTCTTGATTCTTGATTAGAAACTGGCCTCATGGCACGTGGGGCATTCCCATAAGTGCTCCGCCCTCTGTTCCAGAAGCCATTCGACTCGATGGTGTTTCGAGTCTAATGTTGCCGAAACAGATGTCGACATCAGGGCACAACTCTGGCCCTTTCGACAGGTTTTTTTTATTGTAAACCCACCCACGCCATAACTAGTTCAAGCACAACGTCGGCCTGTCAGAACAACATGGTAACTGTTATCGAAGGTTACGACTACGGGATTGTATAGATGACGTACCATGAAGCTTCTATAAGAAGATAACCTCAATATAAAGGCATGTCATCTGCTAAGGTTTTCTGTTGCATGATTGGTTTGTCTGGTGAGACCCACAGACCCAACCGCAATGCTTAATCAGAAGCTGCTAACTAGCAGTAATAAGAAAAATATTCAGACCGTTGTGATATGACAATGGAAATGAATTGGCCATGCATGTCTTCACATGGGGATTAGACCAGTGTTTCTCAAACCTTTTTTTGCACTTGGATCAGTTTTGGGGAAATTTTACCTCAGTTCATCTTTTCCCCCACCCCCCTCCCAAACCTTAGAAAAAACTTGGCAACTTTCTCCACTATTTTTTACTATGTATCTTTATATATTTTATTAGATGTTCATATAGTTACCTTTCTGTGGCTACCAGACAGTCTGTGGCACCCCAAATTAAAATATTGTCTCTGTGGCCTCTTATTAAGAATCACTGGGCTAGACAACTCCATCAATGCTCAGCTCGCTGGTTAATCAGCCATCGAAGGGTGTATTAGCTCTGTATTGACCAATAAGTTATTGATCATGTGTTTTCTTATTGTTCCATTTTCTTTCTTGGTCACTCCAATTTCTCATTCTCTCAAAGGGCACATTATCTCTTTCAGCTTCCTCATCATAACTTTGTATCACATCTATAACTGTCCTAATTTACTCACCTGTCTCTTCTTATCACTGACTCATCCGCTTGAGCATTGCCAACAATGTAATCATCTCTATCATTCTCTGACTCCTGCATGCCCTGGACAGTAGATCCATGTGGTACTTCGGACGTTACTAAGAAGATTATCTCACTCCTTATAGTATTCAGTAATGTAAGTAAATATTGTATGGGTTAAATAGCCATTTTATATTGAGCAACTGCCGAAGACGGATGTGTCGGGCCACTGGTGAAAATAAAATGGTGACACAACACATTTCCATTCTCTGGACTACATCCTGCTGGAAATCTAGTAGGACCATGGTCTTGCTACAAGGGAGATCCAGCAGTAGTTTGAGAATGAATGCTGAAGAAGACATTGAATAGTATACAAGTTCAATGTTTTGACCGAAATGTCTTTATCAAGAAAGGGACGAACAAACAGAATGGAACCACAAAATAGAATTATTTAAACATTGTGACAATGATGATAATATAACATTATCATCATATAAATAACCAAATGGCCAGAGGGTGTCCGACAAAGTGGATGGTGCCGCAGTAACCTAATGAACAAATAGTAATGCAAAATGATGTAAAAAGGTTACTAAAACACTTACCTAGCCTATTAATAAAAATATATTTTTAAGAAAAAAAACAAAAAACATACAATAAAACTAAACAGGACAATTCTCAATGTATCGGCTCAAATTGAACCTTTTTCAAGAGACAAACAACAGAAAACGACAAAATAAAAAAATAAATAGATGTCTATATTTCATCAAGCCCTCGTCTCCATAATAGCGCAGGGATGGCAACGCATCTAGTCAAAGTGAAAATGCGTGCATTCATTATAAACAAACCGAAAGTGGGAAATTAGAGACACTATAGATGAGTGCAAGAATAATAAAAGAAAAAGATAAGAAAAATACCCCTTTTGTCACTCTATCAGACAGGCAGGTTTTAAGAACATAGTCACAACAGGCACAACTGAAGGGAACAGAGACAGATGGGGACGTGAGAAAATATTCATGTGACAACCTAGCAAGGCTTGGAAAGCTTTGTGTTTGCCGTTCTTCTATATAATTCCTTTATGTCTTCTTTCGTTTGTGTATGTCAATATGTGATTATTTTGTACTCTGCCATTTTGTTATTGTTAAATCATTTACATATTTAGATTTTGATTTCCTCGTTTTTATTGCAGTTGTCTCTTCGATGGGTGCCCACACATATATAGTTATTTGTATATGCATTTCGTTTTACATGGTTCTATGTATCCACACAATTACTTTGGGCCACACATTTGTATGTATACATATGCAGTTGTTATAGCATTATCTTTATGTGAACGAACGTTTATATTTACATTAATATATGTATATGTTTCTATGTGTATGAATGTTCATGTTATTATTTATACGAGAAAGTGTTTATGTGCATGAATGTTCATATTTGTGTATACATATATATATGTATATTTATGTGAGCGCTTTTTTATGTTAATGCACGTATCTCCATTCTGTGTCAATGTGTATACCTATTCTGGTGTGAGCCCTTTCCTGTGTGTGGATACATTTACATGCCTGTACATTTTGTGTGGGTATCCTTCACACATCTGTGTCCATCTTGTTATGTGTTTATTTCTTGACTCTTGGTGTGTGTTTACATTTCTATGTATGTTTAGGTTTGGTTTTATATATATGTTTATGTCTATATTTGGTTTCACATTCATTCCATGCGTTTTCAAATGTTGATTCTTCTTCTATCCTTCCTTCCCCAAACCGACTCACCCCACCACCACACAACCTCATCATTACTCATCTATAATTGTCATATGCCATTCTTGTTGGCGTAGGTGACCATGGTTCTCTGTTCACAGTATTGTTTTCAGGATCGTTGTTTCCAAGCCTTGCTAGGTTGTCACATGAATATTTTCTCACGTCCCCATCTGTCTCTGTTCCCTTCAGTCGTGCCTGTTGTGACTATGTTCTTAAAACCTGCCTGTCTGATAGAGTGACAAAAGGGGTATTTTTCTTATCTTTTTCTTTTATTATTCTTGCACTCATCTATAGTGTCTCTAATTTCCCACTTTCGGTTTGTTTATAATGAATGCACGCATTTTCACTTTGACTAGATGCGTTGCCATCCCTGCGCTATTATGGAGACGAGGGCTTGATGAAATATAGACATCTATTTATTTTTTTATTTTGTCGTTTTCTGTTGTTTGTCTCTTGAAAAAGGTTCAATTTGAGCCGATACGTTGAGAATTGTCCTGTTTAGTTTTATTGTATGTTTTTTGTTTTTTTTCTTAAAAATATATTTTTATTAATAGGCTAGGTAAGTGTTTTAGTAACCTTTTTACATCATTTTGCATTAACATTATCATCAACAGTGAGGACAACATTCTGCAAATGAAACAATCACATAGCAGGAGAATCAGACAATTTTATTATTTTCAACTATTGTTTCTGACAGTTTTAGCCCAAAACTGGGAATGTGGATGCAAAGAATAATGGTGATAATGAAATAATCCCTTTAGTTGTGAGTAGGAAACTATTAACGCCCATAACTTTTCTGACAAAAGTATATGTTCTCAGTTGTGTAACCGAAGTGACACTTAAATGCAAAAGGTTTGCTGTCTCATAGGCATGTTGTGTTAAGGAGGTTTATGGATGCATGTTTAGCCCCCAGAGGAAGGCATACCAGTGTGGCATGTTTCCCAGGATCATCACGTCCTGTCAACAGTTACATCTGGGTCAATTAGTTCATTATTCTTTCATCAAATATTTTGACCCATCTGTAGTCACACCTATCATTTTCCACGACTCAGGAATCTGCCACAGAAGGACAAAGGTGCAATGTTCACTGACCTGTATCTTCCATCACATATGGGGACATTTTGACAGAAGACCAAAAGTAACAAATCAAGACATGCAATGGTGAGTTTTTTCACAGGTGACAGGTTGTCTGCCCATCCCCCCTTTCTGTAGTTCTTTCATTCACTTGAAACATGTCTATATCTGTAATTCTGTCTCCTGAATAAAACTCAGTCTTTTATAGTTACATACAGTGTCCCATAGAGCTTTGATTCCATTGTTGTTTTCTCTAGCCAATATGTCTGCCTCAGCGTTTCATACTCAGAACAATCTTGAAGTATATGCTTGGTACTCTGTACTGCCTGCCCACATGTACACATGGCTGTGTTGCCAGTCTTGAACTTTGTGTATATGTGACTGCGCTGGTTTTGTCCCTTTCTGAGGCGTATAATTACAACTTGTACTGATCTGTTCATGTGACTTTCTGTAGTCAGCTTGTGCACCAGCCAGAAAAAAAAAAGATGGTCCTATTCTTTGCATCCTGAACTAGAAGTCCATGTTCCGGTTGCCAAACTTGTGGTAAATAATAGTAACACTGACCAGCATTCCATGAGGATTGTGTGTGGGATGCCTGTCCCACTTCATAAAAAATGTAGGTAAGATATTGAAAGAAATACTAGATCGCTTACTGCAGGTTGAAATGACACTGGACAAATTAGAGACTGAATTAAGGATCATGTTTAGGACATGCAAAAGAGCAAGAGAAAAGTCATAGTAGGCGCATGAAAAATCAGTGCCTGTATAAGCTTATTTCTTATACGCTTTCCCCAGTTGTATTACTACATTTGTCAGAGATGTTTTCTCAATGTCTACCTTCTTCTCCCATTTGCTGCCTTTCCCTATTTCTTCTAATTCACACACTCTGAGCAACATGTCCTCCACTTCTTCCATCAGACTTTCCGCATGTGATTTTTTGTTCCTTTGTCTCATCTAGATTTTGGTGTAAGGGTGTGGTGGTCATGTTTGGCTACAATAAGATATGCCCTTACCTGTGCTATTTAATGCAGTGCCTTAAATGCTGGGCATATCTAACAAGAATCTCATGGCTGTGGAATGAGATATCTTTAGTATATTCTAGCACTGCCCTTAGAACCTCATTTTGTATTCTTTCCAATCTATCCACTTTTGTCTGTGAGGTGTTCTCTGAACTTTATCTTATGTGACCTGTTCTCTGAACTGTATCTTATAAACCAATAGGAGTTTGAGAAGCCACACAAAATAAGTTATTGAAATAGTCTAACTGAAATGATGCACCAGTTTTTTTGATGCACATGTATTTCTGTATCCGGCCTTTGTACCAAATACTGTTGCCAACCCCTGGTTTACAGCTTAACTGTGATACCTGCGCCTTTCAGCCTGCCACATCTGACTTCAGGGTTAGTTTGACCCTATATGGGATGGGACAGCCAACTCCATCAAAAAGTTATTTAACATTTAGCTCTGCTGTGTGAACATCTATAGTGCTTATCTTGATGATCACTTTTGATTGTACATGTCTACATACAGACTTTATGGTCAGGTCAAAACGTTAATTTGTGTGTTATGTGTTTCCAGTGATTAGCAATACATCATTAGCCTGTTCCAAGCTTTGCCTGTTGGATTTCCGTTTTGCTGCAATCAGTACATATTATCAATCCACCTCAAGGTAGCCCTTGACAGTCCATAACCTTTCTGACAAAATCACAGGTTGAGTAACCAAGGTGACACCCAAATTATTATAAAGTTTGGTGTTTCAAAGATATGGTTGTATTAGGGAGGGTTTATGTATGTATATTTATTCCCTGAAGGGAGGCATTCTAGTGCAACAGTATCCAAGGATTATCATATCTTACCATGAGCATAGCATATACTTCTGAACTTACTAGTTCATAATTCTTCTGTCAGATCTGTTGACCCATCTGCAATGATGATACGTCAAGCATTTCCCGCCACCACCTAGGATTCTGTCACAAAGTACAAAGGTGCAATGTTCACCATCCATAGAGACTACCGGGTATTTGGCAGAAGATGAAAGAAATAAAGACAAGACATGCAGTGATAATTCTGTTTTACAGGCAACAGGTTGTCAGCCTATCCCCCCAACTTTACTTAGTCTGCTCCTATGACATGCCTGGAAAGAAGACTGGCCATATTCTTTGCACGTTGAACTAGAAAGTTCAGACCTGAAGCAGACAAGCGATACAGACATCCTTATAAAGTAACATCAGTGATATAAATTAGTTCTGAAATTGGAAGCACACTCAAACATACACAAAACTAGCATGTTTCAAATTTTATTCTCAAAATAAGGACAAAAATAAAACAAGTGCGAGTTATTTAACAATGTTTTCCTTTCAAGGAAACAAACACATGAAAGTGTAAGGGCATTTTTCAAGACAACTAGACAACTTAGTTGCAACTAGGGTCCACCCTCCTTGCTCAACCATGACACATACAGAAATTCTACAGCAAAGCCATTATTTATATGTTAGTGTGTATGTTATATTTCATACTGACTGCAAAATCCATCTATAAAATTTATCATAAATAAAGCTGCTAACTGTACTCTGAAGTTATTTTATGCTCTCGTTTCATTCTTTGCATATATTATTTTTCAAATCAAGCAGAAGTAACAGACATGAATATTCCAGAGAATTTTGCAGTCTGTTGTAGTGTCACATTAATTATTTTTTTTTTAAACAACTGTTGACAGATATCACGAGGAACAATCTTCTGAATATGGAAATAAGAAAAGAATTCAACTACTGTTTGCCCATTTATTTATGAATATATATATATATATATATATATATATATATATATATATATATATATATATATATATATATAATGTATCTCTTTTTCACACCATAGAGGCACACAAAAAAGAGAGAGAAAAAGTGTTAGATCGTAAATTTTACAACCACCCCTGGGAAGATGTAGTCCCATATTTATTTTCTTAGATCTTGTATCCACTTCCTTAAGCTGGGTTGACCTAGGAATTGTAAGTGGCCAACAACAAAATTTCCAAATGAACTGGAACTGAACCTTTAACCACCTGCCAAGGAAGCCAGTGCACTAACCACTGAGCAATTATACTTCGTTATAGCTCTTTCTCTCTCTATATATATATATATATATAGTGTTAGTGTTTTTAATTTATTCTCAATAAACGTCAAAGAGGACTGGCTCCGTAACAACATCTTAACAAGAAAGATGTGTTTTTTTGGTCATATAAAGAAACATAGCAGCATGGAAAGATTGATAGCTGAAGGCAGAGTTAACAGCAACAGGGGAAGAGCTGTTGAGCTAAGACAACTGTTGAGATATATCAGATTTCTTAAACATGTAGCTGCGGCTGGTCAACTCACCCAGAATTGCAGAGTGTTCAGAGAATCCATAAGGAAGATCACGTTCTGGAAAGAATATGTCACATGCAGTGCCGGATTTACCTATAAGCTAAACAAGCTGTAGCTTTGGGCCCCAACTATCTTGGGGGCCCTCAAAAAGTTTTTTAGTTCACTATCTATATATTCTTAATCGTTAAAGGGCCCCTATCTCAAATAGCTTAGGGCCCTATCAAGTCTAAATCTGGCCCTGGTCACATGATGATAAATTTATTCTCTGGGAAACACGAGTACAGTGTAATCTCTCTATAACACATCCATTTATTAAATTTCCCTCTTTAACAACAATTTTCAAAAACCCCAACTATGTGTATTCTTGACTGTCTGTACTGTATATAGCATGTGTATAACTCTGTTATTACATATATATATTTCACTGGTCTAGACCAAATTGTTACAATGGGGCTTGACTGTTGTAGTGCAGGCTCCCTTGGAATCCTGAAGTCAATGTATGTAAGATATTACAAAATCCAGTTGGAATATCAGCTACTTGAACTACTTTAGACAAGCAAAAGAATAAAGACAATCGAGGAACATCCACATAAAACAACTCATCTTGTCTCATATGGGAGGAGGGAAAAAAGGAGCAGACACTCGCTCATTTAAACAATTTGTATTCATAAATGTAGTAATAAACAGGGACAATATCTACACTCAATTAGAATATGTACAAATATTTCTCTAAGAAGCTGCTGAGCTCCAGTAACAAAATAGCATTGACAAATAGCTACGTTTATCACTGACTACGAACATGAACATCTTATAGACATCATCAAGTAAACACAAACAGCATAGTCTGTTCAGAAAACTAGATCCATTTATGAAAATTACTAACGAAAAATATGAAACATACAAATGTAGAATTCTTTCATACTGCAAAATTGTACGCATTTAGATTTCAGAAAAAAAATATATCTGAAATTATGTGTTTCATAATCAATTGTTTACAGATGAATATGATTATTTAAAAAAAATGAATATGGTGATTAAAAGTACCGGTACATTATGAAACAGATAATATACCACACCAATAATAGATACCACTTTCCAAACGTATGCACATAATTTTTGCAATCATTTATATGAAGAAATGAATAGCTCTGAAAATGAAATAATGATCTGAACATCATGAAAAGTTAATGCAGTAAGCTTTAGCATTGGGTGCAGACTCTGGAAGTATATGGCTCATACTCTGAGAGGTTTGTGGTTCAGATTCTAAAGGTTTATGGCTCAGATTCTGGAAGGAGTCTATGAGAGATTACGCTTCCTTACAAATAAGAACATGCATAAACATGTTATTACTGAGGTGGTGTAGTATATGAACTTATTACCATAGGTATGCTAGAGATCTGGGTTGAAATCAATTACAGTTATGAATTAAGTTATTGTGTTTTACTGTTAATTGAATGATGTATCTATAAATAAAAATAGATAAATATAGATCTATATACAGTAAAGTGTCCCTTATTCATACCTGAGGCATACTGGGGAAATACCGGTGAATATTTTTCAATTACTAACAGATGAGGTGGTCAGTATCACGCCTATCGCAATTACTTTTCCAAAAGATTTGGTACCCGTTTCCTTAAGCTGGGTTTACCTATGGGCTGTTGGTGATTTAAAAATATTTAAAGTTGAACTGGGAATTGAACCTTGGATCACTCACGTGTGTTTAATTCAAAGTAATTTGAAGAGAGCTGCTGCATTTGGCTCTAGTCAAGAATCATATAATATAGTATCTAATGCCCAATAATGTCAACAAAACACAAAACAGTGAGAAAAGAATTGATTTATCACTCGAAGTGGAACAATAGGGAATGCAATCAAATACACAAAGCAAATTTGAAAAGGGGCAAAATTTGTTCTGAAATGAATAATGCCAAATTATGCACACCAAAGTGCTTACACTTCAAATTGTAGTATAATTTTCGGATATTTCATCATGAGATAAAACATTACACTTCATCAGCCAGGCTTTTTTAACTTTATCTCCGTCAAGCAGCTGAAAAAGTCAATTCAGTACACTTTCTGTGCTGGTAAGCTGTTTAAAAATCTCCACTTTTAGAGTAGAATTAGCAGAATATATTACTACAGGACAGGAAAACCTTCATGAAGATAGTGAGTTAATAGAAATTATATTATGTGAAATATGCAATTTTTTTCTGTTAAAAATTTGTATTTAAATTCTTTCATATATTGAAAATTCCCAACTGCAAGTGGACACAGTTCATTAGAATGTTGTAATGAGAATTTCATAGGTTTAATATTCATATTTGGCACAATTACCACCAATAAGTGATATAAATATGATTGGTAGTTCATGAAGTGCTGCCGTTGCATTGAAGGTCGGCTGTCGGCAACTGACCTTCGACATTCTGTCTCTTGTATTGGTGGTGCTCTCTGGTACATTATTTTGTGCATCTCATATTTTCTTAAAACTTGTGTCTCTGTCTACCGTTTGTTAATTTCTCAAATTCACCTTCAAATAGTCTTCAATAACGTGTCATATTTTTATATGCCCAATATAAAAAACCGGGTATTTGTGGGTTTTTTTAATTCCTAAGAGAACTTTAAAAAAAGGTAAAGTGCTTTTTTGTATGTGTGCAGCTGATAAATTATGTGTGCAGCTGATAGATTACTGTCTAATTTGAAAACAAACAGCTGTGATGAGTGATGACAGTAATGTTGGAAAATTCCAAATGATAGAGATAGGAGTCAGACAAGGATGTCTAATGTCACCAGTTTTTTTCGTCTTTTATACAGAGAATATTATGCAAAACATTGAAAGCATGCCAGGAATAGCAGTTTGAGGTTACAATCTGAATAATACAAGATATGTTGGCGATACAGTTCTCATTGAAGGAAGCGAACAAGAACTTCAAGCCCTGTTAGACATGGTAGTGCAAGAAAGTGAAAACAAGAAGAAAACAGAAGTAATTGTTGTTTCAAAAAAATACACACCACCAAAATGCAATATTATTATCAATGATGCAAAAAAAAATCAAGCGGATAAAGTCAAGTATCTCGGCACCATTTTAACACCAGATAGCAAGTGCTCCAATGAGATCAAGAACAGAATAGCACAGACCAAATCAACAATCAAAAAATGAGAAACATTCTATGCAATAGAGTAATATCAATGAATACACGAGTTTGAGTGCTAGGGTGTTATATGGAGCCAATCCTTCTTTATGGAAGTGAAACATGAACAGTAAACAAAAATGCCCAAGATAAGCTGGAGGTGACTGATGTGTGGTTTTTAAGAAGAATGATGAAAATTCTATGGTCAGTCAAGAAAACTAATGTAGAAATTGTCAATCTATTTGTTTTATACCCCTTTATGCCCTGCAGTGTCAGGGGTATGTAGAAGAGTTCTCTGGAGATGGATTTTTTGTGTGTGTCATATATGTTTGTTTTCGTTGACTCTTTTATTTCTGTAATCCATCATTTGCAAGGTCTGCAAAGACTTTGTATTCATCATGTCACAGAGTTCTCAGAGATGCTGGAATAAAACCACAAATTATGGCAAAACTTAGAAACAGACAATCAAGATTTTTAGGGCATGTGATAAGAAAAGTAAAACTTGAACATTTAGTAACCACCGAAAAGATCAAGGGGAGAAGAGACAGGAAGACAAAGAGAGAAATTTCTGGAGGAGTTGTCACTGTGGCACAAAAAGAAGGCAACTGAACTTATTAGCAGCACAAGAGAGTTGTGGAGAAGTATGGTTGCCTATGCCACTTGGCATGGCGCTTGATTGATTGACAGTCGAATTACGCTTGTGGTACTCACCCATGTAAGTTAGAAGAGATATTGCTTTCTGTTATTCTTATTTTCCTTTTGACTTCTAATTGGCAGTTACCTATTAAATAACAAGTTGCCATCTTCTAATCTAATGTTTTATGTTAGTGTGCTGATTATAAGTCTTATGTTACAATGTACCGATTCCGAAATTTAAAATAGGTTAAAGTTTGAAATTATCGGAAAATAAATAATGAGCTAGAATACTATTTTTAAAATTAATTAAATATAATTTTCTTATCAATTTGACAAATTAAATAGAGTTTCAATTTAAACATTATTGCTGGTTTGTCAGTTCAAACAGCACCAAATAACAGAAAATTATCGCAATAAATTACGAATTATAGTTTCCTTTAAATAATAAATAAATAAAACATGATTTTAAAATTTAGACTTTTTCAATGAAAATGAACACCGTAAAAAAATGTAAACAGCATGCACAGCCTTCATGCAAATTCTAGTTTGTAATCAGTTTATAGAACTGCACATTCCACTTTGTAATATTTCATCAGTCATCTGCTGAAGACGGATGTGTCGGGCCATTGACGCAAATAAAATGGCGACAATGCATTTCCATTCTCTGGACTACGTCCTGCTAGAAATCTAATAGGACCATGGTCCCGCTACAAGAAAAATTCAGCAGAAGTTTGAGAATGTACACTGAAGAAGAAGAAGAATCAGTCATGAAACTTTCAGCAGACATCTTGTCTGTATAACCATCCAAAGCTCTGTTGTGCTGAGTTGGTATGATAGTTTTTGAGGGATCTTACTATTAAGAATTTGTGTCTCTTATCAAACAGAATTAACCATGCATGTTTCTCATGGATTGGCTATATATGATTTACAAATGAGATTTCACTTGCTTGTACTACCAATGTAACAGGGCTTGAAGTTTGTGTTCACTCCATGCAATCAGAACTGTATCATCAGCATATCTTATTGTAATTTTCAACTTCTATTCCTGGCATGCTTTCTATATTGCTTGTTTTCCTTTGCTGACTGAGGTTTTACATGTAGATATCTTGTGTAACAATTTGTATCACATAAAAAGCATGACAAATTTATTTTATTATTGAGTTATTTTATCATGTTGCCTGTTGTCAGCTATTAATGTAGACGTCTAAAAACAAATGGAGAAGAAGAATATAAAAAACAGGCAGTTACTAGAAATAGTGTAATTGGTTATGGGAAGACATGCAGAATTACATGTTTAAGTTTGTCTGCTTTGATCCATAGGAATTACAAGCAAATGAGCTCTTGTATCTTTTGTGCAATAGCTCAATATGACAAGGCTTCTGCACAGCTTCATTTCATTCTCATAAGAATACCGGGTAGTACATATAGTCTAATAGTTTTATGATAAACCACCCTATTGGAAGATATTATCTTTCTTGTCAAATAACAACATTCACCAAGTTTGGTAATGGCAAAATACTGGTAAAGATCTTATTAACTGGATTACTGCTGCTCTGCTCTAGAGACAGGTAGTTTAAATATGGTAGTTGGGCATCACACCAGCTGTCATACCTTGGACTTCCACAGGGTTACCTCTGTCTACTATACAAATTACAGGCAGACAGGTACTGGTCGACCAGTGTGCTGATGATATTCTGGTATATAGGCAGGGTAGAAAGTAAGAACACAAAATACACTTTTGCAGAACATTAGCCTACCTCTAAATCACTACTGATAAAGAACACTCACTGCATTTTGAAAGTCAGAATGTTATATATGGTAGGCTAAACAGAAGAAAGTTATGGATGGGGACTGCCTAAATAATCATATAAAGTGTGTGCATGTTGGAAGAGAAAGCTTCAGATGTGGAATGGATAAGTGTGCCTGTAGATTGCCAGACACCCTGAGTAATAATAGTAAAAGTAAGTAAAGTAACCCATAGCATTTATTAATGCCATAGGGGTGTGAGATGTTAGCGATCTCACATTTCACAAGCTCTGCAAATGAGGGCGGTAGCCATCTCCTCTCCCTCGCAGTCTTTACTTCTCGGATTAATCCGGTACCCATTTAAGGCTGGGTCGACATGGGAGCCATTGCGATCTGAAAACATTTCCGCCTCAACTGGGGAATGAGCCCAGGACCTGAGTAATAATAACCCTCAGTGGATAATGCAAAGAGTGGTGAAGTCTAAGGTGCAGGCATTGGCTAGCCAGTATTCTAAGGAAGAGAACATCATTTTATATACAGTTGAATCCCTCTATAAAGCATTCTTTTATAACAAAATTTCCTACATAAAAACAGATTTCAAAATCCCCAATTATATTTATTCTTTATTGTTTGTACTGTATATAGAGAATTTTTGTTTTTATTAACATATTTTGTCAGTCTGGACCAAGTTGTTATGTTGGGATTCCACTGTGTGTATCGAGTTTTTAGATGTGCATAGTGCTTGGCTCTTCACATCTGGAGTGTGTAGGGAAGACCATCAAAGAGGAGAGTAGTGCTTTCGCTGTGACTACAAGAAGCTTGACTATGGAAATTATGGCAGTGACCAAGATGTTGAACTGGTTGAGTACACAGATGGCAACTAATATCTGAATTATCAGTGACTCAATGTACATGATCAGAAAAATACAAATGTATTGTTTGTGAACAGTGGCTGGAAGCTGTGGAGAGGTCAACTTTGGAATGTGTCACATTAATTTTTGTGCCTGGTCATGTGAGTGTAGAAGGGAATGAGAGAGCAGATCGGCTGATATGCACTGCTACTGCGTTGGGTGACAGAGCAATGGATCAGGTTGAATTTTGAACTCTATACCAGATACAAGGACAAATGAAATTAATGTGGAGGGTTATTCCTTTTCCATGTCCAGAAAAAAGGAACTGGGCCTGGAATGCGGCATTCTCAGAAATGAGCTCTACTGTGGGCTTTGAAGAATATTGTCAACCATCAAAGAGCTAGAACTGTTAGTCATCGTGTAATGGTGGATATACTCAAGTGGAGATCGGAGCACCTATGGACATGTCTAGAGTGCAATGGTGATGATCAGTTGACTAACTAACTAAAGTTTACCAAGAGAAAGATGTTTTTACATATCAGATAAACTTGGTTCAAGTATTTCCAAAATGCTATTTGCAGACCATATATTTTGGATACATCTGCACATTTTCTACCGTAAAAATATTTTTTGTTTATAAAAACGTACAGAAAAATAAATATGTGTATACCACAAAAATAAAATTTATGCTAATCACACTTCAGGAAACATCCCTAATTCATCATCCTTATTTGATTACAATGAATTTGTTTTGCCAAAATATCAATCACAAGCAGGATCAAACCGTCACCACCTTTCCAAATGCACAGTCATATTCTAACTACCGGTACTTAAATGATCAGGGACATTTTTCAATTTATGATTCCTAAGTTCATAGACATAAACAACATGGATATACACAAAGTACAGAGAAAACTAAATTAGCAATCAGATTATATTATTGTTCTTTATATGACTACTCTTAATATAAATACTGTTAATAAGATTACTTGAGGGCGGTCACCTAGTTGATAGAGAACTTGTTTGCTATCACCGGGTTACAGAGTACCAGGTTCGAAACAAAGTCCAAGCAAAGAAAATCAGTGTTGTTATATCTTGCTTGACATTACCACTCCTCCAGTCGACTCAGCTGTAAATGAGTACCTGGTGTATGAGTTAGGGTATGTAAAGACAACAAGGAAGGGAACTGGCCACCCCATCTAATAGTTGCTGTGGCTTAGTACATAAAGAATTATCGTCATCCCCGATGGCAGGTTGCTGCCATGAGACATACCTTTACTATAATATGATTACTGTTAATACAACTACTGTTGCTATGGCTACTCTTAATATGACTCCTATTAATATGATTACTATTAAAATAACTAGTTATTATGTGATTTTTGAACCTTCTACAAAAGATGCATTAGCATCGATAATGGGCAATGATTTTGCCCTTCAATACATCTGTATCTCATGGGAGGCAGAAGCTGTGCTGCTTCCTTATCAGTCGTAGGCATTGATACGGCAGCCATTGCGCTAATAGAAGTGAATCAGCAGAATGACATCACAAACTGCTAAAAAAAATTGCAACCAAAGAGGAAATAAAAAACATACACGTGGTAAGCACATGATATATGATTGGACCATTTGTCCCTATCTTGAAAATGACCTCTTGGTCAAAGAGCCAGTTTATTGTTGTACATTCTCTTTAAAACCTATTTTATAATTTGTGTGTGTGTATCTACCTATATGGTGCACATTTTGCTACAGTCTTCTATTCATTCAATTTTTTCTCCCTCTCTGTGCACAACCAAATGAGGATTGGATTTGAGGAACATGGTAAAAAGGTTGTCTATGGGCAATTATAATAGGCAATTAAATCAGATCCCAGAGCTATGTAATACAGTGGAATCCCTCTATAACACATCCTTTTATAACATATTTCCCTATATAACAACACTTTTCAAAATCCCCAATTGTATTTATTCTATATTGTTTGTACTTTATATAGTGAATTTCTGTGTTATTACATACATATTTTGTTGGTCCAGACACAAAGTTGTTTTAACAGGATTCCACTGTACTCTCAATTAATTGCCATAGCAACAGACCAAAACAATGACGCTCAGCACCACAATTGATTGAAAATTATTTTGTATGAAGCGGCTGACAACAATGACCCAGTTTAGCAGTGATTTATTACCCCACACACACACACATGCATGCAGCACAAACCTAAATTTATTGTTATTCATTCAGCAAATATTTATCACCATATTTTGATAATCATAGAGCAAATTTAATAACAAACACAGGTTCAGGAAATAAAATCAACTCAATAACCAAAATATGTCAACATATATAATATAATTGATACACAATAATGATATCAAAACTGCTCTAAGAACAGATTCAAGACAAACTGTACAGGAGTAGATGAGACCAAGGTTAAGATGGTGGATGTAAAATATCTTCATCACTGACAGTCTCAGAAGAAATATTCTCTGAGAAATGTTTGGGTCCCACAATCTCTTTTCAAAATTATATTATGGCCATAATTTGCAACATAAAAATAATCACATTCTGCTGGGGGGAAAAATAACAGAATGTTAAATAAAATATAATTAAATAGCAATATATTTTGTATTCACTTTTTTCATTTTAGTAAAATAAAATATTACCCTTTGTGTCCATTCATATTAGCTGTTCAAGGACATGCCATTGAACATAGAGCAGCCATTCACAAGAACAAATTCAATTCAACAACCACTGTAAAACAGGACAAACATTTTCAAAGTTAGGTTGCTTTTGCTGAATGGTAATTATTAGCACAATTTAAAAACTGTCTTCCTTTGTTCCAATCTTTCATAAGATATCGGTTCTGGCACATCTTTGTGACAGAGTTATTTGAAGTTCGGCCATCCATATTTGTTTTAATGGTCATACGACCTGATAACAATTGATGAACTAATATTCATGGTTGAAAGGGCATCTCACCAAAGAGGCTTTAATTTCACTACCTATCGATCTTTTGAACAAAAAACATTATTATAAAAATTATGTCACTCTAAATGTTATCGATTATTTAACCAACCGTATACCACTTCAATGCTCTGATAATAACAGCTGCTCATACACAATCCTTATCCAATCTATATAAGGTATCCCCTTCCTGCTTTTTTCATAGGCATATTTTAATTGATTGGATCAACTAAGAGGTCTTCATTCACCACAAGCAAATCTTTTTCATCAGTTCTGATGTAGGTCTTGTTAGCCACTTCTGATGGACAGTTTTGTTAGCCATCTTCTGATGGACAGTTTTGTTAGCCATCTTCTGATGTAGGTCTTGTTAGCCACTTCTGATGGACAGTTTTGTTAGCCATCTTCTGATGTAGGTCTTGTTAGCCACTTCTGATGGACAGTTTTGTTAGCCATCTTCTGATGTAGGTCTTGTTAGCCACTTCTGATGGACAGTTTTGTTAGCCATCTTCTGATGTAGGTCTTGTTAGTCACTTTCTGTCTATAGAGATCTTCTAATGTACAGTCTTGTTGGCCACCTTTTGATACAGTC
Source organism: Meghimatium bilineatum (assembly GCA_034231615.1). Classification (NCBI taxonomy): domain Eukaryota; kingdom Metazoa; phylum Mollusca; class Gastropoda; order Stylommatophora; family Philomycidae; genus Meghimatium; species Meghimatium bilineatum. Next base: position 43,285,443 of record CM067313.1, read on the forward strand.
TTTGTTAGTAATCTGATGCAGTCTTGATATCCACTTTTTTTAAAATAAAGTCTTTAAAGAGACCTACTGTACAGTCATGTGAACTACCTTCTGATGTCTTTCTGGCCACTATCTGATGTGCAGTTTTGTTAGTCACCTTCTGATGTAATCTTGTTATGATACACAGTAGCACAGTAGGCATTCTCAACTAATACTTGCAAGCACTTTGGTGCTCTTGTAAGGACATGTTATACAAGTTAAAAAGTGCTTGTGAGCAATAACAATTACATGTGGGCATTGCTCACTGTCTGAAAGGTTAAGAACGCCTAATGTACAATCTTGTTAGCGACCTTCCGATGTAATCTTCCTAACAACCTTCTATTGTAGTCCTCTTAGCCACCTTTTGATGTAGTCCTGTTAGCCAGCTTCTGATGTAGTCCTGTTAGCCACCTTCTGATGTAGTCCTGTTAGCCACCTTCTGGTGTTGTCTTGCTAGACAACCTTCTGATGTAGTCTTCTTAGCCACCGCCTGATGTAGTTTTGTTAGCCACCTTCTAATGTAGTCTGCTAGTCACTTTCTGATGTAGTCTTGGAAGCTACCTTTTGATGTAGCCTTGTTAGCTACCATCTGATGAATAACTTTGTATTTCACCATCAGAGGAACAATAACGAATCTTGTTTGCCACCTTTCAATGGAGAGTGTTGCTTGCCACCATCTGATGGACAAACAACCATGTTTCATTTCAAATTTCTGTGGTCTATTTGCATTTCTCAAATTTAAACATTAGGAAGTTGCAAATGTAGTAGGAAGTCAGCTATAGCTTACTTTTTATGACTAAAGGTATTTAACAATATGCCAGATAAGATGTTTAAAACAATTGCTGATGTCAGTACTAAAAGAGACTAAAAGGCAGTTGGTTAGTTATCAAATTTTCATCACGCAAATCTAGATTATGTCCTTTTGCGCCCTATTCAGTATGTCCCTCAGCACATAACTGTTCCAGTTGTGTGTTGATTGATAACTCTTTTCTTGGTTCCTACATGCCACTCATTTTTAGCAACTCCACATATCACCCCCAGGTCCTACATTCTGGATATATACACAGAAGAAAAAGCACACCTTAAACTGGCATAACTCTTTGATCGCATTCACAATATCAGCATAGTCCATTGAACTTGTCACTGTGGCCACACCAACCCTGTCTGGTCTTTCATTTCCTCCAACACTTACATATCTAAGCACTAAAATGAAAGTGGCACTCTTCATCTCAAACTTGGTTATGGACTTTTTTCACAGAAAAACAGGCTAGTTCTATTTAAGAATACTCATAGAATAATTCAGAGAAAAAAAAATATTTTGAATACTCAGAATCTCCCGCCATTTCATTGCTCTTGTCAAAACTTATCTCCCTAATACACTTCACTATAAACTGAGCATCAGAAAATGATAAAGTAAATGCACAGCACACATTCCAAATCACACAAACTCATCAGTGGAGACAATAATATCCTGAATAACAGAAGAATTCTCAATGATCAGAGCCTAGAACTCTTATTCTAACAGTACTGGAATATCAGTCACTTTTCCTAGCAAGTATGATGACCACTTTAATGGAAGTTGTAAACTTGAGGGGCTTATAACCCCATTCTTCCCCTTGTTCATGTCTGCTAATGCATGTTATAACCGCTACCTTGCTCAACCATGGCTGTCCATGTTTTAGTCTGCTTCCTTTGATTCTACCAATATCATATCAACATGTAGTGAATGATTCTTGTCTGCACAGATACAATATATCAACATGTAGTAGATGATTCTTGTCTGCACAGATACAATACATCAACATGTAGTGGATGATTCTTGTCGGCACAGATACGAATAAAGATAAAATATCTCCACTCTTTGTAACATAATCCAGCAAGAAGTGCATAGCTTAACATCTGATTTTATCTATAGTCTGGAAACATGTATTTGGTTAAGGGTCAGAATAGGAGGAATTTGGCTTTGGAAATAAATGACATCAACAAGTCTTGATATACAATGATGTCATCACCAGTCTTTAACAGCGGAAAACCTATCTACAGAGCAAGAGGATGCATGAGATAATTTACAGGTAATATTCAATATTTGGTAACTGAGTATCTTGCAAGAGTGGCAAGTGTATCTGGTGAAAAGACAAAAATATTAATGCACAAGCACTTATGTTTTCACAATGTAAGCCAGTATGCTAAAACAAAGATTGCTTGGATCTATATCAGCTGTATCAAAATAGTCTGTAAAGCCATTTCTATGATGCCAAACAGGAAATGATTACATCAAATCTTTTATGTTGCAAGTTGAATATGTGTCCTGAACTAAAAGAAATTTGAGGAGAAATTTTCCCTCTGAATTTTTTTACGATGAGAATAGGTGACATAAGCTTTGACTTTGATCAGTCTTTACTAATATGACTAAAAATATATATTAAAAAGCGAAACGGATATTCAGTATAGCAGCCACGACCAGCTTCTGGCAAATCATACTGAAATTGTACCAGTGCACTGAAAACTGTTATCCACCTCTAAACAATAATCAGCAAGACAGTTTAAAAATTAATGTTATTCCAGCAGCTAAGCAATTCTATATGGGTTCAAAGAGAGAAAGCCCAAGCATACTACATCTAGACACACTCTTTACTGCTTTCTTTTTTAACTAATCTGTCTAATAATGTCAGTTATTGATAAATCTGCTGTCAATATCTATACTGCCTCCAGCTGTGTCAATTTTGTTATGGTTTGGAGGCTTGAGTACTCAACCCCCTTTGAAGCTATGCTAGCGGATGATAACTTTCAATAGGAACTACCAAACTGAGCAATTCTTTTGGTGCGGTCAGACCAAAGCAGATACCTTGGTCCTCTAGGTTGAATATTTTAGCATAGATTCATTTGTCTATTTACACAATGAAACTATTACAGAAACAGCAATAAATGAACAAATTCTGTGTGAAATAGACATCTCAAGTGTAATGAGTACTTTCATTAACTGCCCATGGCTGAAATAAAAACCACAAGTCATACATACAAAGGATTGTTGCAGATTGAGCAGGTTGTGAAGTGTGCTGCTGCCCTACATAATGTCACAAGGTTGATGGTCAAAGATTATTTCATTTGTCTCTAGTCAAGGATAAACAGTGTACAAGAAATTTAGTACTTTGGTCAACTTTATGATGATGATGAATCACTATTCTTCATATAATTAGGCAATAATAATATTTCTCATTCCTATTCAATTTCAGTGAATTCATGAATGCACTACATAACGGAACACCATATTCAGCTCTGTCATGTGAATGTGTACAGTACCATTCTTACTCGTTATTTGATATGTTGTGAATGTGTTCTTTATAAAGGCCTTTTCGTTGATTCTCGTATGTTATCATGTGTGTATCCAGTGATTAGCAAAACTTCACCACTCTGTTTCCTAGTTACGCCTGTTAGATTTCAATATTGCCATAGTTACTAGTTATTAACAACTACAGAACTAACAGAAGTCAGAAGAGAGTTTCTTCACAGTTTTTGAAATGAGTAGTCTCTTAATCTGAACATTATTTCAACTTATTCCGACCACCATCAAACTGTTACGAGAAATTCTTCATTAATAATTGTTTTTATAACTACTTTATTAAAACTACAAACATCAGAAAGCGAACACAATTCAATCATTTTGTTCAGACCATCTCAACTCCTGTCCAAGTCTATCTAGTGTCAGTACAATATATGTCATTGTCAATGTCTGTATCTGAACTGCACAGATGAAAAGTCACCTTTTTTATCAATACTTGGCAGCATCAAGAAGGTCTAACAGTAAGTTTGAAAGTCAAAACATGATTGTAGTCAGGAAGTTATACTGCCTAAGTCAGTTTGTGAATTAAAATGTTACTGCAGCAAAGGTGACCAAACAGTAATATATAATTAAATTACTGCAATCAGGAGGTCCTACTGCTCAACAGCATGTTTCAAAATGAAATCATTACTGCAATCACCATGTCTTACTGCCTAGCAGCAAGTTTCAAAATGAAATCATTACTGCAATCAGGAATTCTTACTTGAATAATTCAAGGTTGCTAATCATATCACAGTCAGTTTAACAATCTGGTTCAGCAAGTGTGTTTAAATAGTCCTCTGACATGGGCACTTGTGCTGAAGATAGATGATGATCTGTATGTGCTGCTAGGGGAAAATCTTCCATTGATGAACCATCTAGATATAAGTCCTGAGGGCTCTTTAAAGGAAAGTACATTTCTCCACTCACATCTGCAAGACTTGTCGGCAGCTCAACAGACTCTACTTCTGCCTGCTCAGGAGCAGACACAGTTGCATACTGTTTAGCCTCTGGATCAATTTGGCTGGAGTTTGATTCCCCTTCTGCTTCTAGACCAGGTGGTGGTTTTAATTTGGCCAGCTCCTCTCTAAGCTGGTTGTAGTGTCGCTGTACAAGAAAATATGACAAACAATTAATTTGCCACTTTTTACCTCACTTAAAACTTCATCTTATCATGAAATATATGGTTAAAACGGCTCGAAATGTGAATAGCATTGCCTTAATTGCATTCAGGTTTCTCCATAAATACTCTGTCCCTCACAACAAAGCACTACACCTACTGAACGGAGTATTAAAAAGGACATGCAATTCTATATCTCAAGTTTTAATTTCATGTACTGTAACTCTTTCAGGACTTGATTATTTTTAGGTTTTGGACCAAATTAATTTTCAGTAATAGAACAATTTCAACATATTTTTTAAATTTTATCATGATTTATCATAATATTGATAATAGTATATATATTTTATATCATTAGAAAGGAAAGTTGTTACATAAAATCTATACATTAATAAATTTTTGAAAAAAGTGTCTTTGAAAAGTATAATTACAATTTGTAAAATAGACAAATTATTAGTGACTCTCAATTTTTACAAATAAAAATATTGCAAATGACTTATATTGTCAATGGTTTGAAGTGTTCAGATCATGTTTTCTAGTATTTTATGGTAGTTAGTTATAGTCAATACACAATTCGATGCATTCATTTCTAAAAATGTTTACCATATGAATATTTTCTCAATGACATCAGAAACAAACATAAAACAAACAAAATATACATCATCACAATTTTATTATGTACAAATTTTGTTTACTTTTTACAATGTACTGTAATTTGTGTCCATTGGTAAAATATTTCCCCATATAGTTGTATCACTTCCACTAGTTTTAAATTAACTAGGTATTATATTTCCTGAAATAGTTATGTCAACTCTGCCTTTTTTATGTTACAGAGTTGTTGACAGCTCCTATATAAGTAACCAGCATCAATAGTACCTAAACCTAATCCAAGCCTCCTCGATAGTATTTGTTATTGAGCCTATTGCAACTATAATTATACTTGCTACAGCCATCTTCTCTCTGAACAGGCTGTAAATAAGAACAATATCATGTTCCACACTGTGCCCAGAAGTAGTTGGACTTCTGAATATTTCTCAGAAATAAACAACAAATGTTTGAGGAAAAGCAATCCGTTTTTAAAGACAAAATACTTTTGTTTTATAGAAAATGGAAGTGAAAATTTTCTCGCAGTAGCAGTAAAGAATTGGGCTAACATAAAAATGCATATTATCAAACCATGACGTATAAACTAATCAAATTATGATTGATGGAAACCAAAACCGATATAGGAACCGATATATCGGTTATTGGTCCCATCGAGCTAATTAAATATCTGATATATCAACGATGGTCTGGAAAGAGTTACAAAATATACTTGCAAATAAGACTGCAACTCAAATTCTTGAACACAAAGAAAATGGTGTGATAACATCACAAGCCAGATAGATAATGGCTAGAGCTTTCATTTGGTGCCTCGACTGAAGTTAGGGCAAATGAAATAAAAGACAGATGTGCCATCATGGACACAGTGACAAGTGGTAGTTCAATGATCTATGCAATCAAGAAGTTTGGCCAGTTGGAAATGCATGATTTATTTCTTCTTTTATGTTTATGACCAGAATACTGGACCTGGAAGTAGCATGTAGTTTCTAGAAATGAGTGGCATATAGGAATCAAAAGAAGAATTATCAAATGCGGAAATGGAATAGTCGTTACTATACACTGAAAGACATAGTTAATAGTAGATCTTAAGTACCTATGGAGATGTCTAGAGTGCAGTGATGATAATCTGATGACTAACTACCTAACTAACAAATGTTGGAACCCATTTGCCAAAAATTTTTGGTACACATATCATTATCAGGTAGCATATCTTGGACAGGACATAGCAGTCCATCACATCCTTTTTGAAACTCTTGCTGATTGTGAGCCAGTCTTCTTGCTTCCATAAGTGTCATTCTCAGGTGGTCTTAGATATCTTGCGCCCATCTTCGTGACCTAACTTTTTCCATTGCTGTGGCATCATCCCCTCTATCTATGGTCTTTTCTAGGATGTTATGTCATATGATATGGCCATTTCATTGTAATTTTCTAGAGAGAAACTTGTTGTTTAGCCAGATTTCATTTACTTTCAGCTCTTTTCGAAGGTGCATGCTATTCTGAGGATTCTTCTTTCAGATACTGCAATTGTTTTGCTGATCTCATTAGCGATTGTCGAAGATTAACAGCCATATATTGCAGCTGGGAATATTCAGGCTCCAAGAAAAGTTAGTTTTGTTATTTTGTTGCAGTCCAGTAATATATTTTAAATTTGTATCAGTTTATTTGATTCAATGGACAACCTTCATCTGATTTATTCTTAGTTAAGTAAATATTGCAGTCCATAATACAGTAGACCATTTACTCAATCTATGAGTTATTCATAGTTAACCTTTAGGACCCCAGATTAAAATTAAGCAATTTCTCCCCTGGGCCCAGATTCTTTTTTGACAATGTGCATTATTTTTGGTGAGTGTTTGGTAAATGTGATTACCTTTTTTGTTTGTAAAGATATCAAAATAATTTTGCACCTGTAAATAAAGGAGTGAGTGAATAATGCATATAATTGTGTTTTTTATGTTCTTGTATGTGTGATATGACAGTTCTGAAGTTGCAAATTAGGGAGGAAATTGCAAAACTACAATTTTAAAATCAAAAAAATTATTTCTTGACGCACCTAATACTTCAATAATGTGTGACTGCACTTATAAAATCCTCCTAAATACCTATTTTTGTTGTATATATCTTATTTCATATCCAAACTAATATAATATGGACTCAAAAAACTTATAAAACATGAAGAAATTGCATACAATGTCCGTCCATTAAACACTAGGCCTAGGCTGACATAGAATATAATTATTGTCCATGTTGACTGGTGTATCTCTGATAAGTATTGTTTTTGTGTTATTCAATGAATAAATGAACATTCTAATAATATAACAACAACTAAAACATGTAGAGATATTACTTTCTATGACGATCACTTTCCATGCCACTCGGTACTGCATTTGATAATAAAATATGGCGTTGAATATTAACATAATTTGCTCTAAACTTTTGGTGAATAAATCAGCCTGCATTCTCCTTCTTTCAATCGTAATGTGTGAAGGAATTTGACCTTTAGACTGTGACATATTCCTAGCTTCGTGTGGTGAGAATTCTTCCTCATGTGAGCTTAACTTCATGTGATTCCGTAGTGAGGAATAGGGGCACAGCAACGGAAGTGACTGGAGATGCCGACGGGCCACAGGTAATGTAATATCATTGGTATTTCCAAACGTCTATGGGGTCACTAAGGTTAAGTGAATATTGCAGTCCATACTGCAGCATACCATTACTCAATCTATGATTTATTTGGATGTTTCTCATCTCACCAAGGAAACCAATGCTCATCATCTTAGCATCTCTTGTTAGTATTCTTTTTCAATGTTTCTGTGTATTTATTTTTTTCCTGCTTCTTCCTATCTGAGAACTTGTTTTGTATTTCTTTAGTTGTTGTTTTTTTTTTAGAGTTTTGCTGATATACTCCCACCTTCTTTTCCTGAAACTATTGGTTGCATGAAGCTTCCCTTATAATACAAAATAATTCACTGTATACAGTGCATCAAATTAATTCTAAAAAATACATCACAATTCTCTAGTTACCTTGAGAGCAAGAGTGCTCTGTGCAATGGATCTTCCTGTTCGCTTGTCTGTACTATAACCCTCCATTTCAGCAATCCATTTTTCACACTGCAGGAGAATCTCATGACGTTTCAGCCAGAAATGTGTGTGAATAATCTACAATGACAAAGGCAGTGTTAATTTTTTGTTAACTATTTTTTTAGCCAAATAATCTACTTGGCTAAATAATAAGAAGGTAATATAACTGAAGTAGTCTAAATTTGCAAGCATCTAGTGATGATGAGATCAGTGGTGAGACGCTGAAAGCAGTGGATGATGCAACTCTAAATACTTGCTATTATAAATGAGGTATGGAGGAAAGAAAAACCACAAACCCTACAATGGAAAGAAGAAAGGGTAAAATTACCTAAGAAAGGAGATCTATCTGACTGTAACAATTGATAACTCTGTTGCCAGGGCCAGGAAAAATATTATAGTATGATGCTAGAAAGGATCAAGGGACAGGTAGATGAAAAATTCAGAGAAGAGCAAGCTGGATTCAGACCAAAATGATCATGTATTGACCAAATTTTCATATGGAGAATAATTATCGAAGAATCAGTGGAAATGCAATCTCCACTTAATATTTTACTTTAGTGATTTTTGTAAGACTTTTAATAGCACTGTCTGACATTCTTAAAATTCTTACCAAATATGGCTTTCCCAATCAGATATTTCAATGTAATCGAGGCTTTATATGACAACTCAAGATATGCTGTGTTCGAACAAACGAGGGTAAATATGAATAGTTTTTACAAAGAAATAGACATTAAAAGTTGCATTATGTCATTATTGCTCTTTAGCTTGGCTGTAGATTAGGTTATGAAAAACTATGCCCAAGAAGATCACTTTGATATCAAATGTACAATGATGAGACTCTGTGATTGTGATTTTGCAGACTTGGCATTCTTGAGCCCTATTGTATGAGCCACCATAAATGTAGAACTGACTTTCAGAACAAATAGACCTTCAATTGAACACTTCCAAGACTAAGATTATGAATGTTACCAACTTTAATTTTAATTATGTGAAAACCATAGGGAAAGATCAAGACAAAACTGGAGGGATGAGTTAGATACATATGCACAACAAAAGACGGATATGACAAGGAAAGAAATGGAATCAATAACTAAGAATAGGACAAGGTGGAAGAGATTTGTTGAGGACCTTTGTGAAAGGTGAATAGATAGAATAAACTTAAATGCAAAAACCTAAAATGATGAAGGTAAAAAAAGCAGATGTGAAATATAGTCTACAGTAATAAAGGTAATACAAACTGAAGTAAAATAATCTACAAGGATGAAGGTAATATAAACATATAAAACATGTACGGCTCTGTGGCGAAGTGGTACAGATCACGTCTGTGACGGCCAAGGTACCGAATTCAATCTCCGCCACAGGTATTTGAGCATCCAGACCATTCAGAAAGCAATCGCAAACTACTGAACATATTTATATTGCCTAGAAAATCAATACAGCTAAAAAATTCTGGGTTGATGGCTAAATCCTGAATAGGATACTCTACAATATAAACATGTGTGAAACAGTCTACAGTAATGAAGGTTATAGATGTGTGAATATAGAAGTCCTCAGAAGTGCTGAAGTAAAAAGACAAATTATAGCAAAAAATAGAAGCAGACAGTCAAGATTTGTAGGATGTGATGAAGAAAGTAAAGCTTGAACATTTAGTAACCACTAGAAAGATCAATGGGAGAAGAGACAGGTAGACAAAGAAATAAATTTCTGAATGGGTTGTCACTGTGGTACAAAAAGATGTCACCAACCGAAATTATTAACATAAGAGACCGGGGGAAGGGGGTGCGTGTTGGGGTTGGTTGTGAAGCATGATTGACTACGCCACTCGGCATGAGACTTGATTGATCAAATGAAGGTTATACAAATTCAAGTAAAATAATTTTCACTTAAAATGCGGTGTTGCTAGAAGTGGAGGGCACAGAAGAATGATGTTCAACCAGCATAGGACCGATACTGTCAGCAGCAGTGCAATGGAGGATACACTCAAGAAGAGATCGGAGCAACTATGGATTTGTCCAGTTTGCAGTGATAATGATCCAACAACTAACTAAGTAAAATAACCTACAGTAATGGAGGTAATACAAACTTTAATCTAGTGATGATGATCCGACAACTAACTAAGTAAAATAACCTACAGTAATGGAGGTAATACAATCTTTAATCTAGTGATGATGATCCGACAACAAAGTAAAATAATCCACAGTAATGGAGGTAATACAAACTTTAATCTAGTGATGATAACATTATAAACTTAGACAAATTTATTCTGTGTAAACTCTCAAACCTGACAGCTTTCAATACCTCTTTAAAACACTGAGAATGATTTTTCAACTGTTCAAGCATAGCCCACTTAACAGTGGCTTGTCGTATGTTAGCATCATACTCATGTGAACTGGCAGCCCCTGAAGGTGTACCTCGTGATCGTTCGTAGCCTGGCTCATTGAAATAAGGTTCACTGACTAAGATCAGAGACTGAATTGAGACTAGAACCTGTAATTATAAAGAACATGCAGATGTCACTAAATATTTCACAATGAACTAGTAAAAATGATGACTAATGTTGATCACAGAATGAAACTCACGATGCACCAAGCATTTCTAGAGACACTCCCACCAGATGTATAAGGATATACATGATTCATATGAGATATCATAGTTATTGAAACATTTGTCTGCGGTGTTCCCGACTGTGGTTAATGAGTCATATGCGTGCCTGGAATTGTCTACCACACTTTGAACATGTGAGGGGAGAGTCTTCTTCTTCTTCTTCTTCAGCGTTCATTCTCAAACTCCTGCTGGATCTCTGTTGTAGCAGGACCATGATCCATTATATATTTCCAGCAGGATGTAGTCCAGAGAATGGAAATGCGTTGCGTCACCGTTTTATTTGCGCCAATGGCCCGACACATCCGTCTTCTGCGGAGGGGAGAGTCAATGTGACATTGAGCAGCTCTTACCTTTCTTCTAGCATGTTTCTGTTGTGCAACATGTCTGAGGTTCTCTGCAGCCCAGCTGCCGCACCACTCTTAATTATATGATGCCAGTAGGATCTGTCTTCTGCAAAACTCTCCCATAAATTTGCGCCTATTTTGAAGTGAGTCTGTGATGTCTTAAGATTGTTTTTAAAACACTTCTTCTGTCCTCCGGCCTTGCAGGGGTCAGTCTGGAGTTCTCCATATAAAAAAACATTTTTGGTAGTCGATGATCTTCCATATACTGAGGAAATTTAATTTTGACACCAATATTATAGACATTATTGAAGCTCTGTACGAAAATGCAAATAGTGCTGTCTTGTCACACAATACAATTGGAGAGTTCTTCAAAACAACTGTGGGAGTTCGACAGGGATGCATAATGTCCCCAGTACTTTTTAACATATACTTAGAGCACATCATACAAGAGACATTGCATGACTACAACACGTCTATATCGATCGGAGGTCGCCCTATTTGCAACTTGCGTTTCGCTGATGATATTGATCTTATAGCTGGGTCAGAACAATCATTGCAAGAATTAACATCAAAGTTAGAAAAAGTTACCAGCAAGTACGGAATGGAAATCAATTCAGATAAGAGCAAAATCTTGGTAAACAGCAGAGACACAGAAAACCAGACTAATATCATGATGAATGGACATAAGCTTGAAGAGGTGAATACCTTCAAATACCTCGGATCCAGTATATGCAGTGATGGTAAATGCAAAACAGAACTAAAAATAAGGCTGGAGATGGCTTTAGCGTCCTTGTCAAGGCTAACTGTGATTTGGAAAAGCAACATCAGTGTTGGAGTGAAAATCAAACTGTATAGGTCGCTGGTGCTTTCCGTTGTGTTGTATGGTTGTGAGAGTTGGACACTCACTGCGGACATGGAGAGAATATTACAGGCTTTCGAGTATAAATGCTACAGAAGAATTCTACGAATTTCCTATAGGGAACATAAGACCAATGTGTACGTAAGAAATAAAGTAGAGATGTGTGCAGGTGTCCAGGAGCCATTGCGTTCAATAGTACAGGGCTAGATATTTCCACACTCATCTGCATCGCTGAGGATAGAATTCGCTGGAGGACTCTGTGTGCTGAAGCTTCCAATGTGGTACCCCTACGACCCTGAAGGGTTATAGGTTTTATTGATTGATATATTGATTGATCTTCCATGCAAACCATGTTTCCTGCCCAGCGTATCTGTGCCTTCATCAACATTGTGTGTATGCTTACAGACTTAGATTTTATCAGTACTTCACTGTCTATATTTTATCCTAGTAATGGATGTTAAGTATCCTACAACAGCAGATTAGGTGGAAATAGGTGAGTCTTCTAGCGTGTCTGACATATACTGTCCATGTTTCACAGGCATATTCCACACTTTTTGGTTTATCACTTCCCCATCGCCACAAGACCTGTTGTGTCAGTTATAAAATGGATGATTATAGTTGAGCTATGACTAGCGCATCATTTTGTTCAAAGTGTGGAAGAGTTGCACCATTCGTCTACCACACTCTCTCTTCCTGATCCAACAGTGTTACAGTGGCAAGATCAACATGACTGGAGATGTACCAGGATGCAGTGGATGACCGAAAGTGTTTTACGTGTCTCACAAAGCCTCTTGCATTCCACAACTCTCTGCTGGCAAGTGCCTTCCAGCCCGTTGAACATCAGATGTTTCATCTGCATCATCCACCATATCCAGGCGTTGCATGTTTGGGCATACATACCCTGTGTTTACCTCTGGACAGGAGTGCCTCGCTATTCTTACCCTTACCTGGTTTGGTTGGCCTGTCAAAGCCGATACCAGGGTGTAGCTGCTGCCACAAATAAATACAAGAGCTCTTGCTTGCAATTCCTGGGATAGAAATGAACATTTTTCAAAATTGGATAGTACATGGTTCAATATAGTATAGGCCAAGTGTAGACAGAACTGTAGCAAAGTACGGTAATCTATCTACAGGTAGGACACCCAAACAGAGAGCAGTCCAAGAATACTGAAGTCAGGGCAGCACCTACCTCTGTGGCATTCGGTTATAAGGTATTCACACTTTCCTTCGTGAACCAAGTAACACACAATGAGTGTTAACTCAAATTTGTAATGCCAAAAAATGAAGGAAAAAAATGACATACCTGAAGGAAGCTTGAAGTCTGTGCATTCCACTTCTCTTCTGGTCTTCCATGCCACGTGTTCAAAACACTTAGACATACCTGGCAACAATGTATATTCAAAATGGCAACAATGAGTAAAGCACAGGTCTGAATGTATAATGAACATTTCTTTATCTGGTTTTCTTAGTTTCTCTAGATTATAAAGTATCGCAGGGTTTTCAAGGGATTTAGAAAATCAGATGTTCTTTTAGGAGATTCTTTCAATAATAAATATAAATGTATACTAGTACCATTACAAACACATTGAAAACATGATTTGTTTCCATGCTTAAAACGTTTATTTGCATGGGCAATTTTTCAACAAACGTGTGCACTTGATGAAGTTTGTGCAGTAATATTATTTTGTTGACGTGATGTTTTTATCTCACTTTTATGCTTCACATGCAAAACCACAAATAAATAAATTCTTACTTCTTAAAAGTTGAAACAGGTTGAAATTTGGCACACACATTAATCAAGTTTAGGTAAGTAAAAGGCATTATCTGGTTTTCATCGAAAGAAAGTCTGTTACGGTTTTTTTTTTCATGCCTAACTGACATTACAATAGTGATGACAAGCTGTTGGTATGTTTATCAGTGAAATTGCAGAGAAATTGCCTGACATTTCAATTGTGACCAGTCTACTAGAGTTTGGTATCCTGTCTGTTTTTTCTATGGTCTCTGCGTCTATTGATAGCCTCCCAGCGACCTTTCTTCATATTCTCAAACTATATATATAGTCAAACTGTCTAATATTTTCTCACATTGTCACCTCTGTTTCTGTTGCCTTCAATCTTGCCTGTAGTGACTATGTTCTCCAAACCTCCCTGTCTCATGAAGTGGTCAAAAAATGAAGATTGTCTTTTTTTTATATTATTGATTAAGCTCTGTTTCACATTTGACTCTTTCCACACCTCCACATTAGTTTTCCTGGCGGTCCATGGTATTCTAAGCATTCTTCTGTAGAACCACATCTCAATTGCCTCTAAATTTCCACTTTCCTGTTTGTTTATTATCCATGACTTGCATCCATATCTTAGTGTAGAAGTGGTGTAGCACTGCAGAGCTCTCACCTCCAATGACAAGGTCATATTACACAATATATTTTTCATTTTTGTGAATGTTGTTTTTGCCTGCCCTATTCTGCTACTTATTTCTGTTGAACTTCTTCCATCTGCTGTAATCATTGTACCTAAATGTTGGAATTGGTGTGCTTGTTTTAATACTATATGATTCACTTTGATATTGCAAGTTGTGTTATTTTATTTCTTTGAAATAAACATTACTTCTGTCTTCTTGATATTTAAGAAGAGAAGGTACATTTTACATAACCAAATCTAACCAATGGCAGTATTACCAGAATTACAACCTCCACTAGTGATATGTTACTAATAATACCAGAGGATTTTCAGTTGTACAATTCTCAAGTAAATCCTAATAATGTTTGTAAAGTGTGTTCATTGAATCATCACCTGGTTGGCAATTAAACCTGAAGCTGAACAATAAATATGCCACGTTCAGTCACGCCTACCAAGGCAAACTAAAATATAACATTTATAACGGGAAGGAATTGCAGTGTGACAAACATTTTTTAGTCTCAGAGAGCACTTAAAGATAATTTGTCATGAGAGAGAACTACAGGTGAAATAAGATTCTTATTCCTTTTCTCGGTCACAGTTTGACATGTCTACATCATCATCATCAGGTGCCACGCTGGCTGGCATAGGCGGTCATGGCTCTCCACAGCTCTCTGTCCACAGTATTATGTCTCAAGGTCGTTGTTTCCTTGTCACGCCAGGTTGTCAAACTGTCTAATATTTTCTCACATTGTCGCCCTCTGTCTCTGTTGCCTTAAATTTTGCCTGTTGTGACTATGTCTGCATAGTAAGTTAAATAAGATAGAAAACTACTAGTTTTGATTAAAAATTATAATGCAGGGCTGTCTAAGGGATTCAGAAGAGTCCAACAATTTCTTTTAGGAGGATCCCTAAATAAAAATTTGCGACGCTGCAGCAACATCTTTACGATGGTTTGTCCATTTGGAATGACCATCAATGTTACACTTTAACAGCTCATGTTACTAGGTAAAGGGGAGCGAAGAATAGCAACACTGTGATATGCCTGCGTGAATGTAAAAAAAAGTTGCTAGCATATCCTATTCAGGACACAGCCAACAACCAAGCATTTTATTGGCTGTACGAATTTTCTAGGCAATATAAATAGGTGAAATAGTTCGCCATTGCTTTGTGAACAGTCCGGTTGCAAAATTGTCTGTGGTGGGATTCAAACTCGGTAGGTTGCCCATCACAGATGTTCATTGTACTACTTTGCCACAGAGCCAGTCTGCATGCGTGTATAAGCGGCAAATAAGGAATTAATTTTGAGGGTGGGTTGGGTTAAAAGACCCAAAAGTTTTTCTGAAGCTGGATGTATCAGGTTGAAAGGCACATTCTGTTCTCTGGAATACATCCTGCTAAGCACCAGGAGTTGAAGAATGAACTTAAAGAAGAAACAGATCGCACTTTGACCAATAGCCATTTTTGTCCAATCTCTTACACAAGAAGATTTCAAAAGGAGTGCATAAACATTATATGCAGGAATAGTCTCTGATGTACATTCTTTTTAGCTTCATTTTTGTCCTTTGTCACATATTATTTCTTCATAAAAGTATTTTGATTATTAGGACAAGACACGAACATCTATCTATATTTATGTTATATACAGTATGTTTGAGGTAATTCAAGAAAGAATACCAATTCACAAAATTAAGTAAATGTTCATGTGTTCAATGTAATATTACCTTTCCATCATTGTATAAGTTGGGGTTGAATCGGACTGCATGATTTCCTGTGGTTTCCATATTGATGTAAGGAGGAGTGTTAGGGTAATCTTGAGGAAAGAATACATCAAATTCAAAACAACCATTGGCATATGGAGTATCTGATGGTCCAGTGATTAGAACCTGTAGAAGAAAATACAACCAAGATGTCACGCTTACTGAGGCAAGCAGGAAGAAACACATAATTACTATAAGAAACACTAACAATAATAAATAACTCACCATCTATACAAACATCATCAACATTTTCTTCAATTTACTTGCTTTGACATCTATCAATTTTTACCATCACTTACTTCACTTTCCTACTTATATCCATTACTACTTGTGCCTTGCAGTGTCATGTATAGCCTTGATTGGTGACTGGTGTTCTAGTTTTATCAAACTGGGTTGCTTGATAGGCAGTGATATTGTGAAGTTTTAATATATCACTCCCTTAATCCACCTTTACCTTGGTCTTCCTTTGATGCTTTCTATTTCATGTTGTAATCTTCAACAGATGGGAATGTTGGATCCTTTCTTATAAAGTCATCTATTTACTTATTTTCTACAAACAGATAGTGCCACCATGTATCTTCTAATATACTGTAATTTTTAGTAACCTTGATGTGGGAAATGTTGATATACAGCTCCAGTTTTGTGCCTTTATGTACAGTATGTAGTTTTTGTGTGTGTTGTACAAGGCTAGTTGAAAATGAAAATATTGCCATAATCATGAGTGGGGTTGAGGACAAGCTCTCAACTACATCTAAACACACCAATGGCTGGTTATCTCAAATAGTTACAGATAAGAAAATATACTGTTCAAAAAAAGAAACGCAACATTATTACAGTGCTAATGGACACCAAATTTCAAATGTGTACCTAAATTTTATTTTACGGAATTAATATTTCAACCTTGCATGAAGAACCTTTCAGACTTTAACAATGAAATGATGTTCATTAAATTTGGTTCAAACTTTTATTCTTTGCGACTGAGGTCTCTGTATCAGTAAGGTTATGGCCACATATGGCCTCTATCAAAGTACGACATCTCCATAACATGGATTCAATTAGCCGTTGAATCTGTTGTTTTGGGATGGCTGTCCACTCTTCCTGCAGTGCAAGAGACAACTGGTGGAGATTGGCTGTAACCATGTCTCACTGATGAGAGTCATTTGTTGAGTTCATCCCATATGGGGTTCATGCCTCATGGCTGGCCATGAAATGGTCTGGACATTGTTGTCAGCAAGGAACTGGGTGGTGAGTTGCGGCACATGAAGTTGAGTGTTATCCTGCTGAAAAATCCTGGTTCTTCTGCAGCCAAAATTGGAAGGATGCAAGGACAAACAATTTCATCTACGTCACTTTTGGCATTCAGGTATAATTCAATTTGTACCAGGTAATTTCTTCCCAAAAACAAGAAGTTGATTGCCCCCCCCTCCCCCCACATCTGTATACCGTCATCACCATGTGGAGGAGCCTCATAAACGCTGTTGTTTATGAACTCTGTGGTCAACTCTTCTCCATCTATCATGTTGCTGGATCACAAAAATGATTCATCACTAAACCAAACCCGTCTCCAATCATTACCAACGGTCCTATAATGATAATGATTCACCAACTGCAGTCAGTTCTGGCAATGCTGGTCCATAAGAACAGGACCTACATACGGTATTCTAGCTTAAAAACCAGTGCCAAGCAGCCAGTTCCTGACCATCTTAACTGAAATTTAAAGAGCTGCTGGCATTCAGTAAACTGTGAAGGACGCAGATGCAAATTGATTTCTGAGGTGATGCAGCCGTATGAAACGATCTTCAGCAGGAGTTGTGACTCTGGGTCTTCCACTGCGCTGCCAGTCAGCCACTGAGACAGTTTGTTGAAATTGCACCCAAAGGCGACTAATGGTGCTTCTAACCACATTAAATTTTCTGGCCACTACAATTGTGGTTGTCCAGTCTGTAAGTGTCCAATGATGATGTATTGTTGCTCTGTAGTGAGATGAACCATACTTGCACATTGAATTTTCAATTGAATCTGTTCGAGTACTGTCAATCTTTATATACATTCAATAATATGGTCAGAGAGTTTTCTGTTCAGTAAGTTTTAGAGGAACTAAACCTGTCACGAGTTATTGCCAAAAATGTTGTTTTGGCCTTGACCTCTTTCATGACCTCACAAATCACAGGTGAGTACAATTCGATATTTTCAGCAGAATGTAGTTCAGTTAATGGAAATGTGTTATGTCGCTGCTTTATTTGCGCCAATGGCCCCAGAGAGAGAGAGAGAGAGAGAGAGAGAGAGAGAGAGAGAGAGAGAGAGAGAGAGAGAGAGAGAGAGAGTAAGAGAGAGGGAGGTAGAGAGAATCTCCAAGATTAAATCTAGTCAGAATCATTCAAGCAGTCTGTCACTAAATTCAGTGACACTCTGGACAATGTGAGTCTGCTAGTGTCAAGATGTATCATCATTTCATGTGTGTGCATGTGAGTCTGCTAGTGTCAAAGATGTATCATTTCATGTGTGTGCATGTGAGTCTGCTAGTGTCAAGATGTATCATCATTTCATGTGTGTGCATGTGAGTCTGCTAGTGTCAAAGATGTATCATCATTTTATGTGAGTGCATGTGAGTCTGCTAGTGTCAAAGATGTATCATCATTTCATGTGTGTGCATGTGAGTCTGCTAGTGTCAAAGATGTATCATCATTTCATGTGTGTGCATGTGAGTCTGCTAGTGTCAAGATGTATCATCATTTCCTGTGTGTGGATGTGAGCCTGCTAGTGTCAAAGATGTATCATCATTTCCTGTGTGTGCATGTGAGTCTGCTAGTGTCAAGATGTATCATCATTTCATGTGTGTGCATGTGAGTCTGCTAGTGTCAAAGATGTATCATCATTTCATGTGTGTGCATGTGAGTCTGCTAGTATCAAAGATGCATCATCATTTCATGTGTGCGCATGTGAGCCTGCTAGTGTCAAAGATGTATCATCATTTCATGTGTGTGCATGTGAGTCTGCTTGTGTCAAAGATGTATCATCATTTCATGTGTGTGCATGTGAGTCTGCTAGTGTCAAGATGTATCATCATTTCATGTGTGTGCATGTGAAAGGAGACGAATGATGCAAAAAAACAGCAATTTTCTCTATAAACAATCCCCTCCCCAAATACAAAAATGCCCTGCAAAGAGAACTCAAGCTTCACTATTAAAAGTGCCGCCCCCCCCCCCCCCCAATTATGCTAACATTTCTTCTTGAGACTAATCAGAAACATTATTTGAGCGCTTACTTCACAACCAAAAGAAATTTCTGGTTTAGGAATATTACTGTAACAAAGTTCTAAAAAAAATTACCTAACTCACTGAGAAATAAAGGGGACTAACACAACACCTCCAACTTTTACGATGTAATACTTCCAAGTCACAATCACTTCATAACATACATTCATTATATACTATGGATTAAAAAGGAAGGTTTTATTCCATGAAATTATGATAAGCTATCATACACTTCAATCATTTGTTATATTTTGCATACATTTTCTCTAATTGTTATTGCTGTAATTATAGTAATGTCCCGGCCTGTGGAGGCAAGGTAAAGAGTAAGTCTGTGATGGCCAAGGTAATGCGTTCAAAATCCCACAGCAGGCAATCATGGATCCAGACTGTTCAGAAAGCAATAGTAAATTATTGAATGTAAATACAGCAAAGAACATCAATACAGTCAAAAAATGCTGCATACAAAACTGTGTAGGATACCTCTATATGATAGGCAAGAAGCTTAGATGAATTATAATACACATTCAGATGGTTACACACAAGTCTTCAATCTTGTTTGTTGAATCTAATTTAAAAATAAAAATTGAATACATCCATGAGGCATATACTTCCAGAAGAGTAACACAAACTGTTTTTGCTAATTAAGCCATGGATATCCCCGTTAGAAAAAGAATGTCACTTGCACAAGTCTTTGATTTGAATATGACACAAATATATATTTCAAAGACTTTGTACAACTGATGTTCTTTTTAGAGTGACTGAGTTGGTAAAAATGGTTTGTTATCACAATGCTGGCAGTAGGTGGCTCATGGACACATTGAATCTTGTGTATAACTGTCTGATTGTTGTAACAATGAACTCCTCTTTACATAAAATGGTCATATACCTTCATAATATCCAACCTTTCCTCATCGCAGCACACAAACACACTAGAACTGAAAGCTAGCGGAAGAGATGTGGACAAGGTTACAGCTTCCTGAGCCAAACGACGTGTCCTGGCCACATTCGTCACAGTCCCTGCAGCCTTGACATTTGATTCGTAGTGGTGTGGTACATTAAACTTCAGATTACGACCTTCTTCTGTGACCATTTCATAGGTATCAAACTGCAGTGCCTTCATAGTTGCTATATACTGTTCTTCCAAAGATCTGCGTGGCTTCGTACTTTGTATTTCAATGCCTTCGCTGTTATCCTTGTCAGATTTCTCTGAAAATATGAATTTACATTATTTACTTTTTGCACATAAAGACATTTTAATTTTATAATAAAGTCATGGAAAAGTTATGTAAGAAAAAATGTATATTTAATTTTTTAAAATAATTTGTAAATTATTCAAATTAAAAACATTTTGGGGTACACAAGAAATGTAGTACTTTGTGGTAATACAATCTTAAAATAAAAGGTTCAAGCTTAGTTATACAAAACAAAGCTACAGAAGGAAAGGAAACCTGAAGAATTTGATAAAAATCATAACAGAAAGTACTAACAAAACAAAAGAGTGTCATTTGAAGATGAATTATCTGCATGTTGAGGGTCTAAATGTCTCCAACAGACTAACCACCATGCAACCTAGTAAATATCATGCTTATATTCTTCCTCTTGTGGAAGCCTCACAGTACTTTATTTGTAGAATTATGTTTTATCCCCTTTGAAAAGGGGGCATCTTTTCAAAGCCTTCTTGTCTTCTGGGTATGAAATAATGCTCTAGAGAAATCTTACACATTGCGTAATAGGATACAAGAGTATTTCTACATTTCCTGGGGAATAAAAACAAATAAACAAACATGATGAAATTACAGCAAACATTGGAACTGGAGATGACACTTTTGTTTGCATTCATTTTCAAACTCCCACTGGATCTCTATTATTGCAGAACAAAGAAAGTTATAGTGTATGTGCAAGTCATAATGTTATTGTTTATAAAAGTATATTTCAAAAAATAACACAATGTCTAAGACAATATCTTCAGTTTTTTAGCCTTCACATAGTAATGGTTACTCTTCCATCTATCCCAAGCTTACACAAGAAAAGAAACAAAACTGTAGAAGACACCTACCACTGATTTCTCTGAGCCTCTGTTTTGCTATGTGTACCAGCCTGGCAGTTTCCTGTATGTCAGGTATAAGCAGTGCCAATCCTTCACTCTCCTCATCGTCAGTTTTATTTCCAGGCTTTCCTTTTTTAGAGCTGTGAATGTGAATCAGATGCGGTAGTAGATTTTCAAATACACATACCTTCTATCTCACGAAATGGATTAATAGTAGATTTTCAAATACACATACCTTCTATCTCACGAAATGGATTAATAGTAGATTTTCAAATACACATACCTTCTATCTCACGAAATGGATTAATAGTAGATTTTCAAATACACATACCTTCTATCTCAAGAAATGGATTAATAGTAGATTTTCAAATACACATACCTTCTATCTCACGAAATGGATTAATAGTAGATTTTCAAATACACATACCTTCTATCTCAAGAAATGGATTGCACTAAATTACTCACAGCATGTGGTTCACATACATTAACCTTTGAAAGTACATCAACCACTACATCATCAGATAACAACATATATGCCAATCAATCAATCAAGTACCATGGAGAGTTGTTTATGTGATCATGTTCTCCAAAAACTCTCTATCTAGTGTTCAGTTGGTAACATTCACTCATGCATGAAGAAAACCCATCCAACAACTTCTCACCATCTTCCTCCATCTCATACCCAGAAAACTTTGACTTTTGGTGGTGTGTAATGATTTAACTTGTAGTGAATGGCTAAACTTTCTAAAAGATGGTTGGTAGATTCCAAAAATTGGCTTGTCTTTTGGATAGATGTATGGACATATTGATATGAAAGTCTTCATCAAACAGATTGTAAAAATACTGAACAATTCATCCAATCACAATAATTCTAAAGGTCTTGTCTCATTATTATGGTTATCCACTTTGTGAAATTAGTTCAGGAGCAAATTAAATCATAAGCTGAAATGTAGTCTGCAATTCTCAGTAAAATTTCTCAGTAAAGACTGAACAACTTTCATATGATATCCACATGTGAATAAATATTCAAATCATCACAGAACTTTTATTTGTGCATAGAAACATTTGAAACTTTCCAAATAGTTACAGAAATTGATATACTTTACAAAACTGCCAACTTTAGATGATAGTCTCATGTTGCTGAGTCTGTAAATATTTGTTACAAGTTAGGCCTATTTTATAAGTTGTTTTGTTTTCGAGTTTTTCAATAATTAGGCCTATATTTTATATAGTAATGTACTACATATTTCTGCTCTTTAAACAAGACAATAAACATATATTCTAAAAATAGCATTCAGTTCTGCAAATTTTTTTTGGGTGCACAGTACATCACTGTAGGTTTACAAATAAATAAAATATTTCACGAAGACTAAATGTAGAATTCGGAAAATCTAATTTTATGTGTGCAAATTCAACAAATACTGAAATAATAACAGGATGTTTATTTGTACATAGAAACATATGAAACTTCCCCATCAGTTGCACAAATGGATATACTATACAAAACAACCAACTTTAGATGCCTAGAGTTATATGTCTGACAAAATGATATTTAAAAAATTATCTTTGTTGAAATTTTGCAACTGTTATGTTTTATCAGAAACTTTCATCTAATATACTATATATTTCTGCTCTTCAAATAAGACACTAGAGCATATTCTGAAAATGGCTTTCAATTCTGCACACTGTGATGTAATATCACTGTAGGTTTACAAATAAATAAAGTATTGTACAATGACTAAATGTAAACACATTCTTAATTTTGTTGTTTAGAAAGAGTCCATAAAAATGTGAGTTTATTCACATAGATAAAGAGTTAAGTAAAAGTATTCTGTTCAGAGAGGAGGAAGGGGGGGGGGTGTCTATTTACTGAATGTAATCGTAAAGAATGTAACAAGAATATAGATATGGGTATATGGAGTGCAGTAGCGTGGCATCAGTCTATATAAAAAAACTCTATATGCAAGAGGATGATGGCATGAAATAGCTTTAAAACTCTGATATTTATGTTAGCTCAAACACATGACAATTTCACAATAATATGTTGTCTATATGAACAAACTTGAACTCACTTGAGCCTGCTAGCATATGTGTCTACACAACCCTTCATCTTCTTTAGAAGTATTTCAATGGATGCTTGAGACTCTCCGCAACCACTTCCTTGACCATTATCTTCTTCCATTGGTAACAGGATAGGCACCAGTGTTAGATTTGCTGTGATACCCCTTAGTAGTTGAAGTAGGGCACGGTACAAGGGAACATGGCGAGCCATATCTAGGACAGAATCATTTCTCAAATATGATGACAATGCTGGAACTAGGCAAGATTTGGATAGAAGCTCTGTCAGGGTGTCTGGAATTAGACTCTTGTTGGGTTCCTGCAGTGCTGCTGATGTGGAGGATGACTCTGATGCAGATGAATTTCCTTTATTCTTCAAGTCTTGACAGCCACTAGGATTGATGTAACTAGCCAAAACCTGGTGATTGATGGAAATACTGTAAGGTAAACAAAAACATACTAAACAGTAACAGGAGGTACTCAACTCAAAAATCAGTTCATTCAGCAAAGTACTAGCCTATTGTCAGTCTTATATCTATGGTATAGATGTTATCCTGGTCCATTGTCTAAGTCGTTTATCTGTGGTACAAATGGTGTCCATTCTATTATCTCAAAAATATTTGTTTTCTTATATTCAATTTATATTACATTGCTTCATGTTATCTTTGTAATTATCTGCAATCATTCGGTAGTACCAATGTTAGTGACTTTTGACCACATAGTCTTTATCAAGCGGGTAGCATAGGCGCACTGGCTTCAATTATGAATGGTCCTGGGCTCCCTGTTGAGGTGGAAATGTTTTTCAGACCTCAATGGCTCCTGAGTTGACCCAGCCTTAATTGGATTGACTTCATTGTGTTCTGGTTTCCTCATATGTATTTTTATCTCTCGCAACAGAGCAGAAAGTCACCGGTCAAGAGTACAACTTAAAGTATGTAACTCTGTAACTTCAAGCAATAATTCCCAGAGATAACAAAAACACAATTGTAAACAAGGTGTCACAACCCAGTATTGAATTCACAACATCTTAAACACAAGACAAATGGCTTCATCATTATGCCAGAGAGATTTCCTTATCTATCATTAGCTCAACAACTACTGATGCCTGTCTGCTTTCTCAATACAAGCTAATGTCACCTACTTCACCTACAACAAACATCAACATGTTTCTCTCAGTTTTGTTAACATTTCTTAACTTCACCTACAACAAACATCCAACATGTGTCTCTTTCAGTCAAGTTAACATTTCTAATAGTGAACTTCACCTACAACAAACATGCAACATTTCTCTCTCAGTCAGGCTAACATTTCTACATTGCTAACATGTCTTATTAACATTTTAAATACACAATCTTCACCTGCAGCAAACATGCAACATGTTCCTCTTCCAGTTTTTGCTTCAGCAAAGCCTGTTCAGCATCCCAGCTGCTGGTAGTTGAGCCAGTCCCAAAACCTGTACCTTTTGCCCAATAATGTTGCTGAGCTTTCTCCTCTGGTTGACTAAGAGATGCAATTGCTGATGATGACTGCATTGCCGAAAGAATCAGCTGTGTCTGAAATAATATTTCAACAATAATTCTTCAGATTATTGTACTATCTTCTACTTTAAGCATCCACCGGTGATTTTTTCAACACTTCAGCTGAATTTCCAAAAGTAGCATCAATGCGTTTAAAAGTTATATTATTTTATATAATAGTACGCCACATTTTCTTCTGTACGTTTTCTCCTACTACTGACAATTAGCATGATGTAGTCCAGTGAATTAACTGCACTGTTATAGCTCACAGCTTAAAGGTTATATTTTTTTCTACATGGCATTTTGGTGTACAGAACAGGGTAGTTGAACCACTACACCATCCTTAGTTTCCTGTTATGACATGCTTGGTCAGTGTTATTACTGTTTGTTCCTATTTTGAGTTCTAACAACCCATAGATGCATTTATTCATTAATGATCCATCAAAATCAAAACAGATGTATAATAAGTGAAACTGCAGTAAAATTGTACACCGAAAAGAAAAAAGTGAAAATACAAAGTAATATAGTTTCTTCTTCTGCATAGATTCTCAAACTCCTCTATATTAGCAGGAAGTAGTCTGTAGCATGGATTGCATTGTCATGATTTACAGCGTGGCTGAAAAATCTACGCCTTTCAGCAAGACACGTCTGGCTAGCATGAATTATGGGTCACTTTGACCTTCACTGGCAGTAGTTCTCAAAGTGAGTTATACAGCCCTGCAGGGTACCACAGAGACTTGCGAGGGGTATGACACTAGGAAAAAAAAAATTATAATTGGGAGCCAAAGAAATGTTGATAAACCTTAATAAGCTTTGGTGAAAATCAACGACATTTTTTGTTCATTAGGCACCATGGGGCAAGACGACAAATGGTCTGAAAAGGTGCCAAGAAGACAAATGGTCTGAAAAGGTGGCTATGGGCAAAACAAAAGTTGAGAACCACTGCTCTATGTTATGGGACAGCCAATCCCGCCACTCAAAACCTCCCTAGTGATGTCTTACAAAATGTTTAGGAGACCAAAATGTCTATCGCTATTCTTTACTGCCCTTTCAGATGCCCAGTAACACGCTGCAAAAAAGGCCTAAATGTTTCGATTAAAAGGCAATCAAACAAGGAGGACAAGGCTCACAATGGAAGAAAAATAAGTTAGGCACATTTGAAAAAATTTAAACAATTAAATTTGACATAGGCTAACTTTATAAACATTTATTAAAATATCATGTATTAACATTAGTTATATCAAAATAATATACCAGTCATTGTTACTGTTACTGGTTTCCTAGATCTGTGGTCTCCTTGCACAAGACAGATCTACTGATGCAGAATCAAGAGTGATGCATCAGCTGCAGAAAACCTCAGACATCAAGATGCGCAACAAAAACATGCTAGAAGAAAGGGAAGAGTTGCTCAATGTTCTGCAGACTCCTCCCTCACATGCTCAGAGCATGGTAGACAATTCCGGGCATGCATAGGATTCATTAGTCACAGTCAGACACATCACAGACATCATCATCATGCCAGTTGAGCTGAATGGTCGTCGTCGACGAACAAACAACAGCTCTGTGGTCATAGTTTTATCCAAGTTGAGAAAGGAAATTTTAAGACTGCAAATGATTCCTATATTTATACAACTTTATGAGATGGGTGCCAGATCAAACCTGACAAAGAAAAATGGCACCATGTTTGACCACATCATCTATAGAGTTAGTTTGTCACCAAAGAAAAACACAGACTAAATACAGCATTCTCCATATAACTCAATGATTATAAAAGGCACTTCATTTATTTCTGTGTAGTTTGTAACTGAATTGATGGAGCTCTGGCCTCAGAACCATGAGATCTTAGATTCAAATCATAATTAGAACTGGATGTTTATCTTTCGGAGATAAAACAAAAAAATCCTTTCCATGTCGATTGCAATGACATAATTACCTTTTTTTCCACTGTCTATAAAAATTCTTCCCGTACTCCTTCAACAGGAGAATATGCAGTATGAAAGGTATAAAAAATAAGAATATAATGAATAGACAATATTGGTTGTTATAGTATACAAAAGAGAACCTGTAGTTGTGTGACAAATGAATATTGTGTCAAAATATCAGTTCATGATATTTCTGCTGGTCCCATTACTCTTAAACTGCTCACTAACCTTTAGCACTCTGAATTAAAACTACGCAATTTCCCCCCTACCACTGAATTCTTTTTTTTACAATTTGCGTTTTTTTGTGTGGGTGTTTAGAAAACAGAATGTTTTTGGAGATATTTAAATAATTGTTTTACATGTAAATAAAGAATTTAATACTGAATCTAATGATTTGAATTTTGTTGATGTATATATGATGTGTGTGAGAACTTGTTGAAAATCAAAAAGGGGGAGAGGAATCGAAAAAAGAAATTACTGGTTCACCTATCTCACCTATACCTGTTCGATGTGTGGCATCCCTGATAAAATTCTTCTACATATCTAAGCCTATTGTATTTATGGTGTTCCAAACTAACATAATATCGCCTGTAAAAACAAATACATCATGTGGATGTCACTAGCCTTCTCGGTCCATTCTTGTATTTTAGTCCGACACACGTGGACATACTTGTCTGATGTGTGGCAACTCTGATAAAAATCTACTGGACTACGCCTATTCTATTATTATAATGTTATTTCATAGCCAAACTAACACACTCATAATATTGTCTGCGAAAACACATAAAGAATGTAGATGTCACTTACCTTGCCTGTCTGTACTACACTGCGTTTATTAATATTCGAATATACTGGAATGTCTGACACAACGTAATTATATCCAATTCCAAATATAATGTGACAAAATATCTCTGCCTATTCTCCAAAATTAAGGTGTTACTAATATCTTCTTTAAAAACACATACAATTTCTCAGAATTTTTCATTATCGGAATCCATAAAATTTCATGAAAAATGGTGTAAATCCAAGGAGATTTCTTTCGATAGGAACAGACTAAGTTTACTAAGTCCCAGTCATGTGACTAGTAAACATATTGTAGTTCCTTGTCGATAAATGAGTGCATGGCAATGGGCGACTGGCATCACCAACCTGTTTATATGGAAAGACTTCTGTCATGGATTAGTTGACAACCGCATGCTAAAGATAAAAAAAAACACAGTATGAACAGAAAAATAAAAATGTAATACCTCATGATGAGGGCTTGTGAGGGGTGATCTATGTTTGTGGTGACTAAGGTTTGCCAGACAAGCTAGAACAAGGTGAATAACTCCAATATCCAGAGCCTTGCGACGAAGTAACATCCCATCATCTGTTGTCATGGGGGATGTATCAAACAAGTCTTTGAGCACAATGAAAGGCATTGTGGGTAGTGTGCTAGCAACAGGAGATGTCAAAATCTGACCTGGAACATAGGAACAAACAATACACGTTACCATATTAATCAGATTAGACAGGCTGAAGACTAGTACTGATGTCATTTAATCACTGTCTCTGTCATCGTCAATAGATAAAACAGTTTAAAGACTGGTACTAATGTCATCTAATCACTGTGTCTCCTTTATACCCTGTCATCATTGTTAAGTAAGACATTGTCTCATCAAACCAAATTTTGCAGGATCAACCAGTAAGCTAATGACTGATGTTAAATCACAGTCTAAATTAAACATAAGAACCCTCAAGGTATTCATGAGTTAATATATCTTTATTGATACTGTGAACTAAACATTTGGTAATATTTTACCTCCATCGCCATCATCTGTGACCCCAAGGACTAGCCGAAGTAGACACTGTGCAATTTTTCTCTCATTCAGCAATGTGTCTGCATATCCTGGCAGCCTTAAAAACAGGCCAAATGCAATGAGAGAATGAGGTGGTATGGATGACACTACTCCTGCCATGGTGTGCTTGCTGGTTTTGGATGTGTGCGGTGGTGTGATAGGCTCCAGATAGGGCTGGAAAAAAAGACATTGGAATATGTTGATCACGTAACTAGAGTAATAACATTTCACACAAATAGCAGTCACAATGTTGTATAGAAAGTAGAAAGGAACTGTACAGATAGACTAAAGAAATTAGTATGAACACTAAAACATAGACGCACACTGTCCTAAAGGAAGCAAAAACAATAATGAATAACGCATACTCGTCAAAGTGGAAGCAATAAATGGAAGTGGAAGACAAACGCAATATATCACCCCCAAAGATGCCAAGAAACCACACTATTTTGCATATTTACCAAGTGAGGATCTCATACACAGATGAATGTTCATGTGAATCTGGAATCCAGACTCCAGAACACATACTTCAGGACTGCCCAATATACAAAGAGCAGAGACAGCTGGACTTGGACAGGTGGTACAGATTTGAGGCAAAAGATATGGGGCAACTGCTCTGACATAGACAAGACAGTGGAGTTCGTCCTGACAATATAATATAACTGCAGATGCTGAACGCACGCTTGCTATGGCTAACAGGGTGGATTTTAGTTATGGTAATATAAGTCGCTATAGCAGACAATGTGCACAAGTTGCATTTTTAATTAACTTGCATGCCTAACACGAGCATACACACAAACGGGAAGTTAAGACAATAAACATGACTTGAAATCAAAGCAGGGGCACATGTTAATGGGAGAAAAGGATATCATGACCAGGTGGGAAGAATCTATTAAAGAACTTTACAAAGATAACAGAAATGATACAACAACTTAAATTATAACAATGAAAGCCCTAGTATATTAACAGCTGAGGTAAAGGAAGCTATACAACACTTGAAAAAAAATTACCATCATGTCCGGATAAGATTACAAAGGAAGAATTAGAAGTTCTGGGAGAATATGGCATTGAAGTTATCACCAAAATGTTAAATGACATCTACAACAGTGGCTATATTCCATCTGATTTACTACAATCTATCTTCATAGCCCTACCAAAGAAACCTGGTGCAGTATATTACAAAGATCACAGAACTAACTTATATAGGATATAAAATATATTTGTCAATAGCATAGCCCTATGGGCCAGATGATTAAGATTCTACTGCGCATTATAATGAGACATATAAAAGGAAAAACAAAGCCAGAAATTGTAGAAGAACAATGTGGATTAATAAAAGGAAACGGCACAAGAAATATCATATATATAATAAGAACATTAATGGAGAGGACCATAGAAGTACAAGATAATACTGGTGATTCATAGAATACAGCAAAGCATTTGACAAGGTGAAGCATTCAGAGATGAAAAAACTACTAGGAAATCTTAACGTTGATGGGAAAGATCTAAGAATAGTAAGAAATATGTATTGGAAATAAACTGCTGCGATGAGAGTAAATATAGGAATATTTCAAAAGATAGAAATGGGTCTCAGGTAGAAAGCGAACATGTCATAGGTGCCATGCTGAAGGCGAATGTGTCAGGACAAAAGGCTCAGATATGGCAATCAAGCTGTAAATCATGGTACAATGCATTTCATCTCTCACCTACATTCTGCTAACCTGCAGGAGTTTGAAAGTGAATGTAGAAAATTTATCAGATTATACCCATTTATCAAATTCTCTCTGACATTCTGGTTATTTGATTCAAGAGATAGCAACACAGCACATTTGACTGCATTCTTTTCTTTATGTTGCCTTCATAGAAACCCCAACATTGCCAGCTTACATCATAAAGCTCATCAGACGACTCCACGGTCACCCAGTCATGTCCTATGTCTGCTATATTGTTGTTGTCTGACACCACTTCAACGCTGCCACTTTGTCGTGAAATCTCTGGAAACAGGAGAGGTAGATGTTCTGCCAACAATGCTAAGCCTCCAACACTTGCAAATATCTGAAGAAACAATAAAATACCAACAGAATTTTGAATAACACAATATTATTCAAAGATTATTTATTGGAAAACTATATCATAAAATAAATGATGTCCTCCAGTCATCATTATTTATTTTAAAGAAAATTGAAAGAAAAAAAACCAGCACACAAATGGTTAAGAAAATAAACATTGTATTTATGTATTTCAATGACAATATGATACCTAATACAGGACACATAAATGAAAAATATTTTCTGAATTGTCTTGTCTTGAAAACTACACAGTTAAGCATCATAGAAAGATCAATTTCTGTTTTAGTGTCAAGATAGCAGAAAAGTTGTTTATTTGTGGTATTTCTTTCTGATGCTGTCCATACATCCATTATCTCATGGTCTTTTCTGCTGTTAATGTCCAGATCTTTTACTGTTGTAGGCATCAATAATTGTTATGGCTGCAGTACGCTCAATACCAACAAGCAAAATAGGGGAAAAAAAGCAGCTGACATAGTTTTACCATTTACAGAAAAAAATTCAGAACAAATTAAGGTTTTAACCAATGGGTCATTATCATCAACTATGAGATACAAAATGCAAAACAGGAAAGTGTTCTATTAGTTATTTTTTCAAAAAATCAATTTTATTTTTGTGATTATTAAGACTATATTACTGTATAAATCAAATCTATACAGTTCTCTGGTGCTAACTGTTCTTTTATATTTTACATGGATGTGAGAGTTGGACATTAAATGCAGACACTGAAAGATAGATTCAGGCTTTGGAATATAAATGCTATAGCTGTCTGTTACAAACCAGTTATATACGATATAAAATATATTTGTTAAACAGCAAATAAACAAATGTGGGTTATCAAGACCAACTTTTGGTGGTATTGAAACAGCGTAAACATATTTGGTTTAGGCATGTAACAAGACACACATCAATTTCTAATACAGTGGAATCTATAGATCATCCTTTTATAGGGCATAATTTTATAACACATCTCCCTATATAACGACACTTTTCAAAATCCCCAATTATAATTATTCTATATTGTTTTTACTGTATATAACAAATTTCTGTTATTATATATATATTTATATATAAATAATATATCCAGACCAAGTTGTTATAATGGGATTCCACCGTACTCTTTTTGCAAGGAATAGACGATGGCGGAAGGAGAAGATGCAGACAAAGACAATGGATTGACACATCAACTAACACCCTGGGCATGATTTTTCTACAGTTGTCAGAATGGCTGAGGGCAGAGGCTGGCTTTGTGCTGATGCTTTTAATATACACCCCCATGACTCTGAAGGGCTATAGCTCTCATTATTAATAATACTGCATGCTATCATATGCTTTTAGGCATCACAAAATTGGACTATTTCAAAAAGTCATGGTTTTATTATATCTCCTTACATACGCAATAATAGATGGAACTCCCGAACACTTTTCTAATTCTTTGCTTCTCATGTTTTACAATTTTTAAGATAGACTTCCTAATAGCTGTCAGTATGCTGTATGTCATCTCCCCAAATATGAGAGCTATTCAATAAGTTCCCATTCTTTTTTGGGGGGGGGGGGGGAATTCCATTCGATTTATAGACTATCTGATTCCATCTTCTTCAAAAACTTCTTGTGACCGTATACACTTATTCTAGTACCACTGAAGGAAGTACCCCTCTTAGACACTTTTGGAAACGCTTTCACATTTCTCATTATGATCATGCTGATTTCATTCTCCTCAATATTTTTAAATCTGGCAACCTTTCATTGTTCTCTTAAGTTGTAGAAAAAAAAAGAAATTCGCACAAAAAAGACTGGGTGATTATTCTTGATAAAGGTTCCATTGTTCAGCATGTCACTGTTTCTTTTTTTTTTTTTCAATACAATTTTATTAGTTTCTTAGTAATAGTTACATTGATTATGTGTACATATTTATTACTTTCTTAGTAATAGTTACATTGATTATGCGTACATATTTATTACTTTCTTAGTAATAGTTACATTGATTATGTGTACATATTTATTAGTTTCTTAGTAATAGTTACATTGATTATGTGTACATATTTATTAGTTTCTTAGTAATAGTTACATTGATTATGTGTACATATTTATTACTTTCTTAGTAATAGTACATTGATTATGTGTACATATTTATTAGTTTCTTAGTAATAGTTACATTGTATTATGATCTTATCCTTACTGTTATCACTTCTTAGGTACAGCCAGGTTTCATTCAATCTATTTTAAATTATACCAATTCTTATTCAGATAACTCAGTAATGAGGAAGTTCTAATGTGATAAAGGTCAACATATCACAAAGATATTACCTTCAAAGCTGAGGGATATGATGCTGAAGATAACAAAGTCTCATCTGAAGCAAATGTTTCATCTATACCATCTGAAAAATATAAAAAATCTTATGAATAAGAAATGAAACTAATAATTTGAATGAAATTATAGAATTTAAACCTCATTAAAAGCTGAAATAACAATTATAAGACAGAATTGATGCCTTTGACATGTGGATATATAGAATAGAGAGAACATCCTGGAAAGATAAAACAAACAAAGAAGTTCTAACAACATTCATATGAATAATTATTAAAGGAAATAAAGATCAAACAAAAACAATATTTTTGACCCATTAAAAGACATGACACCTTGTTGAAGACCTTATTTGAGGGTAAAGTCGAAGAGAAGCAAGAGGTATGAGAGATACAAGTGGGAGAGTAACATCATAAGATGGACAGCTTAAAGTCTAGCAAAGTGCACCACCAAAACAAGAGACAGGTAATGTTGAATATCTGTTGCAGCTAACCTTCAATGCGTAGACAGCACTTGATGATGGCGCATTGGGCGGACTTTTATCATAGAAAAAATGATGAAAATCAGGAAACATCAATGCAGAATCCATTGGTGGGTTGCAATGGTCGGCCGTTAATATGTATAATTGACATACAATCATTATGGATAGTGATATAGG
This sequence comes from Meghimatium bilineatum, assembly GCA_034231615.1. Taxonomy (NCBI): domain Eukaryota; kingdom Metazoa; phylum Mollusca; class Gastropoda; order Stylommatophora; family Philomycidae; genus Meghimatium; species Meghimatium bilineatum. The sequence goes on from CM067313.1 coordinate 43,319,209, forward strand.
CCTAGATATAATAGATGTAGGCCTACTACAGTAGATATATGCCTAGTATCAAGTTGGTTTCAATAAATGACATTATTGAACAAGTATAGAACTAACAGATGGATTTTACCGAATGAGACTAGGTCTATGTTTTTAGACGTGGTAAGTTACTTTTATATATATTTTATTGTAGTTATATTTAGTTCCTCATCGATATTATGTCATTTTTTTCATAAAACTACACAAATACAATAAATTTGGTGTGTTACAGTGATGTTTTCAGGGTTGCCATGTCAGAAAAAAATAAATCACACAATTTTCATGTAACATTTTTGTGATTTGATTTTGATGTTTCTCTATTTTACAATCTACTCACATCTCCTGTATCATACATACACAAATACAACTTAGACCAATATATGCAGTATTCAATTTTTATTTAGATGTGCAAAAATTATTTTAGCATCTCTAATAACAAAAAGTTATTATATTTTCCAAACACTCATGTGTGGTTATTTTTGTTTGTATTTTGCGAAAAAAACATCATCATCTGCTCACACCTCTGGTACGACACACACAGAAAAACAAATTACACATATTTTTGCAGTGTGCCATTCTTTGTTTAAATGCACAAAAATTATTTTAATATCTCTAATAACAAAAACAATTATGAACTTTACCGACCTGACAGAATCAATTAAACTAGATGATAATATACTAGACGTTTCAAATTTCATATATTTGGGAAGCAAGATAACAGCAGACGGGGATGGGGATACCAACTCAGAAATCAAGACTTGAATCACTCTCGCCTCCAACGCCTTTAACAAACTCTCAAACATCTCGAGATCGAAGATCGCAAGTAAACACATCAAACTGTGACTATTCAATGCAAGTGTGATTCCATCATTGACATATGGATATGAAAGTTGGAAATCTACCGCAATAATGGATAAGAAGTTAGTTGCCTTCGAGAATAGATGTCTCAGAAAAATCACAAATACTAATTGGAAAGATTTCAAATCAAACGACATATTAAGAGAGGAGACAAAACAATAATATGTGATGAACATCATCAGAAAATGTTGCTGGACATACATCGGCCACATACTTAGAATGAAGGAAGACAGAATTCCATGACAAGCCTTCATGCGGACACCAGACGGAAAAAGAAAACAGGGAAGACCAAAAATAATGCTCAGAAGAACTGTTAAGAATAAATTAAAATCAACAGGCATAAATGCACAAGACCTGCAATACTTGGCAACTGACCGACAGGCATGGAGAACTATGCCACTCTTCTCCCCCCCCCCCCCCCATTTGCCAAACTTGGCAGAAGAGGAACTGACAGACTGAATGACAAAAAATGGCGCAAATTCATCAAATAATACTTTTTAGTAAAGACAATTGGATACTCTTGTGATAACATTCTAACAAATGGATATTAACTCCTCTAACCATGAATACATTTAAGTGAGTGACAAAATTGGTGATGACAAATTAAGGTTTTTTTTTTTTAATTTTATGAACTCTAACCTAGTGGAATTATTGTTATCAATGTACTTATATATTCATATTATGTAACCAATTTCCTTTCCAATGAGATACAACACACACATTATTTTTCAATATTAGTTTGTCAAGTGGTACAATGACAAAAGATTTAGTAAAGTATTTTTAGAGTTGAAAATTAATTTGGTCCAAAGCTAAAAATAATCAAGTATGGAGAGAATTAATAAAATTCTATAAAGCAATGACAACTTTATATGCAAATTACAAGACAGGTACAGAATTATTAAAATTCTATAAAGCAATGACAACTTTATATGAAACGTGCAAGACAGGTACGTAATAACTTACCTTTAAAGGAACTTGAAATGGAAGACCTCAGCCTGACAAGAAACTGTAAGGCTAAGGCAGAGGGCATCAGGGCATATTCTGAAGAAACATGCAGCAGTTGCGACAAAGTCAGGCTGTGAGGAAGGTCTTTTCCTTTAAAGGTGAAAATGTGATTTTCATGAGTAAGATTCTTACTTTATTTGACTGTTGAACTAATTGGTCTAGAATGATCATGCACTTCTTCTTGTTCTGCCTTCATTCTCAAACTCCAGTAGATTAGCAGGATGTAGATTGAAGAACTGAATGTGTTATCTCACGGTTGACAACTTTTATGCAAATCATGTTCTTATTTATTTTTATACTTTTGCTGTATTTTGTTTCACATTTTCACCTGTGTGTTGCCAGTTCCAAAAAGGGGAGCAAAGAATAGTGACACTGTTACCTGTTGTAAGAGGTAACCAAGGAAGGTTGAGTTAATTATCTCATATAGGGTCAAAGTGACCCAAGAGTTGTGCTGAAGTTCACTGTGTCAGTTCAAAAGATGCAGATATTACAGCTAAGCTGTAAACCATGACACAACATATTCCGTTCTCTGTTCTCTATCCTACTGATCTGCAGACGTTTGAGAATGAACGTAGAAGTTTAATATTTTATCAAATGTTCAAACATAATCCTTATTCTAGTAATGTAATTTTATAATGTATGAATCAAATATTACAGTTGCTACAAATTAAATACTGATTTGTCGCTACAAATTAATATTGCCGACTTGAACTCAGGAGCTTGGACACAGTCACAAATGATAGCAGATGTGAAACAGACGTTAAAATGAGAATAGGAATGGCCAAAAGTACCAATTACATGAGGAAAATAGTAACATCTAAACAAATTACAAAGAAGTTGTAAAATGAGAATTATAAAATGCTACATCTATTCTATATTAATGTATGGATCAGAAACATCGACACTAAATAAACAATTAGAAGACATAATTGATGCCTTTGAGATGTGGGTATATAGGAGAATAGGGAGAACATCATGGAAAGAGAATTAAAAAAATAAAGAGGTGCTAAAAACACTTAATAAAGAATTACTAAGAGAAATAAATATCAGGCAAATAAAATATGATGATCTCAGAGACCATGTATGCAGTGCCTTTGGAGCATTGGTCATGCTAATAAGTAGTGTCTGTTATGGCTGCAAAGAGTGATCTTTGAGTAAGTCTTGTAGCATTTTGTACATACAAACTAGTCTTCATAGGTTTCCACTGCATGCATCTGCTTATCTTCAACATTTTTCAGTGCATCCATGACTGCCCTATTAGATCAGTCCTGTCTCTTCTCTTTACTATGTGATTCACTATAGCATTCATTTTCATTCATTCATTTTCCTTTTGCGCTGAAGTTAGAAGAGGTCAGATCTCTCCAATTCTGTCTGTTCAAAGCTATTCTGTGTAGTTCTTGAATAGTATGAATATTGGTTGTTTTACTTTCTCTAAGTATTGTTCTTCTGAGTGTTTCTTTTGGTCTACCCCGTGCTCTTTATATAGCATTACTTGCCAATAAATCAGCTCTTTCGTCGCCTCAAACTTCCGCATGACCTATACAGTGTATCCATGGATACTTTGCACACAGAAGTTGTTGAGAAGATATGGAAGAGTTACCCACTCCTTTCTTATCATGCACCTTCTTATATAGTTGAGGAACAAGAGATTACCTGGAAAAGTACAAGTGGCCTGACCTGGTAAATTTACAAGACACTACCTAGTACAGGTACACGAGAATACCTGAAAAGGTAAAAAAAAAACCATACCTGGTAAAGAATCAAGATAATCTATCGGGTAAAAGTACATAAGATCCTACCTGGTAAAGCTATATGCTGCAATCTTGCTCTGAACAAAGCCTGAGGCATTCTCATGTTTCCCACAGACTCTAAGAAAGAATCTGAACCAATGGCCTGCCTGCCTCTCCTTGTAGGTGGTCTTGGTGGAAGACTTTTATTTGGGCTCTTCTCTCTTTTCTCTTTGGCTGAAGCTGGAAATGATATACACAAAATGTCATATATCATTTCTCAAATATTGCATGCTCGTGCAATTATCTAAAACTTGCCAGTCACAATGCTGCTATTATTTGCTTCTCTTTCAGATCACTGTGTTAACCAGCAGGGCACCTGCTGAACATATAACATATCTTACACAAGGCAAAAGATTAGAAAAGGGGAATGGAATTTTGCTAATCACTAGAAACAACACAATAACACACAGATATTGATAATTCAACCAAAAGGCCTTTATCAAGACTACATATATTTAAAATGATGAGCAAGAACAGCACTATTGACATTCACATGGCAGAGCTAAATCTGGAGATAACTCGGAAGGGTTAAAACTAAAAGGTCAGAGGTGAAACAACACAAACAGAAATATACAAAACATACCCACATATATGTGAAAGAAGACATACAGAGAAATGATGAAACAACATATCATCCACATGACTGATGGTCACTGTGCCCAAAATGTTCAATCATGTCAAATTTATATATATATATATATATATATAGCAGCTCTCAAGCGTGTAATGGATGCGTTAATCTCAGAAGTACGATTTAATGGCTGCCACCTGAATCCTGGGCACCTTGATGACCAGTGCTATTGAGGTGGTCAGCAACAGGAATGAACTTCTGGTTTCTAATGCTGTACAGGTGTTCGTAGAATCGGTCTACAAGCCTCCTTCCAATCTCACCATTGTACGTCATGGTACATTGCTTGCAGATGATGGCATAGATGATGCTACAGGACACACGTGAAACTCTCTTCGGTGGTGAAGGTGGCTTTGGGGAATGTGATAGACCAAGTCTGGGTTACATAAGCACAGATGTAGCATCTTTTACATTTGCAGCTGATGGCGCCAAAAAGATTAGGAACATCAGGTTTGAGATTACTCCGGGCCAATAAATCCCTGAGGTTTTGTCACATCTGTAACCAGAGGTGGTTTGCAGAACACTACCCAAGTCTTGGAATCTGACAGGAGAAGAGGAAAGTGACGGACAGCAGAGCTATGGAGGTGGAAAGTGAGAACAAGTTTGACCATGTCCATGAAGAAAGACCTTAGAGTGTTCAAGAGGATATCCTGGCAGACGAGGCTGCATCCAGTGCAGCCTCTTGGACCTCCAGGGTATCAGACACATGTGGAAAGAATGGAGTTATCGCACGTGGAAAGAATGCAGTTATTGCACATGGAAAGAATGGAGTTATTGCACGTGGACAGAATGGAGCTATCGCACGTGGAAAGGCTGTAGTTATAACGTATGGAATGAATGGAGTTATCGCATGTGGAAAGAATGGAGTTCTCATATGTGGATAGAGCATGTTAGTAAAAGAAAGAAATGTTCATAAATCTCAGTTAAAATAATCTATTATAGAATGAAATATCAGTGCATGTGTTGAAGGCTGCTGCCCTTAGAAACTACAAGCCATGATGGCTCACCAGCTGAATGTGAGATAAACTCCAAAACCTCCTTGTCTATCTCACCCAGTATTTCTTTCTTGCTACTGTCATCACTTCTTTTTTTTATGTCATCTTTCTTGTCTGGCCAGCAACCACTAGAAAGAGCTAGAGTGTCTGAAAATATAAGTCATAGTAACATTGCACTAAAATATTGCTTGGACTAAACTGGAAAATATAAATCATAGTAACATTGCACTAAGATTTTGCTTGGTCTACACTAGAAAATTATCTGGATATATATTGTTTACTTTCTTCTGTAATACTTTTTTCAAACATGGCCTGCACTACTAGTTCAGAGTGCAAAGAATAATGTCACCATCTTCTTTCATGATATTTTGTAGGATATGATGATGGAGAATTGAAGGATAGGCTGGCAAGCTGTCACATGTGAAAAAGTCATCATTGTCACTGTACCTCGTTATGATTTTTTGCTGTTTTCTTTTGTCAAGTGGTTCTCATGAATGATAAGAGAGATGTTGACCATTTCTGTCCTTTCAGGGCAGACTCCTAGATAGCAAGGACTGCCATATATACAATCACTGCAGATAGGTCAACAGATCAGAAATAATAATTATGAACTAGTTGGCCCACAAGTATATGCTGTGCTCCTAGCAGAGTCTGATTATACAAGGATACTGCCACACTGGAATGCATCCCATCGAGGGACTAAAAATGCACACAGAAGCCTCCTAAAACAACAATGCCGTTTGAAACAAAAAACCTTATGAGTTTGGGTGTCACCTTGATTACTTTACTAAGGAGGACTAGTGTTTTTATGTTAGAAAGGCTATGGATCTTTGACAATCTAGGACTAATATCATGGGTCGGTGTAGAAATTTGTTCTAAATAACAATTTTTGATGCACTATGCATATTATATGCTGTAAATTTTTGTGTTCTTAATTGAATTATCTACAAAACTGATCCAGTGTGAATGGAAGTTATTGAATTGGAAGTTTGATACGGTCAAATTTCATGCCCGAAATAGTATTTATTAGTCATTTATACATTTTATTTTCTTGTTAAAATAAATTTGTATATATTAACATTATTTATTTTTCACATTTAACTTGTGATAATCACATTCTCTGTCCATTTATATTTAAAAATATATATATATTAAATTATAATGTAAATATATTTTGAAGTACTAATTCTTTTTCCCGTGATAAACAAATTATAAATTTAATTCTGTCCAAACACTAAATATATTCCGGGTTAAGAGGAGTTAGCTAAATTAGAGGTTGGATATGGGGTTGATTACTCCACCAAAGATCTCATCTATAATGAAGCATGCTGAAGATCTACACCTGAACTGCTGGAAAGGAATAAATCCTTTATTTTCAGCATGTCTCAAGATTTCAAGAAACTCACACCAAAGCTCCCTTTGGAATAGAAGACTGTCCAGCTCGTGGCACTATGCCTTGAAGTCACATTGAGTAAAACAGTTACCTGGAACTTGCAAAGGAAAATTCTTGCAAGCCTCCCCATAAAAAATAATGCCACCAACCTGAATCTGAAATCAAAACTCTACAGCATGGTGTAAGCAACAAGAGTGACATACTTGTTCAGCTCCTGGGTTCTATCACCATTACTAACCTGTAGCAGCGCAGCTAAAAATAACCTCTAACAACCGGCCTATTTTTATGACTTCTGGTTTTTCTGCACGTTTGCTTTTTTGGCATAACGTTTTTATTTATTGAGTTCTTGATCTTAAATCCGGAGACAATAGAGATGAATGGATGCTGGATATAATTTTGAGATGTTATTTGTGTGTGTGTCACTGTAACATTGTGTGCACCCAAAATCAAGAATGTGGACAAACACAAAAAAAAAAACTTAATACGCCAAGGCCATTGCATAGGCCTAGCTGAAGAAAACACGGCTCCTCAAATTCCTTGTCGTAAATGACAATAATTATATCACTATTAAATAGTATAAACATCTCTCTCAATCACCATACGTTGATCTACAGTAACTGAAACACTAAAATTTAAAATTCATCCTTTTCTGAATCATAATCCGTGAAGAATTCGCGAAAAATGGTGGCACTAAAGTTAGGCCTATACAGTTCGGCTTACAAACGTGAAAGGTGGAAAAAATTAGACTGCGTATTTATATCGCTGTAGAAAAATAAGGAACAATCACTCTAGCACACACTTACTATAAGAACATGATGGGAAATAAACATGGACGAATGTTGTCTATGACTACAAATGGTTACTTCAATGTAGACATTTGTCGACAGTGGGTTTCTATCGCTAGATTATATTTGTATAAATTTGTCGACTTCGGAGTGCTACAGGATAAATATGCAGTGAATTTGATCTGTTTCTTGAGGAGTATGGTAGCCTAGTTGATAGTGAGCTTGCTTACTATCCACGTGTTACAACATGCCAGGTTCAAAACCACGGCCAGATAAAAAAAAATCAGGGTCATTATATTTCATCTGGTTGACAACTCTTCCACTTGACCCAGATGTAAATGGTACCTGGCGCATGAGTTGGTAAACGTAAACACAATAAATAAGGGAACTAGCCACCCCACCTAAAAGTTACTGCAGTTTAGTACATGAAGAGTTGCTGTCATGGGACATGTCTTTACCTTACTAAATATGGGTGGACATCATGTTATTTAATAAATTTGGTAAAAAATCAAGTTTGAGTTAAATTTGACCACAGAATACCTGCAATCTTGGAGATCACATCTGAGCATTTGGAGTTCAGATTCATGATGACACACTGGCAACTTCGACCGCTGCCATATCGAGGATGGAATATCTGCCCACTACCGCTGGTTAATGGTAAGCTTTCAGAAATCTCATGTGTTAGAATATCACCCTCTTCAGACAGAAAACTGTTGCCAGCACTGCATACAGATACTATGATCTTCTCATCTTCAAGCAGAACCTGAAGTAGTAGACGTCGCATGAATCCAGACAATGGCATAGCACTGAGCAGATCTGGAATAGAGAACTGACTTGTCAGTAACTATGAAACCTAAAACATTATTTATTTTTTCCTTAAACAGCACTATCTACAAATGGTTATAGCTATAAGCTGACAATCCAGACAGACACATGTGATCAATCTTCCCTAGCACATGATGATGGTTATGCATGCTGATGGTTTCTGTGACTCCCTGGCTGAACAAGCTCTTCCTGATCGAAGGTTGGCTGCAATGGACTTTCAACATCATGTCTTGCCGTGGTAGTGCACTGTGCTAATCTGTATCTTGACCATCTCATTGTTTTCATCCCACTTGTATCTATGTCTACTTCTTGTTCTCCACACCTCTGCTCTACCTTCAACAGGTGTCACGTTACTTATTAATGTGTTCAAAATAATGTATTTTATTTTGTTTGATTCTTATTTTCTTTAATAGTTCTTTTTTCATATGCAGTCCAACAAGTGCCCAAGATGAAGTTTAAGAACTTTCCCCTATCAACTCCTCATTTATTGATGCTTTAAATGCAAATCTGTTTGCTCTCTCAATGTGATGCCCTGGAGTATGGACATAGCTATAGATGTCTACAAATACACTAACTTTCCCTCACGTTTCAATGTGGAATGGCTTATGAACACGTAGCAAACTAGAGAAAAATAATACATACTTCCTCTGGCACTCTGCCATTTTTTATGATTTCTGGTTTTTCTGGATGTGTTTGCTTTTTTTACATAATGTTTTACATTTATTAAGTTATTGATTTCAAATTTGGAGGCAATAGACATAAGTAAATGCTGGATATGGTTTGGAGGTGTTGTTTGCTTGTGTGAATCAGGGTTATATTGTAGACAACCAACATGGACAGTGTGGACAATTGCACACAAATAACTTAGTTTCAAGGCATATCTGAAGAAAACCTGGATCCTCAATTTCCTCGTCATAAATGACAGCATTAATATCACTATTAAATATTACAAACATCCTCTTCAACCTCCATATGTTGATCTACAGTACCTGCAGCACTGGAGCCTTGAAAATTGTTTGCGTCTGAATCATCATCCATGAAGAATTTTCCAAACAATGGCGTTATTGAAGTTAGGTCCATACAGTATGGCTTGCAAATGTGAAGAGGTCGAAAAAATTACGACTGGATATTTATATTGCATGAAAAATTCATGGACAATCACTCTTAAATAGTTATTATAAAAGTGTGATGGAAAATTATCGAGGACAATTCTTGTCGATGACTACAAATGACTACCTCAATGTGACACATGTCAATATTGGGTGTCTATGGAAAGAGTAAACATGTTAAAAAATGACATCAGATTGTCACTGGTTAAATCATGTTTAGCTTCTATTTTCAATTGTTAATCAGGTTTATTGTTGAATGTCTCTTCTGTGAATTTAGCTTACGTTTTTATAGATACCTTTAGTTAAATGTCTTTGCTAGATTTTCATCTTTATTAGGGATGTGAATTGAAATGAGTATTGACTCAGAATCTGAGACAAATTGATGCACGGGGTTCAAATCTGGTTTGTTACCATCTGATTCTTTCAATAATTCTTTGAAGTTTCCTAGTAATATTACGAATTTACATATCATCTTTATATTACATGCAACTAATAATTGTGTCATTAGTGTTTATTCTTGTTCTGCATTCATTCTTAAACTCATGCAGATTAGCAGAATGTAATCTTAAGAAAGGAGTGTGTTTTTTGTCATAGTTTTCAACATGGCTACAACACCTACTACTGGTTGTGATATAACATCACTGTATTCCAGGCAATCTCATTGGTACTCAATCCTCCCAGATATTAAAGTATATTCTGATGGTTTCTGTTGTTCACTGGTTAAACACATTTCTCAATTGACCCGTAAGGTACCTTGTTCTACTCATGTCACGTGTAATATATTGGAAACTTCAAACAATAACTCCCAGGAGTCTCAGAATTATCAATTTTTGTAAACAATATGTAAGGAATAGGTTATGCTGTCATCTATGTCTAACCCCCCTCTTAGTATATGTACTAACCCTCCTTTTCTCAGCATATGTCTAACAACCCTTGTCTTATTATATACCTACTAACCCTTCTATCATATACCTACTAACCCTTTTATCATATATGATAAGAGAAGGGTTAGTAGGTTTGTCTATATATATATACACACACATACCTTCTCTCATATGCCTACTAACCGTTCTATCATATGCCAACTAACCCTTTATCATATGTCGATTAACCCTTCTCATATACCTACTAATACTTCTCTTATCATATGTCCGCTAACCCTTCTCATATTATATATCTACTCCCTTCAATCATATGCCTAATAACCCTGATTTTCTCATCAGCTGCCTACTAACCCTCCTCTTTTCATCATATATATACCAACTTCTCCATTTCTTATCACATAGATAGCTAGACCAAGACCAACTGATCACAAGAGAAACAAACAATTTACCAGTTTTACTGGTTCTTTGATCCTTGATAACATCGCACAGAACTCTAGCAAACAAGAGCTGGTTCTCTGGGTGGCAAGAGATGGCTGCATTAAAGAACTGAATTGTTCTGGTTTCTAGTTCAGATCTCTCTTCAGGAGTCATCAGCTGTGAACACACATACAAATACATTTATAATGAGAATATTGTCTGGCCAGTGTCATACTTTATAAGAATATTATTTGGCTACTGTCATAATTTATAATGAGAATATTGTCTGGCTAGTGTCATAATTTACTCATTTTGTTGTTTGTAATGACATTATTAAACTGAAAAGTCTGTAGATTTCTATTGTCTATCGTCTTTCCCCAGGTGGTTTGTTATCCACTCTCACTGTTAAGCATATGGGTGATTGGAGCTAGAGCTTGCGTTTTAGAGCCAGATGTGTGGCCTCAGCTGTGCTATGACCGTGTTTGTTCAGGATGTTCCTGACTTTGACTTTTTCTATCCATCTTTTCCGTGGTCTTCTGGTTTTGAACCCTGATCTCATTTGGTTATGTGCCGGTTTTTGTTGATTTCTACCAGCAGAAAAGAACTTTCACACACACTGGAAGATAAGCTTGTGTCTATGCACTGTTTCAAACTATAGCAGTAAAAACAGGGTTAACTGTTCATTCCCCACCACCAATTGCCTAGTAGTTTTGTCAATCTTATCTATGAACTATGAGCTCTTCTCAAATGCCTGCAGATTATCAGGATGTAGTCCAGAGAATGGAATGCAGTGTGTACTGGCGTAAATGGATCCTTTTGGGACAAAATGGGCTTAAATGGATCCTTTTGGCCTAAAACATCAGATTTCAGCATGGTTTCTGAGTCACTATGATCCTATATGGGATTGCCAACACCACCCCCAAAACATCCTTGTCACAAATGACTCCCATGCAGGGCAAGTAACAGTGTCACTATTCTTTACTCCCATTTCAGACCACAGCAACATACGTGCATAATTCTCCTACTATTGATGTCTTTGAAGCCAACAAACCTGGTCATTCATGCTAAGGCAACTTTATTGCTAATTTTATGATTGTCTAACCTGATACAGTACACACATTTGGATGCTGATTCGATCAAAGGAGATTTTGAAGGCTTCAGTTTGTTAGTTACTGTACATCAAGGTATAATAATGGAAATGTTGATAATATATAATAATAATAATAATGATGTAAATGATGTCAGTCATGACAGGGAATTTGAGGAGTTGGGTGTTCTGGCTATCATCAATATTGACTATGTGAGTGGACTAGGTCTAGTCTAGGCCTATCAGGAAACATAAGTTCTTTATGTGTGTGTGTTTTTTTGTTATTGTCCATGCTGATAGTCCCACTGACACATGCAAACAAACAACACTATCATATCCAGCATCCATTTATCTTCTATTGTCTCCAAATTTGAAATCAATAACTCAATAAATAAAAAGTTATGTCAAAAAAGCAATCACACGCAGAACAACCAGAAGTAATAAAAAAAATGGCCGGGTGCTAGATGAAGCATGCATTATGTTTCGCTGGGTTGTTAAAAGTTAAAGTACATGTAGACTTCTGTCAATTCATCTGCTAAGTCATTGTGACACTAACCTTCCACAGCCGGTGCATATTTCTCAAACATTATATGACAAACACAAGATATCTCACATACCGCACTTGTATCGTGAGCTGTTGAAGCCATCATTACTGGAGTCTGGTACTGACTGCTACACAACATGGTAAGTAGAAGTGACCAAAAGGCATTCCCCTCAGCCTGACCGAGCCAGTTCTTGAGTTCCATTTCTGTACTGATCTCGGTAAAGAATCTCAAGATGGCACACACTAGAGATGCATTTATTGGTGTTTCTAAAATAAAGAATAGAAACAAAAAATACTATTGTCCAAAATTGTATTTTAGTGTATCTCAATGTTATTAGATCTACCCATCTATCTATTGTTATTTCCACTTGTGCCATTTAGCATTGTGGTCAGAAGTTGGAGATATCTGTCTTTAGTCATATGGTTCACATTGGTAATGATCAGCCTGTGTCTCTTTAAGGTATCTTTGATAGTCTCCACCCATCTAGTTCTTGGTCTTCCTCATGCTGTGTAACCTGATCCTCTGCTGTTGTGTGCATGAAGGGCTGGTTATACTGACTCCATTCTCATTAGGTGTCCAAACTATTATTAGATTCCCAGAGGAAAATATAAACAACATAACCTGTTACTGAGTAGAAGGTTTCTTTTCAAAGCATTAGAACTGCTGAGAATTGACGTCTTCTGGGAATGAAATAAAGCTCTGAAGAACTCCACCTCCTTCCTTTTCACACAACAAGACATGGTGGTATAAAGTTTCCAAGCAGCCAACGAAAAAAATAAAGCGGCTGTATCCTGCTTTTTTTTTCCTCAACGCAATGATGAACAACAGGAGCAAATCTGTGTGTAGATACAGTATTTTTTAAAAATGTTGAATGTGTACATTGATCATGGGCAGAAGAAATGACTGCCAACCAACATTCTCAACAAGACAAGAGTGTTTGTGAGCAGAAATCTATCTCAATGGGATGATACATTTCAAACACCACTTTTCTTTCTGAGCAAACCTTCTACCTAATAAAAGGACTAAACTTCTAAAAGCACTAACTTAGACAAATCAGAAGAAGTGCTAGATTAAATTGGAAAAATCATAAGAAGAAACACTAGATTAAATTGGAAAAATCTAAAGGTAACGGATGAGACTTGAACCTGGTCCATTCAGATCTCATCTGATACCATCTGATTTTAACAATAACTCCTCTCAAATCCTATTAATAATTAGGCTACAATGGGAAAACAGTCTCTGGAGCATGTCAATTGAAATATCTAACAGTTGCAATAGATTGAATACATTCAAGAAGAGGTGAATACATCAAGAGAAGTAGCTGTAAAACTATTCAAGGCAAATTATTATAAATTTCTCAAAAGATAAATTATTACATTGGATAAAATGGTTGCGTATGATCCGCATATGTGCTAGTCTTGACAAGGATGTGAATTCTTTCCTATGATAACTCACACAGACCAATTCTAAACTGAAGAAATTCAATATTTGAACACCTATGTGCTGCCAGAGCAGACTGTCCTATTACCTTCCATGCATGCTGTTGGCAGATAGGAGCATGGACTAAGGAGGTTTTGGGATGGAGTTGGCTGTCCCATTCAATATAGTATCAAAGTGAAACAGTAGCTGTGCTGAAGTCGGATGTGCCCAACAAAAAGGCACAGATATCACAGCTAAGCTGTAAACCATGACACATCACATTCTGCTCTATATACATATTCATATATATCCAAGTGACATAGTCTTTCCTGAACGTGGTCTTTTTTTTTGGATGTTCTAAATTCGCCAGAATTCTGGACAAGATTCCAAGGACCTGTTTCAAAAAAGTGTGATGGCCCTTGATGTTGTGGTTTCCATCACAAGAAGTTATGAGCGATCAGCCTTTACTTCCTATGTACAATGAGATGGTTTCTCCAGAGCTTATTGCATATCCAGGAGACTTTCACTGGTATGCAATGCTTTGAGAGTCAACTAGTGTGAGCAAATTCTAAGGGTTTTGTGGTTATCTACCTTTCTGCAATATGCTTCAGCCCCCTACAAAATATCCTTAGTGCCAGAGCTGTCAATAGTAACCCAGCTATGCATTCCCTGTGTCAACCAAAGGGGCTGCCCAATTATGCTGGGTTAACACAATTGCCTCATATGGGTTCTTCCAGGAAATTGCCACATCCTGCATAGAGTTGTTTTTCACCACACTTCATGTTCATAGACATGATGTGATGTACATGTTGGCAAATAGGACCATGGTTAGGGCTGGAACCAACTGGCTCCCCCCTGTGTGGTGTGCAATGCTGGCTTCTCTGACTGCTGCACCACAAAAGATAATGTAATTGTACAGATAAGTTCTGTGGATATTCCACAAGAGAAATGTCATCTATGAAAATTTACTGTTGCACAATGGTTGGTCTGGTAATTCAATAGTGAGACCTTCAGATTTTAGATCTTGGGGGCATACTCTATCTCTTTCAATTGTGGAACTTGTATTATAGCCACTTGGTAACACCAGCCATTATTTATACAATGTCCTCTAATTAAGATTTTTTTTAGAATACTTGAAATGACAAGATGCTAAAGCATCCTTATAATAAATGTGTAGCATTAATACAGAAAATTGAGCATACAACATGAAAATGGAAACAGCAAGATACAGAGGAAGACCAAGAAAAAGGTGGATTGAAGGAGTACATCCTGACATGGTACAGTATTACTGCATTTATCAAGCGACCAAACGTGCAATAGCCCAAAAACTGATCGTTATTCAATCCTGTGACTCACAGAATAAGCAGAGAAAAAAGACAATAGATAGATAGATAGATAAAGCATTAATAGAACATCTAATATATTATACATATGTGATTTACACATACCTGAAACTATATCCATAGTAAAACTCCTTGGTCCATTATCTAGTCCAGGTGTTCCCTCTACAATTTCTGATGCCATGGTGGCAACAGTCAGCACCATCTGCTGGTTGCAGTACTCACACACTGCCTGAGCTAACATGGCTGACAGGCCAGAGTTCATCAGCTGCTGAATTGCAACTGGAGACTTACAGACTGCTCCTAGTAGCATCAACTTGCTCTCGTCCAAGTTCATGGTACTCAGACTTTGAAGTCGGACAGCCTGATAAAGTTGCAATAAAAAAAAATATGTAAGTGTTAGATTTTGGCTCTTACCATATACATCTAAATATCTACATGGATGAAATAGGTGTCACACTTAGGGGGTTTCCCATTGTGGACTAAATCTCACCAGTATGAGAGATGTTTAATAAAACCCACCCGTGCTGCATCACCTACACCATCACATGAAAACGTCATCACTGAAGAAATAAGTACACATAGATGAACAAATGGTCACTTGGTCATAATCTTCGTATGCTTAGTATTCTGTGCAAGCAGTCAACAACATGGACAATGTGATAACACATCCATCCAAATTTTACCAATTAAAAGTAATTCAGTTTTTTAGAGACAAAAGATATCGAACAACCAACATTCATCAAATGCAGGCAGAAAATGTATTTTGAAGACAACAGTGAAGGATAGAGCAAGAATTTTTCGGAAGGACGACAAGTAACAAATGATCGTTTGTAGTTGGGTCAGGCATGTGTTGTGCCATAAGACCCAACTGTCACAACATGAAGATATGCAGTGTAAATTACAGTTTCATCGTTATGTAATATATATATATATTACATGAATAATAACGATGAAACTGTAATTTACACTGCATATCTTCATGTTGTGACAGTATATATATATATATATATTTCTCAATATCATGTGCTGGACATGACATGAACTAAGAAATAAATAATTTCATGACCTCAGTTGAATGAAGCATGATGGTCAGGCATCTTATGACTTTGAAATCAGTAAAACAAGGATGCGCTCAAGTTTTGTCACATGTTGGCATCCTCTTTATCTCTATGACATAGTGATTAAGCCATTTACTTTCTGCAAAAAAGGTAGTGGATTTAAATCCTGCTAGTGATGTCTTGTTTACAGAAGTGGTTGTTGTTGTTTTTTTTTAGGGGGAGGGGGGGAATTATCGCTTGAAGATACAGAGTTACAAATTATGAGTGGTAATCTTGGCAGGTGACAAGTTGCTTCGTTGAGAGGGATGGATTACATATAGAGAAACCATAGTACAATGAAATCAATCTTCTACCCTTTTCAGTCAATTCCTTTTTCTCTTTCCTATTGTGCCATATGAAAAGTGATGCTTCTCAGCCAAAAACAACATATAAAACAACTGACTGCAGTACTTAATTCTTGATTAGGAACCAGCAGTTCCTAACAGTACTTTGGGACATACCCGTGTATACTCAGTTACAAAGATAAACCTGCACAAGAGTTATGAAGGAAAGGAAGACTTTAATCTAGCCATTTTGGGAGCAAAATCCCAAAAACAATTGTCAGGGATATATTATTTGTAGATGTCAACAGGCTTCTTGATTGTAATTATTCATGTAAAATGCTTTGACTCACCATCAATCCACAAAGGCATGTATTAGAGTATTGAATCTCTAAATATGTCCTGGCAATAAACAGGCTGCAAACCGATTTCTGTACTTTGTGGGAATTCTTCTTCTTCTTCTTTCGTTCACTTGAAACATGTCTATATCTGTAATTCTGTCTCCTTAATAAAACTCACTGTCTTTTGTAGTTCATACAGTGTCCCATAGAGCTTTGATTCCAGTGTTGTTTCCTCTGGCCAATATGTCTGCCTCAGCATTTCATGCTCAGAACACTCTTGAAGTATATGTTTGGCACTCTGTGCTGCCTGTCCACATGTACACATGGCCGTGTTGCCAATCTTGAACTTTGTATACATGTGACTGCGGAGTCGGTTGTGTCCTGTTCTGAGATGTAGAATTATAACTTGTTCTGATCTGTTCATAATGTGATAGTCATCTTGTGTTGGTGTTTGTGGCTTTCTGATTGACTTTATCATCTGTTTTTTCTGATGGTAGGTGATTGGTATATCTGGTTGGTCTTCGGCAGCACCTTCCTTAGCCAGTTGGTCTGCTTTTTCATTTCCTGGTATTCCACAGTGAGAGGGTATCCACTGCATGGTTACCCTATACTGGTAAGACAATTCGCTAAGTAGTTATTTTTAAGTCTGTTAGTTTTCCAGACTGGAGAGCTTGAAGCACTGACCTTGCATCTGTCAGGAATACCACAGGCTGTAGGCCAGAGTTAGAGTTCAGCAGTTTTTTAGCTGCCACACTAATTGCCTGGATTTCTGCATCATAATTATTGCAGAATTTTCCTGTCTGTGTTCTGATTGTATCTCTAGGCTTGTGTGGATATTCTATATATACACCTGCACCTCCATTCCTCACAGCATTCTGTGCTGACCCATCTGTGTACACTCTGACCCATATATCTTGTGGATATTCCTCATCCAGAAAACTGAGGGTGACTGTCATTCGCTGCACACTGTTCTGTTCGTCCTCGCTTAGTATTCCTTTCACATGGGTCTGAATGTATATTGGCATTCCATGGCTTTCACTCCACGGGGTTTGTTCTGGTGCAGACCTTAAGGGGTTGTCAACTTCAGGTAGGTCTGTAAGTTGTCTACGGAGTCGTTTAGCTTGATGGATAAAGCTGCTCCTTTTCAGTCGCCCCATTGCTAGATTTTGGAATCTTTCCTTCATTGGATGACTTGGCATACACTGAAACTTTTCTGCTTGAATTAGTACGATTGGTCCGTTCGGGTGACTTTGTGTGCACGATTTGAATGGCTTGATGAAATCGCATCTTTTTTTGGAGATGCGGTTAGTCAAGTACTGAAAAACGCGTGTGCAATTGTTGCTAGGCGATTTGGTGCCGTAGAACGGACTGGTTCAATTCCCGTTAGTCTCAAGTACTTTTGTGTCTCTGCGTTCGCCAAGTGTTTGCATTCTTCCCATTTTCTGCATCTCTGCTATGGGTGTTGATTTCATTGCTCCCAACATTATTCTAAGTGCCTGGTTTTGCACTTTATCTAGATCTTGTAATGTGGTGTTTGATGCAGGACACCACGCAGCTGAACCATATTCCAGGTGTGGTCTTATGCCTTGCTGGTAAACTTTACTGAGTATATTTCCACTGGCTCCTCATGTGGTTCCACTTAGTTTTCTCAGGATAGCTAGCTTCCTCCTGGCTTTTGTTGTTGCTTTGTTTATGTGCTGCTTCCATGTCAGCTTATCATCAAAAGTAACTCCGAGGTATGTGGGTTGTTTGTCTTCTTTCAAGAGCTCTCCATCTATCTTGATATGACCAGCTTTTTGTTTTGGTGAGAGGGTAAAGAGTGTAGTGCTGCACTTATCTGTGTTAATGCTGACGCACCATCTAT
This sequence comes from Meghimatium bilineatum, assembly GCA_034231615.1. Lineage (NCBI taxonomy): Eukaryota > Metazoa > Mollusca > Gastropoda > Stylommatophora > Philomycidae > Meghimatium > Meghimatium bilineatum. The sequence continues at coordinate 43,337,893 of CM067313.1, forward strand.
TTGCCCATAAGGTTAGGGCATCGATAGCTCTTTGTATTTGTTTAGTGGCCACTGTTGCATGTTCTTCCGTGCACCAGATCACCAGGTCGTCAGCATACATTGCCACTTTAATCCCATGTGGTAGTTCAGCAACTAGGTCATTGATGTAAACCAAGAAAAGTGTGGGTGACAGGACTCCTCCATGGGGGACTCCATGACGCAGTAGAACTTTCTTGCTCTTGCGACCATCTAATTGTACCCTGGCTCTTCTATTATGCAGGTATAAACTTTCTTGCTCTTGCGACCATCTAATTGTACCCTGGCTCTTCTATTATGCAGGTATGCTTTTACCCATTTGTACATTCTTGAGCTAACCCTGCAATTTCGCAATTTCTTTAGGAGCCCTTCTTTCCAGACCTTATCAAATGCTTTCCTGAGGTCTATCCATGCTGCTAGTACCAGTTTCTTTTCTTGGAAGGCATCCTCAATCTCTTGGGAGAGGTAGGTTGCCTGATCTTCAGTAGAGTAGCACTGTCTTCTTCTTCTTCATCGTTCATTCTCAAACTCCTGCTGGCTCTCCCTTGTAGCAAGACCATTGTCCTACTAGATTTCTAGCAGGATGTAGTCCAGAGAATGGAAATGCGTTGTGTCGCCGTTTTATTTGCGCCAATGGCCCGACACATCCGTCTTCGGCGGGGAGTAGCACTGTCTGAAACCTGCTTGCTGTGATACCAGAAGGTTTTCACTTTCAAGGTACCACTGCATCCTAAGATTGATAATGCGTTCCATTGTTTTACATAGACAGCTTGTGAGGCTGATGGGCCTGTAGTTGGAGACTGTGTTGCCATCTTTTCCTGATTTGAGGAGTGGTATCATTATTGCTTCTCTCCACGCCTGTGGTACATTACTTTGTGGGAATAAATACTCAACAAACAAAAAACTGTTTCAACTGGGTTTTAATAGAAAATGTAGGTCATTTATTTGTTTAATGCGGAGTTGATGATGACATCTTTTTCAGGTTCTTTTGCTGGGCAGTGAATCATAGTAATTATTTCGATGGGCTAAAAGAAAGCAATTAAAACTTCTGAATAATTCTTTATATAAATGCTTACTTCACTACCCCTCTAGACTAATGGAATGTGAATGAACAAATTAAAAATGTTCAAGACAAAAAAAGCAGAATAAAAATCACTTCACCGTTATGACTGATGTCAGTTGTTAGCCAAGTTTATTTTCAGCTCCAGATTGGTTTGTTCAGTTCTTTTTCATAAGAAGTCCCATGTCTGTTTGACTTAATGTGTTTGTTGGGTGCAAAACCTATTTGTCATTTTCCCCTAGATATCCCTATTGTCCCTGGTTCACTAAGAATTAATGTGTTTACTGGGTACAAAACCTATTTGTAATTTTTCCAATATCCCTTTTGTCCCTGGTTCACTAAGAATTAATGTGTTTGTATGGTGTAACACCATAATATGCAGTTTTCTACTTCAGAGAAGACTTTGTTAATGATCTCATACAATCTGGAGACATGTAGCAGATAATAGGATTGATTACTATTATCCCTCAATCTTGATTGCTTTTTTGTTAGCCTGTCTAATCTGTTACTCAACAGGGATGGGAACTAGACCTTTGCAAATATGAATTTTGACCCTCTGTATCAAAGAATCAGCTCTGCACATTCTCTGCATTCAATGAATCAATGAAATACTTCAAACAGATGTATGACAACAGTCCACAAGATGGACACAACCTGAACGAGTTAAATTATGTTTTATATGCTGAGAAATAAAGATAATTCCATAGCACAACATCTGAACATCAATCAATTAATCAATCAATAAATCAAGTGCAATGCCAAGTGGTGCAAGTGGTCATGTATGTCCACAACTCTGCCTCTTATGTAGTTAACAAGTTCAGTTGGTGACATCTTTTTTTCTTTTTTGTGCCAGTGACAACCCATCCAGAAATTCCTCTCTTTGTCTTCCTATGTCTCCTCTCCCCAAATCTTTTTTTTAAAACTCTAGCATATTTTACATTAGTTTTCTTAGCTGTCCATGGAATTTTCATAATTCTTCTCTCAAAAATCTCATCTCAGTTGCCACATCTCATCTGAACATGTGCAAAAATAAAGACAAACATATATATTATTCATATAAGAGAAATCTGTGAACCCACCTCCTTTGAGTCATCAGTCATGCCATCAGTACTATAAAATGTTGGAGTCGATAAAGGTCTCTTTGTTGCTTCTTTAGAATCATCAGTCATCATACCAGGACTCATGTCATCTCTTTTCTCTAAAGTATCAGAGCTGCTGTCATCAGTGACAGGGGCTACAATGTGTGACCCATCAGCTCCAACAATTCCCATCCACTCTTGGATGTGCATGAAACCAGTCGAGCAGATATGACAAGCTGAACAGAGGACATTGTTGACAGCTTTCTTGAGGTTGCAGTTTGGTAGAACTCTTGACCAGCTGTACATAAATCTGAGGAGATTACAGGAAAAAACAATTTCCTAAATATGTTATGAAAGATTATCAACATATTTGTCCCAATCAAAGCCACATCCTTTTTGTGGAGATGGTGGCTTAGTTCAGCCAACCATGACAGAAAATTAAGACAATTGAGCAAAACCAGTCTACCCTAGCAACTAAATATAGGTGCTGTATACAAAGGCAACTAGCAAGTGGTGCACCACAGCAATCAGGAAGACACATAGAAAGGTAATGATAGCGAAAAAAGAACATATCTGTGAATATACAATAATAATAATAATAATAAAACCCATAACCCATCGGGATCGTAAGAACATTGAGACATTTGGTGCAGAAAGATCATGCATCTCTACCCTCTACCATCCTGATGAGTTTAGAAACTTCCCACCCTGTCCAGTCTTTGATATTATCTAGCCATGTCTTCTTCTTGCCACCTACTCTTCTTCTACCCTCCACCGTACCTTGAAAAATATCTCTTGTCATCTGTATTATACAAGATTAGCTGCAATGGGCCTCCAACATCTTGTCTCTTGCCTTGTTAGTGTAATCTGACAGACATTAATTTTGTCCATTTCATATATTTTTCATCACACTTGCATATATACCTACCTATTGCTTGTTTTTGTAAGATCATTTTTCACATTACAGTTCTTACTGTATAATCACACTTCATATATACAGGTGCAGTAGTGCCCACTGATTGTACACACAACTTAAACATTTGTAAATATATCTTTACTAATACCAGTACTCAGGCTTCCATGGCAGAAGTATAGGCTAAAAGTCGCAACTCATGAGACATGGTCTTGGTTCAAATGCAACAAAAGCATATTCATATCACATAATACTGAAACATATATGTTGTTATTCAAAATTGAACAATTGTTGAAAATCCTGTCCTATACACAGATTTTGCCATACTGATACCTTGTGGTCATATAGAATGTGTGCTCAAAATTAGCCAAACTTCAAAATGGTTGCAAGCTTTCATGAGATTGGATATGAGCATACAAAATTGTGGAACATATCATATATATATGCACACATAGCCCCTTCTAAGTACAAGGCTTTTTCTCACAACATTGCATACCACTGAGAGTTGAATACTTCTGGGTATGAAAGAAAGTTCTGGAGAAATCCATTACTGCTCTTAGGAAATAACTAATACTAGTAGAGAATGTGGGTGACTCATTACCTCATTAATTGTAGATATTACTATATTATTACTGGTACAGAATGTGAGTGACTTTACCTAATATCTTGATATTAATTTAGTAATATTTGCACAGAATGTGGGTATCTCTTTACTTAACTACTTATGTAGATATTACTATATTAATACTTGTAAAGAACATTGGTGAATGTTTACCTAACTATCTGTAGATATTACTATTTTAATACTAGTACAGAATGTGGGTGACTCTTTATCTAACTACTTGTGAATATTACTATATTATTACTGGTACAGAATGTGGGTGACTCTTTACCTAGCTACTTGTAGATATTACTATATTATTACTAATACAGAATGTGAGTGACTTTACCTAATATCTTGATATTAATTTAGTAATACTTGCACAGAATGTGGGTATCTCTTTACCTAACTACTTATGTAGACATTACTATTTTAATACTAGTACAGAACAAGAGTGAATCTTTACCTTATAAACTCCACTGATATCAACTTGTGTAGCTGATAAGTGACTGGCAGTTCCATACTGTACCACAATATAGCAGCCACACATTGAACATGTTCTGGGGATGGTGCACTTAAGGTATTGTATATCATCCTGGAATGGTCACTATTTCTGCTGGAGCCTGGCTGCTGCTGTATATGAACCTGGATAACAGAAGCTCTCGAGCAATCCTGGAGCCACCTCAGAAGTGCCTCCACTCTAAGAATAACAAATGTGTCAGAGATTATTTAATTGCATTTGAATTCACTAATAATTAAATAACATTATATTAACTCACTCATTATATAAATACAAATATGGAGCAGTAATAATAATACTACAATCTAATGTGACAATACAACTGACCTGTGATGTGTGTTGTCATCCTGTGTAGTGCCCAATCTGTACAGAATCTCCACTGTGTAAGGACTGGCAGCACCATGAACTTTGCCCAAATAAGAGTGGACAAAACCTGTGAGGGAATGTCAAGAAGATTGACTAAATACGTATTTAGTAAATACTAAATACTAAATTAGTATTACAAAACAACATCTAAGTACAAATATAAATACAAATTATAAGAATTTGGAGATGTTAAATTATGACAGTGAATGGGAGATGTTAAACTATGACAATGAATGCAAGAGAATAAATTATGGCAATGAATTGGAGAGGCTAAAATTATGCCAGTGAATGAAAGAAACTAAACTATAACAATGAATGTGATAGACTAAACTATGTCAATAAATGGGAAAGACTAGACTACAACAATGAATGCAAGAGAATAAATTATGGCACTGAATGAAAATGACTAAACTATGACAATGAATGGGAAAGACTAAACTACAATAATGAATGTGATAGACTAAACTATGACAATGAAGGTTGAGACTAAACTATCACAATAAATGGGAGAGACTAAACTACAGCAACTAATGGGAGAGACTAAACTTATGAAAATTAATGCAAGAGACTAAATTATAGCAATGAATAGGACAGGATAAAAATTATGAGAATGAATGTGCCTAAATATATGGCAATGAATGAAAAAGACTAAACTATGGCAGTGAATGGAAGAGACTAACTTATGACAATTAATAGGATGGTTTAAAATTATGGTAACGAGAGACTAAACTATGTGAATGAATGGGAGAAATTATAATGAATGGGAGAGACCAGACTATAAAAATGAATGAGGAGACTAAAACTATATTAATGAATGGGAGAGACTACGAAACTATGATACTGAATGGGAGAGACTAAACTATGATAATGAATAGGAAAGTTTAATTTGATAACACAAAAGAGAGTAGAAGAACAAACTATAACAGCAAGAAGTATGATCAAATTATAATAGGAAGTAGTTAACTTCTAAATCATGACAAACAAAGAATATAAGTCAATTATAGACACTTGTACAATTAAACATAATACCTATAACATAACTTTCTGACTTATTTGTCCACTTAGAGAATAGTTCTACAAACCTAACTCCTGAAAATTAGCAGGATGTAGTCCAGTGAATGAAATGCGTTGTCGTGATTTATAGCTTTGCTGCGATATATGCGCCTTTCAGCCTGACACATCCGACTTCAGCATAGCTTCTGGTTCACTTTTACCCTACATGTGATAGCCAACTCCATCCCATAACTTTCTTGGCTACCTTCTATGACATGCATGAATATAAACAGTGCTGGTATTCTTTGCTCCCCTTTTGGATCCCAGCAACATTGAAGTGGTTTTATATTAACCATGCTCACGCAATGATGTTTTTTATGTTTACAAAATCCTGCTTTTTAGATAAACCTTAAATAAGAAATATCATGAGACATCAAGACAACACCTGGAAACTTATCTCAGAATTCATGTTGAGGCCTTGGACTAGCAGCCGAGCAGAGCCTGTTTGATGCCATTTTGAACAGCATAAAGGAATACTGATCCCAAGAATAAATAACTATTTGTTTTTTGCTTTGTAATTTTTATTCCAATAAATATCTTTTTTTTTTCTGGATTAATTGCTTTCCCTTGTATTTTGTATAATAGTTCTTTCCCACTTGTTTACGTCACATTTCATTTCACGTTACAATTTGTTTCATTAAATGCGTGAGCATGGTTAACAAAAAGGACTATAAATGCATGCAAGCACATATATGGCAAACTCTGAACTGCACAACCAAACACTTGCCTAAATCTGTGTGTCCAGATGATTGTCGTAGAATATTGTCAAACAGAGCTAGACCTACACTGTTGTGACAAAGCCCAAGTTTAATAAGAATGGTCTCAACTTTTGAAGCATGCACTCCAATAAAGGGGTGAACTAGGAGAGAAGTACATGTGGCCAAAAGATTTGGTGTTGCTGCAGCAGTGTGGGCTACAATGCTCTGAAGCTCTTCACTGGAATTCACAAGGCAGTGGTGGAGAATTCTCATCCACCCAAGACTGAAAGTCAAAATACATTGATATAAAACTGAGAAATCTGTACTGCAGAATAATAAATATATATAAATATGTTATTGTTGAAATAAATCTAGTTCCTTTCACACTTTACAAGACTGGCATTTACTCTTTTCAAACAAAAAATTATATAAAAAAGTGTAAATATTGCAAATGAAATATTATGGAAAGTTTCAGATATTACAGACAAGCTGTAAACAATGACCAATAGATTCTGTTCTCTAGACTACATCCTGCTAACTAGTATGAGTTTGAGAATGAACGTAAAAGAAGTTTAAAGGCGGTAGCAAACGATACTCGAAAGTGGCTGACCTTGAGTCACTTCCTTTCAGTTAACAAATATCAGTGTTAAAACTACTAGTAGAATATTGTAGTGTTGTTATATTGAAAAAATAATTACTGAAAATACTTCATGACATTTGAAAATAGGAACAGGGCAATGAACTATTTGATTATGTTGTCAGATTTGTTGATCCATCAGATTTGTTGATCCATCTGTCGTGACGACACATCTAGTATTTCCTGTCACTTAGGAGTCTGTCACAAAAGGACAAAGGTACAATGTCCACTGGCTTGCATCTCTTTCTCATTCATGGGGATCATTTAATTGAAGCCAAAAGTAAGAAATTATGACATGGAGTGACGATTTTTTTCACAGGTGACAGGATGTCCACCCCTCCCCCAACATCCTTAGTCTCCTCCTATGACATGCCTGAAAAAAGCCAGTGGCCCTAATCTTTGCACCCTGAATTTGAAATCCAGGCCGTGGCTGCCACACGGATCAGTAATACAAGTAATAACACACAAATCAAAATTTCTACCAAACGGTCTTTATCAAGAACACAATATAAACACACGATGAGTAAGAAAAAGCACTGTCCATGTTCAAATATTAATGACTAGACTGGATCTCATCTAGCTACTGTGACCCAAGTACTGTGAATTTGGATAGTGCCATTTCTTACATTGTGTTTATGTTGTGTTCTTGATAAAGGCCTTTTGGTAAAAATGTCGATTTTTGTGTTATTATGTGTATTACCAGTGATTAGCAAAACTGCATTACCTTACGCATTGTTGAAGATAGAAATTACTGGAGAACTATGTGCTGAAGCATCACAATGTGGTACTCCTACAACCCTGACAGGTTATTGGATTATAGATAAATATAGATTACCCAGTTCCAAGATTCACCTGTTGGATTACAGTTTTGCTGCAGTTTTTACTTGTATCAATTTTATGATGACATTTTCCATGAAAAATTATAACTAAAAATTAAACAACAGTGACTCTCAAAAGAATACTTTAAAACCTCATATGGGGTAATGACACACAGATGGCAAACATAGGTTCCATTAATATGACACTGTATATTTCAAACATTTAATATATTCTGATCAAAAAATCAGTGGCTTAATAGTCACCTTGATCTGGAAAAACACTCTTCATTCAAAAGCGACAGTGAGTTCTCTGAGCTCTCAGAAAAAGCAGTCTGACCCCACAGAGAAATCTTCTGCAGGCCAATCGTCATAGAGTCCCATGGTCTGTGAAGAAGCAAGGTCACTGACGTAACAACCTCTGGTTTCTGGAGCTGCAGGCGTATCAAGGTGAGACTTGAGGTCAACAGTGGAGGTGAAGCAGGAGAAACAATGTTGCCATCATGGGAAAGCTCTAGGCTTACATGTGATGGGCAGGCTGTGAGTAAACATTCAAACATTTTTCACCATGAACTATACTTCAAAATAAATGTAGATAATGCATTGTTGATAAACATTGACAACATACATATAAACTTCCAGAAGAACATTCTGTATTTTAACCAAAAATACCCATAAAACTATTTTAAACCGAAATACCCCTAAAATTATAATTTAACCTTAATATCCATAAAAGTATTTGCACCCAAAATACCCCTAACATTATCATTTAACCAAAATACACATAAAACTGTGGTATAGTTTTATACTGATCACGGTGTGATGCATGGCTGAGAGGTTAATGTGTTGGTCTCACACCCGTGAGGTCCCACAGTTCAATCCCCAGTAAGGAATAGGTTTTTTATCTGTCAGATGGTAAATTAAAGAACTCACTCTGTACATGACGTGGCAACAGAAAAGCATTCAGCCTTTTTCACATAAATACAACATCCTTCAACTCTCTAATAGGAAACATGCAGTATTTGACAGTTTGACCAATAAAACTATTTCAACCCAAAACACCCCTAAAATTCTAATTTAGCATGAATATCCATAAAACTATTTCAACCTAAGTACCCCTAAAATTCGATTTTATCCCAAATACCCATAAAAGTATTTTAATCCAAAATATCTCGAAAATTGTTTTGCCACAAAATTCTGTCACAGAATTCTATATCATTGTATTCTATATAAAAAGGTAAATAAGTCAGTATGGATCTATTCAATGAAATCTGAGTGTTTTCTGTAGAAATACACATAAATGACAGGTATGCAGTACTAGTCCAATGGGCCACTAATGACAGGTTGACTTGCGAACACCTGAATGTATATGAATGCTTATTGTCGGTTCCCAGGTGGATGATGATTATTTTGATCCAATCTGCTTAGGCTGGGAGTTTTAATTTGTGCTCCCCTTCCATATTGCCTCAGCCTAAAAAAGAATAGCAACATTGTAACCTGCCATGATGTCTTCAGAAACAACTGAAGAGATTTTAGGGGTGGATTTGGCTGTTTCATCCCATAGAGGTTAACATAATCAAGGAAGTCACGATGATGTCTTGTGTATTTGCATTATGGAAAGTCTGAAGTCTCAGTATTGATCTAACAGACCAACAATTATGTAACAGTAAAATCTCAGTAGATGACATACCAATATTGTGAGGCTTTCCTCTTGTGGAAGTTACATAATATTTCATTTGTAAAATTATGTTTTCCTTTGAAACTCAACATTCAGAAAACTCAACATTGCATAGATAAAATAAGCTCTGGAGAAACCACCCCACTGCACATAGGAAGTAAGAGCTAATCATTCGTAATTCATGGGGAGCCTCGCAGCAGAGGAAAATCATTACATGTGAAATGAAGTGTCTGCAAAAAACTGCAATGGTTACTAAACTAGATAAAAAAAAGAAATGAAGAAATTAGGAATCATTTGATGGTAAACTATTAGAACATCTGGTTGGCCATATGCACCCTCCTTAGTCCCCTGCTTTTTTATTTTTATGTATACCAAAATGTGATGGTATCCACTGCATCACACTGCATCCACTATGTTAACACCTAGTTTGGTCAATATTATTTGCAGATCAGGTAGTTTTCTGGACTTGAGTGCTTGGGGTGCTGATCTTGCATCTGTCAGGTATACCACAGTATGTAGACCAAGATTGGTTCTCAATATTATTTCTGCATCATATTTATGACATAATTTTCCTGTTTTCAAACTTCAAGGCAGAGTGTGAAGCAACTCTTTTGTTGCTGGGTCATCCCAATTGGAAGAAGACAAGATAGTGATCTTGACCGATGTCAAATCTGCAGTGCTGACCTCCACAAACCAAACACATTCAATATGAATGACTTAAAATTGCTACTATCTCAAATAAACAACCAAGAAAAGAAATGGTTTTCCAGTGGATCCTGGGTCATTTACAAATCAGGGGAAATGAGATAGCAGACCAGCTAACAAAAACTGAAAGTAACTGCCAACAACAGATAGAAGATTCAGTATCATTTCCAGACAATGAAGTTCATCATCAAATGCTCCATTAACATGGAATGGAACTCAGCTTAACCAGGCAGCCAAAAAGATGATGCTATCTACTTGCTTAGAAGAAAGAAACAATCATTTTTACATTGAAAGCACACCACAACAGACTTAAACAACACATGTACGGGAAGTTTGAAGATGGTGGCACCGATATGTGTCCCTGTGGACATTCTCAAGTAACACAGAATATATTTTACAGAATTGCCCACTGTACGACACCACAAGAAGAAAATTATGGTCATCTGAAACAGATCTGATGGACAGCTCAACAGCCATGTCTCAAGCATGGTGACCATAGTACAGTTAGTTAATGAAATTTATATCAGCATCTGACTTCCGACTGGAGAATGAGAAAAAAGAAGACAGTGATCTTTTTGGTTCATGGTATTCTGAGGATTATTCTGTAAGATTTTGTTTCAATTGATGCAATTTTGTTTCTCACCTAATTGATGATTTTTAAAGATTCGCATCCATATATTGAAACTGGGAATATGCAGGCTCTAAGGAAAGTTAGTTTTGTTACTCAAAACGTATATATCACTATGGAACCTATAAAATATGGATTTGAAACAGAACATATAGACATGGGGGGGGGGGGGGGGTGTGTGCGTGTGTGATCACTGACTGAGACATATGTGTATAGAGAACTACAAGTTATACTTACTGGATATTGAAGTTGTGTGTGGCTGTATGTGCACATATTTGAGCAGAATAGCAAATGGCAGATGAATTGTCAGCTCCACACTGGTTTCATCTGGATAAAAGTGGTATGACCAAGTGGCTGAGCGAGCTCTTCTGTTGGCCACTGTCTGAATGAGTCCATCAGCTGGGCTGGCAGTTGGACCACTGCAGGTGATTGTACCTACAATAGGAACAAATAAATTTCAACTATCTAGTAACACCAATGTTAAACACACAGTTATCCCAATAGAAACCAAAAGGAAATCATATCATAAATTCAATCTTCTTACCAACAATGTGTTATCAATACCAGACGTGGACACTAATGAACAAGAGCGAAAGCTTACTGTACTACGTGTAAAATAATATTTCTAAGAAAAGCAGCAAAGAGAACAAGAAGAGATCATGTTACAAATGAACAGATTACAAAAGCTGTTGGACCAATGTCCGTTGTCACATATATCGAAAAACATAAACTGAAATGGTTTTGCCACCTAATGAGAATGAACCCATGCTGGCCTGCAGTTAGAGCATACATGAGAATGGAAACACCTAGAAGAAGAGAAAGACCAAATAGATGGATTGAGGGAGTTACTAATATCCTGAGACATCACAATATTATTGAATATCATGCACGCAACCAAGCGTGTTATAGCTTGAAAACCGATCATCATTCAATCCTGCGAAGTCTATCAGCAACGACAGAGAAAATGTAACAGATAGATCTAGTAACAACTCTTCAATCATCTATATTCTTGTAACTCTACTTTTTCCCTCATCCATACAAAAAAATAATTCATTTTCTTTTTTTTTTAAATGTATTTCTGGAATGTTCTTATTTTCAAACCATAAACAAAACCCACACTAAAGTAACATAAAGACACAGTGTCACTGCAAATTATTACATGTATCTTTTTTTATCTACTCATTTATTTCTAAAGACATCCGGTAGCAATCATTATGATCACAAAGTGCTGCCTCTGCACTGGTTGTTTACAGATGTCTAACACCTTCTGTCTCTTACCTTGGTCACAAACACTCTAACAGACTGTCCATCTAATGATACTTCCTTCCCACTTGTACCTCTAGTCTACCTCTTATTCACCACCCATTAACTTTACATTTAAGTAATACTATGCTCAAACAAAACATAGAAGCGGTTTTTCTCTCACTGTTTGCACCAAGTGCCCTCACTTAACCTTGCTGTTCCAATTAAGTTCATATATAGTTATACAACACATCACAATACAGTGATAGTAACAATAATCTGTAGATGAAATCAGAAGGTATCAGATGAGATTTGAACCTGGTCCATTCAGCTGACAACAGTTTGTCTTGCAACTTGAGTCAACACATTTTCTGAATTTGGTTATGCATAAGAATAATCTGCGTGTCTTACCAGTAGTCTTCCAGACCTAGCAACCAGCAAACGTTACATTTCTAGTGGATGAGATGACTATAGAGAGAGGCTTTTCTTCCAGTGAAAATTTCTCCAACATTCAAATTATTTATGTTTCATGCTGTATGTACTGTTGTCCCCTACTCATGGGTTCAATACATGTCTTATTTCAAGTTTTTACAGTGGAATCACTCTATAGTGCATCCATTTACAAAAAATGTTCCAGTATAACAACACATTTCAAAATCCCCACTTATATTTATTTGATATGGTTTGTACTGTATGTAGCTTATTTCTGTTATTACATAAATATTTTCTCAGTTCATATTTTATAATGGGATTCTGCTGTACTATTATCTTCTATCTAGAAATTCTTATGGATGACAAAGACTTGCAGACTTTTTTTACTTTTGCGACACAATCCTAGACTGCAGGGTAAGCAAGATGTACAGACTGGCCAACAAAGCTGACAGAAGAAATATTAGCCTAGATGTATATGCTATGCTTGAGATCATCAAAGTGATCCTGAGATACTGCTGCAGCGAACTGTCTCCCTTTAGGAAAAAACAATCATCCATAAACCCCCTAACACAAACATGCCTTTGAGACAAAAAATATAATATAAGCTTGGTTGTCACCTTGGTTACTCAACTAAGAGGACCTGTGCTTTTCTCCACAAGGTTATGGTCTGTCAAGAGCTCGGTGTTCACAACTAAAGGGATTACTTAATTATCATCATTGTCACCATCATCTGAATTTGGATCTACATTTCCCCAAAAAGATTTATTTTAGCTAAAACTATCAGTGTGCGTGTTCTCAAGTCACAATGACTGTAGACTGGTAGATTGAGACACACACACCACACAAATTGTGCGGACGTGTAAGCTCCTTGATGATCGCAAAAATTAACTTAATAAACAAGCGTGGATCATTGACATTTATGCTGCACAGGCTATTAGAATTCCGTGCTGTAAGGCAACACACATTATGGTTCCTTCAGATGTAACATGGGTAAATGAATATTATTATGAAGCTTTGAAGAATTATAAAAATATGAGGCTGCAAACAAGATTGTACTATAGATGTAATTGGTTGGATTAGTGGTACCTAAAAACTCACAATAGTTACAGAGCAATGTCCTATAAAGGATATACTTCAATTATTGCTTCAAGTTCTTCATCAAGGTTTCATATTTCCAAAATGTTTGAGCTTTTCTTATTCTTCTTTCCTTAACCAGTCCTCAAAGTAGACTAATCTTATGATGTCCTAAAGGGTGACAACAAACTCTTTCAACTTAGTTGTCAATGTATGTTCGTCCATCACAAGTGATGATGACCATTTTTTACATCCACTTTTGAAAATTCAGTTAGAGTTATGACCATGCATAATAGTTGTCAATAGTCACCCCTTGAGTGCATTCCAGCTTGGCTCACTACCTTCCTCTGCCTCATCTCTATTATTCTTTGTGTGACATCATCCTTGGTCACCTCTTCTATGTTTACTCCCTGTGTTCCATGTCAAGACAACTGTAAAGTCATCTGACTCTCATTTGAACATGTGGCCAATGTAAATCCATCTCTTTATTCTCACAATTGTCTGTGTATCCTGATACTATTCGTTAGCAGGTTCTGATTATCCCTGAATCATGGATATCAAATAAACATACCATGAACACATTAAGACCGAGGCTTCTTCTAATTTTCTTCACTTGTGAGCAAATATGAAATTGTCTGAGCAATAAATACTTCCATGTAGGTATGTGCTACCTACTAAGAAATAGAAAGAAAGGTCTCTTGCTAGTACTTTATGTGAGCAGGTCGTACATTTTTGGAGCGGCGCCTGCTAGTGACATGCCAGCCGACGCGCTTAAGAGGGAACATGTATCAAGACCACAAAAACCCAGTCGTTTACAAAGAGCTCAATACTAATGAAGCTGCTTAACATAAACACATACTGTCCATCAATGAACATGAGCTGCTTATGTACAAACCTAAATGAGCAAAACTTTGCAGGCCTTCTGCATGATCAGTCTCAAAGCTTTTGTTCTTGTCTGCTAAATCCCCATGGCTAGAGCTGAAGTTCTGCATCAGAGTTGAGATAATACTTGGAGATGATGAGATCATATGCTGGTTGCATCGCACCAAATTAGAGCTGATGATGTCAATGCCACCTGTGACATATGAGGACGCAAGAAAATCGGGAGTATATGAGTAGTATACTATAATGGCTAGTCTAGAACACATATTTCTTTTTATATTTTTGGATTTTAATATTTTAAAAAAAACTGACCTTTTTGTACCAAAAATAGCAACTTTTTAACAAGCAAAATAAAAACTGTGTTTGATAGAATTTACAGTGTGTTTGTGACGCAAGCCATGAAGCCCATGTAAATTATTTTTTTTAAATAATGACCTCATCAAATGGAAAACAAACCAGTATTACAGCAAGCTTATATTATGTTTTTCAACCGTCTTTGACTAATTCGACTAATATCGCTAATTCAATAAAATAAAATACTGATAGATACATAATATATAAAGAAAGACCTTATCTTTCTTTATCCCCCAGCAGTGGGAACAGAACGGGTCACATGGTTGGCTTTTTGCCATTTAAAAAAATATTTGATACACAATAAAAGTCAGTTTTCTGATGTCTTCTCTTTAACAAAAATATATCTATATAAAAATATATTATGTATCTATCAGTATTTTTATTTGATTGAATTAGTGATATTAGTCGAAGGCAGTTGAAAAACATAATATGAGCTAGCTGCAATACTGGTTTCTTTATTTGATGAGGTTATTTAAAAAAAATATTAGATGGACTGTACAGCTTGCATCAGAACTGTGTACATTCTACCTAACCCAAATATTTTTTTCTCGGTTGTTAGAGATTTGATATATTTGGTACAAAAAAGTCCATTTTTTTAAATACGAACATTTAAAAAAATGTGTTCCATACTAGCCATTTCATACTTATATGAAATATCAGAAAAACTAAGCACAAATCAGGTCTCAAGAATATATGTTTTCAAACATGTAAAATAAGTCATTATCATTATAATAATTAACCAAATATAAATTCAATCAAGTGCCATACCGAGTGGTGTAGTCTATCATGTTTCTCCGCAACTCTCTGTCTCCTGTGTTATTAGTAAGTTCATCTGTGTCATGTCATGCTGCAATGACAACCCATCCTGCAACTGCTATGTCTCTTCTCCCCTTGATCTTTCGAGAGGTTACTAAATGTTCACGTTTTGTTCAAGTTTCTCATCACATGCCTTATAAATCTTTTTGTTATAATTTGTCTTTTTAGTACAGAATCTCTGAGGACTTCTACATTAGTTTTCTTAGCTGTCCAAGGAATTGTAAGCCCTCTAAAAAAAACTACATCTCTGTAACTTCCAGTTCACTTTGAACTATTTTGTTTAGTCCATGCTTCACATTCATAAAAAAGAATTGGTTTTATACAACAATCTAACACTTGAATTTGCATATTCACTGCATACAATATTTTACATCTTTTTAAAATGCTGATTTTGCTTGTTGTGTCATATAAATTAAAGTATTATTAAATGTGCTCATATGCAATATAAATTGGTCTCGTAAACAGCCAAAAAAATTGCTTTCTTGTAACTGATTCTGTGTCTTCTGACTGATTAAGAACAGGTAGTCTGTTTTCAGTTTGCTACTCCTCCCAATTTTCTCCTCATGATGAATTCAGGTTTGGATAGCCACAGATTTCCACTTGTGTCACATCCTAGTATTCAGTATTCACATCCCATCTAAATAACAGCAGGTCACCTTTATCTATAGTAAATCACAGACCACAGAATCCTCAGATGATAGCCTTTCTGCATCTTTTTTCATTAATTTTAAGCCAAACATTTGTGTTAATGCCTAGATAAAATTTGATTAACTTTGGAATACCTACCTAAATCTATAAACTTCTTGACAGCAGAGTAGGAATTTAGCATCCGTAGAGTAAATAATAATAGAGGCTCCGAAAGCCGAGTAAGAGCCACCTGGCTCATAATGGGAGGATGACCAGCAAAGAAATGAAACAAATTGTCCACCATAACATTACGGTCACTGCATTTATCTTTCAGGCTTCTTAAGATAGTAAAAATGAGATCACCAACAGTGACAGCCTCTGTTTGATCCGCTGTTTTCTGCAAACTACTTAAGCAATCTGTATGGGCAAATATAAGTGCCAATTTATTGCTGGTACAGTAGCTGAGAGCCTGGATTAAGTTCTGCATTATCACAGGGTTGCCGATAACAATATCTGCTATTTCTGAAACTGGAGGTGAAAGTGTGGCACTTTCTTCTTCTGCATTTTCATCAAGATTCAATTGTGGATCACCTTGCTGACCCATAGTTCTGGACTTTTCATCATCTGACAGATGGACTTTTGTTAACAGACGTGGACTGTAACCCTTTACAGTATTGTCAGACCATGATTGAAGACTCTGAGAAGAACCAAACACTGAGTCCCAGCTACCAGCAGCTTTATCTGAACTTTGAACTTTGCTACTAGCAGTTTCAGTTCTGCTTGGGAGACTCGACACTGGTGCTGAGATGAGTCTGAAATGACAATTGTATTATATTTACAATACATATCACATGAAACAATGAAGGAGTAGAACACAATATTGACATAAATAGCTAAAATACTATTTATATTAGAAGACAGCAGATCAGATTAAAACCTGAACTATTCAGGTGACTTCAGATCTTATTAATAATTTCTCAATAAAAATACTTTCGAATTATATTATTCATTTGATCATATAACAGATCTAGTTGGTTGTGATGTCATCTCTTGTGTATATTTCATTCAGATCATTTGTTCTTAAATTACTGTTGCACCTCTCTTCTAGCAAGACAATGGTTCTACTTCATTTCCAGAAGGATACTGCCCAGAAAGTGGGAAGGGGAATAATCCTTCAGACTATTATTATCCTTTATTTCTTCTCTTCTTTTATTTCATTCTCAAACTCCTACAGATCAGGATGTGTTCTCAAGTATGGTTTAGAACGGCTTACCGTTTGCTTGTAGGCTAAGAAAACTAAGAGGACAAAAAAATATCCCAACAGGAATTCAGTCTGATGGCGTTCCAAGTGTTGCACTTTCAACTAATCCATCCAATAGCGTATTTGGCTAAAGTTATATCATGTCACTTTGCTCTAATCTTTCCATTCAGAAGCACTCCACGAATCTATAACATGCATATCCATCTAAGTATTGACATATTAAATACAATTGTGTATCCCTGTCTCACATTTCAATAATAGCTTGTTCTAATTTCTTTCTCTCTGTATTTCAAAATACACAGATTTCTTGTTGTTAAATGTAACTGCTGCTGCTTGTTTCTTTTTTTCTTCTTCTTCTTCTTCAGCGTTCATTCTCAAACTCCCGCTGGATATCTCTTGTAGCAGGACAATGGTCCAACTAGATTTCCAGCAGGATGTAGCCCAGAAAATGGAAATTCACTGTGTCGCCATTTTATTTGCGCCAATGGCCCGACACATCCGTCTTCGGCGGGCTTATTTTTGACAGTTATTTTTCAGCTACAGGCATTCTGTATGTGTTGTATAGTATTCTGCTTTATGTGTTAAATAACCAAGGTGCCAGAGAATATCTGACAAACAGGCAAGGGCTACAGTAACACAAATATAAAGTGATCTTATAACTAAATAGAAACAACAACTAAACATAAATATGCAAGTGAAATTCTAATACCGGACTTAAACATTTGGTGAGTTTGTTCCATTTCCCTTACATACACCATATTTTTTGGTGTTTCTTGATAACTCACCTTTGGCCGCTATTGCGAAATCATACTTGTTCATATGATTTATACTTAGGTTTTCATGTTCCTGATAAAAGCTCTTCGGCCTCACTGTCAAAATCATCCTTGTTCATATAAATCATATATGATTTATATATATAAATCATCACTGTGGATGATCAGTCAGCCTATGGACCGAGCAGACATACTCACTGCTCTTCGTGAGTCCTCACGATCAGAGGATTTTGAGATGAATAAGCATGAGTCAATAACAAGAATGCAAGAATTGAGAGTGAGGATGGGCGTGGCCTGAAGAGAACCCCTGACAAAGATTTCAAAAAGAGTAGTGAACCAACAAAGAACCGGAACAATCAGCCGTTATACCCTGAGAGATTTACTGAAGCGGAGATCGGAGCACATATCGGCGTGTCCGGTGTACGAAGATGATAATCAACATACCTAATACCTATTGATTTATAATAACATAGTTTTTCATGTTTTCCAGCATAAACACTAAACCTCTGTATTTGGTGAGAGGATTCATTTCCCTTTTAATTTACATATTCGTTGTTTTGTTGTTGCTGCTTCTGGATAAAAGTCCTTTGAATGAAGCTTCAAAAACATCTATATTTTATCATTTATGATTTTACATTTAGATTTTAATCAACAGTAATATTGAATTACTTATCCTTTCCTTGTTAGTATCACTTTCTATTTGTGTTACTGCAGCCCTCTCCTCTTTGTAGGATATTCTCTGACATCTTGATAATAAGATTCATATTTATATTTACTACAATTTATTTATTTAGAGGCACAGATCAACATCATGATCAATGAGTATAAACTTGAGGAGGTAAATACTTTCAACTATCTCCGATCTAGAATATGCAGTGATGGAAAATGCAACCCCGAATTAAAGACAGGGCTAGAGATGGCTTCAGCTTTTCTCTAGGTTAAACTTAATTTGGAAAAGCAACATCTGTATTAAAACGAAAATCAAACTTTATAACTCAATGGTGTTTTCTATTGTGTTATAGAATGGGCACTCACTGCGGCCATGGAGACATTCGATTACAGGCCTTAAATTACAAATGTTACAGATGAATTCTACAAATCTCTTATAGAAAGCATAAGACAAATGTGTACATAAGAAATAAAATAAAGATGTATACAAGTCCACAAGAACCATTGCTTTCAATAGTGGAACGATGAAAACGTGGATGATTTGGTTATGTATGCCTCCTACATGATTATCTGTCAAAAACGATACCACAGGGAAGAGTCAAAGATGGAAGAAACAGTGGAGGACATAGAAAAGCATGGACAGATGACATCAAGGGCTGAACAGGTCAAGATTTTTTGAAAATAGAAATCACTGGAGAGCTCTATGTGTTAATGCATCCAATGTGGTACACATACAACCCTGACATGTTATGGGTTTATCGTTAGATTATTTACTGTTTTATTGACATGTTTCCACACTGAACCTTATTACTATCATATTCTACTTTGCAGTCGGAACCTCAAGGGAGTGGGACATTTTTCTGCTAAATCCAGACTAATCAAAGTGTGCTGTGAAAATTTAACCAGACATGCATGTAACTAAGATACAATAAAATACTGTACTCACGTACTTATTCACACTATAATATGCACGATTGGTGATAATTGTGCACAATCTAGAACAATAAAAATGTGTATACTATAAAGATTGACAAAACCTAAAATTGACAGCATGTTTATGTGCATCAGTTCTCTTCAGAGTACGAGAGAATCTGGTGTTGGTACAGTATTGTATAATACACTTTGTTGGCTCTGTGACAGAGAAGTACAGAGCACATCTCGGGTGACAAGGTACCATACTCAACCCTGCAGCAGGAAACTGTGCATCTGGACTGTTCAGAATATAATGGCAACCTACTGAATGTATTTATATATTTTGCCTAGAAAATCATAACCAAAAAATGCTAGCAATGTTCTGAAAAGGATATGCTAACGACGATACACTGATGATTCCATCTTTTGATGTCTTTGTGCGGTGGACTAAATAACTTATTCTTTTTTCTGCGTGGTTTAGGTTACAGTCACGTGTCAGAAAATCCTGCCTCTTATCTCTCTGAAAGGTGGGTAAAACTGATCTATTTGTATAAAGATTACACTGGTCTCCAAAATTCTTTGATATTTTCCTATTTCACCAACATTCAAAACTAGGAAACAGAGTGATAAAGTTAAACTAACTTCATCATTCTGTTTCCTAATTTTACCTGTTGGATTTCAGTTTTTCTGCAGTTACTACCTATTATCTATTTCAAACACTAGAATTTGTTCATAAAGGCTTATTTTTTGGTTCTGCCATTAGACATTTTTCCACTCAAGTCAGGGAAATTTAATACCTTTTTCATCTACAAAATCATGGGAATTGAAAATATTTATGCTGATGAGAAATTTAATTTTAATAGAGTGCCTGCATAAGACAGGTTTTACTGTACAAAAACTATGAAGTAACATAGATAAAGCAAGAAATAGACAAAGCCAAACAGGATATTTATGTGTAGGAATGGAGGATGTTGAAGACAAGAGTCCGTCAAATTGAAAGATATAATTGTTTTCAAAGACATATGTTGTATAATCATCAAAGAAGCATTGTTCAATGACAGACACTTGAATAATGGCAGGTACTCAGATACCACTGATGTGTGACAAAATCAGCCATGGACCTGTGGTTAATTTCATGCAGATATTGGAAAAATCAATGTTGTGGAGATGATAATAATTAATGTGGTGTTGATGCTATTGATGATAATAACAAAGAAAAATGTGATCATAATTATGTAGGTATGCATGATTTCCTACAGAAAGCTTACTTGTTGACAAGCTGTAGAAGGAAGAACATGAGTTGGTCTCTCAGAGAGTCTGTGCCACCAGGTCTACTGTCACTGCCTCTAAGAAGTGATGCAACAAGTCCACCAAAGCAGTATCTGGCTCCCAAATATGTGTCCTGGCTGGTCCTGCACACAACCTGAAACAAATACAAATAAATTTGTTCGACATGAGCATATTTGTCAAACAAATGATTTAACTTCTGTCAAATGTGTTCAATGGGAGCATATTTATCAGACTAGTGATTTAACTTCTGTCAAATGTGTCAGATGGGAGCATATTTATCAAACAAGTGATTTAACTTCTGTCAAATGTGTCAGATGGGAGCATATTTATCAAACAAGTGATTTAACTTCTGTCAAATGTGTCAGACGGGAGCATATTTATCCAACTAGTGATTTAACTTCTGTCAAATGTGTTCGATGGGAGCATATTTATCCAACTAGTGATTTAACTTCTGTCAAATGTGTTCGATGGGAGCATATTTATCCAACTAGTGATTTAACTTCTGTCAAATGTGTTCAATGGGAGCATATTTATCCAACTTTTGATTTAACTTCTGTCAAATGTGTTCGATTGGAGCATATTTATCCAACTAGTGATTTAACTTCTGTCAAATGTGTTCGATGGGAGCATATTTATCCAACAAGTGATTTAACTTCTGTCAAATGTGTCAGACTGGAGCATATTTATCTAACAAGTGATTTAACTTCTGTCAAATTTTTTCGATGGGAGCATATTTATCCAACTCGTGATTTAACCTCTGTCAAATGTGTCAGGCTGGAGCATATTTATCCAACAAGTGATTTAACTTCTGTCAAATGTTAAATTATTAACTTACTTCTCAATTCAAATTTGGCCACAAGAGCTGCATTAATAATAATAATGATAATAATAATAATAATAAAACCTAAAACCTGCTAGGATTGTAGGGATGTCACATTTAAACATTTGATGCAGAATGATCTCCATGCATCTGTATCCTTTACCATCCTGAATGAGTTTGGAAACTTCACATCCTGTCCAGTCTTTGATATTATTCAGCCACTTCCTCTTCTAAACTGCATTACATCAAACACACACATTCTCAAGGAGGTCTCACTGGTAGTCTACTATACAATAACAAACCCTAGTAGATGTCATGCGTTTATAGTAAGGCTCCTTATGGAAGCTCCATGGCACTTCATCTATACAATTGCATTTTTAACCCCTCTCACTTTGAAGTGGAGTTGGGGCTTATTCCAGCCAACAGAGGCTGGAAACTAAGATTGGTCAGGCCATCCCTGACATCGAGCAGGACCAGTCCTGCCCAAGAAATGACTGGTGCTGAAATAGGAGATACCATGCAGAGAGGTACACCAGAAATGATGGTATCACGAACACGATTAGATAACAAGTCTTCACAACAACAACAAAAACCCTCTCAGTAGGCTTCGTCTCAAAACATTGCACATCACTGATAGTTGGAGTCTTCGACTGAAAAAAGTTCATGTGAAATTTCAATTACACAAAAGGATATCTTCTTCTTCATCGTTCATTCTCAAACTCCTGCTGGCTCTCCCTTGTAGCAAATTGTCCTACTAGATTTCTAGCAGGATGTAGTCCAGAGAATGGAATTGCGTTGTGTCGCCGTTTTATTTGCGCCAATGGCCCGATACATCCGTCTTCGGCGGGAAAAGGAATAGCTAAGGCCTACACATAAAAAACCCTTGAAAGTATTATACAATCGGCATTGTTCTGGAACCAACTGTTCACTATTCATTATGATATGCTTGATAGTTCCACAGATATTCACATGTAATATAGTTGTCCCATCACACACAAATTAACAGCAGCTTTTAAAGTAAAAAAAAATATACAACAATCAAGTGTCCCACCTGATCCTGAACAGAAAGATGCTGGTAGACAACAGTACTGGCAGCCTGAATCACACTCAAACCATTGCTGATATCGACTGCAATCTGTGGACTTTCATATACCATCTCCAGAAACTTGACCTGAGCATCCAACGGCCCTGAGCATTGATAGATGGCACCTCTACAAAATAAAGACAGAACAAGACATTCAATAGTACACATATCCCACTGACAAAGTCTACACCAAAGAACATGTATCTATGATGAGTTAAACTGTAAGTATGCAGTTGCGTCTGTGGGTCTCGCCAATAGCTCAATAGACAAATCAACCATGCAACAGAAAACCTTAGTAGATGACATGCCTTTATATTGAGCTTATCTTCTTATAGAAGCTTCATGGCACATCATCTATACAAACCCGTAGTCGTAACCCTCGATAACAGTTACCATGTTGTTCCGACAGGCTGACGTTGTACTTAACTAGTTACGGGCACGGCGTGGGTGGGTGGAACAACAAAGAAACCTGTTGCAAGGGCCAGAGTTGTGCCCTGATGTCGACGTCTGTTTCAGCAGCATTAGACTTTAAACACTATCGGGTCGAGTGGCTGCTGGAACAGAGGGCGGAGCAATTATGGGAATGCCCCACATGCTGTGAGGCCAGTTTCTAATCAAGAATCAAGTTAAACTGTACATATATATCACTACTTATTCTTTATGTTTGCTGCAAAGTTTTGTTAGAGAGTGAAGTCTCTGGTTGCGAGCCCTTTCTGAGAGAGGGAGATTTCTGATTTTGAAAGGGTGAAGAATCTGGCAGTGGGCCCATTGTAAGATAGTGTAGTCTCTAGATATGAGCCCTTTGTAAGAGTGAAGTTTCTGGCTGTGAGCCCTTTCTAAGAGAGTAAAGTTTCTGGCTGTGAGCCCTTTCCAAGAGAGGAAACGTTCTGGCTGTAAACCCTTTGTAAGAGAATAAATTCCATTTCACATTAGCTGTCATAAGCCTGTGTTATAACAATTTTAAAACTGTTTTCTGTCTTTTTGATTGTGTTGCACTCAGAACCTGTAACTTTTAGCAACTGTCCATTGCAAGAAATGATGACAGGTTTCAGATGTGTTCATGCATCTCTCTGGTTTGTGTTTGACTAAAAAGTCTTATTTCTGGCATATGATCGATCCACTGTCAGAAGTGCCAGCAGTAGACAAGTAGATTTAAAAACTACTTGCGTTCCAAAAAAGAGACAATAATTCTTCTTCTGTGTTTGTTCTCATATACTCCAGCTGGTTAGCAGCATAAAGCAGAATAAAAGTGTTTGTATCATGTTTACAGATTGGCTGTGATATCTGAAATCTTCTACTTGATACATCTGACTATGGCATGGTTTTTAATTCACATTTACTTATGGGATAGGACAACCAACTACACCCTCAAATTGCCTTAGTTGCTTCATGGCATGTATGTCAGGTCACTGTGTTGCTATTTTCTGCTCCCATTTCGGTTCATAGCAACACATGTGTTGGTCCTTTCTCAAACTCCTGCTTGCTACATGGATATAGTCCAAGGAATAAAATACAGTGTACTGTGGTTTAACTCTACACTACCCTGGCCCCCTAGAATAAGAGAAGTTGAATAGATGAAAAGAAGAAGAAGGTGAAAAAATGTACACACCTTTCTGCTGTTAAATTGTAAACAATTTTCAACAACATTTCTTTGTATCTCTTCCCATTGCCTTCAATAGCTTTGCACTGAAGTCTATACAGCAGATCACCAAAGATCTTCGTAGCTGCTGGACCAACCTGCAGATATTGGACACGTCAAATTTTAGTTTAATGGTTACAAGAATTGACTACATCAATGTGGGCCATATTGGGAGCCATGGAAACTTCCACAGGGGAAGGGATCATGGACACAATTTTAAAATTGAGGGCGGGGGTACAGGAAGGTAACTTCAACACTAAATAACAGAAATTATAGAGATAAAGCTTAAAAAAAGTCTTGGTGACTTGTAAAGAAAGTCAATAACCTTTGTTTTTTTTAAAGGCATAAAATAAAATTGGTAACAAAAGGGACCAAGGTTAAAAAAAGGTTGAGAACTACTGGAATACATGACCATCTTGGCAGTTTCACTAACCATATTGTGAGGTGTATTATGTACATGTTTCCTGTAAAATAATGGCTGGCTACACACATATCTATCATCATCGTGACTCATTATTCATACCATAATTTAACACACAATTTCTCCATTCAAAGGATCACATTTTCATCAATGACTTAATCCAAAACTAAGTTGTGGGAGCCACACGCAAAAGATATCTTGTTCTTCTGAGTTTATTTTCAAACTCAACAACATTTTTCAACAACATTTCTTCGTATCTCTTCACTATTACCTTATATTGATTTTCAAACTCCTGCAGATTAGCCTTCATGTGGACACCAGACGGGAACAGAAAACAGGGAAGACCAAAAACAACGCTCATAAAAACATTTATGAATGAATTAAAATCAACAGGCATAAATGCACAAGACCTGCAATCCCTAGCACCTGACCGACAGTCATGGAAAACTATGACATCCGCCCTATGTGCCAAACTTGGCAAAAGAGGAACTGACTGAGTCCAGAGAACGGATTACGCTGTAGTGGTTTACAGCTTTGCTGTGATATCTGGAGCTTTTCACCTTCATCTGGAGCTTCACTTGACATCCAACTTCATCATTGTTTATGGATCAGTTCAGCCCTATATGGGATGGGACAGTCAACTCCACCAGACAACTTCATTCGTCGCCTTTTACAACATGTATAGACAGTAAACAGTGTTGCTATTCTTTGCTTCACTTTTTGAACCCAGCAACACAAGGCTTGAATGACTCACCAGTGATTCAACAGACCAACCACGATACAACAGTAGACCCCCTAATAGATGATGTGCCTATATAGTTAGGCTTTCCACTTGTGAAAATCTCACAGCACTTTATCTATCCAATTATGTTTATACCCTGAATAAGGCTTCTCACAGCTTTGAACACAGTTGAGCGTTGGAGTCTTCTAGTTTAAACAAAAAGATGTGAAGAAACCCCCCTATTAAACAAAAGGATATGAGAGCTATATTGCTCATAATTTATGGGGATGTAAATAAACAGGTTGTGGTAATTTCCTTATTCATAAAAATGTTGCAAATGTAGGAATTCTCAAGACCAGCATGTCTGCAGTCTCCTTACAGTGAAGACACTAGATTCATGATTTGCCAGACAAATAAAGATATCAATTCATATTAAAATCAACAACTTTGCACCTTGTGTGCAGACATGTCAAAAAGTTGGGTGTCATGATACAATGGTTGCTGGTCCACCTCTTATCTCAGCCTTGCATCTCTGACTTCGGCACCTGTGCTTCTTGAGCAGGACTGTGGCACTGCTCGATATTGGGTTAGCCTGATCAATCTCGGTTACCAGCCTCTGTTGGCTGGACTACGCCCATCTCCACTTGAAGGAGTTGGCCTCAATGGTGCACTTTGTGCGAAGCATGGATTGATTCTGACATACTGACATAGTTAACTTCCTAGTTTCAGGAAATTGCAAACCACGCTTAGCATCATGGTTAGTGCACTGGTTTCTTAGTCAAATGGTCATGGGTTAAATTTCTAGTTCAACTGGAAATATTATTAAATCTCCAATGGACCCTACATTGACCCTAAGTAAATGAGCACATATCTGTGGGAAGGAGGTTGTGTGATGCTAGCCAGATCATCAATATTTAGGCTGTTAGTCATGATAAATACATGCCTAAAATGTATTTCCCTACTTGTTTACATGCGCTGTGTGCGTGCGTGCGTGTGTGTGTGTCTATATGCACACACTGCTGAGAACGAGGTTACCAATAATTTGTTTCCATACTTGGCCATGTCACTCAGCTGACTCATTATCACTCATAGCACATAACCATGGCTTGAGGCTGATAATCCAAAGGGATTTCACAAAAAATACACTTGTAAACAAGATGTCATGGCCTAGGATTGAACCCGTGACCTCATTAGCATAAGCGAAATGGCTTTTCACTATGCCAGGAAGATCCCTCAGTTATGGTTCAATATGTATAACTTTAAAGACGGATCTGTGGCTAAATGTGTTATGAACCATGCCACAAGAACAAAACATAATCAAAAATTAAAAGACTAAAAGTGAGGCCTGATACCTGATATTGCTGAGCACCTGTAGGGGAGTGGCTGGACAAGAACTTGCTAAGTAAAGGGGCGAGGTTAGGATTACTGAGGACAAAAGAAGCAAGTGATGTCTCACTGCCCTGGGAGCTTGTGAGCCTCTGATTGGTCAGCAGACATAAGGACCGTAGAAGAAACACCCAAGTTCTGATCATCAAGCATGACGTCATGACACCAACCTGAGGAAACACAAGCAACACAATAAGTCACTGACACATATGGGCACAAGGTACAAACAATACATAAATCAGGTTATAACTACAGTGTCTTTCATCAGGGGTTAGTCGTGTATGTGTTGATATAAATACTTTTTGTATTGTCAGGGTCATGGATGCTGAGGAAAGGTTTTCTTCTCCCCCCCCCCACCCACCCCCACCATCTCATTTCGATAAATATAACAAATTTAACTCAATATTGAATATTACTTCTGTGTATGCTCTCAAAACTCCTGCAAATTAGCAGAAAGTAATCCAGAGAAAAGAAAACAGCATGCCATGGTTTACAGCTTAGCTGTGGTTTCTGCTATATTTTACACTACACCTCTGACTTCTGGGTCACTTTAACTCTATATGGAATGGGACAGCCAACTCCAGTCGAAATCACTTTAGTCACCTCATACAACATATGTGGTCGGTAATAGTATTCTATTCTTTGCTCCCCTTTTGGATCCTGGAAACACGTAGCAAGATTTAATAATAATACAAAAACCAACAAAGAAGTTTGCAACCTTTCACCCTCTTAAGATAGAATCTCAATTTATATAGTTACCGGTATATGGTTATTTAGCTAAAAAATGGTTATTTACCTTTCACCCCCTTAAGATAGAATCTCAATTTATATAGTTATATGGTTATTTAGCTAAAAAAAAAGGTCTTTCAAAGATTTAAGGAACTTTTTCTCCCAAAGAAAAACAGACACTCAGCCTCCTTACAGCAATGATTGAGTTTTCAAACAGTCTTGTGGATCTTCAAAACAATATAAAACTTGATTATTTACTATCTAACCTTTTTGCTATTACTACCATATCCTATTTCACACAGAGGACTTCCATGACATAGTGATGAATTGTTTGTAAGTTTGCAAGTTCAACATTGGACATGACTATTCGTTCACAAATGCATATTTTCAATAGTTACTGGGAGTTATCACAAGTTATGAAGATATGGACATGGCAGGAAGAATGCTGTAGTGTTGAGAGATGTAGCACATAAGGAGAAATCTGCATCCCAAGAAGTTAATCCTCCATGCCTATTCAGCCCAATTTTACACATGCACAAACATTCTCAACTGTCTTTAAGTCCTTTGCAAGATAGATATTATTCAGCCAAATTGTACATATGTACAACCATTCTCAACTGTCTTTAAGTAGTAAATCTGTGGTAAGATATATATGTACAAACATTCTCAATGTCTTTAAGTAGCACATCTTTGGTAAGATAGGTAGTCCTTTTCAAAAAAGCCCCACCCGGGACTATTTTCAAAGGAGTACTTCACATACAAACATTACTAACCTCCATCAGACTAGCCACAGCATTTTCACTCAATGTAATGACTGGGTGGCGAGTTGGATCAAATCCTTGTGCACTACCTGACCCTGTTGTGCTACTTCCAGAAGCCCCTGCTTCATTCTGCAATTGATCCTCGTTGAGTGTTAGCCACAATTGTAGTACTGACTCCAGACTCACACGGCCAGTCCAAAGCTGGGCAAACATACGCTCAAAGCACTGGCTCAGCATCTCAACTGAGTTAGCAGAAGACTGAAAGATTCAAGTTCAATAATAAACAACATTGTGGAATCTACTTCCGTTTATGACACGGGATGGCAGTTTACTATCCCTGCTTGCCTAAAAGGAAGTAATGTTCAGTTTTTCAGTGCTTTCTAAATAGAATATGTGATTTATTTTCTGAACGTGATAGATTAGAATACAGTTTAACCATTCTGAGACTCTGAAACAACCTGTACAAACTCTTAAGTTTTACAAAAACACTACTGTGTGCATGAGTAAATAGGTGTGTTTTTGTGGTATGCACACTTGTGTACAAGTATATGTATTGATGATGAGTGTATGTACATATATATGTACATATTTTTATGTATGTTTATACAGATATGTTTTTGTTAGATGTATATATTTGTATGTATATGTGCATGTATTATACGTAATATTGTTTATATTAATATGTGTATGTTTATGTATGTATTTATTTGTGTAAATATATGTGAATATGTTTATGTTTATATATATATATATCCTCTGTGTGTGTGCGTTTATGCATATATGTATATATTTATGCTTATGTATTTGTATATATCATATTTTTTTTAACCTTTAACAACCTATGTTTACAAACCGGGCGATGCTTTCTGCTGGAATTGTGTCACGTCGTGATTTCGGTTGGCGTCTTCCACCACCCAATTCGGTAAACCCGAAACTGAACCAAAAAACTGAGATCTGTAGTTTTTTTACAGTAATTTTTGGCAACATTGAGAAGAAAATTTGTCGCCATTTTGTTAAGATGGCAGATGGCGGGGAAAACCATATCAAGTGCTTTTTACATGGAAATTGGAGCAATTTGTAGTCTTCTGCATCATCGTGAAGCGACAAGACAGTGAATCGTGTTTATTATACTATCTGTCAATAGTATATTCGGTGAAATCATCATTTAAACAGATTTAAAAGCGACAAAATTGAGAGTTAAGTTCTTCATATGTGATTATTAACCTTATGTACGCTGTGTTTACAATTACGCAATTTCTCTCCTGCCGCTAACTTGGTTTTCGGAAATGTTATATTTCAAAAAAGTTATTGTGATTTCAAAACAGCCACCGACGATTGCATAACATTTCCAAAAACCAATTCAGCGGCAAGAGAGAAATTGCATAATTGTAAATGCAGCATGCCTAGGGTTAATATATTGTATTTTTCATCTTTTTTTAATTTATGCTTCATCTATTCTAGGCACTGTCAACTACTGATCCCCCCTACCCATTTCTATAGCCTCGATGTTATCTATTGGTGTTTCCCCCCTACCAATTTCATGCATCTTTATTTTGTTTGCATATTCTCTTCTTTCCCCCCCCCAATTTTTAACATTGATAGTTAATAGTAACCTTTGTACTTTATGTAGAATTTATGTACAGACTAAGTTTCAAAGACTACCCTAGATGATTGCTATGCCATACTTCAAACCAAATTTCACAGCTACAATCTAGATAGGTGACCAAAACAATCAATAGGTGACCAAAACAATCACCAATCACCATATTGGTTCATTATGATACCTACATGATCATCCTCCGGCCTTTGTGTTGAAGTTTCCGCTGCTGATGAATGTAAATCACTGCCTACACCATACGTGGAATTGTTATCTTCCCTATCAACACACCCAATAGGTACATTGGGAAGGGGTGAGGAGAATGCACTTTGAATATTACTCATCTGCAGAGACTGCATTACCTGAGAATGATTGTATATTAACCAAAAATGGAAGAGTATTCATCAAAAATGTATGCATGAGAAATGATAAATACTGGACATTGATGAAATGTAAAATGTAAAACAAGAGATGAAATATTGATCCAACTAACACATACAAATAATAGATGAAATATTGATCTAACACATACAAATAATAGATGAAATATTGATCCAACTAACACATACAAATAATAGATGAAATATTGATATAACTAACACATACAAATAATAGATGAAATATTGATCAAATTAACATACAAATAATAGATGAAATATTGATCAAACTAACACATACAAATAATAGATGAAATATTGATCAAACTAACACATACAAATAATAGATGAAATATTGATCCAACTAACACATACAAATAATAGATGAAATATTGATCAAATTAACATACAAATAATAGATGAAATATTTATCAAACTAACACATACAAATAATAGATGAAATATTGATCAAACTAACACATACAAATAATAGATGAAATATTGATCCAACTAACACATACAAATAATAGATGAAATATTGATCAAATTAACATACAAATAATAGATGAAATATTGATCCAACTAACACATACAAATAATAGATGAAATATTGATCAGGCTAACACATACAAATAATAGATGAAATATTGATCAGGCTAACACATACAAATAATAGATGAAATATTGATCTAACAATACAAATAATAGATAAAATAACTGCAAAATGTAGTACATGAAATCATGATGTAATATAACACACTTGACATGGGAAAAAATTACCAAAGGCATAAAGAAATGCAATTGATTGTGCGTGGGTTTAAAAGTATGTATTCTACCTCTCTCAACAAAAGAGGTATCTCAACAAGAGGAATCTCATCAAGAAAGTATCTCAACAAAAGAGGTATCTCAACAAGAGGAATCTCATCAAGAAAGTATCTCAACAAAAGAGGTATCTCAACAAGAGAATTATCTAAGCAATAGGGATTTCATAAAGAGAGGTATCTCAGCAAGAGAGGTTTCTCAAATCACTAACCCTGACCTGTATGGGTCTTACTATTATTATTATTATTTTTATTATTATTATATACCTTAAGTCTGTGTTCAGGCATGGTTTCTAGCCCAAATTCCAAACGTGCATCAAGGGCTGTGGACAGGTTATGACTAACACCAGATACAGCAGTTGCACTCATGTGTTCTGTCAGCTTATTTTTTAGGTTCAGTATATGTTTGAAAATTCCAGCTTGAATACTTAGAAGAAAAAAGGAAATAGAAAACATGGCCAGATTAAGAATATGTTGATAAGCTGGTGTGATTAAATAATATAACATTGTGTTCTTGACAAACTGATGTGGTTAAATAATATAACATTGTGTTCTTGACAAACTGATGTGGTTAAATAATATAACATTGCTAGTGCATAAAACTAGAACATTTTTGTTGCACAGCATGATGTCTGAAGTTCTCTGTAGCTGCTATGTCAATCTTGATTCTATGTCGGCCAGTCAGATCTGTTTTGTGCAAGACTCTCCCATGAATTTGTATCATGTTTAGATCGAAGAAATTTTTAATGACTTTGCAAGTCACTGCCATTGCTTATAGAAAGAATGACAGTTTTGGTAACCTAGAAGGGGATGACCTTAATTCATCAACATCATTAAGTGCCATGCTGACCAATATAGGCAATAATGAATCTCCAGCATTTTGTATCCAGATTGTTGTTTTCTGTCTACCATGAAGTTATCTAACATTTCCTTGTGAGCAACATCTTCCTCTAAGTGATCATTATCAGACAAAACATTACATAACGTTTTCACTAAAATTCATATA
Organism: Meghimatium bilineatum; assembly: GCA_034231615.1. NCBI lineage: Eukaryota > Metazoa > Mollusca > Gastropoda > Stylommatophora > Philomycidae > Meghimatium > Meghimatium bilineatum. Next base: position 43,370,355 of record CM067313.1, read on the forward strand.
GTAATTGTTTAAGTTTTGAGGTCATGGAGACAGGACTACATGAACCATGACCGACATTATTTTTATGTTAAAAGGTCTGATATAACCAAATTGGACCAACACCTGAGGTTGAAAGGAGCTTCCCTTAGTATAAGAAGATACAACTTACTTAACCAAATCATAGAGTGTCAAATTTTAAAATAAGCCTATACATATATATTTGTGCTAACAAATAGACCTCAATTAACTGTTGTACAATGGAAAAGGCTGCAAAATGCATTCATTTACTACCAGCTGACAAATAAAACAGCACACAACACAAACCTTGGGTGTGACATTTTTGGAGCATCCACTGAAGTTTCTGAACCTGATGCTGCGGAAGGAATCTGTGAATCCATCATTTGAAAGCTGTCGTCCAACGCTTTTCCAAATGAGAAAGTGGACAGATCAGGACAACCCACCACTTCCATAAAGAAATCAGGGAGGTTAGGGGGTGGTGATGGCTGTGTTAATGATTCTGTGTTCTTGTTCTGATGCTTAGTGACAATCTCCAGAAACCTGTTCCGTTTAGATTTGTCCTTGTCACTGAAAAACAGAGACACTAGTGCTTCTGGGTCCCCCTTTTCATCAAGGCATAAACTGCCATCAACAAAGTCTGCAACACAAAATATGATTGATATATGTCTTTACCACAGCAGCATTGTATCACATAAGTAGCAATGGTAAATGTATCACATACACATAAGCAGCAATGGTAAATGTATCACATACACATAAGCAGCAATGGTAAATGTATCACATAAACATAAGCAGCAATGGTAAATGTATCACATACACATGAGAAACAATGGTAAATGTATCCCATACACATAAGCAGCCATAGTAAATGTATCACATACACATAAGCAGCAATAGTAAATGTATCACATACACATGAGAAACAATGGTAAATGTATCACAAACACATGAGAAACAATGGTAAATGTATCACATACACATAAGCAGCAATGGTAAATGTATCACATACACATAAGCACACAATCATCATAGTCTTCTTAGTGTCATGATTAACTATAAAATATTGGGCCCCCAAAAGAAAATGCATAGTAATAAGGATGTCAGAGAAACACCACATAATGAGAACGAATCCATATTGAGCACATTTTGTGAACACCTTTCACTCTGGTGAATGTCAGAGAAACACCACATAATGCGAACGAATCCATATTGAGCACATTTTGTGAACATCGTTCAATCTGGTGCACTAGTCACAATGCAGTCATTAATCCCTCCAAGGCAAAGATCATCTGATTCTGGTTGAACAACTAGATTGCTACAGACACACTACCAGCTGTTACCTGCATGGGCATCACATCAACATGGAGCAGACTATGATATATTTAGGAATCACGTTTGATAGAAGCCTTTCTATTATGAAGTATGTCAACAATGTCATTCAGAAAACTAAAGGATATCGGTGCAATTAAAGTCATGGCATCCGCAGAGATGCAACAGCTGACACTATTTTTGCTGATGCAGGCAATGGTACTAGAAATACACCAATCTCTGCCATGAGGTTTCTTCTTGACCTACCTAGCATCAAAGAAAGACATCAATGCCAACAATGATCATCACCCTTTATACAACCTCTAGGTAACACAAAAGGAAGGCACATCAAATGCGGAAGGTCTTGTATGGCAGAAGCAGAAGATACCCTACTCAGAGGCTGCGAGCTGGAAGAAGATAGGAAGAGCCTTTAAAGGGATGGAAGTAAATAAAGAGAGAGTCCATGGCAAATGTTGTAATACATCTAGGAAGAGAGTGTCGTGCCTGGACTGCAAATTAAAAAGAGAGAGATATCGGAAAATACATGATAAGATAATAGAGGAACACTCATCTTAACAATGCCTGTTAATGTATGGCTCTGAAGCATAGATAATGAACAAACATCTTGAAGACAGAACTGATGTCTTTAAAATGTGGATATATAGAAGAACAAGCAGAACAAAGAAAAGGAATAAAGAAGGAGGTTATGACAACATTAAAAGATATGATACCTTGTTGAAGACCTCACTTGAAGGTAGAGTTGAGTTGAGTCGAGCAAGAGGTAGGCAGAGATACAAGTAGGAGAGAAACATCATGAAATTGACAGATTACAGTCTGTCAGAGTGTACCTCCTAGTCGAGAGATAGAGAATGTTGAAGATCTTTTGTGATCAACCTTCATTGTGGAGACAGCACCTGATGAATGAACCCTGAATGTCAAGGACAACTTGAATAATTGTGAAATCTTAGATGAAATGAGACCGCCGAAGACAGATGTGTCGGGCCATTGGTGCAAATAAAACAACCACACAGCGCATTTCCATTCTCTGAGCTACATACTGCTGGAAATCTAAAAGGACCATGGTCCTGCTACAAGAGAGATCCTGCGAGAATTTGAGAATGAACGCGGAAGAAGAAGATAAAATGAGAAAACATGTCATGAAGGCTCACAACAGACTTTATATACAAGAAAGTTTGCTGCTGCTCAAAAAGATGACACAAGACATTATGATCACTGGTTGATTTATAATATGACAGTAAATTCTATAAATGACACTTATGAGATGCATTGTATCACTTTGTAACACTTGAAGTGGCCTTCAATCATCCACAGTTCCACAATTTTACTAAATGCCATGTTCTCAAAGTAATCTTTCAGAAGCAGAACATACAAATGTGAATTTAATCTGTGTATAATTTAGAGTTAACCCTTTAGCTGTTACATTTATTTCAGTAACCAATACCAGCTGTGTTCAATTCTTCATTTAATGACTTTACCCCTGTGCTAGTTCCTTTTCTAGTTCAGAAAAAACAAGAGTGTTCAAAGTATTTGCATTTTTTTTTATTGACACCAGAAAATATATTGCAATATATTGAATGTCTGATACATACAGGCATTGGAAATTTCAGAATGAAATCTCATTTTTAGCAATTTTACCAATTTTAGCATTTTTAGCAAAGTTAACTTGTCTTTAGCAGTTACAGGGTTATGTATTATTAAATGGTTGTATTGAAGCCAAGCAGTCATATAGACGGTGTGGTCAAAGTGGCCACAATTGATACCAAGTGTTGCAGGCTTTTATGTGATTGATCCAATCATATCAGCTGTATTACATTTGCCATGGACTCTCTTCCTAGATGTATTACAACATTTGCCATGGACTCTCTTCCTAGATGTATTACATTTGCCATGGACTCTCTTACTAGATGTATTACAACATTTGCCATGGACTCTCTTCCTAGATGTATTACAACATTTGCCATGAACTCTCTTCCTAGATGTATTACAACATTTGCCATGGACTCTCTTCCTAGATGTATTACAAAATTTGCCATGGACTCTCTTCCTAGATGTATTCACCATGGACTGTGAGTACAAAATGGTGGAACATGTTTTCCACATACACACATAAACCTCCTCCTGAGTAGGGAGCTTACCCTAAAGTTTTGTATACTCCTGAGAGTTGAAGTATTCAGGGTATGAAAGAAAGCTCTGGAGAGATCCAACATTGCACATAGCAAACAAAAGCTTTACCGCTAATAATTGCTGGGAAAACAAAAGGCATTTCTCTAATTTCCACAAATTTATAATTAAATTATTTTATTAATAATATTTGTGTATGAAAACTCCTTAATCTAGTTACCAAAAAAATCAAATTTTACTGCAGACTAGATGACACCAATGGTTCGCAAGTTCTTTGTAACTCACAGTATATTTTCACTTCTTTATAATAAAATTCCAAGATTACTCTGGTGACATAAACAATACCCAACACACTACAAATATTTTTATATTACTAAAATAACTCAGGAAAGGTAGCAATTTATTGTGTCAGTCTACAGTCCAACAGTGGCTAGCACATCATACATTGAGAATCACTGGTTTCAATCAAGAATGATTTCTGTTACATAAAATTATACCTCTCTGAAGAAAAACCCGAAACTCTGGCTTGTTTGTCAGGATGACCATAACCTGCTCAACTTGAACAATCCGGACTTTCTTATTCCCTCTATGCTGCTCTGTGCTCAGAAGGGAACCCCCACGCTTCAACCAGTTTGTGTAGGCTGCTGACTCATCTGCATCAGAAACATCTGCCTCTGAATCTACAGGGCTGATTGGACATGCTTTCTCCCCTATAACATTTTATGTAATATAGTTAGTGATGTACCAACAGAAAACATGTTCTGCAACTCCCAGAAAAAAAGAGGAAAATAATAAGACCAATAAATAACTAGAGAACGGATTAGAGATGCAGACACAAAGGTTGGATAAGGCATGGAAGAAGCTGAAAGTGATAGCTAAAGTTAGAACAAGATGGACATTTGTTGAGAACACTATGTCTCACAAATAATTTGCTGATGACACTATGTCTCACAAATAAATTGTTGAGGACACTAAGTCTCACAAATAATTTGTTGATGACACTATGTCTCACAAATAATTTGTTGATGACACTATGTCTCACAAATAATTTGTTGATGACACTATGTCTCACAAATAATTTGTTGATGACACTATGTCTCACAAATAATTTGTTGATGACACTATGTCTCACAAATAATTTGTAAGGACACTATGTCTCACAAATAATTTGTAAGGACACTATGTCTCACAAATAATTTGTTGATGACTATGTCTCACAAATAATTTGTTGATGACACTATGTCTCACAAATAATTTGTTGATGACACTATGTCTCACAAATAATTTGTTGATGACACTATGTCTCACAAATAATTTGTTGATGACACTATGTCTCACAAATAATTTGTAAGGACACTATGTCTCACAAATAATTTGTTGATGACTATGTCTCACAAATAATTTGTTGATGACACTATGTCTCACAAATAATTTGTAAGGACACTATGTCTCACAAATAATTTGTAAGGACACTATGTCTCACAAATAATTTGTAAGGACACTATGTCTCACAAATAATTTGTTGATGACACTATGTCTCACAAATAATTTGTTGAGGACACTATGTCTCACAAATAATTTGTTGATGACACTATGTCTCACAAATAATTTGTTGATGACTATGTCTCACAAATAATTTGTAAGGACACTATGTCTCACAAATAATTTGTTGATGACACTATGTCTCACAAATAATTTGTTGATGACACTATGTCTCACAAATAAATTGTTGAGAACACTATGTCTCACAAATAATTTGTTGATGACACTATGTCTCACAAATAATTTGTTGATGACTATGTCTCACAAATAATTTGTTGATGACACTATGTCTCACAAATAACTTGTTGATGACACTATGTCTCACAAATAATTTGTAAGGACACTATATCTCACAAATAACTTGTTGAGGACACTATGTCTCACAAATAATTTGTAAGGACACTATGTCTCACAAATAACTTGTTGAGGACACTATGTCTCACCAAGAACTAAAAGGTGTATGTATAGTTACTAGCATATTCTATTCAGGATGTAGCAATCAACCTAGCATTTTTTGGCTGTAGTGATTTTCTAAGCAATATAAATACATACAGTTGGCTACCACTGTTTTCTAAATGGTGGTATAGATAGATAGTATCAGTACTATATAAAATTTTCTGCTATATGAAATTTTAATATTCTATATAAAAAAAACTACCATTTGCAATATTTATATTTCCTGTATGGGTTCAAAAGGTTGCTCATTATGCAGTAAAGCATGGTTGCACTATAGCCAAGGATGTTGTTCTGCTTCATTGAGATCTGCTGTCATCCTAGATTTTCATAGATGTCATCAGGGCAAAGGTCTTGTCTGGGTTGAGGTAACAGCACATAGTGAACTTTTAGTTTTAAACTAGGTGTCCATAAACCATAAATGGGAGTGACAGAAGGTGTGGCCACATTAACACACACCAGGTAATTACTATTCACAGGCCTGTAGCTCAATTAAAGGGAGATAAAGACATTCAAGGGAGACAAGAACTGACCAAGAAAAAACACAATATCACATTTTAAGGGGAGGCAATTGCCATGAAGTGGACAATAAATATGTCTGGTTCAGACATTCCTACTATAGAAGGCTAAGAGACTTACATTTTAACTACAAGTTCTAACTGTGTATAGCATCTGCTTCTTGAATGTTAGACCTGTTTTTAATTCTCTTCAGTTGGAGTTAGATTCCATGAAATTAACTTTTTCTGTTGCATAAGAACATCAGTGTACGCGCATGTTGACTGTGATTGAACTGTGACACACACAGAATCTCAGTGTGGCATAAGAACATCAGTGTACGCGCATTATCGGATGCGCCGTTATCCGGACTGCATCTTGATAAACTGAAGTCTACTTCAGTTTGAGAATTAGCACAGAAGAATAATGTCCTATACATGTACATGCTTCTTTTTTTTAACATAAAAAAAAATAAAATATACAAGAAGTTAAATAGACATTTTACATTATGCAAATACAAAGAAAATTTAAATAGAGGTTTTATGTTATTCAAACATAAAGAATCTGTCAGTTTTAATGCATGTCTCTCATTCATTGTATTTTTATTTATTCATTTATGAATAGGTTTTGGCTTTAGACCCAAGCTTACCTTCTAAAATATCTTGAAGCAAGCATGTAATAGCATGTCCTGCCCATGGCCCACCCCACGTCAAACTATCATGATTAAATTCAGTGTCAACAACCAATAGAACAAACTGCTCCAGTTGTTCCTGTGTCATGGCCTCAGCTAGTGTAATGGAAGGTCTGCAAGCAACACAAATCTTGGCAAGTACCTGCAAGAAAGGTGAATAAATTCATAAATAGTGCTAAAACTAGATTGATATGAATCTGTGTGTTCCATGTTTCTCGTCCATAAATTTGAACGCAATATCAAAGTTTAACAATAAAATAGTTCCACTAATTTAAATACCCAGGAAGTCTAATAACATGGGATGGAAAAGACACACAAAATTAGAATAAAAAGTGATAGAATATCCTACTCAAGACATAGTAATCTTCTTCATCATTCATTCTCAAACTCCCGTTTGGTCTCTCTTGCAGCAGAACAATGATCCTACTAGATTTCCAGCAATATGTAGCCTGGAGAATGGAAATGTGTTGCGTCATCATTTTTTGTGTGCAAATGGCCCGATACAGCCGTCTTCATTTACACGTTTTCTGATCTTGCCGGAGAGGGAGCTCTTTCTCCCATCTCCTCTAGTCACTCCCATTTCTACCATTCTCTGAATATGTACATTGTCTCGTTCAACCTCCTCCTCATCTTCTCGTAGGGTATCCATGACTGCTCTAATCAATTCAATCCTGTTTCTTCTTATCTCGGTGCCGTTCACCAAGGCTTTACCAACCAACACATCGGCTCTTTCGTTTCCCATGACCCAGCATGACCTGGACAGTAGATCCATGCAATGCTCTGAGTGTTGTTGAGCATAGTGACCCATTCAGTTCTGATCATACACTTTTCTATCTTGCACAGCATACTTTGAAGGTCCGATAGAATCAATGAGTCTGTTGGTGGTTGCATCGCCAGCCAAGTGAGAGCTGCTTCCACCGCTTCTATTTCCATTCTCATACTTGATGTTATAGTGGGGTACACAGCTGACTTCTCAGCTAATTTTATCCACCGTTTTCATGGTCTACCTTTGGCTTTATGTCAGGATATTCTTTTGTTATAAACCATTATTGGTAATTGGTTTGACTTCATTCTTATAAGTTGATGGAACCATTTTACTTGCTGTCTTTCAATATGTTCAATACATGGTATTATACCTACTTCTTTTATAATTTCTTAATTTATATAGTTTTGTAATCATTGCCACTTTTCTTAAACACTTCATTTCACATGTGATGATCTTTCTTTGCTGCGAGACTGTCAAAGACCATGTCTGACATTGGTAGCAGAGTATTGTTGGTACCAACTCTTGTTGGTATACAAATTCACCACTAATATACTGTGGTAAACTATATCTGGATCAGTGTTTTTTCAGAGATTATGCCACAAATATCCTGTATGGTACATAAGAAACAAAACAGACAGGTGCAACTATATTATGAGAACAGCAATTGTATATTATATTAAGTTTCTTCACCTTGCATGCCACCAGAAACAGATCAACATGGCAAGTGAAGTCCATACTAAGGAGCAGGGACATCAAGCCTTTGACCACTGCCAAGCATCTGTCTCGTGACAGCATGATATGCTGATCTATGTCCATGTCATCATCTCTGCCCATAGTATCTCCTGCACTTCTGGACTGGTCAGCCATCCCTTTGAGAAACATCTACAGAATACATAGGAATAATCATTATATATCATATATTAAGCAATTATTCAATAGTGTAGGGCTTTATCAAAGTGATGTGATCTTTGCAGAACGTTGCTCTCATTGCAACTCTGTAAGCCTCTCGGTTCTCTGCAAGGATTCAGGATTTTGAATGTAAGTGCTGCAGACATTCGTTTAAAAAGTAGCTATATATAACACATGACAAATCTATTTAAATGGAAGCAAATAAACAAGTTTGGAGGTGATCAAGAACCACTTTTAGCAGTGCTTAACAGAGCAAACTTGTTTAGTTTGAACATGTAATGAGACACAACACACTTACTAAAATTATTTTGCAATGGAACAGTCAAGGGCAAAATAAAAAAGTCGGACAAATGAATGTGTGTGCATGATTTTTCTATACTCGTCCTAATAGCTGAAGACGGGTGTTTGGATGGTTTTGTGTGCTGTTGTTTCCAGTGTAGCACCCCTATGACCCTGATATGGGTCTTATGTCAGATCACACTTTAGCTGCAGTCCTACCTATTATCAATAAAGCTGTTTAGATGTGTAAATATTATTGTACATTCAAACAGTAATTAATTATCACAGTATGATGTTCTAATATTTTTGTTGATGTGCACATAAAAACTTAAGCACAGCATAAAACAGGTCAGAAGACATCCGTGTGTCGCCGGGGCCCGAAAGGGGAGCAAAGAATAGCAACACTGTTTACCTTACACGCATGTCGTAAAAGGCGACTAAGGAGGTTATGTGATGGAGTTGGCTGTCCCATCCCATATAGGGTCAGTGACCCAAAGTCATACTGAAGTCGGATGTGTCCGGCCGAAAGGCGCAGATATCGCAGCAATGCTGTAAACCAGGGCTATTCAATTATATTTCTTCGGGGGCCAAAATGTAGAAAATGGGGATCATCACGGGCCAGAGGTCCGAATATAGTTATATACATTTAGTTTTTTTATAACTATTTCAGTGTTTTAGCAATGATCTGCTGGCACTTACTAGGCCTCCACGGGCCGCCATTTGAATAGCCCTGCTGTAAACCATGACAGAACGCTTTCCGTTCTCCGGACTACATCCTGATAATCTGCAGGAGTTTGAGAACGAATGCAGAAGAAGGTCAGAAGAAAAGAAATTCAAGAGGAAACATGAAAACATTCTTCAGTCTTAATTTCAGAAGAAAAAGAGCACAGTTGAAAACTGCCATCATCAAAACTTGTTTGCATTGATAGACACAAATTGTTGCTATCACGAAGCCACATTATGCATACTGAATAACTCTGTGGGCATTTCTTGTAAAATTTAAGCAGGACAAAATGCAGACAGTGGCACAGTTCAGTGAACAGATTCACAATTACTTGTTTTTACTAGTTTATGAGTCAACGTTATTTCACTGCCACAAACCTATAGGTGCTGAGTCTCTCTCTGAGAGGGTGGGTCAAAGGGCATGAGCGCATGGACCGCTGGATCAGCAACCAACCAACCTCTGAGAGGGAGGGAGAGAGGGAAGGAGAAAAAGGGAGAGAGAGGAGAGAGAGAGAGAGAGAGAGAGAGAGAGAGAGAGAGAGAGAGAGAGAAAGAGCGTGTGTGCGTGTGCATGTATATACTGATAGTTCTTGAAGCTCAGAGATTAAACACACTCCTCATTCTACCATTCACATGCCATGTCCTACTTGTACCACACATAATACTAAATTTTTGCTTAAACATTGCTTCAACATGTCTCTAGCTGTGGCAAGTCAACTCACCCAGAATCTCGGAATGTTCAGGGAATCCATAAGGAAGACCCTGTTCTGGAAAGAATATGTCACATGAGAATACATAATTTTTAGCATCATCCTATTCTAGATTTATCATCCATTGCACTGTCCATATCTTACACTAGAGTGCCGGGGCCCGAAATGGGAGCAAAGAATAGCAACACTATTTTCCTTCCATACATGCTGTACAAGGCAAATAAGGAGGTTATTGGGTGGAGTTGGTTGTCCTGCCCCCACATAAGGTCAAAGTTACCCAGAAGCCATGTTGATGTCTGATGTGTCAAATTAGTTATGTTATCTACTGAAAAGTGCAGATATCGCAGCAAAGTTTTAAACCATGGCACAAAGCATTCTATTCTGTCGACTACATCCCGCTAATCTGCAGGCGTTTCTTCTTTGTTTATTCTCAAACTCCTGCTGGTTCTCCTTTCTAGCAGGACAATGATCTACTAGATTTCCAGCAGGATGTATGCAGAGAATGAATTTATTTGCCAATGGCCCGACACATCTGTCTTCACAGGTCTTCAACACAGTTGAAGAAGACAAAGGTCATTTTCATCAAGCAAGCATTCCCCATTAGTCTTTCTCCTGGTACGTTTCCCCACAACCATGAAGTTGTATTCTACAAGATGAAAACAAATCTATGGGCTACGATTCCCGAACCAGTTGATGAAGCTTAGCATATGAGTAAACTCCATACAAACCTTTGCTGTGGCTTGATTTTTCCTATCCGTGCTTCCATAAATTTTTTTGAACTTGTCAATATCATGTGCCTTCTGTTTGTACTGGGTTAACTTTCTTATGAAACCACCACGCCTGGCAAGGCGATGTGATTTACCTCTAGACCCACTTGATGTAGACTGTGACCACTGACTTTCTATAAAACTCCACCTGTTGTTGATGGTACATGCTGGGAAAATAATAAAATAATGAATATAAATTAGTGTATGGTCTGCCGCTGATTCTTTGGACTACACTGAAATAAGTTACTCATTTTTGTATTATTAATTTTTTATCTTATCACCCATATCATCACTATCTTATCCACCATTTCTTTTCACCATGCTATGTCTGTCTTCTCCTACTTTGCTGGACCCTCGAGCATTTATCTTTCTCTTCCCTATAACATATTTCTTACCACGCTTTAATCTCTTCTTCCTACCATCCTCATGTGCTTTCCCACATTTAGTACATTGTTTATGTTATTTTTTGTCTTTCGTCCTGATGAAGGCTTTTAGTCACAACCTTGTCTGTCACTGTTTGTCTTTGTTTGTTTTATAGACTAATATTGGTACCACTTGTACCTATTTCTGTTCATTTTGATATTTGCTTTGTGTTACCCCAACACTCCTATTTCCAGTTTGAGGTTCTTTCCAGATACTGGAGCCTTTTCTTCCAATTTTAAGCATGATCAATAGAAATTTGCCACTTAACTCTTTCAGCACGTAATTATACCCGGGGTTTTTACGTAATTAATTTTAGGCTAACTTTTTGGACCGCAACATGAGTTAGGCGCAAGCTTCCTGAAAACAAAGTATTAGCTATAGAAGGTCATATAAGGTATCAAAAGAAAGATAATTGAATGTGGAATCCATATACAATATAAAAATATAATAATTGTAAGAACAACATACAAAAACTGCACCAGAAACAGGAATGTTAGCTGGATAGACATTTTTTTAACATATATTTTCTTCTACTCACCCTCAATTTTACTTGTCTTGAAATGTTGATATCCATTCTTACTAAAGTACATGCATTGATAGCCAATTTACTAATCATAATTAGTTTATTTGAAGTAAATCTATCAACTGGCTAGTGTGTTATTCTATTTTTAGTGCACAATGTCCAATTTCAGAACCGAACAAAAATATTGTGAAAATTCAGGAAATATTTCCAAGTATTTAATTTTCAAAGATGAAATTTTTATTCCACTCAATATTATCATTAGGTCTAGCTATATTTTCTGTATAACATAATACAAAATTATCATTGATGTCACTAGGCCTATCTGATTCTTCAGAAACAATATCAGTGGGAACAGTTTTATAATTTTTGAGCTCTTACCTCTAATCTATTAGGTGTAGGTCTATTTCTTTTCCGATTTTCAACAAGTCGGCAACCTCCACTGTCAAAATCGAAAGCACTGTTGTTTACCTTGAAATCACTTGAAATAATATCTCCAATTATAATACTCAGGAATAATAAAGCCCGATGTTTGCTGAAGGATTCAGCTCTCTTGCTAGTGCAACATGAAGTCATTTTGCTAATTTTGAAATCCAGAACCTAACTTGTTTGAATTATAATTTGAAATAATTTTACCATGCTTGGGATTGCTGATCACGCTGATGGTATCCGTTTGTTAGCCAGATTTCTAAATGTTAAATGGCTAAATAAGTTAATAGTTGTTATTTACGAACCAAACAAGGCCAAAACGGAGGGTATATATAGAGTTACGTTATACCGTGCATACGTAGTCAAAGGGGAGAGACTATGCTACGTTAAAACGGACATACGTAGGAATTGAGTTAATTCACCTAGTAGTCACAAAGCAAATAATTTAAGTGTTATCTCCCTTTCATGTCCTAAATTTTTTCCATAGACTTCCATGAGACAATATCGTCAAATATGACATCCGCCAATGTTTGCTCATGTGAGAAAGAAATTAGATGGAATAGTGATTAGGACTACGGTTGGATCTTCATCAGAATAACATATTGTAGACAATTAACAAGAGCGATTCAACAAAGTTTGCACTGATACACCCATGTCACACTCGCTGACACATAACTCGCTCGCCAACCAATGGACCTGGGTTTTAAGTTAATTCATGATTCATAAATGAAAAAAAATTATTCCACAGTTACCATAGCCATAAGAAAGTAGGGTACCAAGGCTCAACTTTTGGTACGGTCAAGAAATGTCACCACCACTACTAAGTGCAGTACGCAAAGCTGGTCATGTGGTTATTCTTTAGCTACTGACTAGACAGCTGAGCATGCATGGGAAAAACATCTGCTATTGTGCTTGTTCATACCTCTGCTGAACTTTACACTACCTTTACCTTTATCAACAAAAATAAAATGCATTACCAAATATAAGACAAGTATAATTTATTATTTAAAAAAAATTTCAAAGTCTTTAGTTCGTATATAAGTCCATATAAAATTATGTTTACAAAAAGTATTGGCAATAACAGCCCAATGAAAACTTGCCAGTCTTGTGGCATAATTCTAGCTCATCTAATTATGTGTTTATTCTGTCATTTGTGGAGAGTAGCTAGAAAGTTATAGATAGATCAAAAATCATCTACACTGGTCATCCCATTTTAGACATGTCCAAAGACATTTGCAGTCAGAATAGGACTTATAATATATGAACATGTAGTCAAGGACATAACTAATTGAATTTCAAAAGTGAATTGTTTACCTTCTCTGTCCTTTTTGGCACCCTTCTCAACATCATCTGTGTTAGCTGCAACAGACAATGTAGGACTTTCCATATTCCGACACAGAAAAAGTAAGACCCAGCTGATAAGTGACAAATCCAGATGTTCTTTAAATAGAATAAATGGCAACATTATTAGCCAGTCCATATTATCTAAAGGTCATATAAAATGTTTTAAAATAATTGTGACTTGCAAACAAAATTATATCCAGTATTTGTAACTTTTAGGATTCACAGACTTCTTAAAGCAGTGTGGTATAGACTCCTCAAAAACTGTGTAAACAAAAGATTGTAGACCAAGTCTGTCCAACACAGAGCACATAAAATGTTTTCCTGGTACCCTCAGCCAGCATTAACATCTGGAGAAGAGCAATTTCAAATCATTTTTAGCAACACTCGCAGGAAAACTGCCTTTTGCAATGCTTTATATGAAACTATTGCAATGCTTTATCTGAAACCATGGCAATGCTTCTCCTGGCTACATTATATTGGGGATTTCATATCGGAATGGATTTAAGTTTTTTTCCAGACCATGCTGGAGTTTAGGGTAATAAGAGAGCTGACAAACTAGCTTCAAGAGGACAGATGACAATGGACAAATAAAAAATCAAGGGCACTATGATGTTAATAAAATAAAGAATGAAGGAGTTAATAATTGCTCTGGAAAATAGTAGACATAAATAATTGAAGGGTAGGGTCTGAAAGATAGATGTGTTTTCTGCTTGGCAAAGCTAACGAAGCCAGATGATTCATTAAAGATTCTTGAGACTAACGGGAATTGAACCAATCTATTCAATGGCACCAAATCACCTAGCAACCCGTGTACGAGAGTTGGTAGGCGATTTGGTGCCGTCGGACGGACTGGTTCAATTCCCGTTAGTCTCAAGAACAGTGTAATGAAGTTTTGCTAATGCTGGAAAAACATATAACACATACAAATCAACATTTTGACCAAAAGGCCTGTATCAAGACTACAATACACAACAAAAAAAATGGTGAGCATGAATTCAGCACAGACGTCTATACAGCAGAGCTAAATCTAATGTGGAGATAACCTGGGGAAAGGGTGAAAATCAGATCAGAGATGAAACAACACAGATACAAAACACAGAAAAAATACATGTGAAACAAGACACACAGAGAAATGATGTAACAACATGACATCATTCACATGACTGGCAGGCACTGATTCTGAAAGGTTTAAGCATGCTAAATTGATATATAGAGCAGAACACAAGCGCGCAATGGGTCCAGCCAGTGAAGAAGATATACAATCATCAGGCAACAGGAACTATGAACATACATACGTGAAGAGTATCTTTCAATTGTTGAAAGAAACAAAATTATGGGAACTCCTGGTATGTACCACCATATCACTTTCGTTTTAGAAGATCCCAATGACATTATTTCCATTTTCACCAAAGAAAGTACAGACATCTCAAAATATATCACAACTCAGCTCATTTTACTTAAAGGCACATGTCACCAGTCTATTGTCTATCCCCAGGTGCTGTTGTCGCAGCTTCAAAACCTGCTGTTGATTTGTAGAGATTTGTGAAGGAGATGTAATCTGCGTTCCAGAGGAAGGTGTGTTGCTCTGATAACACATGTCTTAATACAATACACCAGTTTTACAGCAAATATGCTAATTTTTTTCTGCATTCACTCAATAAATATCTTGAGTATTTATGTGATTTGAGTCAGAGAGAGTGAAGTATGCTAGCTGTTAGTTTTACAGCAGAGCTGTGTTATTTGTGCCTATCTGCCCAGCACATTCATTGTTGGCATAAACCAAATATGAAAACTATGACATTACTAGTGTACACTAGTTCAATAGTTCTCAATGTGGGGTCACAGGAAGGTTAACCACCTGTGGGTCACTTGAATAATAACCAGCAACAATTATAGCGATAAAGTTTAGAAAACCTGGGTGATTTGTAAAGTAAATTTGTGGACAACTTAGGAAGCATAGCCTCGTTTTTGAGAACAAGCACTCCAAGTCTAACTCCACTTTTGACATTGCCCAGCATAGCTCATACAGAGTGAATTGGAAAATGTTTCAAATAAAAGTCCTTGTCATATTTTATACTTTGTTTCATCCTTCTAAATTGATATTCAGTCGAGCTGCAAACTCTCAACAAACTCTCAAAGGCCAATGAACACAATACAGTAGGCTAACAAATAGCACAATTACTTTTTCTCTCGTTCTTAGACATTTCACAGCCAGACTCAATTATGAATGTTATCTCATCTCTTACTTGCTGCACTGTACTGTGATATTCCTCTGCTTCCATCTGTTACTAATAATGGCTGCAGTACTGATGTCAACATGGCCAGTAGGCTGTCCAAGATATGCAAAGCACTTGGTCCTGTTAGTGACTTCTGACCCAGCGCACTCAGCAGTATGAACACTCTAAGGACAATGATAACAGTTTCAACTATACAGAAAATTTAGTTTATAAAAGGGTTATATAAAGTCAAATCAAACACTGAAAATATGACATAAAGGAACAAATACTACCTATAATTGAGACTAGTAGTTAGCACACTGGCTTCCAACTCAGGTGGTCCAGATTCCATTATCTAGTTAAACTGGAAAACATTTTTAGACCAACAATTAGGTCAACTTAACCTAATGAAATGGATATCAGATCTAGAAAAGTAAAGGCGGTAAGCACGATTTTGCCCATTTCAGTTGTTTGTCTAGAAAATTGCTTCTAGAACTTTTTTATTTCATCTTCAGTGTGTTCATTCTCAAACTCCCATTGGATTTCTCTTGTAGTGGGACAATGGTCATACAAGATTTTCTGCAAGATTTAATCCAGATTACGGAAATGCGTTGTGTCGCAATTTTATTTGCGCCAATGATTGACGCATCCGTCTTCGGCAGTTAAAATTATTTATTTGATATATTCTCTTTCCATGGTGACACACACACACACACACACACACACACACACACACACACACACAAAGAGAAGTTAGTTGAAAGATTTTGTACATCAGTGTGTAACTGTTAACACAGGAAGAAATTATGCATATCATCTATCCATTGTTTTCTCTCTGCTTTTGCTGCTATGCGTCACATGATTGAATGACGATTGGTATTCAGGCTGTGGCACATTCAGTCACTTGATATGCAGCAATACTGGTATATCAGGATGTCAGTAATTCCTTCAATTCACCTTTTTCGTCATCTCCCTCTGCCTCAAGTTGTTTTCATTCTCATGTTGTATACTCTTGCTGCTAGCAATACTGGTTCATTCTCATTAAGTTGCTGAACACTATTACAGTCTCTGTTTTTTTCAATATATTTGACCACAGACAATGTTCCAACAGTTCTTGTAATCTCTTTATTCCTCACATGATCTCTTTTTGTTCTGTTTGCTGCCTTTCTCATCTAATCTCACACATAGTAAACTTTCTCATGTTCTTTAGTTTGCAAAGACATACTATTAGTTATGTGCAAATGTCACCCTTGTCAAGTAGTGAGTATATGAAATCATACCCCATTCACCATACTTGTTGGTAGCATATTCTATTCAAGACACAGTGTACAACCAATCATTTTTTGGCTGTAGTGATTTTCTAGACAATATGTACTGTTCAAAAATAGAAACTCAACTTTTTTGGAGTTACTTTTATAAAAGATATTCGCTGATTGGACATCATTCAACCTATCGAATGTGTCCACCTGGTCATTAACTTCTCATAGTTACTTGAATTGTACTCACTTCATGATTCGTGAAAGAAGTCACTGTCAAAACAACATTTTTGGCAATAACTCTTAACAGGTTCATGAAAATCCCATGAAACTTACTGAATACAAAACTCTCTGTCCATATTATTGAATGCCTAGAAAAGATTAACGGTCCTCAAATAAATTCAGTTGAAAATTCAATGCGTAAGTATTGTTCATCTCACTAGAGAACAACAATACATCATTATTGGACGCTTACAGACTGGACAATCACAAAGTGTAGTGGCCAGACAAATTAATGTGGTTAGAAGCACCATTAGTTGCCTGTAGAAGCGATTTCAACAAACTGGCTCAGTTGCAGACCGCTCGCATAGTGGAAGACCCTGAGTCACAACTGCCAAAGACCGCTTCATATGGTTGGGTCACCTCAGGAATATATTTGCATCTGCGCCCACCACAGTCCACTCAATGCCAGCAGATTGTCGAATTTCAGATCAAACGGTTTGGAACCAGCTGCACAAAGCTGATATTTGAGCTAGAATACCCTACATATGTCCTGTTCTTATGGACCAGCATCGCCAGAACCGACTTTAGTGGGCAAACCAGCATAGTCAATCAATCATTGGGAATGACTGGAGGCAGGTATAGTTTAGTGATGAATTATTTTTGTGTGCTCCAGTGACATTATTGACAGAGAAGAGTTTACCACAGAGTCCGTGAGCGTTACACCCAGAACAGCATTGATGAGGCTCCTCCACATTATGGTGAAGGTGTACTGATGTGGGGGGGAGATGAACTTCATGGGAAGGAGTAACCTGGCACATAATGAAGAGCACCTGAATGCCAAAAGATATGTCAATGAAATTGTTTGTCCTCGCATCCTTCCAATTTTGGCAGCACAAGAGTAAATATTTCAGCAGGACCTCATGTTGCACAACTGACCACCCAGTTCCTCATGGACAACAACGTCCAGACCAGTCTGTGGCCAGCCATGTCATCAGGCATGAACCCCATAAAACACCTATTGGATGAACTCAACAGACTACTCTGTCAGCAAGATGTAGCTGCAGCAATCTCTGTCTCTGACAGTTGTCTTTTGCACTGCAGGAAGAGTGGGTAGAAATCCCACAACAGATCCAACTGCTAATCGGATTCATGTCATGGAGATATCATTTTAGGATAGAGGCCAGAAGAGGCCATACACTTTACTGAAACGGAGGCCTCAGTCATAAAGAATAAAAGTCCAAACCAAATTTAATGAACATAATTTTATTGATAGAACCTAAAAGGTTCTTCATGTCAAGGTTGAAACATTAATTCCATAAAATAAAATTTTGGTACACATTTTAAATGTGCTGTACATTAGTTATGAACAATTAACGTCCAGGAAGGCTGGCTTCTGAACACTATATTAAAGAAAAAGCTAGTTTTTTTCAGTCATATTAAGAGGCACGACGGCATGGAGAGAGTGTTAATGGAGGGGATGATAGAAGGCAACAGGGGCAAAGGCTGACCAAGACGCCGTTGGACAAAAGACATTCAAGAATGCCTGCGCATGTCACTGGAAGATGCAGGGCAACTTGCTCAAGACTGAGGAGAATTCAAGAGATCCATAGGAAAGACTACGTTCTGGAAAGAATATGTCACTTGATGATGATGATATACATTAGTACTGCAATAATGTTGCAATTCTTTTTTTTAACAGTATAAATACATTTAGGATGTTGCCATTATTTTCTGAACAGTTTGTTGCACTGTTGCCTGCAGCTGGGTTTGAACCTAGTACCTCGGCCATCCGTGAAGTGTGCTATACCACTCCGCCACAATGCAGACCAAGTAAAGAATAATATTTTCTTATCGCAAACACAAAGAATCCACCTTGTGTGTGTCCTATTTCTGATGAACTGGACTTGATTACTCTACTGGAGATGTTTTTATTGTAGGAGTTCTACATTCCCAAGGAAGATAAAGAAGAGATAGTAGAAATGCCTCACCTTGCAGAAGTAAATAAATGATGGAGGACTATAGTTCAGCTATCAGTTAAGTGCCTAATCTCCACACTAAGTATAGTGCACAATTTTTCTACCCTCTCTTTCTATCTTCAGCTTCTTTCATTATGATACAGCTTTGCCAATATAGTGGGGTTTGAGAAGAGCATGCCACCTATATCAAACTATGCTCCTTGAAAAAGTTAATAAACAAATCAATATTTGCTTTTTATATTATGACAGTAAATTTTTCTTCTTCAGCGTTCATTCTCAAACTCCCGCTAGGTCTATCTTGTAGCAGGATGTAGACTATGGTCCTATTAGATTTTCAGCAGGATGTAGTCCAGAGAATGGAAATGCGTTGTGTCGCCATTTTATTTGTGGCAATGGCCCGACACATCCGTCTTCTGCGGATGACAGTAAATAAAAACTGAGATATTCCTTACCTGTCTTGGGGAAACACCTGTGAGTACCGAGAATGAAAGAAGTCATGTAGTATATTCCCTAAAAACTGGCCCCACCATGGCTGCGTTCCACACACTCTCACCAGAAGGAGACCAGCTGACACCTGGATACGTTGTGTGCCATGAAGACATAGGTGCTGGAATAAAGTCTGTGACCGACTGGGAGTTAATGCAGAGTACAGTGACACTGGAGGCTGTAATATGGGTGGATTCCCTATAGTTGAGGTCAGCAGGGTATCTAGAAGGCTTTCCAAGATCACACGTAGTTTGTCTGTTGATGCCTGATGACAAAAATTGTTTGTGACTAATGCTTTCACTTACAATTTAGAATAAACATATTTTGGATCAAAATCCATTGACAAGATAATTATAGCAATAATGAGAACAGACAACCATTAAACTTTCCATATAACCTTTCTATAAACATATTGTTGACAGAGTCAAATGTGAGATTGAGCTTAATCAATAATATAAGGAAATAAAAATCTCATATTTTTGGCCACAATATGAGAGAGAGGTTTGGAGAACATATTTACAACAGGCAAGATTGAAGGCAAGAGATACAGAGGGCGATAATGTGAGAAAATATTAGACAGTTTATGAACTTCGCATGGCATAGGGTCAACAATGAGCCTAATACATAGTACCAATGATAGCTGTGGAGATCTGTGATTGCCTATGCCAGTCAGCACGGCACCTGATGATGATAACCATATGTCCATGTAACTTCCAGTAAAGTGTATGTATGATTATGTTGAGATGTTATTTTTTGAGAGTGTATCTAATTTCATTTTAGCAACTGGGGACTGGACTGGGTGCAATGAATAGAGACAATGTCTTCTTTCCAGGCATGATATAGGAGGTGATTAAGGAAAGTTGAGGGCTATGTTACAAACCTGTAACCCTGTGGAAAAATACTATTGTCTGCATGTCTTATCTCAATTTCTTACTTTTGTCTTACTTATTCCCATCCTGCCTTAGGCTAAGGGAGTCAACCCTTGCATAAAATTCCTACTGAGCAGATAGTGCAAATGAGCAAGGCACTTTCTCCATAGAATCTGCACAGGCAAGTAATTATGTATAAAACATAGGGACTATACATCTCTGTAATTTAACAAATTTGACGACCTTATACACCCATTTTGAAACACAAATCTATCCCAATGGAAACCAAAAGACAAATCATAAATTCAATCTTCATACAAACATTGTGTTATCAATGTTAAAACAAGGACACTAACAAAAGAACGAAAGAAATCTTACTACGTGTGAAATGAGATGTCTAAGAAAAGCAGCAAACAGAACAAGATGAAATCATGTGCGGAATGAAGAGATTACAAGACTACTGAAACAACATCTGTTGCCAAATATATATTTTTTTTAAAGAAACTGAAATGGCCAGAGGCATGAGCATACAACATGAAAATAGAACAGCAAGATACAGAGAAGACCCAGAAAGTGGATTGAAGGAGTTATAGAAATTCTGAGACGAAATAATATTACTGCATATCAAGCGACCAAATTTGCCATGCCCTGAAAACTTATCGTCATTCAATCCTGCGACGTCTTACAGCAAAAGCAGAGAAAAGACAATAGATAGATAATATCAAAGAATATATCAATATAAAAAAAATTTCCACAATCATCTGCATCACTGGAGATAGAAATCGCTAGAGAACTGTATGTCGATGCATCAAATGTAGTACCCATATGACCCTCGCATGTTATGATTTTAAGAATGGATGGATCTATTTTGTTATAATTGATATCATCAAAGACTAGCAGCATTAAGTTCTCTACATTTACAATGTTCATGCTCAGATAATGTAGAAATGAGAGTGATCAAGGAAGAGAGAAGAAAGTTCCTCCACTCTGGAAAATCAGAAGAATGCAGAACCAACAACTGACTGGTACACAGAGCTTATACACCCTTAGATAGCTGATGGATGAGTATTTATGTAGAATATCCCCCGTGCCTTGATGCTATTTCTTAATCCAGAATTCTCCACACTCAAACAAGGCACTGAGAACAGAGAGGCATGGCAGGATTTTATGTTGTTGAAGTGGCACCCCTACAACCTTAGAGGGGTTATGGGTTTGGTAATGTTGATCTGTTATCACTTTGTACCATATCTTACAAAGTATGCTAAAGAGATATCTGTTAGTGAATGTCCACAAACTGTTGATAAATTAATTCCCAAATAACGAGAATGTAGAGTTTTAAAAATCTAGCAAACAGAGGAATGGACTGTGGTAACACAGACAAACCGGTAATATAGATAAAAATATGTAATAAAATAAGGCTGTGTCACATCCACTGTCTCCATTTACTTCCTTCCCAATCTTAAAATGGGCATTAGTTTAGGTTTAATTTACTGATTCTATAACAGCATATCTTTTACATGTTCGAGTTTATAGCCTTTTTTAACCCAATCCATAAATCTGAGGAAGTGTGCACTGTGTTTTGTTAGAATTCTCCTTCTATGACCTGTTTAGCTTTGCTTATCTGCCAGAATCAGATGGTTGCTCTTAGATATCACAGATAGGTATACCATCTATACATATTTAAAGAAATGTATTTGATATGAGATTGCAATTATTTACTGTCTGGTAAAATTAAAAACTTCTGCAACTATGCAACCATATTCATCATCAAGTGTTGCCTCTGGAACAAAGGTTGTCTGCAACAGACCTCCTACATACCCTGTCTCTCGTTTTGATGATACACTCTGCCACAGTATAAACTGTCCATCTAATGATGTTACTCTCCCATTTGTATCTCTGCCTATCTCTCGCTTGCCTCCCCTCAACTTTAAGGTCTTCAACAAGGTGTCAGGTCTTTTAATATATCAAAATATTTTATTTGCTTGATAATCATTTACTTTAATAATTATTTCTGTATACTAAGTGTTGTTAGAACCTCTTTGTATTTTTCTTTTTCCATGATGTTCTCCCTATTCTTCTATGTATACACATCTCAATGACATCAATTCTGTCTTCTAATTGTATGTTTATTGTCTATGTTTCCGAACTATACATTAATATAGAATAGATGTAGCATTTTATAATTTTCATTTTTAGCTCGTTTGTAATTTGTTTAGATACTAATATTATCCTCATGACATTGCAACCACATTAATCAACTATAATTATAAAAAGGAGAATGTACAGAACTTCAGGTCATTGATTTCACATACCTGTACCAAGAGAACTGCAGGGTCTGTCATTTCATCAGTAGAATCCATGCAAGTACCAAGAGAAGTCTGAAGTCTATGTATTGCCCGCTGGGCTAAATTCAGTTGAAGTTGTAATTGCAGGCACTCATTGTAGGCCTAAATGTATTGAAATTATTAAAAAGTGATCATCAATAGTGAAACACTGTTCATGAAACAAAATGTTTGAAGATTTCTTGTATTGTATTTCTTCGTGAATTAGACAAATATAGTGAGCAAAAGAAGAATTACTAGCATATTGGGTCATATAAAATAAGGTTTGAAATTATGTAAAGCATGAGTCCTCAACATTTTTCAGATGGTGAGCACCATCCACATGTAATTGTGCTCATGAACACCTTTTAACTTGCATGGTGCAGACATATTGAGAGCATCAAGGTGCTCACGAGTACCAGGTTGAGAACACCTGGTGTAAAGTAATCCACCAATAATATATCAGTTTTTTAAAAGTATATGCTACCACCATGGAGAACTACAAGACGGGTAAATAGAAAACTAAAGCCTGTGTAGATAGGTTTCTTCTTCTTCTTCTGCGTTCATTCTCAAACACCTGCAGATTAGCAGGATGTAGTCCGGAGAACGGAATGTGTTGTATCATGGTTTACAGCATTGCTGCGATATCTGCGCCTTTTGGCCTGATACATCCGACTTCAGCATGGCTTTGGGTCACTGACCCTATATGGGATGGGACAGCCAACTCTATCCCATAACCTCCTTAGTCGCCTTTTACGACATGCGTGGAAGGTAAACAGTGTTGCTATTCTTTGCTCCCCTTTCGGGCCCTGGCAACACAGGCGTAGATAGGTTTGAAATGGTATGATAAGATCACAAATGAGGAGCTAATGAAAAGATATCAACAAACTTGAGTATAGAAATTAAAGAAATGGCACTGGAAATGGATGGTAAAGATAAGTCCCATGTCAACAATGAGCTGTAGGGGATGAAGATAACTCTTCATGTACTAAGCCACAGCAGCTATTTGATGGGGTCCACAGCAGCTATTTGATGGGTTGGAGAGTTGCCTTCCTTACTCTGCTTACCTTCCCCAACTCATACTGGAGATTGATAGGGCATATATGAAGAAGTTCAATTGGAAGCATTATATGACAGGCATCGTTCTTGAGCCTGCAGGGAGAGTAGAAACATGTGAGACCAAGAAACACCTGGAGGAAAGTATTAGTCACAATCATTGGGTAGGATATGGAAAGAACTGGCAGCAATAGCTAAAGATAGGACAAAATGGAATAAGTTTGAGCACCTATAATCTTATAAGTTTGTTGAGCACCTATGCTCCTATGAGTTTGTTGAGCACCTATGCTCCTATAAGTTTGTTGAGCACCTATGCTCCTATGAGTTTGTTGAGCACCTATGCTCCTATGAGTTTGTTGAGCACCTATGCTCCTATAAGTTTGTTGAGCACCTATGCTCCTATAAGTTTGTTGAGCACCTATGCTCCTATAAGTTTGTTGAGCACCTATGCTCCTATGAGTTTGTTGAGCACCTATGCTCCTATAAGTTTGTTGAGCACCTATGCTCCTATAAGTTTGTTGAGCACCTATGCTCCTATGAGTTTGTTGAGCACCTATGCTCCTATAAGTTTGTTGAGCACCTATGCTCCTATAAGTTTGTTGAGCACCTATGCTCCTATACGTTTGTTGAGCACCTATGCAGGAAGCTAAAAGGTGTATAGATAGATATAGATTACCATCGTTATTAATTTAGTCTCACTAATGTTCTTACCAAGTGAGAACTTGAAAGACCCAGAGTTACCTGAACAACAGAGCAGGAAGAAACTGACATAAATGAACTATGTGTGCATGGTAATGATGCAAGGTAATGATGCATGGTAATGATGCATGGTAATGATGCACTTTAGTTGTAATCTAAGTATTAAGATGTCTCAGTATAATGATAGAATGTTGTTAATTTTTTAAGCTAAGGTCTTCCCCAGTGTCTAAGAACCCTTTTTTCCCTCATTTTCTTTAGTTCAAATGTTCCATTTATTGTCACTAAGGGCTATTTCTCTCACTCTTTTTAGACGGAATGTTCCATTTACTGTCTCTATTTCTCTTTGGTCTAAATTTTCCATTTACTGTAGTTAAGAGCCTTTTTTCCCTCATTTTCTTTAGTCGAAATGTTCCATTTACTATCTCATTCTCTAGTTGAAGTGTTTAGTTTACTGTCTCTAAGAGTTATTTCTCACTTTTTTTTAGATGAATTGTTTCATTTACTGTCTCATTGTTCTCATTTTTTCTAGTTGAAGTGTTCAATTTACTGTCTCTAAGAGCTTTCCACTCATTTTTTTTAGATGAAATGCTCCATTTACTGTATCATTGTTACTCATTTTCTTTAGTCGAAATGTTTCATTTACTGTCTCATTATTCTCATTTTCTATAGTTGAAGTGTTCCGTTTACTGTCTCTAAGAGTTATTTATCTTATTTTCTTTAGTTTAAGTGTTCTGTTTACTGACTCTAGGAACTATTTCTCTCATATATTGCTCTGATATATATATATATATATATATATATATATATATATATATATATATATATATATATATATATATATATATATATATATATATATATAGATATATAGATAGATATATATACACACACATATATATACACACACATATATATACATACATTGCTCTGATAAATAATAGGAAATGCCAGGGGACATTGCACCTTAGTCCTTTTGTGTCATACTCCAAGTTGGCGGGGAATGATGGAAGATTGATGAACTAGTTGGCCCAGATGTATATATTATACACTCTTAGCAGAATGTGATGATCCTGGGATACAGCAGCACAGGAATGCCTTCCTTCAGAGACTAAAATGCATCCATTAAGCCCCCCCCCCTAACATAACCATGCCTTTGGGGCAACAAGACTTATACAAGATTGGGGTCACCTCGGTTGCTCAACTGAAGAGGAACTGCTTTAGTCCGAAAGACTACGGGCTGTCAGTAGATACCTGCTCACAACAAAAGAGATTACTTCATCATCCCTACATTACTTAATTGAGGCCAACTCCTTGAAATGTAGATGAGGCTTATTCCAGTCAACAGAGGCTGGAAACTAAGATTGGTCGGACCATTCCTGACATCGAGAAGAGTCATCCCTGACATTGAGCTGGATCACAGTCCTGCCCAAGAAATCACTGGAACTGTAGTCAGAGCTACCAGGCTGAGAGGCGCACCAGTGGTATAACGCAACATGACTCTAGATAGCATGTCTTCACCTTGCTGTGTAGACATGTTAAACTGCAAACAAGTTATGTTAAATACCATATTATGCTTAATTCTTGCTATCGTTTGATGAGGAGCACAAATATGATAATTTACCTGAATGATTTGACCATCCTCTTCACTGAGTTTTCCTGAGTTATTTCTCTTGAGGTGATACTGAACATGCGATGAAAGAGACTGGCTATTTCCCACTACTTTCAACAAAGTCTCCAGCCTAGATTTGGCTAAATTAAATCTGCACTGCAAGTCCTCTAGTAATGATAGGAATAGAGCTAGCTGTGATAACAAGGATGTTTGAGCACTGATTTCACAAGCTGGTATCTCATTTACATCACTGCTGCTACATCCATTTTCAACAGTGTTGGTTACTGTTGAAGTACCGGGAGTTGCATGGGTTCTCTGAGTATTTGCCATGTTAGCGTTTGGCCATTCCCAGGAAAGAATATAAGTATGTCCATAAAATGAACCCAGTGGAATGCGTGAACGAGTTGTTCCTCCATTATATCTTCCAACTGTTGTTATCTATTTCAGAAAATATACAATGCAAATATATTTTCATGTTTATATGTAGCAGAATATTGATTACACTTAATACTATTCGGTAAACAAACACAAAAACGGAAGCATAAGATATATACAAGATATTTCACTAGGGACATAGCACAAAGAGCCATCCAAACACAGCTATCTTCATCCATTCGGATGAGTATAGAAAAATATGGGATCATTCCTTGATGTTATTAACCCAAGATTTTCTTCATTGGTCATTTCTTAGCCTTCCCTCTTTAACTGTTCTTTGTAAAAGAGTTTTAGAAAGTCAACTGTCTCATTATATGTCCACACGAATCATGCGTATGTGATTTCACCACAGCTAATAGAATTGTCCGGCTCTGATGGAGTGGTACATAGCACATCTTTGACGGCCAAGGTACCGAGTTAAATTTTCGCAACAGGCAATTGTGCAACTTAACCGTTCCGAAAGCAATGACAAATTACTGAACATATTTATATTGCCTAGAAAATCACTACAGCCAAAAAATGCTGGGTTGATAGCTACATCCTAAATAGGATATGCTACCAATTTTAAAAAATAATGGTATTTGATAACCTGGAAGTTTGTCTATTTGTTACCATGTGAATGTATTTGTTTTATGTTCTATATTACTGATTTTTAACTGATGTCTGCAGTATAACAAATTAATTTTTAGCCGTTTACCTTAAAATTTATACTTGTTTAGACAATGAGTTTAGAACTTCCTTATCCAATCCTAGGGTTGTGGGCTTTCATTCAGTCTTCTCTGTGCCATATGTTGCATGTGCAGGTCTTCTTCAGTTGTGTCGTGTCTGTATAGTAATGGAGCTCCGCAAAACAACTGATGTATGGTTTTATCCTTAAGGGAAAATGAGTGTCCGATTAACACTTCAAAGACTCTCAATGTGTCTAAAAAATTTCAACATCAGCCTGACATCTTGCATATTTGTCACTCCATATTTGTCAATGTTGTGCAGCAACACTAGCAATTGTGCTCACATAGCTGAGACGCATCAACTTTAGAGGCACAGAGAAAACATGGTGGACCTAAACTTTTCAATTATCTCTGCATACACCAGAGAGATGCAAGACAAGTCTGAAACTGTTATCATCACCTCCGGTTAATGCTATTAGTCATGGAGGGGTTTGGTGGTAGTAATGAGTTTAGAAAGATATAAATAAATCACAGAACTATTTCTGTTTTGAATTTTTAGCAAACCTAAAACGAGTTGCATCATTTAAGTACTCCGGAAAACATGCTTCACATTTCAACTGATTCATTCAAGAACCAGATGGCCTCAGAATATTATCTACTTATAAACTATTTAAAAATCTGCATCAGTCATCATTGTAACAGTTGAATAAAGTAGTTGTGCCAACTGATTGGCACAATGGAGTGAATAAGTTAACACGTTAAGCTTGGATTTCTGCAAGCACAGTAACAGAGTACTAAAAAAAAATTAAAAAGGAGATACAGGACAGTTCAACATCACTGTATGGAAGAAAGTTTTTGGTGGTTCGACATGACTTGTTTGAACTTGTTGGTATGAACTGAAGAGAATAATAAAGGTATGTACAATTCAATTAAACATGGACAACAAACAGATAAGATCATAAGTGACCTATACAACTAAACTGTTAACACCACATCTGCCACAAGATGATGTTTTATAGATAACATCATCTTATAAAACAGATGGCTTACCTTGAGGTAGCGGCAGACAGGAGCTGGCATAATGTTATTCATGACTAGAGTTCGGTGGTCGATATCTGAAGCAACAACAAGCCTCTGACCATCAATTTCTTCACCCTCAATCCAAACATCAATGGAGAGAGAAGCCAAGTCCATGCTGGAAGGAATGATCACATCTGTCAGGACAATTGGCTTCCCAAAGTCCAAGGTAACAAACCGTCTTGCACCTAATGAGCAAAGCAAATACAGTAGAAGTGCTGAAATATTTTCCATTTATTTGATTATATTGTATTTATCAAACTGATAATAAAGATAGCTAAGTGTTATTTATAAATCACCAATAACACATAAGTAAATAGAAATATGTAGACAAAGACAAATTATATGTTTCGTTATCAAGTAACCCATGCCCAAACTACCCCAGGACATTTAGGGCCCAGCATAGAGCTTATTTAGCCATCTATTTCAGAAGATTTGTATTATATTTTGTACATTCATTATCATACTCCCACCAGATTTCTCTTATAGAAGGGCAATGGTCCTAACAGATTTCCAGCAGGATGTAGTCCAGAAGACAGAAATGCATTATGTCATTTTTTATTTGTGGCAATGGTCCAACATCCGACTTATATATACGAATTTGCCTATTATACACTTGTGTTAAAAATAGACAAATTTCAGTTACATTATTCATTGCACAATGTAATAGGTTAGTAATGGAAGTTAGGGAGATATTCAAGCATGGTGCATAATATGTGAAGGGAGATGGAGAATAAATCATAGAAGTAGAGAAGATAGAGGGGAATATAGACCACTCAAAATTAGTGAAAGGAGATGCAAGAGATGTGTGTAAATCAATCAATAAGAAGAATAAAAATGAAAATAGGTAAAAATGTAATACTAGATACTGCTTATCCAAAAAGTTCAACAGAGAAATAATTAATCCAGTTCAACAATGCATGCTCAACTACAGCATGAGACTTAATGAAGTATGGCACAAAAACAACGATGTAGTTTCATTGCATATAAGCAACATGAAAAAGCTAGGAGAAAGCATGTGTAGGATCTCATCTGAAACTAGCAAGAAGAATGAAGATGACTTGAAATGAGATCTTATGCAATGGATGACCATAGTTTTCTTAGTGTCCCCCATCCTCATGATCGGTACATACAGCTCTGCTGGAAATTGCCTTCATACTCATTGGGTCTATAAACTATCAAGCCCCCATTTCCATAATCTGCCAAATTATATACTTCAAGTGTCTTGGATGAAAAAACTGGACATGCCACAACTGTTCACTGGTGAAAATCTTCACATTTTTTTAAAATTTTTTGTGTGCAGTCGTTCTCAAACTTCCATTGAACCTCTCCTATAAGCAGAACAATGGCCCTATTAGATTTCCAGCAGAACGTAGCCAGAGAATGGAAATGTGTTGTCGTCTTTTTATTTGTTAATAAAATGTTGTTTTAGAATCTTAAACATGATACACAACATATTCTTTATATCATGCTAGTTAAGTTTGACATTGTACAATGAATGATTTAATTGAAATGTGGCTGTTTTTAATTTGAGTGTGTAGCTTATATGCAAATCTATTGAAAGATGCATAAATCATACATGAAACACAATCATATCCACTGAGAAATAAACAAAAACTGACAATCAAATATAAATACCACTAACCTGAATGCATTCTTTCTATAACAAGAACCTGAGGTGGAGGTGCTTGAAGTAATCCTTGGATCTGAGGAAATGCTAATTGTTTCTCTGGACCTGATTTTTGTTGCTGGTGCTGTAGCTGCTGTGTGTTTTGATTCTGCTTGAGTTGTGGCTGTGATTGATGCTGTTGTTGAGGATATGACTGAAACTGGAGCATTTTAGCCCCATAGATCTTGGAAGAGTGGCTCATGAGATTCTTCTTTTTCAGAAGAAATTCATCCAGCTGTGGCTGAAGTAATCAAACAATTGTTATCATTGACACAAAATTATACAAGATTCATGTAAAACAATTGCTAGAGAATGACAGTCACCTTCTTCTGTATGCATTATCAAATTACTACAGATTAGAAGGCGGGTGTAGTCTTATCATAGCTTAATTCCGCATGTGGAAGGTATATAAAGTGGAAGGTCGGTTTATCAGTGACCTACCAGACAAACCAACATGCTGCATCAGACTTCCAGTAGATGATATGACTATTAAACATGTGGAAGGTGTATAAAGTGGAAGGTCGGTTTTATCAGTGACCTACCAGACAAACCAACATGCTGCATCAGACTTCTAGTAGATGATATTACTATTCCACATGTGGAAGGTGTATAAAGTGGAAGGTCGGTTTTATCAGTGACCTACCAGACAAACCAACATGCTGCATCAGACTTCTAGTAGATGATATGACTATTCCACATGTGGAAGGTGTATAAAGTGGAAGGTCGGTTTTATCAGTGACCTACCAGACAAACCAACATGCTGCATCAGACTTCCAGTAGATGATATGACTATGTAGCAAAGTCTTTTCTTTCAGTCAAAATCTCTCCAACATTCATCTTTAGTTGTATATTTCATATTGCATATTCTGTTATCTAACACTCATGGGTTAAATGCTTGCTTGTCTCAATTTCTTACTTTTGTCTTCTATCAAATAATCTCCATGGATTATGAAGAGATACAGGCAAGCGGGCATTGCATCTTTGTCATTGTGTAAAGAATTCCTTGTTGTCAGGGAATACAAGATCTACCATAAGTGCTGATGTGTCAACAAATCTGATAGAATAATGGTGAATCAGTTGGCCGAGAATGCACGCTAACTTCCGGCAGGAAGTGATGAGGAGTGTGTTGTGATTGTATTCTATTTTGAACCTTCAGGGATAAAAAATTGCATACATAAACCCCCTAGCACAACTATACCTTTGAGTTATCAAACCTTGTTGCCAGAAAGGCTATAAGATGTTAAACTGCTACCTGCTAACAGCTAAAGGTATTATTCATTATCAGGATCACAGCTCGGCTGTGATATTTGTACTTTTCAGCATCATAGGCAGCTACAACAAAAAAGTGTAAAGAAGACCATCCCAAATATAAAGGTGACGGGTATTATCAGTTATCCAGCAGAGGCCATGCTATCTTGCTGCGCCTCAGAACTGGTCACAACAAAATGAGACATCACCTGAACACCAAAATCAGAATAACTACAACTGACCTTTGGCATTGAAACCTGGCAAAAATGACAGCAGAACATATTTTACAGGACTGTTTTCAGTTTTCAGACCTGACAAGAAAGATATATCTATACCAATCAGCTTTGAAAAGAAGCTCTATGGCAAATCATAAACCCTGAAATAGATAGCAGACTTTATCAAATAATCCGGATTCTAAATGTGAATGAGAGGTGATCGCCAAAGAAGATAAAGTTGGTTAAGACATGGAAAGAATTGAAATCAATAACTAAGGATAGGGAAAAATGGAAGAAGTTTGCTGAGGACCTATGCTCCACAAGGAGTAAAAGGTAAATGGATAGATAGCTAGATAGATCCCATCAAAGATGGATGTGCCGGGCCATTGCCGCAAATAAAACGATACTATGCATTTCCATCTAGTTTCTGGACTACATCCTACTGGAAATCTAGAATGGATCATAGTACTCCAAGAGAGATCCAGCAGGAATTTGAGAATGAACGCTGAAGAAGAAGAAGAAGATAAATCAAAACATAACTTTGATATAATACTTTGTTGCTGAGAGATAGTACGGGTGCCTCATAACTCCAAGGAAATTAGTTCAAATTTCATGCTGAAATCGGATGTGCTAGGCCTACAAGGCACATAACGGTGGCACAACGTAATCACGCTCCCGGCGGAAATCGCACAGATATCCGTGCTTGTTACAATGGAGCGAACGCAAAACAAATAACAAACAGTTCAAATTCAGCAGCACAGAAGTTGGCAGTCGAACTGTTCGGAAAGCAATGGGCAATGGAAATGTACAGAATGTAAATACTGTCCAGTAAATCACCAGTGTAAAAATGATAAGTTCATTTGTATGTGCTAAATAGGATATGCTACCTACTATATATATATATATATGTATGCATTATATATATATATACATGTATGTGTGTGTGTGTATGTATATGGGTGTATATATGTACATATGTATGTATATATATATTTACAAACACACACACACAAACGCATACATACTTACAATTTTAGGAGCAGCAGACTGTGCCAAAATTGAGGTCAGATCCCCACCCAATATGGGTGACATTGTCTCATCAACAAATGTTGATGCCTGCAATGGTATTAGGTTTGCAGTGGCTGTGTTGAAAGCACTGGCTGCTGGTGCAGGACCACTAGAGTTTGGAGCCGCATCCATTCTCTCCATACGTGTTCCATCACTTGTAGCATGGCAGCGGAAATGAAGGGGCTCCACTTCTAGGAGTCCAAAAATGTCATTCCGCAAGCAATTCAGCTATAGAAAAGTAATTAAATAATGTCAGTTTCATGATTTATTTTAAAAAATCATTTCCAAATGCAAAATATACATTTCAAGATGAAAAAAACAGGTTAGTCACAGCATCTCTGCTCTCCGGATGCCCACACAACTGTATAGTAATTATTCTGAATTATTCCATATCAAAATATTAATTTTTAGTTGCATAAAATAGGAAATTTATCCCACAGGGAATCATATATACAGCTAACTATCACACCACCATTTTGATTTCAAACCACATCCATTCACTTGAAATCCTGAATTGATTAACTACACCACCATTCTGTTTGCAGACATCCAATCACATAAAAGGATGGAATAACTCAACCCGCCACAACTCTGTTGTACGCAGACATCCAATCATATGAAAAGATGAACTAACTCAACCCACCACAATTCTGTACGCAGACATCCAATCACATAAAAGGATGGACTAACTCATCACACTACCATTCTGTATGCAGACAATCAACTATATGAAAACCTGCAACCAATACTGAAATATGTACACGAGTGGTTAACTCAACACAATAATCATTTTTCTACACTCATTTAGTAACTCCTAATTGTTTCTGTTAGATGTTTGTGGTACTCTCAACAGTATTATGGACAATAGCATCTACGAAGAATTCGTGTCTTTTGTAAAATGTGAATTGTTAATCAACATACCAGGTTTTTTGAAGCCTTCTCAGGTGGTGAGAGCAGCAGATCAAACAGGTCTGGTTGTTCCTTGCTTCCAGTAGCACTTGCCCCTTCAGAAGTTGATGAACTTCCTGTCTTTATGACATTGGTAAAGATAGTAGTTGGTGTTGTACTGCCTGACATCGTGCTAGGTTTTGTGAGGTTGCCAATGTCCATATCAAACAACTCTTCCTCAAAAGGATTTCCACTGAGACCATACCTGTATGTGAGTACATAAGTATATGACATTTTATGTGTACAAGAACATAGAGATTAATGAAAATGAATGTATATCTACCATTACAGTTTGTTTAACAAGTTATAAGTGAAAGTGATGCATGCCAAGCTCTTTATTTCATATAGGTTCCATGTTATAAAACAGGATTTATTATTTCATTGGTTAGTTCATTACTGTCCATCACCCCTTGGGCTCATGCTCTTGGACCAGTGCCATTGTGTGGTATATTGATGACAATTTTATCAATATTTCTATATGGTAGCAAGATCTGTACTCTAACTGCGGACTTAGCGAGAAGAATCTAAGCGTTTTAAAACTAATGCTTATCTGCTACCGAGAACACATGACCAATGTATTTGTACATCATAGAATTAATTTATTAAAGGGGCAAAAAGAACCACTGTTAACAATCGTGAAAATTTGTAAACTCTGTGGTACAGGCTCATGATGTGACATTCCTTGATGACAAGAGATGTTCTTCAATGTACAGTGAAGTGTGGAAGAAGACAAGGTGGCTAGAAGAAAACATAGCTGGAGAATATTAAAAGACTGGACAGGGTGTGCAGTTTCCAAACTCATCAGGATGATAGAGGATAGAGATGTGTAAGATCTTTCTGTACAAAATTCCTAAATGTGACACCACTGCATCTCTTATATTCATGTGTTTGTGAACTGTTGTTTTGTTCCATTTATCTGGTCTTGGAGGGAGAAGCACTTGTTTAATATCATCCAGTGCTGGGTATTATAAAAAAAAAGGTGGTCAACAGGTTTCATAAGCATGTGTTCCAAGCAGGAACCCTGGAGTGTGTTGTTGTTGTTCTATTCTATTAATCTTCAGCATGCTATCTGTGACTACTGTCGCTAGACTTAATGTATTTGAGTCACCGTCAAAAACTTGTGTCACATATTGCTACACCTCTTTCAACTAGGAAATCATGATTGTAAACTGACATCATTCATTCGGTAACACAGAAATTTAAAATCAGACAAGTAACTTCCTCTCCATTGGTTTTTAACTCTTGAGATCATAGTTTAGATATTTAGTGACTGATTTTTAACTCAAAATCATAGTTTAGATATTTAGTGACTGATTTTTAACTCGAGATCATAGTTTAGATATTTAGTGACCATGATTTTTAACTCTTGAGATCATAGTTTAGATATTTAGTGACTGATTTTTAACTCAAAATCATAGTTTAGATATTTAGTGACTGATTTTTAACTCGAGATCATAGTTTAGATATTTAGTGACCATGATTTTTAACTCTTGAGATCATAGTTTAGATATTTAGTGACTGATTTTTAACTCGAGATCATAGTTTACATATTTAGTGACTGATTTTTAACTTGAGATCATAGTTTAGATATTTAGTGACTGATTTTTAACTCGAGTTCATAATTTAGATATTTAGTGACCATGATTTTTAACTCTTGAGATCATAGTTTAGATATTTAGTGACTGATTTTTAACTCGAGATCATAGTTTACATATTTAGTGACTGATTTTTAACTTGAGATCATAGTTTAGATATTTAGTGACTGATTTTTAACTCGAGTTCATAATTTAGATATTTAGTGACCATGATTTTTAACTCTTGAGATCATAGTTTAGATATTTAGTGACTGATTTTTAACTTGAGATCATAGTTTAGATATTTAGTGACTGATTTTTAACTCGAGTTCATAATTTAGATATTTAGTGACCATGATTTTTAACTCTTGAGATCATAGTTTACATATTTAGTGACTGATTTTTAACTTGAGATCATAGTTTAGATATTTAGTGACTGATTTTTAACTCGAGTTCATAATTTAGATATTTAGTGACCATGATTTTTAACTCTTGAGATCATAGTTTAGATATTTAGTGACTGATTTTTAACTCGAGATCATAGTTTAGATATTTAGTGACTGATTTTTAACTTGAGATCATAGTTTACATATTTAGTGACTGATTTTTAACTCGAGTTCATAATTTAGATATTTAGTGACCATGATTTTTAACTCTTGAGATCATAGTTTAGATATTTAGTGACTGATTTTTAACTCGAGATCATAGTTTACATATTTAGTGACTGATTTTTAACTCGAGATCATAGTTTACATATTTAGTGACTGATTTTTAACTCGAGATCATAGTTTACATATTTAGTGACTATGATTTTAGCAACAATATTTCCAAGATTGGGATACTTTTAGAAATACAAGAATAAATGTCAATTGTATTCTTATTATATATTTACTCCAAGATTTAATAATCCATCTTTCTAGAGCAGGTGTGAGCAAATTACAGCCCCTGGGCTAAATCTGTCCCTCAAAATCAATTTTACTGTCCTGCCAAGCTGATTTGAAAGTGCTATACACACTGATCTATGTCATCAGAAAATAGTAGTTCAAACTCAACTGGGCTAAAACAATTTTGTTGGCCCCCTTCAATCCTGTAAATAAGGTGGTGGGTTGTAACTTTCTCTCCCAGGAAGTCAGAACATATCACAGTACTAGGAAGCAAGACAAAAAAACAGGTTTAATACACTCTACCCCCCCCCCCCCACAAATCACATAATAGTGTTCCCCAAAATAATGTCCCCAAAAGCACCACAAAAACAAAACAAAAACTGTCTTTTTTTAAAGGTAAACCCTTCCCCTTACCAACAATGTTATCTACAACTCTGTAACACAAAACCAAAACAAAAACTGTCTTTTTTTAAAAGGTAAACCCTTCCCCCTTACCAACAATGTTATCTACAACTCTGTAACACAAAAACAAAACAAAAACTGTCTTTTTTTAAAGGTAAACCCTTCCCCCTTACCAACAATGTTATCTACAACTCTGTAACACAAAAACAAAACAAAAACTGTCTTTTTTTAAAGGTAAACCCTTCCCCTTACCAACAATGTTATCTACAACTCTGTAACACAACAAAAAAAAAAAGAGCTCAATCCTACTTTTGATCTCCAAAGGTTATCCATCTCTGTTCTAGAGATGCAACTATAATCATCCAGCATGATTAAAAGACATATCTCTATCTCACAGCCCACATACTTCTACGGATGACTTACAATACATATTCATTACAATACAGTTATGTATTCACCTTGTTTTAAGCAATGCATGATGACTGTGAGTTCGAAGGCTATACTGCTGAGCCACATCAAGCAGCAGCTCACAGGATTTCTGAGACACGAGTTCCATATCCATGAATTTTACTCGGTTGAGGAGTGTAAAGAACCATCTCATGGCACCACTGCTCGTACACAATGGCAGAAGAGGAAAGCTGTCCAGTAATGCCTGCACAAGTGCCTGACTGAAAGCTGGAGCTATCTCTGGATCTGTGGACAACTTTGAGCACCTGTAGAAATGAATAATGCATGAAATCTCACACAAGAAAAACTTCAGATAATAACAAAATTAATGATCTCCTTCTTCTGCGTTCATTCTCAAGCTCCCGCTGGATCTCTCTTGTAGTAGCAGGACCATGGTCCTACTAGATTTCCAGCAGGGTGTAGTTCAAAGAATGGAAATGTGCTGTGTTGTCATTTAATTTGCGTCAATGGCCCGACACATTCGTCTTTGGCAGGTTTTTTTGTCCATCTAAAGATTTGGAATTGCAATTCTATGTTTATTTTCATTATGTGAAAGATAAATGCCCATCTACTTTTCCTGAATATTTGTGAAAAAGTTGATTGCATGCACTATTCCTCACAGTTTTGTATTAGTCTTCATTCCAATCTATACAAAGTCACATTAAACACTTATGTTTCAACATTTCTTCTTTCATTAGTATCATTGGTGATTTTCTCCAGAGATTTATTTTATACCCAGTAGACCATAACGCTAACAGTTTGTACATGACCATCTACAATATAAGACCTACTGATAATGAAAATCAAGCCTTCTTAGTGACTCATTTTTACTATTTTCATGGTTTTCATTGGTCTCTATGATTATACTTTGAGTAACGACCAATGAAAATCAAAGAAATAGTCAAATGGCTCATTAATGAGGCTGATTTTCAATTAGCTAGTATGTTAGCAAGTATGTCTTATACTGACAACCGTAATGATTTATATTGCTTTGAGAAGAATCCTACTCAGGTGGAGGTTATTTCGATTTTAATTCCTCCAATCTCTTAAGACATGCTACATGGTTTCAAATATTTCTGAGTGACACTTACTCCATACAAAGTGCCAGAAGTCTTGAGAACTTGTGTGCTGTTGTACGAGATCCTAGAATGAGACAAGACTTCACCATTCCTTTCAACTCATTTTGTAATGATTCTAGCAGTATCCTGTTATCACTTCTGCAAATATAGAAATACAATGTTACAAAATTATTCAAGAAATATTCTACCATTTATCTTTGACATCACAATTACAAACAAATATTGTACAGAAAACATTCTAAATCTAATAACAAACTATGTCTGCAGTTTCTCAAATATTTCAAGAATATTTACTTTCAGAGTTTATATTTTTTGTGGAAACTAAAGGGATGATGCAGGATGATAGAGAGGTTAGTGACTCAGTCTCCAATCAACTCGCATGAACTAGGTTGTGATTTTCTGCAGGAGTTGACTGTATTATTGTAGTAATAATAATACCCATAACCAATCAGGGTTGTAGGGTTTCACATTGAAGACATCAGCACAAGAAGTTCCCCAAGCACTTCTTGTCGGCAGCCATACAGATGAATGTAGAAAAATAATACACAAACCATTCCTAAATGCTGTCACTCCTATATGTTTTTCAGCCTCTTCTTCCACCTTCAACTATTTACAAATCAGTCCAAATTTAACCAACAAGCAGTTATTCAGTTTCTTTCAGCCGCAGGGTGTCACCAACCGACATTCATCAGAGAATGCAGATGGTGTATGGTGGAGAATGTGTTTGAAGATGGTTTTTTTCAAAGACACTGTTTGAAAACAGTGAAGGATTGGGCAAGAATGTTTCTGAAAAGATGACAGGTAGGTAACAAATGATCTTCCATGACCGGATCAGGTACCTGTTGTATCAAAGGAAGCCCTCACCAGGATAGATGCAGCTTTAAGTGTTGACTGTCACCAGAGTTTGCGTACAATAGCTAATAAATTCTTTTGTGACATGCAGGCAGTATTTTCATGCAACAGAATTACACTGCATAACTGGTCACTTATTCTGGATGGCTGTATGCAGCTTTTATCTAGTGTTGTTGTAGCCAATAGAATTGATGTTCACACTTGGCCTCTTTAAAGTCCACCAACAAGAATCCTTCTTGGTCAAAAATGGAAGCATAACCTTTCGTGCAGAAATTTGCAATTTGAATTTTTGGCTCTCTTTGTTGATCCAGGATGTTTCCATTGCATGTTGGCTGCTTTTCTACATGGCTCGAAGTGGTGATACCATAATTCATCATATGCCACTATTCGTGACAGAAATTAATCATCTTTAGCATGGTAACTCTGCAAATGATTCAAATTCCACCCCATTCATTTTTCCTTATAATGACAGTGGTTATTTTTTGCTGTGTTTGTCATATTTACTGTTTTTACACAACCCACTATTCATTCTGGATTTATGCTATTTTGCTCTTGCATTGTATCTACTCTGCACAATTACATTGTATCTTTCATGTCAGCATCTGATTTCAATACTGCTAAGTCTAAATTGATACTTCTTGGTGATTTCTTAAATCTCTTTATTTTTATACAAAAATGTCCTAATTAACCAATAAATCTGTTACATATATTTAACTTTCAGCTAACTACTGGCTCCCACCCTTGCCATTTTGTTTTTGTTTGTTTACTGCTGCTGGCGCCGCTCTGGCCTCTCCCTATTCAGCGAACTGAAAATGCACAAACTTTAATGTCATGTGACCAGAATCTGTGAATCAAAGTTTGGAGAAGTATTGAACTTCCATTACCAGTTTCATTACATATTGAAAGAAAACTGTTGAACTAAATTAATTGTAAATATCAGGAGATATCTGTCCATTTTGGAATCAATAGGCATGGCGGATCACAATGTCCATCAATATGTATAGGTCTAATTGACGTAAAATCATTATGAATTGTGATTCAGATAGTAAAGTATTCATGGTAATTATGTAGAACTTCAAATTAGAAATGTTAATGAGTTGTGTCATTATGAAAAGCAATGTGACAAGTATAGAGCAAATCTTTTCACTGGATTTGACAAGACTCTGTATAACTTTTGGAAACAATTTATTCAGTTACGGTAAAAGGCAATCTTCTTTTTTTGGCCACTTCATGAGACAGGCAGGTTTAGAGAACATAGTCACAACAGGCAAAATTGAAGACAACAAAGACAGAGGGCAACAACGTGAGAAAATATTAGACAGTTTGACAGCCTGGCACGGCAAGGAAACAACAACAACCTTGATATATAGTACTGTGGACAGAGAGCTGTGGAAAGCCATGACCAACCGGCATGGCACCTGATGATGGTGATGACGGTAAGTTACTTTTTTATTTATTTCTCCAGCAAAATTATGTTAGTTTGGTTATTATATTGCATAAAGACAATAGATTTATGTGTTTAAACATATGTAATCAGGGTTGCCATATCAGAAATAATTGTTACATAATTATTCAATAATTTTTTTAAAACATTTTTCACCTCCTATCCCAACCTCTCGTGCCTCTTGTATCACATACACACTTCCACCAATATATGGAGTATTCAAGTCTTTATTTAAATGTACACAAATTATTTCAAAATTTCTAAGAACAAAAAAGTTATTGCATTTTCCAAACAGTAACATCCATGCTTGTATATTTTGTATTTTGCGAAAAAACATCTTCACCACTTACATCTACCATATAACACACACACACACACACAAATTATACACATATTTGCAGTATGCAATCCTTTATTTAACTGTGAACAAATTATTTACAAATCTATAAAGACAAAAAAGTTATTTTCCAAACACTAAACAAAACATAACATAATTTTTTTTTAAAGAATCAGTGGCAGGGAAAAGATTGTGTAATTTTCATGCAGTGTGCTAAAGATTAAACCAATAAACCTAAAAGTACATAACAACTAATAAATGCATGTACTAGTATTAAACTACAACCTAACAACCTTCAAAATAATACACATCAATAACAATAAGTACTCACTTATTTTCAGGGTCATTCATCTGTACTGCCATTATCCAGATAAGAATGTCCAGGGTCATATTCTGTAAGTGTTCCATACTGACCCTAAGGATACCTACATCTGTTTTGGAAGATGCTAATAGCTTGATCAATCGTTTGTGGAAGCCACTGTCGTGAATCATGCTGTTATGGTGGAGTTTCTCCGAGTGGACATTGGTTTTTTTGAACACACGAATTGTAGCGGAGAGTTCCTGTAACCAGTCGCAACCTTTCAGATCAGACAGTTTCTGTTTCTCTGAGGCAGAGCTCTTCTCTGCACCTGCTTGCGCAACACTGTCAAACAGTCCTTTTATGTTCTTGTGCTTGCTGTCTGCATGCATGTTCTTGTAAATTGTGCTGAGTGTTTTCTTCTTAGATTTTAACTGCAGAGAAATTTTACTACATTGTCACACAGAAAACAAGATCTAGTAAATTTAATCAGTGAGTCAGTTATTAAGTTAGTTAGTAGTCAGATCATCATCACTGCATACATGACATGTCCACAGGTACCTCAATCTCCCCTTTAGTATATCCATAAATTATAAGATGATTTACAGTTTCAGTTTTCTGTTTCCAGTTGGTTGATGAATATTCTACGCTGACAAAAATATAATCATTTTTTGTGATGTCACATTTCTCTTCCTCGTTCACAGTTGAACATGTTTACACAGCAAATCTGGTTTTCTTGATAAATGCTACTGTATTTGAAAGCTCTTCAAGGCTTCCAAACAGCTTTCTGTGTGTGTCTGTCTCTATAGATGTCTGTCTCTGTGGATCAGTGCTTCAGCCTCAACTGGTTTAGTGTAATGCAGTCTTGCAGAATATGTTCAGTGGTCTGTGCTGCCTGCCTACACTAACACGGTCGGTGATTAAACCAGTCTCAGTATTTTTAGCAATAGTTGTTTTTTGGGTAGTCGACTTTTTTAATAGCTTTGATGGGGGTCCTCTTTTTCTGATAGGTGATTTCTTAGTCTTTTTGTTCCTATGTTGCTCAGTTTTTGTGACTATATCTGTCTTTTCATTTCCTGGTATGCCAGTATATACAGATGGGTCAGTTGAGAGACACATCAGGAATGCCTGTGCCTTCACAGCTCAAAGGTGGGGGAAGACCATCAGAGAGGAATGTGCTTCTTCTTTATGGTTATGTTTTTACATCTTCTGCTAATGGAACTTTTCTCACATCATTACACACCTCTATGAGTTTGGACTTTTCTCACATCATTACACGACTTTTCTCACATCATTACACACCTCTATGAGTTTGGACTTTTCTCACATCATTACACACCTATGAGTTTGGACTTTTCTCACATCATTACACACCTCCATGAGTTTGGACTTTTCTCACATCATTACAAACCTCCATGAGTTTGGACTTTCTCACATCATTACACACCTCTATGAATTTGGGAATTTTCTGGGTAAGAAATAAAGCTCTTGAGAAATCATCCTCCACTTCCCAAAAATTGCACAAAAAGATACAAGAGTTCTCTGCATGATCACTCTCTATATGTCAAAATAATATCTCTTCTGGTGGTTTTTGTTTTTTTGTGTTTTAGTATCTGGGAGATTGAAAATGTTACATTTTTTAAACGTTCTAGGTAATGTGAAATGTCTGCTGTTAACGGTGATTACAGATCTTGCTAATGTGAAATTTCTGCTGTTAAAAGTGATTACAGATCTTGCTAATGTGAAATGTCTGCTGTTAAAGGTGATCACAGCTTCCAGTCCCTAATGATGTTTCACATGTTGAATGAAGTCATCAGACCATACATTTCAGGACTGCTTTGGCAAACAAGTTTAAAATATCTAACATGACCAAGGGATGTTGGTAGCATATTCTATTCAGGATGTAGCTATCAACCCATAATTTTTTGGATGTAATCATTTTCTAGGCAATATAAATATGTTCAGTAGGTTTCCATTGCTTTCAGAACGGTTCAGATGCACAAATGCCTGCAGTGGGGTTTAAACATGGTTCCTTGGCCATCCACAATGCTCTCTGTACTACTCCATCATGGAGTCGCACCGTGTAGAGAAGTTATACTGCAGCATGACCATGTAGCAATAATCTGTTCTCAAACTACTGCTTGTTAGAAGGGTTTATTTACTACAGACAATAAAATGTGCTGCTTTATGATTTTCAGTTTGGTTGCGTTGTCCACAGTTTTCGGCCTGATACATTACATTTTAGTGGGTATATTTAAATTGTTAATCCAGTTCTGGTTTGCATCACATAGCTCCCAAAGTGATTATTAATGTTATAATTTCCCTTGGCAATGTTTTATATTTATCAATTATTAATTTAGCTATTACATTTTTTAGGGTTAAGCATAGGATTTGGGTTAGGAGAGGTTTTGTTTTACATAACTAACCCTAACCCTACATAAATTTATATTAATAATAAATGATGAACATAAACTGACAAACATTGCCAAGGGAGATAATCGCCTCAGGAGTATGCATTC
This sequence comes from Meghimatium bilineatum, assembly GCA_034231615.1. Lineage (NCBI taxonomy): Eukaryota > Metazoa > Mollusca > Gastropoda > Stylommatophora > Philomycidae > Meghimatium > Meghimatium bilineatum. The sequence goes on from CM067313.1 coordinate 43,413,727, forward strand.
CAAACAAGAATCTTAATCATTTACAAAATATGTCCTTCAAACCTTTTATAAGGTCTCAAGACCTTCAATTCCTAAAGTTATGTCAGATTATCAACCCTTCAACATTCAAACTTTGACCGATGACAAGTTCTTTAAGACCTTCACACCTGTGCAACAAATGGGGCCAAACTTCTATTCAAGGTGCAAAGCGTTGGGCCACTGTCTTCTTTCCATGCATGTCAAGGGAGATGACTAAGTAAAGTTGGTGTATAGACTGACAACCTGCCACATGTGAAAGAGTCATTGTCATAGCATGTCTTCCCCTAATTTCTTACTGTTGTTTTCTGTCAAATAGTCCCAATAGATGATGGAGATATTCAGGCCAGTGAACATTATGCCTTTGTTTTTGTTTTTTTACATACTCCTAGGTTGCAGGGAAGGCTAGGTGTGCCACCACTACAGATGGGTCAACAGATCTGACAGAAGAATTATGAACTAATTGACTGCGACATATATGATACACTCCTGGCAAGATGTGGTAATCCTGGGATACTCCACACTGAAATGTCTCCCTTCATGGACTAAACATGCATCTTAACTCCCCCCCCCCCTACCACCATCCCTTTTATACAACCATGAACTTGATTGTCACATCAGTTACTCAACTGAGGAGGATCTATGCTTTTCTCAGAAAGGCTATGTCAGAAAGAGATACCTGCTCAAAGCTGAAGGGATTATTTCATACTCATCCTCATTGCCATCATAAGACCTTCAACTCTTACAAGTTCTGACAAGCTTTGATCCCACAACATATACTGTCAAACCTTTCAACACTCAAGCATTCAAGTCGTGGCACATTTTATAAGACATTCAACTCTTACAAGTTCTGACAAGCTTTGATCCCACAACATATACTGTCAAACCTTTCAACACTCAAGCATTCAAGTCGTGGCACATTTTATAAGACATTCAACTCTTACAAGTTCTGACAAACTTTCATCCCATGATATATACTGTCAAACCTTTCAACACTCAAGCTATGACACATTATATAAGACATTCTTCTTCTTCAGATTTAATTCTCAAACTCCCGCTGTTTCTCTCATGTATAGCAGGACAATGGTCCTACTAGATTTCCAGCAGAATGTAGTTTAGAGAATGGAAATGCATTGCTTCACCATTTAATTTGCACAAATGGCCCAACACATCCATATTTGGTGGTATAAGACATTCAACTCTAACAAGATGACAAATTTTCATCCCATAACATATACTGTCAAACCTTAAACACTCAAAACACTGACAATTTATTTCTATAAGACCAGTTATTTAAAAAAACTTGAATTCACTTACCAATTTATCCATGTGTACCATCACACTGCGATCAGAGTCTGCCTGGTCTTTGTTGTGAACTGGCTCAGACATCGCACTGTTTTCAAAACCTTTAATGTGCAAAAGCAAAGACCTGAGTTTGCAGCTGAATAACTGAGGACTAGCCAGGGTAATGAGTCCACCTGAGCCTGTTAAGTCCAAACAGTTGGATAACTTAATGGGGCCACAGAGGATCTCTGCATTATGGGCTTCCAGAAACATTGGATCTACAACATTATTGATTGCCTCAACATTACTGTTTACAGCTCCGGAAGATGTCTTTCTGGAGTTTGCAGCGAGTCCAGTTGATACTGGACTTTGCTGTGAGAAATCTGAATTTCCACAGCTGCTTGCAGGGCAAAATATGGAGCTGATATTCTGTTTAAGGAGTGTTACCTGCCCAGAGAGAATCAGAAAATTAGAACATATTATCCCAGTTACATTTTACTTCAACTTACGGTATAATCTTTGTCACTCACTAAAGGGGACCACCCTTCCCTTGTGTGATTAGTTCCTTTCTGAAATTGCAAGACCCATAACACTTACTTATTCCAACTGAGAAAATCAGATTCCCATTTTTTCACTGGGCAGAGAAATTGATAATGTTTGAATCCCTAAGGATTGTATGAATAAATATAACATATTATCCACCTGGAATTTTTGCATTATTTTTAACCGAGGTGTTTTTGACGTAACTCATGTACCAAAATAATGGTCCTACTAGAGTTTTCCAGTAGGATGTAGTCCAAAGACCGGATATGCATTGTGTCTACATTTTATTTGTACCAATGACTTGAAACATCAGACTTCTGCCTTACTGGATTCTTCTTCTTCTTCGGCGTTCATACTCAAAACTCCCGCTGGATCTCTAGCAGGGCAATGGTCCTACTAGATTTCCAGCAGAACGTAGTCCAGAGAATGGAAATGCGTTGTGTCGCCGTTTTATTTGCACCAATGGCCTGACACATTCGTCTTCAGCGAGTTACTGGATTCAATTCTAATGTTAATTCAAATGTTTCATACAACTACACCTTTTTCAAGTACACCAGAATAAATCAGCATATTAAGTTTTAAGGTTTCCCTATAGTTAGACAATATTCTAACATTCCATCCTTTAGAGAATTTCTGTTCTCTGTCTCTAACTTTGGTGCCAAGGTCTTATTTGTTTGCCATTTCTAAGAATCCGGTGAGTCTGTGAAATTTAATTCTCCTCTTTTTATTTTAGCTAGCATTTGTTATCTGTTACCTTTTTATGTCTCCCAGTAATATTTCTTTAAGCTCCATGAATGTCAAGTTATTTCTCACACTTCTGCTGCAGCAAAAATATTTATATTTTTTGGTGACTATCCATGATTCATATCCATACTTTCATCAGCATCACAGCTTACGGTTTTAACCCGTAAGAGCTCCGCTGCCTGGTCAGTAGTTGACCTGATACCACCTGTCTAGCATAGCCTTTTATGCTGCACTTGCTCAGTAGCGATGGTGCCATACATATCCATAGTATGAGTCATGCTACTCTAATTCCTGGTGGCTGGGTGAATCATGGGAGTAATTTTAATTCAAATAAATGAATGACTACTATAAATATACCATAAATAAATGAACTTAAAACCTGAGTCTGCTGGTTGGCAAGTAAGTGACTCAAAAACATTTCACTATAGTAACTCTCATACTTTCATGTATACAATGCTAGGGGGAATCACAAGAGTGCTGTTCAAAACAGGTTCAAGACTGTGTACCTGTACTGTACTCTTGAAATGTGCTGGTTTGAGAATGTGTCTAATTGTACTCTTCAAAAACATAAAAATACATAGAGATACTCCAACAATAAGATCATTACCAATATCTTGGACACATAACCATAAATGATGGTAGATGTTAAACTTCTTCTTCTTCTTCTTCAGCGTTCATTCTCAAACTTCAGCTGGATTTCTCTTGTAACAGGACAATGGTCCTACAAGATTTCCAGTTGAATATAGTCCAGAGAATGGAAATGCATTGTGTTGCCGTTTTATTTGCGCCATGGCCCAACACATCTGTCTTTGGCGGTAGATGTGAAACAGAAGTAAAGGAGAACAGAAATGGCTAAAAGTACTTTAAATGGTGTGAAAAAATTTACATCTTAACAAATTACAAACTAACTAAAAATCAGAACTATAAAATGATACATTTATTCTATATTAATGTATTGCTCAAAAACATGGACATTGAATATATATTAACAAATTACAAACTAACTAAAAATTATAACTATAAAATGCTACATCTATTCTATATCTTCTTCTTCTGCGTTCGTTCTCAAACTCCTGCATATTAGCAGGATGTAGTCAGGAGAATGGAACGTGTTGTGTCATGGTTTACAGCATTGCTGCGATATCTGCGCCTTTCGGCCTGACACATCCGACTTCATCATGGCTTTGGGTCACTGACCCTATATGGGATGGGACAGCCAACTCCATCCCATGTCCTCCTTAGTCGCCTTCTATGACATGCATGGAAGGTAAACAGTGTTGCTATTCTTTGCTCCCCTTTCGGGCCCGGCAACACACGGACGATCTATTCTATATTAATGTATGGCTCAGAAACATGGACATACAACTAGAAGACAGATTTGATGCCTATGCAATGTGGATATATAGAAGAATAGTGTGTACTTTATGGAAAGAGAAGAAAACCAGCAAAGAGGTACTAACAACACTTCATATGATAAAAGAACTATTAAAGGAAAATAAAGATCAAAATAAGTATTTTGTACATATTAAAAGACATAACACCTTGTTGAAGACCTTACTTGAGGGTAGATTCGAGGATAGGCGAACAACAGGTAGGGAGAGATACAAGATGGAGAGAAACATCACAAGATGGACAGAATACAATCTAGTATAAAGCTCAACCAGAGACAGAGGAAGTTTGAAGGTCTGTTGCAGCCAACCTTCATTGCGGAGACGGAACTTGATGATGACTCTTCAAAAGAAAAAACACGTAACCTTCTGGGTTTGAAGCCCACCTCATGACCGAAGGGTCGCTGTCCTAATCACTCAAATACACATTATTCACATCCGTAAAGTAATATTAATCATAAATAAATGTAACATATTGTGTTGTTAAAACAAACACAAAAAAGACAACAATACCTCAATATTAGGTTGTTGTGTGCAGCGTGGATATAATGAAAACTTGATGTCCACATGGCCAACAGTACATGGCTTTGGCAGTAAAATCTCAAACAAGTGTTCATCCCAAGTTTGACTAAAATGATGCAAACAAAGAAGAAGTTGATAATCAACTGACACTATTCAACATATTGTGCTTTCTCACAGTATATAGAAGTTTATCAGAGAACGAGACAGATGCTTTCTCAGAATTTAATTATAGTCTAGCCTTCTGCTTTTTTTTAGACCATCTAATGTAGGCCGTGACAAAATATGGTCCTTGTGCCAAAATCTGACTCTCTATACTATTTTTACTGGCCTGTCCCAAGCTCACAAATGAACAAATTACAGCCATGCTATGATGACCAATGATGGCCAACAGTCATGAGGAAATGATTATGTCAAATCTTTGATATTATGAGATGAACAGTGTTCTGAATGAAACAGACTTGCGAGGACAGTGTCTGCTGGGACCCTTGGATGTATGTTTAGGGATGTGGCAAAAGCTTTTAATTTGCCAGAAGAAAGTATTTGATATTCAAGATTTTTTTTTAATATTCTTTTGGCTAGCAGCGATAAATATTATGAGCTTTGGAAATCCAAGCGACTTCTAAAAAATTTTAAGATCAATCGGCTGGTAGGTGTTTACCTATCACAGGCAAATAACCTTGAATTTGACATGATGACCAAAATATGTCATAATCATCAGGTGCTGTCTCCATAACAAAGGTTGGTTGCAACAGACCTCCAACATCCTCTGTCTCTTGCTTCGATGGTGCACTCTGCTAAACTGTAGCCTGTCCATCTCATGACGTTTTTGTCCCACTTGTATTTCTGCCTACCTTTTGCTCACCTCCCCTCTACCCTCAAGTAAGGTCTTCAATAAGGTATCATGTCTTATAATGTCCAAAATACTTTATTTATTTGATCTTTATTTCCTTTAATAGTTCTTTTTTCATAACTAAAATTGAATTTTCAAAATTGGATGTAACAAATGGTCATCATCACTTGTGATGGACGAACAACACAACACACACAGTTCTTTTTTCATACAAAGTCTTGTTAGAACCTCTTTATTCATTTTCTTCTCTTTCAATGTAGCAGGACCATGGTGCTGCTACAAGAGAGATCCAGCGGGAGTTTGAGAAAGAACACTGAAGAAGAATAAGAACATATCCAGTATAGGATATTATTTTGAACTATTATTCAGTTTTTATACCTCAAACATACTGAGACAATTTAGTTTTCACACCACTATCATAAACATCAATTTAGTTTTCACACCACTATCATAAACATCAATTTAGTTTTCACACCACTATCATAAACATCAATTTAGTTTTCACACCACTATCATAAACATCAATTTAGTTTTCACACCACTATCATAAACATCAATTTAGTTTTCACACCACTATCATAAACATCAATTTAGTTTTCACACCACTATCATAAACATCAATTTAGTTTTCACACCACTATCATAAACATCAATTTAGTTTTCACACCACTATCATAAACATCAATTTAGTTTTCACACCACTATCATAAACATTGTTGAATAACTTTACAGAAATGCAAACATTTGTCTTATCAAATAATACAATTGGAGAGCTCTTTAAAACAAATATGGGTGTTCAGCAAGGATGCATAATGTCTCCAGTACTTTTCAACATATACCTAGAACACATAATGCAGGAGACCCTTCAGGATTACATCACATCTATATTGATCGGTGGTCATCTGATCTGCAATTTGCACTTCATTGAAAAATATGGATCTTATAGCTGAGTCAGAACAAAAACTACAAGAGTTAACAGCAAGTTGGAAACAATTTACAAGCAAGTATGAAATGGAAATCAACACTGAAAAGAGTAAGATCTTGGTTAACAGCAAAGACAAAGGTATAGACTAACATTATAATGAATGAGCAGAAGCATGCCATGATGAATACTTTCAAATACCTCAGATCCTGCATATGCAGTGATACACACCAGAAATGACTGGAAATGGTTTCATCTATTACGTCAAGGCTAAATTTAATTTGGAAAAGCAACATCAGTGTTAGTGAAACTCAAACACTTATAACTGATTAGAGCTTTCTATTGTATTGTATGGTTGTGAGAGCTTTAAACTCACTGCATATATAGAGAAATGGTTACAAGCCTTCAAATATAAATGTTCCAGACAAATTCTGCGCATCTCCTATAGAGAAAATAAGATGTACGTAAGAAATAAAGAGATGTATACAAGTCCGCAAGAACCATTACTTTCAATAATAAAACAATGAAAATTTACATGGTTTGGACATGTATTCCAACATGATTCTTTGTCAAAAACAATACTATGGGGGAAAGTCAAAGGCTTACATCCCTGACAGCTATGGGCTTATGAATTTGGAAGCCACATTTATACTTTCAGTAGAACACCTGACATAGAACAAAACAAGTTCACAAACACATGCATATATCACACAAAATCATTGGATCAAAGGGCATGATGCCATGGATTGCTGTATAATCAATCAACCAACCACATGTTTAGTAGCATGTCCAGTGACAGTACACCAGTGTTTAAACTATTCCACTTACCCAGCATCAGAGGTTAGTTTCCAAGTTCGAGTATGCTGCGTTGATTCCCCTTGTTGTTGCAGATGCTGTGGGTGTCTCCTCTGCTGCTGTTCTTGCTGTATCTCTGACCAGCAGGGTGGCACAACTGCTGTAAACCGTGGCATGAGGTTTTCAAACTGAATAATGCTATGCAGATGAGTTAACCTTTCTGCACTCAGTGGCTGGTTTGTAAGAAGGTCAGATCCTTTGTTCAAAAGACAAACAAATATATTACTGCTTTATTATAGTAAAATTCTGATCCCACATGAATAGATGGGAAATAATTTGTAGAAAAATTAAGATTCAAAGCATCATTTTTTTAAGTAAACATATTTTTGGGAATCACAGCTATACAATGTTTAGTAAGTGGTTCATGGTTCAATTCCCAGCTGGAATTCTTTTTGTTACCACAGATGGCTCTCTCCAAGTCAATATACATTTGTTTGTGTTTGCAGTAATGAGAAAGCAGATAGGTTTACAATAAATGCACCTTAAGTCTGCAAATTAAATATAAAATGGCGCGATAGTTGTGTTATTTCTGTTTGCTGATAATGAAAGTTTTAGAGAGGAGATGGGTGACATTGATAACATACTAACATAATTATATAATAATAATATTAACATGCTGAATAATATGCTACCATTGGAGTATCTGCATAATACAGATCCTTTTTTTTGTTATCTCCATGGTGGCACCCCCTAACACTCTGACGGGTTATAGGTATTACTACTTATTATACTATTATTATAATTTATCTATCTATAATCTCATAACCTGTAAGGGTTGTAGGAGTACCACATTAGATGCATCAACACACAGAATCCTTCAATGATTTCTATCTTTAGGTGAGAAAGGAAAAAAGAAAAATCTTATCTTGTCAAGTTGTTGATGTCCGCAATGCTTTTATTTGTCCTCCTCTGTTTCTTCCATCTTCAATAGTTCCCTGCAGTATTTTTTTGACAAAGAATCATGTCGTCATACCATGATGCAGGTTCTCATCACTTCATACCAATGGCCAAATGGATAGAACACTGGTCTCAGAACTATGAGATCACAGATTCAAGCCATGTTGGGGACCTGTGTTTACATTTCATGGGTATAATAAAATTCTTCCTGTATACATTGTGGTGTATACAATGTGTATACAATAGCACATCAGCTTTTATTTCCTCTGCCTATAAAAGCCTCCTCCCTGCACTCCTTAACACATGCAGCAATGACATTTTTTATAATGGAAAATATTGCAGATGCTTGTTGACCACTTGATAGATGAGAGCTAGGCAAGTGAATACACTAACCATGTGATTGAAGGAATTTATACTCAAACATTGAACAAGTAGTACTAGGCATAAAGAGGCCAAATAAGAAATATGTTTAGCCAGTGTCACTAGAACCCTCAGCATTCAAATCCCAGGACATCTGCTGATAGAGATTAAGCACTTATGAGCTCAGTTCAAATATGAATTGTCATACCTGGATGGTCTACTAAATCCTCATCCATTTTTGCTCGTTTGCAAGCAGAACCTTCTGCATTGGCCTCTGTATTATCTCCAACATCAAGGTTGTTGAAAGATACTTGCTTGTCACTCACGGCTTTTAAATCAAAGAACTGAAGTTTACCTTTGTCAGTGCAGGCACAGAGGCGCTCAATACCTGTAATGTAATGTTATCACATAATTAAGCACTGATGCAAAAGTAAACATGATAATATTGATAATCAAATGATAATATTGTAGATGTATCTACTTTTCATCAATCATGAAAATCGAGTTTAAGATGGCGATTCATAATGAGATGTTTTTAAAAAAAGAAGCGAACAGAACAAGAAGAAATGAGAACAATGAAGAGATGTGTTGAAGAGACTGATGTCCTACCTGAACAGTATGTGGCACACAGGTATTTTTCATTAAGTCCAGCACTGAGCTCGGCAACACAGGTCAATTTAGTAAGGGACAAAACTCTTATTGTACCACAAGCAGTAGTTGCAACAATATGACCACTAACATAAATAGAATCTGGTCCTCTGTTTTCTCTCATCTGGCTCCTTCCTGACAACTCTTCTACCTAAAAAGTGAAATAGAAAAATAGATTTTAGTAATTATAACTAGTTAGTTAGTTAACAGATTGTCATCATTGCACACAGTACACATCCATAGGGGCTCCAATTTCCCCCTGAGTATATCAGAAACTACACTACGACTGAGTTCCAATTCTCTGTTAGTTGACAAACATTCTTAGTTCTCCATAATAATGTTCATTTCTGGCCGTGCCACATTTCAAGCCCAGATCCTTTATTCTGAATTAAAACTAAAAGGTGGAAATTGTTTTCTCTTTTTAAAACAGAGATGGACAACCTTTATCATTTGGTGGGTCGAGCTTTTTTGTGTGGATTGAGATCAGCAAGTATTTTATTTCAGATCCTTGGAGTTTCAAGTATTATTTTCTATGCTCAGTGTTTATAGTGCTTTCAAATCTGCCTGGCAGGCCAATAAAAAAATGGCTTGGCTGGTTTGATTTGGACAATAGGCCATATTTTGCCCAACTGTGATTTAAAAGAACTGCTAGACTTCCAGGGCACCTGCAGTCATCCACTGATTATAATTTATGGACAGAAGAGGCACACTACATTATCTTAATGAGGAAACAAGCAATGAAGATTTAAGTCAAATAAGTTTGATTTAAAAAGAAATGCTAGTTTGAGCATACCTGCGTCCATCCACTAATTAATCATTTATAGATTATCATGATGATGATCAACTAATCTCTTTAGCTGTGAGCAGGTAGCTCTTGACAGTCCATGGTCTTTCTGAGAAAACCATAGGACCACCTTAGTTGAGTAATGAGATGAGACCTGAACTTTTTTATGTCTCAAAGTCATGGTTTGGGGGGGGGGGGGGGGAAGAGAGTATATGGGTACAAGTTTAGTCCCTGAAGGTAGACAATCCATTATGGTGCATGCCCTATAACAGACATCCAGGCAGGGACTGTGCCGGGCGCCCCAAAAGGGTTCAATGTCAGCTACTGGAGGCTCTTCTCAATTGCCCCAGAAGCCAGGAGGCATGAGAATAGACAAACTAGCAAAAATAATGACCACTAAAAACAATGCACTGGAATGCTGAAGGTGTCAACAACAAAAAAGTGGAACCCGAAAACATTTCGAATGAAGAGCTAGTAAACATATGCTTTTTGTAAGAAAGCCATCTCAACAAGGGTCAGTCAGTTAGTCAGTCCCTCTTTTGCCAAGTTTGGCACATAGGGGGGATGTCATAGTTCTCCATGCTTGTTTGTCAGTTGCCAAAGATAGCAGGTCTTGTACATTTTAATTCATTCATTCAACAAGGGTACAGCTTTCAAAATAAGAGACTTCCAATGCTATCAATCAGATTGAAAAGACAAGTGAAAAGAGGTGGAATACTTACACTTGTTAAGAACAGTATCGGTGCACACCAGTTAGAAACATATATGGTGCACACCAGTTAGAAACATATATGGTGCACACCAGTTAGAAACATATATGGAAGGTGTAGATACTCCATCTCAAGACAGAAAGTATATAATTCTACCTTCTCAACTACTACTGTCCGAATAACCACCCTTTAGCACTTAGACACAATTCAATGAAAGGAAAGCTGATTGTCTGTGGAGACTTCCAAGCCACTCAGAATTGGGGACTATGATTACATGGACAGGAGAGGTGAGGAACTAGAAAACTGGCAGGATGAACAGAACTTATCCTGATCAACCAACCAACCAACCTATCCTCCCCCCAACCTTCTGCTCCAGATCATGCCATATGTCCTCTACACAAGATTTTGCATTCCACTCGCCAAATTTGTAGAGAAACATCAATAGTGTTGTTAAAAAACAGCTTGGAGGCAGCGACCACCAGCTGGTCTTTCCGATTTTAATTAGAAAATTAATATATTAAAGAAAGCAGCACTCTCTCTAAGTAGGATTTTTCTCTACAAGAGTGCAAGCTGGACAATGTACAGACACTACACCAGTGTACTAGCCATAGACCTATCTACAGACAATGACATCATTACGGTAGTCAATGAATTCTATAGATGTATATTACAGGCTGCCCAGTACAACACTAAAAAACCTTATTGCACGGCTACATTTTCCATTCTAAACATTGGTGTTTTGGCTTCACCAATTCTACACCACTTATCTTCCATTGATTTTATGTAAATTAGGTAACTAGGGACGCTCTTAATTTTGAAAAAATAGAAGTATTTGGGGAAACTTGAGGGTATACTGATAAAGCCCAATGTCTAACACTGAAAGCCACAATAGAAGTGTTTAGAATTTTGCAGACAAATAGCCGAGGTAATGCTTAAGTAATTTTAATTGTTAGAACGATTATATAAAAAACTATAAATGTGCGCCTGCCATGCGTCAGTTCTCATTTCTATTACATAACTATAGAAGAGGGAAAGAAAGAGGGAGAGAAATATTCGAAATAAGAGTAATGTTTAACCTTTAAGACGCTCTTGTACACACTTGTTGAAAAAAATTTTAATGCCGCCTATCACCACTGTCGACTGAATTCATTCAATGATACATCGTGTTAAATAGACACACCACAGCCTGATTGGTCAATGCACATACTCGAGAAACATGTACAATTGAAGTCGGTACATTTCAACATCCATCATGATCATTTTGAATATGTCTATGTAGCAGTTACACGTTGTAAACCAATTAATCTGACCACATCTGCACACCCGTATGTGCCATGAAGGTGAATCAGGGTTAAAGGCTGTTGTTTCATCGTATTTTGAATAAAATAACATTGAATCGTGGCTTGAATCATGAATTCTTGGTTTATTTAGTTTCACAGCAGTGAATATACAGAATGCTGTGTTGATTTGGGGACTTGTAGAGGTTTGATATCGAATATGTTGAAGTGGCACCAAATATGATTGTAGGCCTAAGCTCCAAGAATGATTTTACTGCAAATCTACCTGTTTTATACAGTTCCCCTGGCAAAATTTTGATAATTTTGCAATGAAAGAACATAAATACAACAGATTTGTGTGTGATTTAGTGTACAGTGTTGCCAAACAATTCAATATGGTAAGTTATGTTTTTACTATTTATTTCCGCTTTATTTGTTATAAAAAATGTTTTTTGTGAAAAACGTCTTTACCACTTTCTCATTCGTTTGGTATCACACATACATGTACAGAAATTACACCAATATATGCAGAATTCAATTCTTTATTTAAATGTGCAAATATTATTTAAATATCTCTAACAACCATCACGTTTTCAAAACAGCCACCAACAATAATGCAAATTCTGAAAACAGAATCCGGCGGCAGGGGGAAGGTTGTTTTTTTTAAATCCAGCTTGCTAAAGGTCAAACTGTTTGAAGTTTAATGATAAAATAGAGATAATGACAACACACAAATATATAACAATTATAGAATGAAGCTATTACAGATTTTATTTTATCTCTAGTGTATATTTATATCGAGTTTTACTAATATACCAGATTCAAATTCAACTGCAGACAACTGTGTATTTGGACAGTTCAGGGCATAATAGCAACATACTGAACCTAATATATTGCCAGATATTCACGACAGCTAGAAACTTGCTTACTTGATCCTACATCTTAAATAAGATATACCACAATTTTTAAATGTGTTCACACCAGGGTCTGAAAGGGGAACAATGACTGGCAACACAGTGTAACTTTCATGCATGTCTCAATGGGCAGCTAACATAACTAGCAACTGTGGGGTGGTGTTGGCTGTCCAATCCTATATAATGTCAATCTGACCCAGAAGCCATGGTGATATGTCAGGACGAAAGGAACAGATATTACAGAGAAAATATCTTCTGGCATAAGAAACAAGACTGATGAGTTGAAATTTGTAATGAACACACAATTGCTACACAATCTATCGAACTGTAATATTATATGTTTCATTTGTTTAAAAAAATGAAGCTTAAGTCATTGCAGTATTATGGATTGTGTCATTTCTGTAATAATGTCTATAGTATACTTGCTTATGTAGTTTTGTGTGAAAGATTATATGTTTGAGAGGTTAGTGCCAAAGTCGGATGTGTCTGGCCATTGTGGCACATTATATGGTGACATGACGGATTTCCATTCTCTGGACTACATCCTGCTGAAAATCTAAAACGAACATCCAACTACAAGAGAGATCTGATGGAAGTTTGAGAACAAACGCACAAAATTACGTTTGAGATTGAGATTATGATTCGCAGTATTGTGGGGTGATGTAGGATACTATAATTATACATTTTCAAAGACAGGCTGCATTGCATCATGGTTTACATCTTTGCTATAATATATGTGTCTTTCGGCCTGAAATCATATGTCGCAAGGGCCAGAGTTGTGCCCTGATGTCGATGTCTGTTTCGATGGCATTGGACTCGAAACACCATCGAGTCGAGTGGCTGCTGGAACAGAGGGCAGAGCACTTATGGGAATGCACCACGTCCTGGGAGGCCAGTTTCCTAATCAACAATCAAGAAAAAGGGATTATTTCATGATCATGTCCTGGAGTGTGGAGGTGATACAGAGAGAACGATACATACTTCTATCTGCAGTTTCTCTTCTTATTCAGTTAAAGACTTTGCCCTTCAATATCTTCTTCTTCTTGTGGTCCATGTCGTGTGGCTATATCATGTCTTTCCATGGCCTTCTATTTCGTGTACTGTCAAAATTTCCAATACCAATGTTCTTCCATGCCATAATGCTGGGTTGTCAAGCATCTTCTCTCTTGCTCTCCAATTGTTACAATGTGTTCCATCTTTTTTCATGAGGTGTCCAAAACATATGACTTATCTCTTTCTGATGCAGGTAAGCAGCTTTCTTTTTTAATTAACTTCCTTCAAGATACCTTCATTGTGCTTTTTATCTGTCTATGGCTTTCTCAACAATCTTCTATAAAACAACGACTTGCTTCAGACTGATCCCATCTACTTTGGTGTTACATTCTGGAGGACATTTATTCTTTGATATTACCATTACTTCAGTTTTTCTGCTATTCAGATTAAAACCTTGTCAATTATCTACTATGCTGCTAATGTTTACAATAATACATTCATAATCTAACAAACATTTCTATCATAAAATACTAAATGCTAAGGGACAAACAGAATGCAACTACAAAATCGAATGGAAAAATGAAAATGAACAAACAAAATGGAGCCACAAAATCAATTGGAAAATAAAGGTTGATTTTTTTTTTGTAAAACAATATTATTTTAAACAAAATTTTGTTTTAGTCTTGGGATCACTCAATTTAAGAAAAAAACAAAAGGTAAAGAAAAAAACAATATGACAGTGAGTGTTAGTGATTAGAGATTGAAAGCATGACAACCTACCTGATCTTCAACCTCCATTGGCAGCAAGAAAGTGCTGGTGATAACATCCCTGGGAGAGCTAACTGCGTATGTCACCAAAGGTTCATCATCCAAAACAATCCGGTTATTTTCACTCCTCAAGCGAAATACTAAAATACCACCTCCACAGTAACTATCCGCAGAAGCGCTGCCCCTGTTCGTGGTATATGTGTCTGTTTCTTCGCATGAAAATTCAGAAACTGAATTCTCAAGGTAATTGGCTTCTTTGGTGGACAGGATCACAATCACATGCTGTTTGTCTAAGGAAGGCAAAATAGACTGGACTTCTATATGCTCTTTTTGAAATAGGCAAGGGAGTTCAACGCACTGAATCACGTTACCTGAGATTTTCGAGGCCTCCTTTTTCAGAGTGCCATTTGCATTGGCAATATTGATGAAAGAATTGGCACTAGAATCACTGGAACTGGTGGTGTATGAAGATAAACTTTGCAATTTCACAGAAGCTGAGGACTCTGCATCAGCAAATGTGAACGGTTTCAATGGAGAATATGGTTCTGCAACTGAGGAGTCTAAACTATCACAGGCATCACTAGGTCCGTTAGGAATATTAGATTTACTCAAATCTTTTATATGTTTTGACTCATTTGAGTGGCTGACTAAAGTGCTTGTAAACGGGCTGGAATTTTTTAGAGGAGCTGGAGTAAAACCCATGTACTGACAGTCTTGATCTTCCCATGGAGCCCAATCGTCAACATCATTAGTGAGAGCACTTGGAGAGGCCACCAAGTCATCTTTACTGGTTGATGGCTTAACTAATTGAGGTGATGATGGCATTTTTCTTTTGCTTGGGCTCGTATGACTTGAAGTGCGAACTTCTTCAACTAATGACACAACAATAATATACGGAACAAACCGACTTTCTGGCATAACAAAGTAAGAAGTGTCTGAATAATGCCCATCTATGAGCCTTGATATAGAAGGCTCACTGCTCACCGCCTCATTTACTTCATTCATAAGCTGCACTGTTAAATTACTGGTTCTACAGCTGCCACCTGTGAAGCAATGAGGATTTGATTCTTCAGGTCGCTGCGATTTGGTTCGTCGAAGAGTGACTCCACAAATTAAAGAAATTTGGGCATCGTTTACCGAGGATGGTTTAGCAGCATTTGAGGATGCCATTTCTTCTTGCCATTTTGCATTATCAGCAACACACAATGATGTCACTAATAAGTCGTCTGATGGTCGATGAGAGCCATTAGTCAACTGTTTGTCTGCAAGAAGAAAAAAACATGTTAGATATATATATAGACATGTTCTATACATCTCGTCTAACTACAAACAAAATTAGCACATTTAAACACCATTTCTAGAAGCATACCAATTTACTATCATTAATATATGTTTATGTACATATTTTTCCACAATATTGCCTAGATCATTGGGATCTGCTCTACATAATGCAGTGTCTCTCTTGCACGAGTCATGGCATGTCAGTGTCTGGTGATAGCTATCTGGTTGATCCTGCCAGTAGTCATATGCTTGTTTCAAAGGTTAAGCTATGGATAAGATAAATTAAGAACACAGTCCCACACTGTGAATGGCTCATTAAATCAATTGAGGTTCTTTGGATGACATGATTCAACTTAGTAGACTGTCAGATCTATGTGAACTTGTGTTCAGTGAGTGAGTAATGATGGTTCAATAATCCAGTAATTCACTGACTATACCTGGCTCCAAATATTGCATATTTCCCCCCTTGGAATGTAAGGGTAGTCTTAGAAGAGGGCCTTTGATAACTGGCAAAGCTCAGGTACTTGGAAACAACCCAAGTTAGGATTTATGTAGATGCTATCCATATGTTTACCAACATTTGTAGACACAAATGGCCATCTATATATCATTAGCTCCTTATCTCTCTGAGTGGGAGGCTTCTCAAAACATTGTAAAATGCTGAGATTTAGTTAGTGTATGAAATAAAGCTTGTGAGAAACCACCCTATTTCACATTAGAAAAAGGGTCTTGAATCTTTTGAAATTCCTGGAGATCAAAACATTTGTTTTAGATTTTATTATGTCCTTTTTCCTCCTTTTATTTGTTTTTCTCAAATCCAAACCAGTACTTTGTTATAGCAGAGCAATGGTCCTACTAGATTGCCAGCAGGATGTAGCAGAAATGTATTGTTTTTCCATTTTATTTGCACAAATGGTCTGACACCTCCAACTTCGGCAGTTGCACACAATATGTTCAGTTTTTTTACCATTTCCACTTAATGGTGGACCTATGTAACTATATTGCTAGTAAGTCAACCTTATAAGAGAACTGGTTCCCATACTTACTTGCTGCTCACCAACCTCAAATATAACCATGGTCAAGCATGCTTGACCTTTTTGTCACTGTCTTGCAACCCTATCGACACAGCCCCAGACACCCACTTTTTTCGCTTTATTTCATCCACCCCAATTTTTTAACATTGGGGTATTCTGTAAAGTGCTAGTTTCATTTTAGTTTTGTGAGTAATGATATACACTAGCAAAAAAAAAATCACAGTATGTGAAATGAGATGTTTGAGGAAAGCTAGAAATGTCACAAGAAGAGACTGATGGAGAAATGAAGATATCAAGCAAGAAACAAAGACTCTCACGTCAAGACTACATTGAAAGACAGTAAAACTGGTGGTTTGATCACGTCATGAGAATGGAACCAATGCAACCAGCCCTTCATGCGTGCAACAGCAGAAGATTGAGCTATAAGGCAGGAGGAAGACCAAGAACATTGATGGGTGGAAACAATCAACGAAACCTTAAAGAGATAAGTGCTGAATGCGGCCAATGCAAACCCAAATAACGAAAGACAGACAACACCAACTTTCCCTCACGGCGCTTAATAGCACAAGTGGAAATGACAACAAATAGAATAATGATATTACGAGAGAAAGTTAATAAGTAAGTTACAAACTTATGTGAAAGAATAGTTGGTATTTAAAGGTTGGGTTATGAGATTACAACATCCATTTATGTGATCAATATGTGTAGCAGATGATAGTTGCACCAGAAGTTGTACAGTAAGTAAATATTGAAAAAAATTGTATAAAAAGGGTTACGTAGGGTTATGTTGAATAATACACAGGATCAATATTTCTAACAAAAGGTCTTTATCAAGATGGGATGAACAAACACAGAATAAAAACACAAAATCAAATGATAACTACGTGCAAGCAATGTAATAGAAATTGATACCTCTGGTAAATGTCCACTATTAAATGTTCATGTTAACTTTGTCATCAAAACATTGATATTATTACAGAACAAAAATGTAAAATTTCTATTTAACCCTCTTTATATTTTTCAATATTTACCTACCATATAGTTAGTTAGTTAGTCGTTGGATCATCGTCATTGCACTCCGGACAAGTCCATAGGTGCTCAGATCCTTCCTTGAGTGTATCCGCCATTACACGTTGACTGACAGTCCCAGTACGTTGTTGATTGACCATCATTCTTTTTCGCCCACGAAAACTCTCCTTTCTAGCGACACCACATTTCAAACCAAGTTCCTTTATTCTAATCATGGAACAAGAGTCATCGTCACTTGTACAGTCATTTGTTCGTGCGTTTTCACGTAGGGCTTGTCGTCTGAACGAATGCACCACTTTCCTCTCTGATAGTCTCCCCCCACCTTTGAGCCGTGAAAGCCCAGGAACTCCTGATGTTTCTTTCAACCGACCCATCTGTATATATAATTATATCACCTTCCCTGGAATTCTCACTGATCAGAGCGAGCACCTCCGACTCGATCACTGTCGGACACCATTCCCTGCACTCTCTATTGAGTGTTATTATTCCTTCAAAGGCAGTTGGGTAATCCGAGGGTGCCAGACTCCATTCGGCACCACGTAGTACATCCTCCAATTTGCAGACACTCTGTATAACATCCTCTGCGCGCCCCATCCACGACTTTCCTCTCTTTAGTCGACTTCCTTTCACTTTGATAATTTCTGGGTGTAGAGGGTGCTCTTTATCAGCGGTTACTTTTAGGTAGTCCCGCGCCCTGCACATTTGTATTCTTTACTCCACAGTTGGGCAATCAAGTAGGTATCGCATAGCCCGAGCCGACGTATCTCTCGTGCACCCCAAAATGATTCGCATTGCTTCATTTTGGATTCTATCCAATCTTTCTGTTTGAGTTTGACTCAGTGTCAGAATTGCCAGTGCGTACTCTACCACCACCAATTCCTGATACAGCAGAAATAGCAGTCTCTGTTCGCATTGAGCAGCAGCCATAACTTTCATCGCCGCAAGACCTTTATACGCCTTTACAGTTATGTGGTCAACATGATCTTTGAAACTCAGACTTCGGTCCAACATGACCCCCAAGTACTTCATTGTGCTGGTTCTCTCAAGGACATCCCCTCTCAAAGTAACCGATGGTGTGGATGTGTTCACTATGTGATTGTTTAGGGAAAACCATGTTATCGATGCCTTTGATGGATTAACAAAAGCTCCAGAACTACTGCACCATTCTCCTATGCGATCAAGCTCCCTCTGCAAATTTTTCTCTATCTCTGCCCTGCCTATATACCAAGATGTCATCAGCATAAGACATGGTTCTCCCTGGTCCTGTAATCTGACAGCTTGTAATTTGAACTGTGTTTGAACTGTGTTTGTAATTTACCATACAGTGAATGGTTTTACCACAATCTCCCACTCATTGATAGTTGTTGTACACACATGTACTGCTCACACACGAAATAATGACTGTGCTCCAAGAGTGTACAAGGAATGAACAGCATGCAGTTGTGCAATTTTGGGAGCAAAAGGACTTTGTCAATTACATTCATTAAGGAGATAGTTTCTATTTACTCTAAGAACTGTTTATTGCGTAAAGCTGTTCATAACTGCTTAAATTTTCACAATGATGTGCATCGCTTGAGGACAAAGCGTGACCTGGTTGTCCTATCGAAATTGCAACAGAAGCAACTGTGTAGCGGGTGAAGAATATGATTCTATCTTACAGGCTGTAAACAGGGCGTCAACCGCAATCGGGTGTTCACATGGTACACCAAAAGCATAATGCGAATTGAAATTCTGGAAAGTGTGCTCACAATGGATACCCAAAGAACTGAATGACAAAAAATAATTATGATGCAGGTATTGCTGCACTAATAAATAAATAAATAGAATAGGGGTGTGAAATAGATGTAATCATTTGATTAGCCTGTAAAGATAAACATAATAGACATATGAAGAGACTAACAAATCAGTATCAAATTGAAACTGTCTGACACTTGACTAATACGAATTTATAAAGGCGGGAATCGGAGGGAACACCCATGAATGTGTCAGAAGTGCGCTGATATAATCTGCATTCATAACTTATAACCCTTGGGAATTCATGACTCTCAAGAAATAACTAATATTTAGAGTTATCCTTGTAGCTTTTGGGTCACTCTGACACTCAATGATATGGGACAGTCAACTCCACCAATCCCCCCTCCTCCCCCTATTTAGTCACCTCTTACGATGTGCTTGGCACGTAGCAGTGTTGCTGTTCATCTCTCTCCTTCAGGCCCAGGCACCACATGGTCAAATAACTTTACACAAAATGCTTTCTTTGAGCAGTGGACAGTGAGGGGGTGTTGGGTATTTGTCTCAGGCTTTCTTTCATACCCAGGTGATAAATGAAGGATATGGTCATAAATGTCAACAAATTCAAATAAATTTGGTCCAAACCTAAACAAACATTTCAAGTCCCAAAAGAGTTCAGTTAAATGAGTTTGCTTACCTTCTTTTGGCTTGTCATGTAGAGGAATCTCATGCATTTCACCATCAAAAAGTGTATTCAGCTTTTCACCCACATCTTTCCTAAAATATGACCAATTTTTAGCCTTGTTAATCATTCTTTTGTTTAAAGACATAGAGAAGTTCTGTTTTTATATTCTGTACAATGTTTCATCTTCTTCATCATTCATTTCCAAACTCCCACTAGATCTCTTGTAGCAGGACAATGGTGCTACTAGATTTCCAGCAGGATGTAGTTCAGAGAATGGAAATGCATTGTGTCACCATTTTATTTACGCCAATGACCTGACACATCATCTTCAGCATCTATAGTACATGCCAAATCAACCTTTCAAAATATGAGAAACATTCTATGCAATGGAGTAATATCAATGCATACATGAGTTTGAGTGCTAGGATGTTATATTGTGCCAATCCTTCTTTATGAAAGCGAAGCATGGACAGTAAACAAAAGTGCCCAAAATAAGCTGAAGGCAACTGAGATGTGGTTTTTAAGAAGAATGATGAAAATTCCATGGACAGCCAAGAAAACTAATGTAGAAGTTCTCAGAGATGCTGGCATAAACAACAACCTATAGCGAAAATTAGAAACAGACAATCAAGATTTTTAGAGTATGTTATGAGAAAAGTAAAACATAAATATTTTAGTAACCAACAGAACGATCCAAGAGAGAAGAGACGGAGGAAGATAAAGAGAGAAATTTCTGGAGAGATTGTCACTGCAGTACAAAAAGAAGTCACCAACTGAACTTATTAATAACACAAAAGACAAAGAGTTGTGAAGAAGCATAATCGCCTATGCCACTTGATTGATTGAAACAGAATTCCAAGTAGGATCTCGTTTTTCAGAAAATTTTGATACCAGCATACAGTGTTGGTTTGTTTTGCATGTATGTCAAAGATTGACTCACATAGAAATAGTGAAAGATAGGCCTTGGCCAAATCAAAAGCAGAGTTGTCTGGATCAGCCATTTGCAGGATCTGATTCCTCATGAAATTGATCAATATTAACATAGATCAGCTCATAGTCAGGTCTAGGATCTGGCGGTAGTGAATATTCAATTTGGCACACCATCAATTAGGCTTATACTACAGATCGTCGCAACTTTCAACTCCAAAATACTGAACTAATTCTCCATCAATGTTTGATTCATTCTCATTTTCTAAAATTTCATATTAAAAATTGCATATCAACATCATCTGAATCATAAGAAGTTCCATTCTGACAAAGTTTTTAAGAACATTGAAGGTCATATTCAAAAATTCACAGCTCGTATACTGTGCTGAAAACAGAGGCAACCAGCCAAAAGGCACACAAATAATCAGGATGCCATGCACAAAACACAATGGAAACATGTCTGTATCTATTAATAGTTATGGTGCCTGCCCTGTGGCAGATTTTTAGGCAGGGACGGTGCCGGACATTATACCTCGAAAGGGCCCAACCTCAACTACTGAAAGTACAACACTGGAATCAAAACTCTATGGGCCACTGTATGAACTACAAAAGACAGTGAGTTTTATTGAGACAGAATTACAGATATAGACATGTTTCATGTGAACAAAAGAAGAAGAACAGCTCGTATACAACACCTATTAGTAACGATCAGAAAGCTATACTGGAAGCAGCCATTACCGGTAGTCATGTCAGGGATAAATTTAGGACTCATGATCACATGGGAACAGTGAAGAAAAACAATTTAAAATACCATGCAGTAATTGGGCATAAACAGGCGGATTGGGAATTAATTGATAGCTGGGGGATTGGGATTGAGTACGTTTCAAGGGACTAAGAAATTTCAAAGATTCATCATTATATAAACACTGGTGTTCTGACTTATTGAACTTGTTATATTCACGGATGATGTTTAGAGACTTCATCTGACAACTACAACATCATTCAGATTGCCTAACCTCATGTCACACTTGATCATTCGTAAATTATATATTAATTTTCATTCAATTTTTTTCAAATTGGCTTTTAATATATACCTTCAGGAAAGTAATCCTACCAGTGTGGCAGCATAGTTTATAGTAAGCTCATGCCATAAACCCAAATTGGTGAATTAGGTGATTAGCACATCTCAAAGTATCAATTCTGACTTCTAGTTGTTTGTTCATCATATTTCTGAACCATATTTATAACAGATGTAACATTTCATAATTCTCACCTTTTATTTGTGATCTGTTTCAATGTTAATGTTTTCCTCGTCATTGAACGTACTTTTAACCATTAATATTCTCCTTTTAACTTTTATTTCACATCTACCATCATTTGTGATTATGTGTTCACGATACGGGTACTGGTCTACTTGTTGCAGTATAGCCCCATGTATTTTTATGTTTGGTGTTAGTTCCTCTTTAATTGTACCAATTCTCATAGTTGTTTTCTGGATATTAAACCACAAGTCCATAATCTCTGCTCAATGTATAATCTTTATAGATCCTGTTCACTTTCTGCCCATATGCCATCTGCATATCTTAGATTGTTTATTAATCCCCCACTGATCTTGAGCCCTAGCATTCCTTCTGTTTAATAATTGTTTCTGTGTATATATTAAAATACAAAATACAGAACATAGGTAATGTTGGGTTTTAAAAAACATTCTCCCAGAAAGTAGAGCACATTTATACTAACTTATTTAACAGTTCTGTAGTAGACTTACTTGGAAGTCACTTTTTGATGTGAACTTTCTACCCGTTCAATTTGCAAACCTGTTTTCAAAGCAACTAGCGCATTTGTTACATCAATATCAAACTGACAGTGTTTCTGAAAAACAAAAACAAATTGATATTTATAATACAGAAACTATAACAAATTAATAAAATAAACCAGGGGAGAGAAACATTAACCATTTGACAGAAAAAGCTTCAAAAAAATTCACAGCTAGGTTCAGCAACTTATGAACATCACATGGGGGTGCATATAAGAAACCCCCCCCCCTAAGGATTCAATGGTAGGAATCCATTTCCATACCATATCCTGTCAGGGTTGTAGGGGTACCACATTTAATGCATGAACACACAGAGTCCTCCATCGATTTCTATCCTCAGCGATGCAAATGAGTGAGGAAAAAATATTGATCTGTCTAGCCCTTGATGTTATCTGTCCATGATTTTCTTAATGCTCTGCTTTTTCCTCCTTCAAAAATTCCTTATATTAGCATTTTTTACAAGGCAGCATGTCAGTATACATATCTAAACCATGCATGTTTTAATCATTCCACTATTGAAAGCAATGGTTCTTGTGGACTTGTATACATCTCTATTTTATTTCTTATGTACACATTTGTCTTATGTTCTCTATATGAGATAATTTTTCTGTAATATCTGTATTCGAAGGTCTGTAGTCATCTCTCCATATTTGCAGTGATTGTCCAATTTTCACAACCATACAACACAATAGAAAGCACTAGTGAGTTATAAAATTTAATTTTCACTCTAAAACCGATGTTGCTTTCCCATATTACATTTCCTTTGGGTATTGTTTTGTATTCCAAATTTTCTGGCATATTTTAGTCATAGTATTTACTACATTCATTTCTCTATATTTCAGTTATTCCAGGATGTGTATGAATGTTAAATACCAGATTGTTAAATTCTTCAAAAGATTCAAAGGTCCAGAATCACACCACAACATGAGAGCTAAGTGAGATTGACAATGATAAAGTTATTTAGATGCCAGATAAACACATCCCTGAACATCTAGTGTACAGCAAAAGCACCAAGTGCAGGCTAGTAGTTGGTTCACAAAAGAAGTGCTTCAAAGATTCCCTCAAATGGTGGAGAGTGTCTCGGTCTGTTTCCTATATTTTTATTTCTCCAGCTTGGGTGACTTTGGTGGTAGCTAAGCTACCCACCAAAGAGATTTTGATACAAGAGATTGTGTAGGGCATATAAAGAACTGGAAGCAATATCTAAAGATATGACAAAAATAAAAGGTTTAGTGAGAACATATGCTCAACATGGAGTGAAAGATGAATAGATAGAATTACTTTCAGAATATGTGTCAAATCCCACACTACAATATTTCTAATTCCTATGAAAATGTTCAATTACTTTCAGAATATGACCCAAATTGCACACAATATTTCTAATTACTACTAAAATGTTCAATTACCTTCAGAATATGAGCCAAGTCCCACACTACAATGTTTCCATCTCTTGTTGAAGTTGCTATAAAATCCTCATTGAATGTTGTACTTATGCAGGCTATTTTCTGAGGAGAGATGTAACAAACAACCACATGATTTAACTATATCTGTATCATCTTCAGTTCTTCTGTCAGTTCATCAGATAACAACACTATGGATTCATTACTCAATAGTGCACCATCACGATGGAGACATTCATCATACCTGGCCACAAATACGGCAAGTGTGCAACAATGTCAAATTTTTAAAAAGTAAAGTTTTACCATGCTTTCTGCCACCTTTACTTTTTTCCCATCCAAGCTGGTACCACCACCAAAGTCAGATGGGTCTGCTTATTTCTACAATTAAAACAATTCCACCGCACATATCCATTCTCTGAATTACATCCTGCTGGAAATGTAGGACTATTGTCCTGCTAACAGGAGAGATCTGATAGGAGTTTATGCAAAAAAAACAACCTGGTACCCATTTACTGAGGCTGACCTAGAAGTAATTGGTCATTTTTTACATATTATTTCCAGTTAAACTGAAAATTGAACCAAAGTAATGTTAACCAATTACTTTTTTTGTCTCCTGTAGGGTAGTGCATCACTAGTACACACCAAATAAACAAAACATTACCAACTTACTGACTTACTTATCCGATCCCGGGGTTGCGAGCTTTCACTCTTTCTTTCCTAAGCCTGGTGGTGGTAGATGCATGTTTTCTTCAGCTGTGTCTGTATAAAGGGTGTTGGTGATGGAGGGGTTTGGTGGTAACAGTTGTTTTCATAGGTAAACATTATACAAAGACAGCACTACCTGTGACTTTTGTGATGTTGTGAAACATAAATAATTAGGGAAGTGAACATATGGAATATGCGACAATGCACCCTGACACATGATTTGTATCAGACTCAGAATTTCTATACCAGTTTATTAGGCTTCAGATTCTCAAGACACCATTGTGACTTCTGGTTGCTCTACAAGTGTTGATGGGTTTCTTTCATGCTGATGAAAGGAACCCAATTTGAGTCCTAAGAATACATTATATGAAACATGGAAACTCAGCTGTGTGAGAGCCAATGGTATGAATATTAAATAGTATAATCCAAAAGAAAGTCTTTTAGAAATAGTACTTGCATAAAACACAGGTTTTTGTTGTAGTTTTATGAAGACCAACAGACTATCATTCTATGTGGTATATGAACGAAATCATACAAATAACAATATACAAGACATTTTCAACGCTCCAACCTTAACCCGTAGTGGACCAAGCAACAATCTATTTGTCGTTTTTCCCTATTTGCTGGTTTTGTCCCTGGTCTACTAAGAGTTAACGTCTTTATCAAGAAAATGCAAAACAGTGAACAAACAATAAAAACAGTAAAAACAATGGTACTATCACAGAGGCACTAGAACGCAGACAAATAGTATGACGTCCAAGGTGACAATGAGTATGTGTACACAGTCATGCAACCAGAGCAAACAATGGAACCATATTCCTGTTCGCCATCACCACAGAAGACAAATATGGTTCCCTCTACACAAAAAGTCATGCTCCACATCTTTTGGGACAGTCGTGGGGTAATACTCAACCATTACTGATTACTCATGGCCATACTATCAACTTAACGCAGTAACAAAAATATAGATACTTCATTGCATGTGTTCCTCTACACAATTCCACAGTTGGAGTTGGCGTATTGACAAAACGATTGTTCAGAAAGAACCATGTTACTGATGCTTTAGTTGGGTTGACTAGTGCTCCTGCTTCTTCGCACCACCGACATATCATATGAGGCAACTAAGAAGGTTATGGGGTGGAGGTGGCTGTCCCATCCCATATAGGATCAAAATGATTCAGAAGTGATGTTGAAGTCGGATGTGTCTGGTCAAAATGAGTAGATATCGCAGCATAGTTGTAAACCATAACACAACGCATTCCATTCTCCGGACCACATTCTGCTAATCTGCAGGAGTTTGAGAACATGAAACACAAGAAGAAGAAGAAACAAACACAAACAAGCCTGAAACCTACAGAATTTATTATCAACTATGTTGAAAAATAAATTTGGCCAAGCACCGACCAAAAGAAACACTCAGAAGAACAATACTTAGAGAAAGTAAAACAATCAATATCCATACTATTCAAGAACTGCACAGAATAGCTTTGAACAGACAGAATTGGAGAGATCTGGCCTCTGCCCTATGCGCTAACTTCAGCGCTAAAGGAAAATGAATGAATCTTGATAAATGTTAAAACATTAAAGCTAGTTTCAAAACCATAATTACCACAAACACTATGCACAACCCTGTAACACTGCACTTATAAAAACTATAATTACCACAAACACTGTGCACAACCCTGTAACACTGCACTTATCAGGAATGTCTCCAGAGAAATTACATACCTGCTGTGGTGAATTTCCATGAAAATGAGCTGGTTGAGTTGCATATGTAACAGCGAGTGGTACATTTTGTGTACAATCCCCTTTGATATAAGGACACAGTTGCGAATGACGTTCATGCTCTGACCTGAAGATATTTTACACAGAAAGAAAACAATTACAATATATCTTGTTGCATTACAGGATCTCCGTCACATAGCGCTTAAGCTATTTACCTTGTGTTCAAGAAAGCATGGATTCAATATTGATGTGTCTTATTTATAGGTGAATTTTATCAGAGATCCTGAGGATTATCAATTGAGGCTATGGAGTTACGTGTTATGAGTGATACTCTCGGCTACCAGTGATTGCTTTGTTGAGAGAGCATATGGGGAGTAATTTAATGACATAAATTTTCTATGCCCTTCAATTCTATTTGTTGCACTCACAATCATTAAGAAAAATCATTGTACCTACTTGTCTCGCAACTTGAGTCAACACGTTTTCCATCTTTAACCACTCAGCTTGGTTCTTCTTCTTCTTCTTCATCGTTCATTCTCAAACTCCTGCTGGCTCTCCCTTGTAGCAAGACCATTGTCCTACTAGATTTATAGCAGGATGTAGTCCAGAGAATGGAAATGCGTTGTGTCGCCATTTTATTTGCGCCAATGGCCCGACACATCCGTCTTCAGCGGGAGCTTGGTTCAAATCACATTAGCTGCATTATGACTTTTTTTAATATATAATAAATCCTTGATGTTTCTCTATTATATTATTCATTTAACCCAACATTTACTGATGTAATACTATGCTAGCAATGTAACGAAATATCAAAAACCCCCAACATACAGATGTCCGATACTATGCTAGCAATGTAACGAAATATCAAAAACCCCCAACATACAGATGTCCGATACTATGCTAGCAATGTAACGAAATATCAAAAACCCCCAACATACAGATGTCTGATACTATGCTAGCAATGTAACGAAATATCAAAAACCCCCAACATACAGATGTCCGATACTATGCTAGCCCTGTAACGAAATATCAAAAACCACCAACATACAGATGTCCGATACTATGCTAGCAATGTAACGAAATATCAAAAAACCCCAACATACAGATGTCCGATACTATGCTAGCCCTGTAACGAAATATCAAAAAAACCCCAACATACAGATGTCCGATACTATGCTAGCCCTGTAATGAAATGTCAAAAAACCCCAACATCTATGCTAGCCCTGTTACGAAATATCACAAATCACTAACATACAGATGTCAGATACCATGCTAGCCCTGTAATGAAAATAGTCAAATAATAAAATAGCCCTTTAATGAAAACTCACGAACTCTCAACATTTATAGATGTCAGATACTATGCTAGCCTTGTAATGAAATAACATTACTCCTCTCTTCGTGCATGCTTAGAGAGTATCTTTGACCAGAAAGATTACCTTTAATGATCATGCCAGAGCATGCAGGAGCTGGGGTAATGAGCGAGCCAGTACACTGATGAGCATGACCACAGTGTCAATAGTTACATACATCAATGGATTGATCTGATATAGCTAATACGCTAGGAGACATCATCCGCTCAGAAGATTTTCAAAAGTGTGAATCATGGTTGCTCTCAAGTCTGCATGAGATTGGTGTCATGATCGGAACAGCCCAAAAAGAGATACACAATAGATATACAAAGAGACTGATAAATTAACATCGAACTGCAAATGTCAGCTGCTGCACTCTAATGGATTCACTGAGATGAGGATCAGATCTCCTCAACTTGTCTGGTGTGCATTTATAACTTGCAGTCATAACTCATAACACTCTTAAACAGCCACAGTTCATCACAGAAATCAAGATCATTCTTCTTCTTCTTCAGCATTCATTCTCAAACTCCTGCTGGATCTCTCTTGTAGCAGGACCATGATCCATTCTAGATTTCCAGCAGGATAAGGTCCAGAAAATGGAAATGCGTTGTGTCACCGTTTTATTTGGGTCAATAGCCCGATACATCCATCTTCGGCATGAAGATCATTCAAATTTATATTGTACACATCAATATCTAAGTTGGTATCCCTAGCATTGCTACTATTCTGATGTAGTCATACATTCATTGGGCAGGTCATGTAGTACGTATTGTTATATCACTGTCTACCAAAGATACCCAGAGTGCATGCGCTCTGAAGGTGACAAAAAGAAGTACTACAAGGGCTCATTAAAGATCTCACTGAAAACCTTTGGCATAAAGCATGATACATGAGAAGATACTGCACAAAACCAAAATAGAACTTCATGACACTCTGCAATTTAAAAAAAAAAAAGCATCTCATAAAAGAATGAGAAATGCAGCTGCTGAACAGTGGATATATAATCACAAATATATGTCAATAACAGACATTGAAACAATTACAGCCATCTGGATTATGCTAAACAGTGGCCAACATTGATAACATTAAATGGTTGCAGGCTTTCATATCATTGGATGTCTGCATACAAAATGGTGGATCATGCCATCTACATACAGACATAGACCCTGTCTGAGTAAGATGCTTCTCAAAGCATTGCATACCACTAGGAGTTATGCGAGTCTTCTAGGTATGAATAAAAGCTCTGGAGAAACTGATCATTGCACATAAGAAATAAGAGCTTCATCACTTGTAATTCCTGGGGATCAAAATAAACAGATAGCTGTTTTCTTCTTATGGTTCATGCTGTGTGGCATTGGTTATCATCTGTTTTGTGTGCTGTCAATATTTTTTCTTATGGTCCATACACCATCTGTGTGGTGTTATCATCTGTTCACAGCCTTCTGTTTTATGTGACACTGATTATCATCTGTTCACAGCCTTCTGTTTTGTGTGACACTGATTATCATCTGTTCACAGCCTTCTGTTTTGTGTGACACTGATTATCATCTGTTCACAGCCTTCTGTTTTGTGTGACACTGATTATCATCTGTTCACAGCCTTCTGTTTTGTGTGACACTGATTATCATCTGTTTACAGCCTTCTGTTTTGTGTGACACTGATTATCATCTGTTCACAGCCTTCTGTTTTGTGTGACACTGATGATCATCTGTTCACAGCCTTCTGTTTTGTGTGACATTGATTATCATCTGTTCACAGCCTTCTGTTTTGTGTGACATTGATTATCATCTGTTCACAGCCTTCCGTTTTTCTGCTGTCAATTATTTCTTCTTAAGGTTCATGCTGTGTGGCATTGATTATCCTGGGGCTCTCCAAAAAAAACAAACATATACATTTTTTAATAGAAACTTCTTCCCCCCCCCCCTGCAACTGCACATAAGATAAGATACAATAGCTACACCATTCATAATTTCTGAAGATTGAAATACAAATGAACCCCCAATGTTATTTTATAACCTGATGTATACATATATCCTCACCATGGTTCATCTGTAGGTTCCCAACATACCAAGCAGACATTGCATGTAAAACACATGGCTCTATCATCACCATGCAAATTAGGATGGTGGAAAAACCCTGCTTGTGCCATTGGTTCAGGCAATGCCCATCTGAAAGCATAACCAAAATATTTACGTGCAACCCATGCATGTCAAAATCTAAATACACTAATGATATCGGATGGGAGATTTCTCGGATAATCAGGGCAAAATTAGATTAATCAGACAAAGTGTCATATCCCAATAGGATCATGGTCTTCTGCATTCATCTCAGGCTTCTATAGATTAAGAGAATGTAGTTAAGAGAATGACATGAGCTGTCATGGTTTACAGCTTGGCTGTGTTATCTGCACTATTCATCCTGACAGATTGAACAGAAACTTTAGGACGATGTAGAGAAACTGTAACGAAACACCTCCTTTCTGGAACAGATACCACAGTGCACATGAATACAACCAGATATATCAGCCTGGAACTGACCTAGTTGGCAGACCCAAATGTAGACAGTTAGTCGTCAGATCATCATTACTGCAAACTGGACACGTCCATAGTTGTTCCGATCTCTCCCTGAATTTATCCATAATTACACTTCTGCTGACAGTACCAGTCCTCTGTTCGTTGACCATCATTCTTCTGCGTCCTCTAAAATGTTCACTTTTAGCAACACCGCATTTCAAATGTACATAAAACTCTAGCCCAGTAAGACCCTCTATGTATAGGTAGGACACCCAAACAGAAAGCACCAAAATTGGAGTGGTATCAACCTTTGTGGTGTGGAGAAATCAGACGCTTATGATTATCCTTGTATGGCCATACCTTACTACACATGACTAATAATTACATGTAAACGGCCTGAAGGTCTCACTATTGGCATATCGTACCAACCATTATGTAACATTAAACTCTCTGCAGTTGACATGCCAATATAGTAAGGTTTTCATCTTGTGGAATTCCATAGCATTCTATCTATTGTCTTTTCCACAAGTGCTGTTAGGCATCGTGGGGAGTTGAAGTTTTCTGTCTTTAGCAATCTGATGCGCTTCATCTGCACAAATGCTTCATTTCATCTGTACAATTAAGTTTCCCTTTGTGATGCAACATTGAGATAAACCAGCATTACACATCACACGGAGTCAGATGAGCTCCAACACTGACCATAGTCCTCTCTAAGTGCCAATGTGTATATGAACAGGTGGCACATGGGGTGTGGTGAAAAGCAACTGCGCGCAGGACATAATTTCCTAGGAGAGCCCAGAATCAGGTAAAAATGTTAGCCCTGCATAATTGGAGAGCCACCTTGAATGGCAGGGAATGCATACGTTGGTTCCTTTGAACACCCAGCATGAATGAATGCTTGGTAAGGGAGCTGAAGCTCCAACTCTACCTATTTACACATAACACACAGGGTCAGTCAGCTGTGAAATTAATGAAAATCATCAGACTATAGCGTACGGGTATAGAAAAATTACAGATAACAGTATACGTTCCAACATTTCTACCATAAGATATTTTTCAAAAAAAATACACAGAACAAACAGCACTTTTAATTATTTATGGTCAGACTTCTAGCAAAATGGAATGAATACTGTCATTCAATTTAGCTGTGACAAAGGGTGGGAACTTCAAAAAAGTTTACATTACAATCGCTAAGTGTGGTCATATATTCTGTCCGATCTTTCAAAAAGTACTCCATCAGTAATGCAATGGATAGAAGTGAGGATGACACTATCTTTGAGGTCGCTGTCATTAATGACCGTAAACTGGTAAACAGTGAGACAAATGCCTATGATATCCACCCTGATGTTCCCACAAAAGATGATGAAATTCAGAATGTACACAGTGATTCTGACTTCAAAGGATTTGAATGACTTTCCATACCTGTAAGTTTTCTCCAGTTAGCGAAGGTCTATTTCATTGTAATCTGTTACTGTTTTTGTGTTTCTACTGGTAATTATTTTTTTTAAATTTTATTGTGCACATATATAAGCGAATCGTCATCAATTGCAAAAAAATAATACATCAACTCTTGGCTTATAATTGGAAATATATGGTAGTTTTATTTCATTCTCATTCCCATATTTTTAATGCATGTATATATGGCAATATATGGACATCAATGTTACCTTGGATGTCTCTGCTGTTAAATTGCTGTTTAATGCTTTTTATGATAGTGCCTTTATTTTTACTGCTTTTAATGTATGTTCATCGTTTGTCTTGTGCATTTTCTTGAAAACAAAATTAAGGTTGAAACTATCTTGTATACTGTTATCTGCAATTTTTCCATACCCGTACACTATAGTCTGATTGTGCTTTCATTGTAAAGCTAATCAAACTTGTCATTGTCATACAATTTTACAGCAGTCCCACTTGTTTTTGTCATGTTACGGAAAGGTAGAATAACCACAAAACCTCTAGAATTTACCCCCTCTGAATAGGAAACTAGTTCTCAAAGCACTGCACACTGCTGTGAGTTAGTTTGATGCGTATGAAATAAAGCTCTGGAGAAACCACCATTAACTAATAAGCGATTAGATCTTACTTGCACATAGAAAGTAAGAGCTATTCTCTTGTTTTTCTGGGGAGGGAAACAACACATGATCAGTGAACACAGAACGAATGAACAAATAATTTTTTTTACATATTCTAATAGGGCAGATAATTAAGTAATCTTTAAATAAAATGATCTATCAGAAAGAACTTCTGTTTGACAATAATTGTTGCACATTATTAAAAAAAACTTTATTCGTACTGAATTCTAATAAGGAAGTCAATGGAGAATTTTCAGGTAAAGAAATAAAGGCAGTTGGCTGTGTTGTTACAAATCAAAGTACAACTTGGGCTTTTTTTTTATGTAACCTACCGAAAGGTAAAAAAAAAAATCTGACTCAACTGAGTACAAAATCAATTTAAAAATTGAAAGAATTTTAGTTTCTCTTTAAAGTATTATCATATGATTCTTAATTCAAGGACTTCAAGAAATGGAAACTCACTTGTAATTCATGTGTGGCCAATTAGCAAATGTCTCCCTTCTTGCTGCCTCACTGCACATCAATGCTCTGTTCACTGGTTCCTTCATTATTTCTGCCCGGTTACTGGGCAGTAAGAAGCCTAGTCGGTCAACAATGGCTGATGCTACAGGAAAACCTTGACCCGTCTGACTTGTCTTCATGAGTTCCTCCATGAGAGAAGAGCACACTGACTTGATGACAGAGTGCTGCATTTGTAGACACACTGTTGCCCACTGTTGAGGAAGCACTATCTTTATATTGTTGCATAATAGTGGCAGATTAAATGTTAATTAAAAATAAAGCATGGACATTTTAATAGAATGCTGAGACAGAATGTAAGTTTCAACCTAAATGCTTCCACTATTAACACAGAATTATTAATAACTTGATCAGCCCATGTGTTGTCTGGGCCCTTAGAGAGGAGCAAAGAATAGCAACACTGTTTACCTTCCATGCATGTTGTAAGAGGCGACTACAGAGATTATTGGATGGAGTTGGCTGTCCCATCCAATATATGGTCAGTGACCCAAATCCATTATGAAGTCGGATGTGTCTGACCAAAGTGCACAGATATCGCAGCAATGACACAACGGTTTCTGGTCTCCTACCTACATGCTGCTAATCTGCAGGAGTTTAAGAATGAACGAAGAAGAAATTTATCTACCATATCCATACCAGTCAACATCTGCTAAGATGAACATGATGCTATCATAATACATCATTGTTTGGTGGTCTCCCTGGCGTAGTGGTTACACTGTCCATTTTGTGCTTAAAAGGTCAGGGGATTCATATCCTGCTCATGTCATCTTGTTTATAAAGTGGATTTTTTTTTCTGAGATCCCTCGTGATTATCGCTTGAAGCTACGGAGTTATGTGGTATGAATGGTACTTTCAGCAGGCGGTGTGCCGCTTTGTTGAGAGGGATGGAGTACTTATGGGGTAAACTGAGTAGAGTGAAAACTCTTTTGCTATATTTGTTACTACTTCTGCGCTCGTTGTTAAAACTCCCGCAGATTAGCAGGATGTAGTCAGAAGAACGGAATGCGTTGTGTCATGTTTACAACTTAGCCGCAATATATGCATCTTTCGACCTGACACATCCAACATCAGAATAACTTCTGGGTCACTTTGACCCTCTATAGGATGGAACAGCCAACTCCACCCCACAACCTCTTCAGTCGCTTCTTATGGCATGTATGGAAAGTAAACGGTTTTGCTATTCTTTGCTCCTTTTTTCATTTCCTGACAACACACAGGTGGCACTATTAGTTTAATTTTGTTATCTTTCATTGGTCTTGTATTTTTTTCTTGATAAAGGTCTTTTTGTCAAAACTTTGAATCAATCTTTTGTAAACTGTCAATTATATTTCTACATGTAATTCACTCTCAGGTGAACTATTAAACTTATTTACTACAGTTTTTATGTTTCTACACAAAAGACCATATAAAGAACCTATAAACATCAAAGAAATAAAAACCATGATAATCTGCAAAGTCACAGAAGAACAGGTGCTAAACATAAAAAATACATGGAGAAAAACCCATTATCAAGTAGAACATTATCAATATCTTGGACACATAGTCACAAACGATGGCCGATGTGAAACAGAAATTAAAAGAAGAATAGGAATGGCTAAAAGTACTTTCAATGACATGAGGAAATATTAACATCTAAACAAATTACAAACAAGCTAAATATGAGAATTATATAATGTTACATATATTCTATATTAATGTATAGCTCAGAAACATGGCATACAATTAGAAGACAGAACTGATGCTTTTAAGATGTGGATGTATATAAGAATATCATGGAAAGAAAAGAAAACAAATAGAGGTTTAGCACAATTCTTGGCTATCTGGGGCTGGGAAACAACATCTTTTTCCGTGAAACCAAGACATTCTTTTGCATCGGAATCGTAAAAATATTCCTCAAAAAGGGCTGCCATTTGAAACAATTTCGACAGATTGCAGAAAATAATTTGCAATAATTGTAACATGCATCATCCTATTAAGAATACCAGCTGAAATGGAAGCAAATTATGTCTATTTTCGATTCCCATGTTACCCGGATGAATGACATTACTTTACAAGACTACCTTGTTCACAGAAGTGCATAGCAACGGGTAGAATATTCTGCCTCCAGTTATTTATAATACCTTAGCCGTGGTTGAATTTTTCACCTACAGCATACTAAAGGTTAAGAAGAAATACATGACTCACTTTTGCTGTTTTATGGTTGCCTTGAGTAGCATCTTGAGCATTCTGAATACCAAGTGACAAAGCTTTAAGAAACTCATCCACATATTCTTTGTTACTAAGTGGTGTGGCCAGCAGCGTCTTTAGCAACTGTGTTGCCTATATAGATACAAAAAAATCATTTAGATATCTTACATAACAGAAATCTCTGCTATCACTGGTTTCTTCAATATGCTGTGCTTTGAATGTTTGTTTATTCTAAGAAGATAATTTTACTCTAACCAAGTTGAAAAGATAACCATGAATAGAGATTATACTATAGAAACATCTAAGTTCAGGGTTGTAGCATACTCTTTATTAGTTTAAAAAAAAATTATTGTTATATGCCGTCTCCGCATCAAAGGTTGCCTGCAATCAACCTCCACCATCCTGTCTCATGTCTTTGCAGTGTACTCTGTACTTTGTCCATCTCATGTTTCTTTCGCATTTGTATATCTGCCTACAAAAATATCCTACATTTGGATGCTTTGTCAAGTCAAGAGGTACAGATATTGCAACCATGTTGTAAACAACACATTCTTCTCGCTGGATTACACCATCATTTTCTTCTTCTTTCATTTTCAAACACTTGCAAACTAATAGAGTCCAGATAGCGGAATACATTGTGTCATAGTTTACAGCTTGGATGTCTTCTTCTTCAGTGTTTATTCTCAAACTCCCATGGAATTGCTCTTGTAGCAGGACAATGGCCATACTAGATTTCCAACAGGATGTAGTCTAAAGAATGGAAATGCATTGTGTCGCTGCTTTATTTGTGCCTATGGCCTGACACATCCATCTTCAATGGTGAAACTTGGATGTGATATCTGCCCCTTTTGGCTCAATACATCAAACTTCAGCATGCTCCTAAGTTACTTTGTCCCTGTATGAGATAGCAAACCTCCACCCGTAAACCTTCTCATTTACCTCTAATGACATGCATGCCAGTTCACAGTGTCGCTATTTTTTGCTCTCTCTGATCTTAATTACACACAATGCAACAGCACCAGCTAAAATAACTTAAGAAATGGTTGTAAAAACACATGGATAAGATATTGGTTAATGAAGTTTTGTGAATCCCTGAAAAAACATAGGATAACACAATGATGTTTCGATCAAAATGCCTTTATCACAAACATAACAAGTAAAGAACAGCAGTGCCTATGGTCATATCTGTAATAATACTAAATAGAACACAAATGCCAGAAGGAGATTAATAAGTGGAATATAAAAACTGAAGCAACAGAAATAACACAAAATGAAGGGGAAAATGAGTTTTTCTGCAGTTCTACCTATACCAGATATTATTCTGGAACCCACAGAGACGTCAAAAAAGAGAAAAAAACTGTAACCAGAAAAGAGGTTTAGAAAAGGTATATGTAAGACATGGAAAGAACTGTATGGCCTAAAAACAAAGGATGGAAAAGGGTTCACAAGGCTTGTATTCTACAGGAAATTCTTCTTCTACATTCATTCTCAAACTCCTGCAGATTAGCAGGATGTAGTCTGGAGAACAGAATGTGTTGTGTCATAGTTTACAGCTTTACCTGCATTCGGTCTTTGGTCTGACACATCTGGCTTCTGGGTCACTTTGATGCTATATGGGATGGGACAGCAAATTCCACCACATAACCTCCTTAGTTGCCTCTCACAAAATGCATGGAAGTTAAACAGTGTTGTTATTCTTGCTCCTCTTTTGGGCCCAGACAACACACATGCATACAGAAAGTTGAAAGTGAAAATGAAGATAGGTGCAGTCTTTATTTTTCCTAGTGCTAATCTAAACATCTTACCTCAACCAATGGCAATTCTATCTTAACAACATCCTCTGTTTTGTCAACAGGAGTCTGCAAGGCTGTGTCTACAAGCAAAATACCCTGCAGATCTCCCCTCACACCCAATGCACATCCATCACAATATACAGTCTTGTCTTTTTCTGGCAGATGCACACAAGCTAAGAGGTCACATTTGTGGCCTGAAGAAATCCAAAATATTGTCAGAAAAAGTTATTGAAATTAGTTTACTGATATAATTTGTTTTAACCCAAAGAGCTGTTAATTATTAACACATGGAGCTAACGTGCACCAAGGTTAGAGAAGGGATGCAAGGGTGAATATACAAAGTGAATACCTGAACATGTATTTTCAAATAACACATTATGATTTGTTATTCTAAGTATTTCCTTCAATGAACACCAGCGCTCGGTAAAGGACGTTCTAGTTATTTATCATTACTGCTGTGTTTGTTTCTTGGTAACATAAAAGTTGTCCCTGCTCATGTCATTTATATTTATTATAATTTATACTTATTTTTATCTTTTTCTTCCCGCGTGAGGAAGGCCTGCAAGTCTCACCAATGGTCTGTCAGACTTACCACCATGAAATAGTATACTTCTAGATTTCTAGATCTTCTTCAGCATTTCATTCTCAAACTCTCATGTAGCAGGACCAAGGTACTAATAGATTTCCAGAAGGATGTAGTACAGAGAATGGAAATTTGTTGTCGTTTTATTAACACCAATGGCCTGATGCCTCCTTTGGGAACCAAAGATGCATCCATGACTCTCCCAACACAACCATGTCCTTGAAACAACAATATTTAAAACAATTCAGGTTTTATCTTAGTTACTCAAATGAGGGAAGACCGACCATATGTTTTTGCCAGAAAGGATATTGGCTGTCATGAGCTGCCCTCTCACAGCTAATGGTATTACTTTATTATCATTATATGTCAAAAGATACCTGCTCATAGCTAATGGAATTACTTTATCAAGTGTCAAGAGCTTCTGCTCACTGGATTACTTCGTCATCATCATGTGTCAAGATCTACCTGCTCACAGCTAAAGAGATTATTTCATCATTTTGTTCTTATTATATTTCATATCTTGCAATATATTACTAATTATCAGTTCTCATAGTAAATTCAATTTGTGTTACTGTAGCCCTCAAATTTTTGTCAGATACTCTCTGACTTCTTGGTTATTAGATATTTTAAATATAAGTGAGAATGAACAGAAATAGTGAAATGTTCATACTCTCATTAGCACATCACTATATTTCCAACTTGTTGGGCTATCCCTGACACTGGTCATTTGTCTGAGACCAGCGGCAGTAAAGACCCCCTTTACAGAAAGTAAACAAGCCTTTCTTCGTTATGTTTTTTATTATTGTTTTCGTTGTTCACTATTTATGTACTTGAAGTCGTATGTCAAATGAAACAAATGAACTGCTTTTTGTTGATGACCAAGTTTTATACCACAACAGCATAAAAAATCTGCAATACCACCTAAACATAATAGACACAGCAGGCAAGCAATTTAGAATGAAAATCAACATAGACAAAACAGAAGTAATGAATATTGCAAGAGAAATGAGAACATCAACATCCAAATAAACAACAAACAACTAAAACAAGTAGATAATTCAAATATCTTGGCAGCACATTGAGATATGACAACAAACAAGAAGCAGAAATAGATGCAAGATGTAATAAGACCTGTCAGGCCATCTGTCAATTGACACCTTTACTACAAAACAAAGATATTAAACTAGAAACAAAGAAAGCGCTATTCAACACCATTTTTCTACCAATGCTGTGTTATCTGTGTCAAACTTGGACATTGGATTCTAGTACAATTCATAAGATTAACACCACTGAAATGAAATGTGTAAGACAAATGATTGGAGTTAGTTTGAGAGAAAAACTCAGGAATGAAGAACTAAGAAAACAATTAGGGATCACGTCAACATTAGAATATATTCAGAAACAACAAGTTAAATGGTTCGGCAACATAACCAGACTGAAAGAGCAATGTATTATCCAAGAAACCCTTAACAAACGATACGAAAATAGTAGACCTATTGGACACCCTCGTAAATGGTGGACAGATAGTGTATTAGAAATGCTCGGAAATATAACAGCAGAAGAGGCAAATAGAAGGGCAAAAGACCGTATACTCACTCTCCTCACAACACCGAAAGGTACATGAGGATAGAAAGAAGAAGTTGTATGCTCAAAAAAACCAAGGCAGACCAACGAAACGCACAGAAATAATAACCAGCCTTTCAGGTTATGTATACTTTGTTTCTGTATGCATTCTTTACTGGAGCCAGTCATGATTTATCTCTGTATCTTCTTCTTCTTCTGCATTCGTTCTCAAACTCTTGCAGATTATCAGGATGTAGTCCGGAGAACGGAATGCGTTGTGCCATGGTTTACAGCATTGATGCGATATCTGCGCCTTTCTGCCTGACACATCCGACTTCAGCAAGGCTTTGGATCACTGACCCTATATGGGATGGGACAGCCAACTCCATCCCATAACCTCCTTAGTCGCCTTTTACGACATGCGTGGAAGGTAAATAGTGTTGCTATTCTTTGCTCCCCTTTCGGGCCCCGGCAACACACGGGCGATCTCTGTATCTTAAATACATCTGATTATGCGAGATAGTTCACTAGCAGTAGAACACCTCGTGCGAGATAGACATAGTCATTATAGTTGACCCAAGAATAAATCCCTGATTACCGCCGCCTATGAGACTGCCACCCAGGGACATGTTTTGCCCTGTAAAGTCCAAGGATACAGTGGGTGATAAATCATCAGGGCATAAAATTGATACAAATCCCTCACCTGCGAAATATAGTAAGGCTGTCACAGGCTAGGGAAGTTCACCAGAATTAAAAGCATA
Organism: Meghimatium bilineatum; assembly: GCA_034231615.1. Lineage (NCBI taxonomy): Eukaryota > Metazoa > Mollusca > Gastropoda > Stylommatophora > Philomycidae > Meghimatium > Meghimatium bilineatum. Next base: position 43,453,877 of record CM067313.1, read on the forward strand.
CCGTAAATAGATGTGCTTGGCCAGAAGGTGCAAAATAACGCACCTCTGTTGTGAAACTGGTAGCACAATGTACTTAATGCTCCCCTGCAGAAACCACACTGACTTGCGTTTTTGTTATCAGAGTACAGAAGATGAAATAGAAGACAGTGGAAAGACACAATACCCAACACCACAGACCATAAGAAATAAGCTCTGAGTAGATATCATATAGGCCCTACTTAAATTTAATTTAAAATTACTATTATTTTATTATTATAGATTATTAGATCTAAAAATATGGTCTATTATTAATAATATTATTGGTAAATCTTTCTTTCCTACATACACTGTACTATAAATAGCACACTGTTTTCATTTTTAAGTAGACAACATCACGGAGTTCTGCAAGAAAATCAATCAACTGGACGCGTGCAGTGACGTTACACCCCCGCCAACTGTCAAGCGATTGTATGCCGTTGTGCTATAAATCATATCGATTCACCCTTAGACAAGAATTCTTAGAGAATTAATTCTTAGTTCTAAACACTGATTCTAACCCTTCTCCCCCTCCTAAACAAATCTATAAACTAATTCTAATACTTTTAACCCCCCTTTACCAAAACCTATGCACAAGATTGTCCGGAACCATTATTCTTATCATGTTAGGAAATACCTCAAAGCTAGGTCAAATTTCACTGTGTACATAAAAACGAAAGATGCGCCACATTATTATATTAATATATCAATTATAGGGATCAGGTCTGTAATACAGGACTATTGGCAATTGAGTTACGGTTCTGAATATATTCTCTAAATTATATACTTAATTTTAATACTATATATTATATATAATAGGCCTATTATTTTCTGAACTAAGTGATGGTATGCTTATGCCTAGTGTAGTGTGTGTATAAATTATTTAATTATATAGCCATATATTATGATTATGTAGGCCCACTACACTAGAAAGTTAAGAAAGTACTAAGTACAGAGCCTAGCCTAATGATCATTATTAGACCTAATCATATGAGATACCTAATACAAAAAAATTGTTATTGACTTGAATTGTTGTGGAACTAATAAAATTATTTTACTTGTCAGCCCTATCGTTGCTCATTCAATTATGTAGTATGGTTCAGTAAATGCTGTATAGACTATGTAACTAATAACTAACACTACTAACAGAATCTAGTACAATCATGATGTGTAAGTAATGTAAAAATAAAACATTAATAATATGAAATATGCCTAGACCTAATATAATATATTAATAAAATAATAAGCGAATAATTGTTGTAATCTACGGTTTCACTTCTCCACTGCAACAACAAAGATTCTTACCAGACAGATTAGATTTTTTTAAGAAAGCACCAGAAAAAGCATCTAACACTGTTATACTTTGATCACTTGATGTTAGAATAACTAAATTTAACGAAGAGTTGTATGTAACATTGTTTGTATTTATATCAACTGACAAACATCCGTCTTCACGAATTGACCACTGCTTATCAGTGTCCGCCATACTTTTCTATACATAGATCATTTCCGTATATTAACGTTGGTTTCGAGACTTGACAAAATATGTATTAGTGTAAATTTTTTATACATTTTCTAAATATAATTCTCATGTCTAATCTTAAAATTGATTTATTTGCAAAATTTTCGTTGTTTATAAAAACAGAGTTAAAGGAACTCTCCAGTATGATGGTTTACGAAATCATGTGACTTTCTGTGTATAATTTATGAAAAATGAATGTATTACTTCACATAGGGCTAACATTTTTAATATCTGCTTTCTAAAACCGTCGCTTTTGATGTTTCATTTTCTCTAGTCTAGTATAACCCTTGAGCTATCTCATTGTGATCCTTGTCCAGGAAAATGTCAATTAAATGCGTAAGGGTCAATACAGTGATGAAGAAGCAACAATTGCAGTAAAAGAGGTCAAAACCACATTTGAAACGATCAGAAAACACCATCAGGACCACATTACAGTATTCATGAGCCTAACAGGAGCCGTAGTTACTCTTCAGTTTTTCAAAATTGAAGGGGGTACCTGAAATAGGTCAGTTCATCATTTGCGTTAAATATTTTGCGATTTTTTTTCGCGAAATCTTTCGAGAAAGATAGCACTTATTCGCTTTTTTTGCTTGCTTCCTAGTGTTAACTAAACATTAGTTTAAAGCCCTATTCTGACTTTCTAAGAATTATGATATGTCTGTTTGTTTTTCGTTCGCTCCATTGTAACCATCACGGATATCCGTGCGATTTCCGCCGGGAGCGTGATTACGTTGTGCCACCGTTATGCGCCTTGTAGGCCTAGCACATCCGATTTCGGCATGCCTTGACAATTCGGGTGGGCTACCCTTAGACTGTGACAGCCTCTATATTTGTCTCCAGGCACGCGTAGTGGAGACTCTTCGCCTAGACGATTTTTTGCTCTCGTCTGACTCAAACGAGGTGTTCCACGTCTATGAACTTGCCTCGTGTAATTGGACGTGCTGTGCCTGTGCCCATTGGGTACTGAACCGTTTCTCATCCGTGAGCCTGGTTCCTTAAGGGGAAGAAATCAACAGAGGAGTTGGACCCTGGCTCTTTCGCCCTCTTAGCCGAGGTGTCATTCACCGACATCGTGTACCCCTTGTCCAAGTTCGAGTCTCACACCACGCGTTTTGGAGCAAGGCGTTCTCGAGCTGAGCGTCCTTGTCCCAATAGCGCCTGAGCCCATCAGGTACTGAACCCTTTCTCTCTTCAAGTGTATTTCCGGTGTAGTAAAACCTGACAGTAGAGTTGGGCCAGGGCTAAATCGTTGTCCCTTTTGTGCCTGAGCGCATCGAGTACGGAACCCTTTCTCTTCGCGAGCATATTTCCGGTTTAGGAAGGCTCGACATTAGAGTTGGATTAGGTCTTCTTGCTTTACCAAACGCCAATGAATGGGTCTGGGTCTCTGCCTGTAAGGAACACAGGTAACTAGAAGCTCGTCTCGAGCTGACGGAGCTTGTAGTTCCCCTTTCCTAGGAACTTTTCATTTTCTATTTGCAGTTCGCGCTGCCCTCTAGCGCTGTTCTGCCCTTTCATTGTTTCATTGTACTCGGTATGAAATATATTTCTCTCTTGCCATGCATCTACCTTTACGTGCATTTTACATTGGCCGCCCCTCCAATGTTCGGACTGGACTTCTTCTTCTTCTTCAGCGTACATTCTCAAACTCCTGCTGAATTCTCTTGTAGCAGGACATGTCCTACTAGATTTTCAGCAGAATGTAGTCCAGAGAATGGAAATGCGTTGTGTCGCCGTTTTATTTGCGCCAATGGCCCGACACATCCGTCTTCGGCGGGGACTGGACTGACTAGCTTCACTGTATGTCGACAGTGTCGCTATATGTGGTGCTGCTGGTGGTGTCGGAGATATTGTCTGTCTCTTGTGCAGTCAAATCTCTTTCCATCTGCTACCTCCACATTCTCGGACACGATCCCCAAATGATTTGGCCAGAATCAGCACGAGCTGCTGTATTAATTATGATATGAAACCCCCTATTATACAGTTTCTTTCAGTATGTGACGAATATATATGCTTACACCTCTCTGCTTCTCCTCAACCACTCTCTCGTCCTTCACTGTTCGTCCTACGCTTCTGATTCCAAATTCTTGCAATCCCTGAAATGATGATTTCATCAATGCGGTTCCCTCCTACAATATGCGATCATGTAATGCTTTAAATCAATTCAATAAATCAAGTAATGAATATGGACTGGATATAAATATCCAAAAAACAAAAACCATGATAATCAGCAAAGACACAGAAGAACAGGAGGTAAACATAAACATACAGGGAGAGAAACTACAACAAGTAAAACAGTATCGATATCTTGGACACATACAGTAACAAATGATGGCAGATGTGAAACAGAAGTTAAAAGGAGAATAGGGATGGCTAAAAGTACCTTCAATGACATGAGGAAATTATTAATATCTAAACAAATTACAAACAAGTTAAAAATGAGAATTATAAAATGCTACATCTATTCCATATTAATGTATGGCTCAGAAACATGGACACTAAATAAACAATTAGAATACAACATTAATACCTTTGAGATGTGAGAATATAGAAGAATAGGGAGAACATCATGGAAAGAGAAGGAAACAAATAAAGAGGTGCTAAAGATACTTAATGTGAAGAAAGAACTACTAAGAGAAATAAAGATCAGGCAAATAAAATACTTTGGACACATTAAAAGACATGACACCTTATTGAAGACCTTACTTGAGGGTAAAGTCAAAGGGAAGCGAGCAAGAGGTAGGCAGAGATACAAGTGGGAGAGTAACATCACAAGATGGACAGGTTACATTCTAGCAGAGTGCACCACCAAGACAGGAGATGTTGGAGATACTTTGCAGCCAACAATTGTTGCGGAGACGGCACTTAATGATGATGAATGCTTTAAATATGTTTCTTTGTCCGTATCCGTAGAAGATACCCTACTCAGAGTTCGTGAGCTGGAGGAAGAGGCTGTGAGTGGGTGACATTTGGCAAAGAGAGAAAATTATTGACAACATTGGTGATACAGATAGGAAGAGAGTGCTGCGACTGGGCTGCCAACAGAACAGAGGAAATGATCCAAGAACTCATACTGCAGCACTCGAAGCCATACGATACAATAATTTACACAGACGCATCAGTAACACAAGAAACAAACGGGTGTGGTTGGGGTTTCGTGGCCTACCAAAAATGGCAAGAAATTAACTGATAAGTCAGCTGCCTACCCCACTATAACATCGAGTATGAAAATGGAAATAGAAGCGGTGACAACAGCTCTCACTTGGCTGGCGACGCAACCACCAACAGACTCAGTGATTCTATCGGACTCTCAAAGTATGCTGCGTAAGATAGAAAAGTGTATGATCAGAAAAGAATGGGTCATTCCTCTCAACCAAGCAGAGCATTATATGGATTTACTGTCCTCTTCATGCTGGGGTAGGGGAAGCGAAAGAGCCGATGTGGTGGCTGGTAAAGCATTGGTGAACGGCACCGAGATAAGAAGAGACAGGATTGAATTGATTAGAGCAGTCATGGATACCCTACGAGAAGACGAGGAGGAAGTCGAACGTGCCAATGTACATATTCAGAGAATGGTAGAAATGGGAGTGACTAGAGGTGATGGGAGAAAGTGCTCCGGAAAGATCATAAGAACGCGTAATCAGCAACTGACTGGGACACTGAGTTTATACACATTTATATGGATGAGGGAACGGAAAGCCAAACCAAATACCAATAAGAGCATATAATACAAGAATATCCGGGCGTAAAGCCAAAGGTAGACCAAGAAAACGGTGGATAGAAAACATTAAGATAACCTTGAACAAACATGGACTAAATGCAACCTCGGCGATACATCTGGTTTTGAAACGATAGCTTAAGATACCACCCCTACGCTTAACGGCAAGTGTGAATGCGATCAACAATCATTCACCTGGGGATAGACAATAGACGGAACGGCAAGCAGAGTATATATGGGAATGCCCCCAGTGCTGTGACACTTGTTCCTAATCAAGAATCAAAATCAATTCTTTGTCCGTATCCTATGAATTAATTAATTATGCCAGACCATCGTCTGCCAAAGATACTTCTCTATGGTGAGCTAGAGAAAGGGATACGATCTCAAGGTGGCCAAGAGGAAGCGCTACAAGGACTCGTTAAAGAACTCACTGAAAGCCTTTGAAATAGACCACGATACATGGGAAGAACTTGCACAAAATAGATCTACATGGCGTTCTAAAATAAAAAAAGAGCACATCTCATCTTGTGAAAAGAAGAGAAATGCAGCAGCTCAACAGCGGAGAGCAGCTAGAAAGTCACGGATAGACCAAGATCCGTCTACAGTCGTCATTCCATATCCGAACTGTCCAAGGACTTTTACAGCTCGAATATGGCTCATTAGCCATCTACGAACTCATAATCAAGGACATAAGGTAATATAATTAGTCAGTGATTGTATGAGACATAGTCATATCACAAGGACGAAAATGTTGTTGGCAAACCACAATTTGATTAGATTTTGTAGAAGAACAGTTGCTTCGTGGAATATGGGCCCACATATTTTCCATATCCCTTATATTGGAAGCTCATGGAAATATAAATTATTAACCGCCTGTTACTTGGTTTTATTGTGGTTAGACTTGCATCCTTGCACACAACACTATCTGTGCTTTTATTTAAAGCCATCATCATCATCAAGTTCCGCCTTCGCAACGAAGGTTAGCTGCAACAGGCCTCCAACATCCCCTGTCTCTTGTTTTGGTGGTGCACTCTGCTAGACTGTAATCTATCCATCTTGTAGTTAATGAGTTTGCCTCTCTTTTGGAGAGGTGTGCTCCTTTCAACCAGCGGAACAAAGTCCAATTAGGTTATATCAGGACACACTACGATAAAATATTAGAGGTAACAATGACCCCAAGTTTTTTATTTAATTGAACTATCCATCTTGTGATGTTACTCTTCCACTTGTATCTCTGCCTAACTCTTGCTCACCTCCCTTCAACTTTATTTTCATGTATGGTTTCAACAATAAGTTTGTCTTTTTATATAATTTTTATGTACTTGAAAAGTCACAAATTTGTAAAAACTAAAGTTTAAATATGTCCATACTGGTGCACATTAACATATTCCTCGGCGAAATCGTATTTGAATTTATATCCTGGAAAACTATATTTTTTGCAAATTTTAAAACTATCACAACCAACAGAAAAACCACAGGGTTGCCCATAAAACAATGGAAGGGAGAAGGTTATAAAAACGTTAGACAGTTGTAGACGGAAGGGGGGGGGGGGGAATAAAAGATGACGTTAACAAAACTGTATTTTATACACTAATAAAATTAATTAAAATTTTAACATCTTTATTTAAAAAATCATGTTTAAAAAAATTTCGTTTACTTATGCCTACTATGCTAAACAATTTTATATGGAAAAGTGTGGGAAGGGTGTGGAATACTTTTTTTTTTTTTACATAATTAAGCAGTGCAGGAGGGGTCCCGGAAGTCTTCACAGTTTATTAGAGGGGGGGGGGAAGAAATTGGCAATAAATTGTTGACGTAATTTATGGAGATCCCCCATGTCATCATCATCATCGGGTGCCATGCCGGCTGGCGTAGGCGGTCATAGCTCTCCACTGCTCTCTGTCCACAGTATTATGTATCAAAGTCGTTGTTATTTCCTTGCCGTGCCACGTTGTCAAACTAATATTTTCTCACGTTGTCACCCTCTGTCTCTGTTGCCTTCAATTTTGCTGTTGTGACTATGTTCTCTAAACCTGCCTGTTCTATGAAGTAGCCAAAAATAGAAGATTGCCTTTTTCTTATATTGTTGATTAAGGTCCGTTTCGCATTTGACTCTTTCAACACCTCTACGTTAGTTTTTCTAGCAGTCCACGGTATTCTCAGCATTCTTCTGTAGAACCACATCTCTGTTGCCTCTAATTTCCCACTTTCCAGTTTGCTTATTATCCCCAATGTACTAACTCATTAAAAACATTCATATTGTGAGTCTGGTCGTAATCCGAAACTAAATTTCTCGTAATCGTGTTAGTACCGTATTAAAGAAGGCATCAGTCCGTAGGTACGTTTTCATTAAAGATTTACCTATAAAAATAATAGGGCCTTACATGTGCGTTTTCGTGTAAATTCTTCTATTAGATGACCTTTTCGTGAAAATCGCTATGGGAGGGAGGGGGTGTTAACCCATCTTTTTGGCTAAGTTCCTAGTACTAAAAGGTATGTACATGCTGGCTAAGGTAGGAGGAGTAAATAATCTTAACCCCCCCCCCTTATCTATGGGGTGCGTGTTTAAGCTTATTAATTGTACGGTTGTAGAAAAGAGGGGATGAAGCGATTATTGTATTTTGTCATGTTTTGGTGTTCCCTACAGGGTCGTAACTATATCTTCAATAAAGTGGTGGCGACTATCTTAAAAAATATGGTTTTCCCCTTTTTCGTATGTCTTAATTTTCATGAGACTTTTGGTGACATTTTTCTGGAAAATTGTTAAGGGGGAAAAAAGAAGGGATAGGATTAGTGGGGGGGGGGGGGGGGGGGGTTACCCACCTTTTGCCTAAATTTCAAGTACTAAGTAATATTCTGATTTCCAAAGGAGGATGTTTTTAACCCCAATCTCCGAATATAGGGGCTTGGTCCCTATAGTGTTAACTATGGTGGTGTTCTTTTTTCTTCTGCGTTTTCCATTTGATGTCTCCGCTAATATGGATTTCATCATTGAACCGTACTGTTGTCATCAGTCCGTAGAACTTGTCCGACAAAGCTGCTTCTTCTTCTTGTGGTGTCGTACAGTGAACTGTTCTATAAAATATATTCTGTGTTTTCTGGATTATGATGTTCTATTTATCTAAGGTGGGGGGGGTGGTTATATTCCTCAAATCCACGGATATCGGTGATAATCCCCTACGTACCAATATTGTCTTTTGTTTCACTAATTAAATTTGAGAATTAAACGTTTTAAATTGTCAAATATTACGTCACAACAAAAGTTAACCGATAACTAGTTTCAAACGAAAGAAACCTAGACTTTTCATTCACACACTAAATAATTTTGTATGCGTACAATACATTGTGAGCGTTTTCATGTATAGCTTTATGTAGTAAATAAATTTATCGAATGTGATATAATTCCAAGTGTAATTGACAATTCGTAAGTTTAGTAAACACTTCCATTTTGTTAAACATAAGTTTAAAATTTATGGTAAACTATTGGGTATTACCGTATTAGGTCTGTTGATTATCCTCTTTCAGATCTCCGCTTCTGTAAATATCTCGGACTTTAATAACGGCTGATGTTCCGGTTCTATGTTGGTTCACTGCTCTTTTTGATCTCTTTGTCAGGGGTTCTCTCCGGGCCACGCACATCCTCACTCCCAATTCCCGATATTGACTCATGCTCATTTATCTAAAAATCCTCAGTCTCAGATCGTGAGGACTCACGAAGAGCAATGTGTTTGTGTATGTCTCTGACTGTATATATATACTATTATATACACATATATATGTAAGTCACATTTGTTTCCTATATATCAGACAGCTGAGTTTTACTTTCAACTCTAGATTGGCATTTCTCTGACATTCTTTCTAATGGGGTGGTTTTTATAATTTTTTCAAGCACTAGATGACTGTTTTACTCAGTGGACCATATGGCTGTGAATTGGGCCTTCTAATGCGAGAGAACTTTACTGAGACTGTCTTGCAATCTCAAGGTGTGCTGCAGATAGAAGGGTTGATTCCCTTTCAGCAATCCAGGCATGGATCGTAGCAATATTTTGGACAGGGGAGATCGTGGGGTGGGGTAGCCCATCCCTAAACCATATTACAGTAGTTTTCTTTTGCGTTTGTTCTCTGATAACCAGCAGGAATGGTGATTTCTTCTGGGGAGGGTTATGTACGTTGTACTACAACAGTCTGTATCCTTGTCTGAAGATTTCTTCTATATCTGTGTCCTGCACCATGTGTTGTTGAAGTCTGAAAGTGAAGTAATAATTGCAGACCCGTGACCTGCCATGCATTTCATAAGAGACAATTAAGGAGATTTTTGGGATGGAAGTTGAATGTGTCATGCATAAAGATGCAGGTATTGTAGCCATACAGTAAGCCATGACACAAATCATTCCATTCTCCAGGCTATATTTTACGGTTCATTACTGGAAGCAGTGCCACATTTTTAACGGAACAAACCATACATTATTTACCAAAACAAAAAGGATAAAAACATGTAAACCGCTGCATCTATTGATCTGCATGCAACACACTGAGAACCCCCCCCCCCCTCCTCCTGGATGACCCTAGGGTTGGGAGAGCTCTCAATGTGTTGCGCCCAAATGATTAATTGGCAGCAGAATATGTGTCTTTTTAAATTTCAGTCACAGAAGCAGTATGAAATTACGCATAATATTAAAAAGTAGAACGGCTGCCACTGCTTCCCATAATGAACCTATTTTACAAATCGTTTCACTCTCCAGACTATATTTAACAAATCATCCCATTCTCCAGGCTATATTTAAAAATCATTCTTTTTCTTCTTCTGCGTTCATTCTCAAGCTCCTGCAGATCAGCAGGATGTAGTCCTGAGAAAGGAATGTGTTGTGTCATGGTTTACAGCATTGCTGTGATATCTGCACCTTTCTGCCTGACACATCCAACTTCAGCATGGCTTTGGGTCACTGACCCTATATGGGATGTGGCGGCCAACTCCATCACATAACCTCCTTAGTCACCTTGTACGACATGCATGAAAAGTAAACAGTGTTGCTATTCTTTGCTCCCCTTTCGGGCCCTGACAACACACAGGTGTAAAAATCATTCCATTCTCCAGGCTATATTTTACAAATCATTCCATTCTCCAGGCTATATTTTACAAATCATTCCATTCTCCAGGCTATATTTTACAAATCATTCCATTCTCCGGGCTATATTTTACAAATCATTCCATTCTCCGGGCTATATTTTACAAATCATTCCATTCTCCAGGCTATATTTTACAAATCATTCCATTCTCCAGGCTATATTTTACAAATTCCATTCTCCAGGCTATATTTTACAAATCATTCCATTCTCCAGGCTATATTTTACAAATCATTCCATTCTCCAGGCTATATTTTACAAATCATTCCATTCTCCAGGCTATATTTAAATATCATTCCATTCTCGAGGCTATATTTAAATATCATTTCATTCCCCAGGCTATATTTAAATATCATTTCATTCTCCAGGCTATATTTCACAAATCATTCCATTCTCCAGGCTATATTCTGCAATAATTGGAGAGCAAATACAGAAAAAAAAATGTGAAACATTTCATGCAGTCACATTTATTTTAATGTTTTCTTTTTTGTCCTCAGATTATTGAATGTCTACTGCAAGTTGATACTGTATGTACTTGATCCTATAGAAAAGTGTAAAATGCAGTACATTTGTGCTATATGATGTATGGTATACACAGAGACATAGTTTTATTGTTTTCTGTATTGATTTGTCAATTACTGAAGTTTCTAGGGCTAGTCTTTGGGAAAGAACCAAACAGTAAAAGCCAATTAGGGATGCATGGTGATATATTTTCTAATCAGTCGGCATCAAATCCACTCTGTAGTGGTGACTACTCTGAGTTTGTGTGGGTTTGTAGCTTTCCTTCACATACAGATAATCTCATAAACACTAAAAAACATAGCAGGGTGTTAGTGTTTCAATTTAATGACACTGTCATCAAAGTGTTTTTAAGTACTCATATGATCAACCTTCCGGATGCTAATATCTCATTAAGAACTGTCATCAATAGTGATATACCAGTATACCAAGAAGAAATTTCCAAGAATCTTTATATATTTTATGAAGGAATCCTACAATTTTTTAATCATTCTCTACCCTTCAGTGCAGAATGGAACGGATTTCACTTTAAAGGAAAAACATTTTATTTAAGGGTATACTTCGAATTCTTCTGCGCAAACAATTCTGAGTCCAATTTTTATATGACAGATCTCTGCTTTTTTTGTAATGCAACTTGTACTGAGACTAATTCAATATTTAGCAGTAATAATATGGTAAAGTTTCACAATGATCTATTGGATGCTTATTATGAATTTCCAGAACTTGACTACAGTCAAATAGTCTGGTCAACAAAGGCGCAACTTTACAGGAGCCATAGACAGGCTGTGACATTTTCTCCAACACCACTGAGCTGTGTTCTTCACCTTGTAGCGGACCATTTATTCTATAAACATATTGGTGATGGTAGTGTTATAAAAACTATAAATGCAATGTTTAGTGTAGTGAATGATGCAGATGCCTTATTTAGATCAACTGATTTTGATGGCGATCTTAGTGGGGATAATATAGGGTTTATTATAGGGAAGGTTACAGTGTATCCAGATTCTCATGATCCATCTTATAATTTATCACAGTCATACTTCACAGCTAGAGAATATCTCAAGCAGTTTTCATATTATGATTTCAGTCATTATTGTCTTGGAATAGTCTTTACATACAGAGAGTTCTCTGGTTTGGCTGGATCTGCTTTTCAGGCATACTCAGATGGGTCATTGCCAGGTGGGATATGCCAAAAGAGATTAAAACACAATTTTGATTTTGTTAGTTTCAATACTGCATTGATTACGTTTCTGAATTTTGGAAAGAAATTAGAAGAAAGCCAACGTATTCTAATTCTAGCTCATGAGTTAGGTCACAGCTTCGGAGCCAGCCATGATGTGACAGCAGAATGCCACCCAGACTCGAAAGATGGCAATTTTTTAATGAGTCCTATGATTAACTTCGGAGCTCTTCCAAATAATCCAAGATTCTCAGCCTGCAGTATTAAAAGTATGCTTCCAGTCATCAAGAAGAAAGGTTCTTGTCTTTTAAGTGGTGACCAGGTTTCACAGTGTGGGAACACTGTCCCAGAAAGTGGTGAAGAATGTGACTGTGGGACTAGAAGTACTTGTCATTTAATTGATCCGTGTTGTACTCCCGCAGATGAGAAAGAAGGCACAGACAAACCTTGTACAGTGAGACGATCGAAAGAAAAACTCTGTTCTCCAAAATTGAACTCATGTTGTGCCGAATCATGCACATATGTACCTCAGAGTGATCATAAATTGTGCAATCATTTACATGACTGTTCTCGTACTTCAGTGTGTGATGGGTTAAGTGGTCATTGTCCATTTAATGGACCTTTACCAGATGGAACTTTGTGCAACAATGGGTATCAGGTATGCGAAAAAGGCTCTTGCTCACAAACTGTATGTGAGTATCATAACCTCACCAGTTGTGTCTGTACTAAAATGAACAGTCAGTGTAAACTATGCTGCAGGGATCCTACCACTTTAGCCTGTGAACCTGCAATGATTTATGGAATACTGAGCACACGAGGAGAAATAAACCAAGAACCTGGGGAACAGTGCTATAAGGATGGTTTTTGTGATTTATCTTTACAATGTCTTATAAAATCACCCATTTATGGTATTCAAACACATACTGTTTTGGGATTTAAAACAAAACTTGAATTGAAATCACATATAAACAAATATTGGTTGTATTATATATTTGCTGCATTTTGTATCATTTTCACGGTTTCAGTATTATTCATTCCCTTTCATTTAGACGACAGTAGGCATATGAAAGCTCTTAGATATGGTAAAATGATGGCTGTATTTGCCACTGGAGAACAGCAGACCCAATTGCATAGAAAAATCCTTGTGGATATTGATGACTATTACACAAAGACAATTCTTCAACTTCATTGGAGGTGTGAACCAAAAGATTACATTGAAGCTGTGGGAAGATTAAAACTCTTCTTTCCTGAGGTACACATTTCTTATTTGTCTCATGTGGCAAAGCTAAGTGCTTCAGAGCGTATAGCTGTTAAGATATTACTTCTACAAGGTTTTAGAATGCGAACTTTCACGACAACTGAGGTATATGGACAATAGATAGTTGAAAAACTATAAATTAGTAGCATATCATATTAAGGATGTAACCATCAACCCTGAAATTTTTAGCTGTAGAGATTTTCTTGGCAGTGTTTACATTCAGTAGTTTGCCTTTGCTTTCTAAACAGTCCAGTTGCACTGTTACCTGTGGTGGGATTTGAACTCTGTACCACGTGGCCACAGAGTTTGACAGAAAGACTATAATAAAGTACAAATTCTTGTATGTTACATGGACACAAAAGGAAGCAAAGAATGGTAACAGACTTGCCATGCTTCTTATTTCTTCTTTGTTGGATTGGAATATCCAGAACTTGACTACAGTCAAATACTCTTGTCAACGAAGCCGGAACGTTATAGGAAAGATAGACATATGTTGCATAAATCAGAAGTTTTGTCTCTTCTATATACGTTACTATGTTTTGTAAATCATACAGGGGTCTGTACAGTTTTTCTTTGTGTTGTTTCCTTAGGACAGTGTGTTTGTCTCAGCATTTCATATCCAGGACATTCTTGAAGTGTATGCTCTGCTTTCTTGTCTATTTGGGGTGCCTGTCTACATGTACACATGACTGTGCTGCCTTGTTTTTTTTTGTGTTTTTTCACTCAGTCAATCTATCTTGAGCGCTCTTAAATAGGTTATTTCTACGTCTGTTTCAAACATGTCAACAACCCATTCTGGTATTTTAAGTTCTTGTAAATCTTTAAATATTATTGTCATATCTTCCCTAATATTCTTCAAATTATTGCAGTATTTCTAAATCTTCATTTCCACCTAATCCTGATCTAACAGCTGCGAACAGGAAAACTGAGAAAGTTCACAATGACTGAGGTTATTCCAAAATATTGCCAATTTGCTGATTAATCCCATGTAACCCCTTTCAAAGACTGATGTACTTTCCCTATAATCTAAGACTCAAGGCGTAGAGGATTGACTTCATGGTTCTCGGGTCAACCCCATATGAAGTGGTATGCTGACTGCAAACAATAGTACTCATAGCACATATCTCTGTAGCTTCAAGCGATAACCCTCAGGAATCTAAAAAAATCCACTTTATAAACAAGATATCACAAGTGGATTCGAACCAACAACCTCTTGAGCACAAAGCGGACTGCTTAAACACTACGTTGGTGTAAGAACATTTACCTTTTCAAATTTGTCTGAAAAATAGACCAAATATTTTCAAAGTATTTCGGTTCCAATGCTGGGCTGGTCTTTAAATGAATCAAGAAACTCCATAATAATATCAAATAGTGCCTAAATTTGTTCATGGTATGCTGAGCTTATATAAACTTCGCCCCTATCGCTACCAGTACCAGGACATCTAGTTCAGGGTGTAAAAATAGGGCCACTGTCTCTTCTTTCCAGGCATGTTTTAGCAGGTGATCAAGGAAAGGTTATATGCTGATAAGCTGCCAAATATGAAAAAAACATCATCATTGTCACATCTTGTCTCACTTTGTCTTACATCAAAAAAATCCCCATGGATTACGAAGAGATGTAGGATATTGGACATTGCTCCTTTGTTCTTTTGTGGCAGACTCCTAGGTGACGGAGAATTCTAGATACACCATCGCTGCTGATGGGTCAACAAATCTGACAGAAGAATGATGAGTTAGTAGGCCCAGGAGTGTGTGTGTCATGCTGCTGGCAGGATGTGGTAATCCTGGGATACTGGCCACTGGAATACCTCCCTTCAGGGACTAAACTTACATATATATATATATTTCCCTTTTAGATATACATGACTTTGAGACCTTATATGATTCTGGGTGTCACCTCAGTTGCACAACCTAGAAGAACATGTACCGTACTTTTGTCAGAGATGCTATGGGCTGTCAAGAGTTACCTGCTTGCAGCTAAAGGGATTATTTCATCATCATCATACACCCCCTAGATTGCTGATGAACTGGCGAACTGAGCATAAATAGAAATGTCTCCTGTGCTGTGATGCTGGTTCCTAATTAAGAATATAAACTCTTTCACTTCAGAGCCTTTCTAACCTCTGGACACAGCTATTATTTATAGAGCATTCCAGGCGCTGATCAGTCTACTTCATGAATTTGAGAAAGTAGTTGAGTTGCACTGATTGTTTGGCATGAAGGAGTAGTTCAGTTAGTTTGGTAAGTTTAAGGACTGGTCATTTATCATAAACCAAATCCATATTACAATTTACAGGAGTCACTGAACATGCATTTTCTGTTATTGTGATCCATGATTGTTTTGAGCAGGTCTATTTCTTTCCATTTAGGAGGATTGTCATATTAACCATTCTTATTTTTGTGTGCTCATTGTCAAACTCTTGCAGATTAGCAAGAGGTAGTCTGGAGAATGAAATGTGTTGTGTCATGGTCTACACAATATCTGCACCTTTTGGCCTGGCCCAACTTTAGCATGTGTTCTCGGTTACCTTCGCCCTATATAGAATGGGACAGCCAATCGGGTGTCATAGTAATCATTAAGCACTGGCAAAATATAGGGTGTCATTAATCATTAGGCACTAGCAACATACAGGTGTCATATTAATCATTAGGCAGCTGCATCATATGGGTGTTATATTAATTATAATTTCACATGTAAAGAACATTTTATTTTGATAAATTGGTAGCATATCCTATCCAGGACGTAGCTATCAACCCAGCATTTGTTGGCTGTGGTGATTTTCTAGGCAATATAAATACGTTCAGTAGGTTGCCATTGCTTTCTGAACGGTCCGGATGAACAATTGCCTGTGGTGAGGATTGAACTCGGTACCTTTGCCGTCACAGACGCGCTCTGTACCACTTCACCACAGAACCAGACGATGATTTATTTTTTTAAATTTTGATAAAGACATAATAAATACCATCAAACACATTGCTTATCAAACAGCAGTAATACCATCACTTCTTTATGTCTCTGAAATATGGACAATGTATGCCAGGAGACTCAACCAGTTCCACTTAAGCTGCTGAAATAATATACAGCGAAATCCCATTATAACAACTTGGTCTGGACCGACAAAATATGTATGTAATAACAGACATTCTCTATATACAGTATAAACAATATAGTATAATTATAATTGGGGATGTAAAAAGCGTTGTTATATAGGAACATTTGCTATAACAGAATGCACTATAAAGGGGTTCCACTGTACTCAACATCCTTTGGTGAGATAAATATGAGATTTTGAGGTACTGATGAATCTAAATCTATAAGCGTGCACACAAAGACATTGAACAAACACAATTCTGATAAAGGCACATAGACACCGGCAGGTAATTTGGTATGTATGAAAGATTTTGGTCTGCCAAAACAACTTTGGAGAACTCTATACAGGCTTCAGCATGGAAGGACAGATGAAGTGTTTAAAAACAATCTTAAGACATTACTGACTCCTTCAATATAGAGATCAATTGGTTGGTGAGTCTGGCATTAGATAGGCCAAACTCGTGACCATTGGCAGATACAGAAGACCTAACTGTTAAACGTAAACAAGCCTTCATTCGGTACATTTTTTATTATTGTCTGGTTATTCATTCGACACTATTTATATAATTGGAGTCACCCACGAAAAATAATCATGGCCGACCAATGAAACTCAGAGCAATAATCACAACTGGCCTTCTAGGTCATCAGTCTACATGTCGTGACTTGAGCCCAGTCGTACCTAACTGGCATCACAAAATCAGAATTCCGTGCAGCTGCTGCTGAACAAAATCATGCTACGAGAACTTCTCAATGTCTCACAAATTCCTCTCACAGATGTTCAGATTGTGGAAAGAAATTCAAGACATGCAAAGGATTCATTAACCACAGTCGGACACATCTCACTCATTGTTTTCATCATCATCATCTCTATCCCAGTTTAGCTCAAATGGAATTCATTACAGTGTCTCTGCATACCAAATTCTGGGAACCCTCAGTGACCTCTAAAACAAACTGCTCTATACATGACCAATATCGGACTGGATGCATGATGATTGATCACAGAAAAGTAAGGTCTTTTCTGTTCGTCAACGGACAAACAACTTATAATTGAGATACTGTCAATTATATTTAAAAACTGTCGCTAAGAAAAAAATGAAATACACATTTGAATATTGTATATATGTTGATGTTGTTATATACAGTTGGTTACATTTAATGTTATACAATATAGGATGTGTTTTATATTTAATTATACTTGCTGTTTACTTTCATGTTCTGTTATTCTGACTAGAGAATTGTAGGCAGCTTACCATTAATATTATTCATTTGTCATTGTTGCATCTGAAATTAGTTTACCTTTGTTTAAATTTTTTTGGGGTACTTATGCTCAATGTATACTTAAAACACTCAAAGTGTTTCAAACACGTTTCCATATAAAATATATATATCAAGTGACATATGAATCCACATGTTCACCAACTGGAATATTCTGCTCCAACTACTCTGCGGAAGTACAGGCTTTAAACATTGCTGCAGAAATAATTAAAAATACAAGTCAATGCCAGCAGGTGGTATTTCTTACTGATGCTATGTTTGTCCTACAAGCCCTTGACAGTGATAAACTGCCAGACCTGAAGAAAGCTACGCGAGAAGTGAGCATCCAAAGAAGGTAGTACTACAGTGGATACCATCCCACTGTGGCATACCAGGAAATGAAGAGGCAGATAGTCTGACAAAGGATGGAGCAACACAGGAACAAAAAGATCAAGAAATCACCTACCAAGAAAAGAAGACCCTCATCAAAGCCATCAGGAAAGTCGATCACTCAAAAGACAATTACCACTATCTCAACAGAGCAGAGCAGGTTATTATCTTCCGTCTCAGAACAGGACACAACAGATTAAACAGCCACTTAAATAGACTAAGATTGGTCCCATCACCACTGTGCCTTTGTGGGCAGGCAGCACAGACAGCTGAACATATCCCGCAAGACTGCAATACACTAAACCAGTTAAGGGAAGAACACTGGCCCACAGAGATGGATATCCACAGAAAGATGTATGGGAGCACTGAGGAGCTTTCAAATACAGCAGCAATTATTAAGAAAACAGTACTTGCTGTGTAGACATGTCAAACTTCGAACGAGAAGAAGAAGAAGTGACATATTCTTTCCATAAAGTTGTCTTCGTCGTGGATACTCTGAATGCCTCTCTTTTCTGGGCAAGCAGGTCTGCATTGGCCAGAGACATGTGCATACATTCTTCGATGTCGCTGGTCCATCGTCTTCTTGGTCTTCCTCGTTTTCTCTTACTTGGCACTCTGCCCTCTAGAATCAGCCTTTCAATACCATCATGAAGTTTTAAGTGTCCAAAAAACCGTGGCTTCTTTCTTATGATGGTATTTAGAAGCCACCCTTCATTTACTTTCAGTAATTTAAAAACTTCAATGTTCTTCTTTTTCTCTGTCCATGATATTCGTAGGATCTTTCTGTAGCACTTCATTTCAACTGAATTTATTCTTTTGAATATTATCTTGGACGTCTTTCCGTCAAAAACATGTGATTTTTAGACTGTCCGCTCTTCAAGCACTAGAATGTGATGGACATAGTTGCTGACCCAGCGGTCTATGAGCTAATCTCCATTGATCCAGTGCATTATGTGAAATATACATAAGTTTGTGATCTGTTTTTTTGTTTTTTTTTTATATAATGTGTTCCATTTCATCAATCAATCAATAAACCCATAACCCTTCAGGGTCGTAGGGGTACCACATTGGATGCTTCAGCACACAGAGTCCTCCAGCGAATTCTATCGTCAGCGATGCGGATGAGTGTGGAAATATCTAGCCCTGTCCATTCCTTGATGTTGTCTGTCCATGTCTTTATTTGTCCTCCTCTGCTTCTTCCACCCTCGACAGTTCCCTGCAGTATTGTTTTTGACAAGGAATCGTGCCTGCATACATGTCCGAACCATTTATCTGGTTTTGGAGGGAGAAATATTTTCCTGGCGACATTCAAAAAAGATGGCGGTCAATAGTTTCATTGAGATAAGGGCACAGCCAAAACCCTAGAGTGCGTTGTGGTTGTATTTTGTTCAGGTAATTGTTAAGCTGTTCATGTTGTGTGCAAAGTTTGAACATGATACCTGTCTTCTATAATCTGATCGTGCAAACTCAGAAAGAGCAATGAGTTTGTCTGCTCAGTCCATAGACTAACCATCTGTTGTGGTGGCTAGGCTAGCTAATTGGTCGGCCGTTCGTTTCCATCCGCGTGTCCGGGGGCAAAAATAAGCGTGAGTTTTCTCAATGAGGTCCGCATTTTGGCTCTCTCTAATGACTCCACCCAATCCCTACGAATATCACCTGTTTTTACTTTCTTAATCATATTGATTTAGTTTCTTAATATGCACGCATGGGAATAGGTTTGGTATTTTGCGCTTCGGCAAATACTTCCATTGTTAGACTGCGTGTTGGTAATGGCTCTACTGGCTTCTGTACTGGTCTTCCTTGTGATTTGACAGTAAAGGCCCATGCGCATCATTGGTGGCGGATGCTCGACCAGTCCGTCCGTGTAAATCACATCTGTGCAGTTGGCATGTACACATATGATATATATATATATATATATATATATATATATATATATATATTCCTTTGTGTTTCTTATTTGTTAATAATATAGGCACATTTTTGTAATATTTTAATATCTTTTTTGTGGATGTGGTTGGACAAGTACGAAAAACCTGTTTACTTAGGTTGCAAGGTGATTCAGTGTCATTTGAATTTTCTTCTTGTATTGAGCCCAAAATTGGACTAACATCTACGGTTGAAAAAACTGTACAACGCTCTAATGGTTAAATTATACTTAACATCTAATCGAATGCAAACAAGAGTTACAACTTACATCGCTTATAATTCATGGGAAGCGATAGAGGCCTACACATCACAGACAAGCTGTAAACCATAATATATTTTATATCAGTTTATCTTACCTGCAAACATCATAACACTCGTAAAATTGTTATTCAAATGCTGGGACTGCTGTTCATTATCATGAATTGCCGACTGCACAAAGGTTGATTCCAACATTCTGTCTTTTGTGTATCTTAGCCTATATAATATAGACCATATCGTTCTCTTTTATATTTCTTCTCGTACTGTTGTGTAAAACTACCATAGACCTTATTCTGTGTTTGTATCTTCTAGCATTTGCGCTTCAATCTTGGCATGCATTCGACAGTTTACTAGTTCCCTTAACCACGATACAGAAATAATATGTAAAGTATGTATGTATGTGATAACAACTTTTGTTTTGTTACTTTTTGTTCTCCACTTTGCCAGCTATCCTCTGGCATTTTGGTTGTTTATACAATACTGTCATCTATGTGATGTTGTGGATACCATACTTGAACATTATCATTATGTATTTATTTCCTGTAATTTAGTTTATGTTAGCTTCGTTAGATTAATTTTGCGAGTTTCTTTTTTCTGCTATTAGTCATTATAATCAGCAAAACCCATAACACGTCAGGGTTGCAGACCTATTATTTTGAAAATATCAATACAAAAATAGCTATATCCATAAATTGTACATAATATACTAATAATAATAAAACCCATAACCTGTCAGGTCGTAGGGGTGCCAAACTGGATACATCAGCGCAAAAATCTCTCCAAACAGCTCTATCCTCAGCCATTCTGAGGACTAAAGAAAAATCCAGGATTTTCTATATATTCTCCTATCCTCCTACCTTCGACTATTCCTTGCAAATAATTTTAGAAAGCAAGTCGTGTCTCTTTACATGTCCAAACCAAACACGTTTACGCCGTTTCATCACTGCCATAAGTGGTTCTTGAGAACAAGCTTGGTTATTTATTTGCTGCCATACGAATGTACTTGTCTTTTGTTCTAGTATATATAACTAGTTCTTAACAAAAGTACTTAATTTAATATCTTAAATCCTTCTTTCCGTGCAGGCCTATGTAATGAGTATCCAGCTTTCACATTCGAAGCGGTTATTTAACTGACCACACCCAAACTGTTGGGTTACCAGTCTCCAAGATCCTAGATTGGGTGGGGAGGAGGTCTATATCCGATATCAATCGTTTAACAGCCCCCCCCCCCTTTACAGAAAAACAACATGACATTTGGTACTGGGAAGCAAATAAAAAAGCAGGTAAACACCCCCCCCCCCAAATGATCTTCTAAAACATGTTACTATAAATATCACAAAATGGAAGAAATTACGAATGAAAACTAGGATATGACCATATTTTAGTGAACCCACCCCTCCCCCTTCAACAGAAGACGAATCATCTACAGCAATCTCATTCTTCTCCAGCTACCTGCTAGCATTCTTGTTTATCGACACTCTTCTTTGTACAGCGTTCATGCAGTGTTCGTTGTTTCAATCATGAATGTTAGTGCCTACCATACGCTATATAACATTTGATTCATTATTACAGTTAGACTAGGAGATCGTGGTGACAGGATTATTCCATTATTATTGATGACCGTAAGCTGTGATGTAATAACTTTGTACCCACGTCCGTAATTGAAAAGAGCGTACCTCACTACTAAAGGTTGTTTTAATTAATTTTTTTAAAGACATTACTGTTAGTATTATCAGATCTCTGCACGTTGATACTCCTCCCCCCCCCCGTGTTTTTTTAAGCCCAAAAGAGAAGCGGCTAATGAGGTTTTGTGGTTGGATTTAGCTGTCCCATCCCATTGAGGGTAAAAAAAGAGACACAGGCGTCATACTGAAGTCGGTTGTGTCAGGGCCAAAAGCGCAGTCACACTGTAAACAATGACACAGCGCGTTTCGTTCCATGGACTTCATCATGTAGGTGTCTGAGAATGAACGCTGAAGAATATCTCAGCAAAGCAGATAACTACGGTAAGTATCACATAAGTACGATATTGTCATACGAATATGTTTACTTTAAGGTATATTTAACTATCAACCATCACAAAGTGACCAATCGACCATGACCGTCTGCAGTGTTCATGAATCTACTCGACTTCCTATCTTGTAAGAACGTGGGCACCACCCTTTTCATAATTGACCTATTTTCGATCTTGCAGTGTCATGTTGATTCATTTTCCCCGCAATACCTGGAAGGGGGCAGAACTGCCGTCAACACTGTTACCACTCAAGTAAATTAATTTTTAAATTTTAAACCGCTAGAAAACCCCATATTATATTCATTCATTTTCCTTTTGCGTTGAAGTTAGCGCACAGGACACTAAATAAACAATTAGAAGACAAAATTGATGTCTTTGAGACGTGGTATATAGAAGAATAGGGAGAACATCATGGAAAGAGAAGAAAACAAATAAAGAGGTGCTAAAGACACTTAATATGAAGAAAGAACTACTAAGAGAAATAAAAATCAGGCAAATAAAATAATTTGGTCACATTAAAATACATGACACCTTATTGAAGACCTTACTTGAGGGTAAAGTCAAAGGGAAGCGAGCAAGAGGTAGGCAGAGATACAAGTGGAAGAGTAACATCGCACGATGGACGGGTTACAGTCTGGCATAGTGCACCACCAAGACAAGAGACAGGAGATGTTGGAGATACGTTGCAGCCAACTTTCGTTGCGGAGACGGCACTTAATGATGATGAGCTCATAGGGCAGAGGTCAGATCTCTCCAATTATGTCTGTTCAAAGCTATTTTATGCAGTTCTTGAATAGTATGAATATTGGTTGTTTACTTTCTCTAAGTATTGTTCTTCTGAGTGTTTCTTTTGGCCTTGCTCTTTTGCCTATAGGTATCTATTCAAGAGATTGGTGGTGTATTCTGTTGGTGTCTGCGCGTAGGACATGCCCGATAAGATAAAGAGCTTTTCCAGCTCTCATATCCATATAATAGCACCGGAATAACGCAGGAATTAAATAACCGCATTTTCGTGCGTGTGCTGATTGCCTTTGACTTCCAGATATGAGACAGTCTGTTAAATGCACTTAAATGAAAAAGAATTGGAAATAACTTCCGCCGAAGACGGATGTATCGGGCCATTGGCGCAAATCAAACGGCGACACAACTCATTTCCATTCTCTGGACCACATCCTGCTGGAAATCTAATAGGACCATGGTTAGTATACCCGTCCTATCACACTCTGGCTGTCTAATAACGCCGTGTGTTGCCGGGGCCTGAAAGGGGAGCAAAGAATAGCAACACTATTTACCTTCCATGCATGTCGTAAAAGGCGACTAGGAATGTTATTGGATGGAGTTGACTGTCTCATCCCATATAGGGTCAGTGACCCAAATCCATGCTGAATTCGGATGTGTCAGGCCGAAAGGCGCAGATATCGCAGCAATGTTGTAAACCATGACACTATGCATTCCGTTCTCCGGACTACATCCTGCTAATCTGCAGGAGTTTGAGAACGAACACAGAAGAAGAAGCTGTCTAATAAAAACCTAGCCCCTTACTACGGCCTTTCCCGTAAAACAGCATCACAAGTTTACCTTCAAAGACAATTCTTCATGTTCTGAAACATGTCACATGTAAATCGTTATAATTCGTCATCATACTACTATCTACTTGGGAGGGAGCGGTGGTTTATTGCGTGTTTGTGTGTTACATTTTGGATCAAATATGTTATATTCGGGTAATGGGGATGTTGATCCATCAACAATCCTACATGTTTCTACAGCTCCAACTTTATAGCAATTTATATGTGTGCTACAAATTTGTGTTATATCACGTTTCATTAGCTCTTCCCTCAAACATATGTAATTATCTGATTAACCATCTACCCTGTTGTTTCCCAAACTTTTTTTTATCATGCCCTACTTAAGCCTTTCTAAAATTCTGATGCCCCCCCCCCCCTATATGTAACATATACATATTTTTAAATATTCAAACATTATATTATTCCCCCTGAGATGCCCCCACCCCATAACATTTCTCTCCCACTGTGAGACGCTGGGAAACAATCAATAGCAAATTGTGCGCGTTTTCTCAAACTCCCACTGGATATTTTTTTACAGCAACACATTGTTCCTACTAAATTTCCAACATGATGTATAGAACGGGAATATACATTGTGTTTCAGTTTTATTTGGAAGAACCACAATGAAGACGGATGTGTCGGGCCATTTGAGCAAATAAAACGGGCGACATGTAGTAATACCATGGCCCTGCTACAAGGGAGATCCAGTGGGAGTTTGAGAATGAACGCTAAAGAAGAAGAAAATTTAGAAGAATGATCAGACATCCGATTTCGACAATGGTAATTAAGTATGTTACCACTTCCAGTGAACGGTGGGAGTCTGTTACCATATCGCTGGAATAATAAACCACGTGTACAACATAACTTATTCGCGTACTTAATGCTGACCACCACGGCCACTGCTAACCACAGTCAGCTTTATCTTCTTTAAAAAAAAATGTTTCGCTGTCTTCTTTCGACATAGCCATATACGCCCACAATAC
This sequence comes from Meghimatium bilineatum, assembly GCA_034231615.1. Classification (NCBI taxonomy): domain Eukaryota; kingdom Metazoa; phylum Mollusca; class Gastropoda; order Stylommatophora; family Philomycidae; genus Meghimatium; species Meghimatium bilineatum. The sequence goes on from CM067313.1 coordinate 43,478,697, forward strand.
AAAAATTAATATTTTAAAGGAATAAGACATTTAGAATTTTAAAATGTACGTTATTGTTGTACATTTAAATATAATGTCGCACACAAAATACACATCTTGTAATTGTCAAAGAGTAAACAAACCCGGAGTAATGCAGATTTGGAGGGAAAAAACAGCACTCAGGACGACAGGTAAAAACTCCTAGAAAAAAAACAAAGCCAGCTGTGGCACCGCTAACCGTCAGTAATGGATATCAAGGCAGGTGTTATGTAGAGAGAAAATATGCGTCTGAATACTCAAGTTCTCAACGAATACATAAAGTCGAATACTTCGTACTCGATATATTTCAGAGACATGTCACTTCTTTGCTAATTATACTAGAAAAGGGAGGTCGTGGAGTCTAGATTACCAGAACCACGACTTCTACTATTTTTATGATTGTAAAACTCTGATATAATTAAATTGAACTAACGATCGCGGTTCAAAGAAGCGTACCTCACCATAGGGGGTACATTTTTACTCAACCAACCAACCTACTTCTGTGCTATTAAACTCCAGAGGTCGTAATGGCTGGATTACTATAATCATCAATAAACCCGTAACCCTTCAGGGTCGTAGGGGTACCACATTGGGTGCTTCAACACACAGAGTCCCCCGGCGAATTATATCCTCAGCGATGCGGATGAGTGTGGAAATATCTTGTCCTGTCTATTCTTTGATGTTGTGTGCCCATGCCTTTATTTGGCATCCTCTGCTTCTTACTCCTTCGACAGTTCTCTGAAGTATTGTTATTGACAAGGAATCATGTCTATTACATGCATGTCCGAACCATGCTAGTTTTCGTCGTTTCACTATTGAAAGCAATGGTTCTTGAACACCTGCATACATCTCTACTTTGTTTCTTACGTACACAGTGGTCTAATGTTCCCCATACAGCCTATAGGAAATTCGTAGAATTCGTCTGTAGCATTTGTACTCGAAAGCTTGTAATCGTCTCTCCATATCCGCAGCGAGTGTCCAACTCTCACAACCATACAGCACAACATATACAGCTTGACTTCTACTCCAACACTGATTTTGCTTTTCCAAATCACCGTTAACCTTGACAAGGACGCTAGAGCCATCTCCAGCCTTATTTTTAGTTATGCTTTGCATTTACCATCGCTGCATATACTGGATCCGAGGTATGTGAAGGTATTCACCATCTCAAGCTTATGTCCATTCATCATGATGTTAATCTGATTTTCTGTGTCTCTGCTGTTGACCAAGATTTTGCTCTTTTCTGTATTGATTTCCATTCCGTATTTTCTGGTAACTTTTTACAACTTTGCTGTTAACTCTTGCAATGCTCGTTCTGACCCAGCTAGAAGATCAATATCATCAGCGAAACACAAGTTGCAAATATGGCGACCTCTGATCGATAAAGACGTGTTGTAGTCATGTAATGTTTCTTGTATGATGTGCTATAGGTATATGTTGAAAAGTATTGGAGACATTATGCATCCTTGTCGAACTCCCACATTTGTTTTTCTAAAAAGAACTCTCCAATTGTATTGTTTGACAAGACAGCACTATTTTCATTTTTGTACAGCGCTTCAATAATGTCTATGATTGTGGTGTAACAATAAAATTGTCTTAGTATGTGCCACAGACCATCATGCCAAACACTGTCAAAGGCCTTTGTAAAGTCGATGAAATTGTGGTATAAATCACGTTGGTGCTGAATATGTTTTTCAATCACTGTTCGGATGTTAAATATTTCTTCAACAGTGCCACTGTTTGCTCTGAAACCAGCTTGTTCTTCTGCAATTATTTCTTCCGACTTGTGCTTTATTCTATTCTGTAGTATTTTGAGCATCACATTACTGGGGTGCGTTATAAGGCTAATGGTTCTGTAATTCGTGCACACTTTCAAATTTCCTTTCTTGGGAATTGGCATTATTAGCGATTGTGACCAATCAGCGGGCCATTGTTTATAATCATAATAGTTATCAATTACAGTTGACAATAGTAGTACCGTGACTTCTACTATTTCTGATGGTTAGCAGCTCTGATATAACCAAATTAAACTCCCGCGTTTAAAATGAACGTATCTTATTATAAGTGGTATATTTTATTTAACACAAAAGTTTCCGTGCTGAACATTCTGGCATATGCGGCCATTGATATCAACAACTCTACCGGAGTTGACAGGATGCTGGTGATAAATGTTTTGTTGATGTCCCGTGAATGTCAAGCAGTGCAGATTCTTCGTTATCCGCTGCCATTTATCTGTTCGGTCATCTATATTTTTTGTTAGGGTCTGTCCATAAATAATATAAATAATTATTTAGTCTATTTTAAAGCCCCATTCTCATTTGTCAACACTGTTAAAGAATTTAGGGACTCGGTGCTTAATAACGTATCTCAAAATATGGTAATTTCCCCACCACAAAAACATATGTTAGCAGAAATAAAATGTACAAAAATAACTAACAACACGATATGTTTCACAGTTTTAGAAAATGTTTCCAATTAAAAAAAATTAATTGGTGTATAAGAACAGTATTAATAATGTCAATTCTTGTTAACTCCCCTCTCCGTTGTCAACAACTATCCGGCACTATTAGACAGCCCCTTATGACTATACACTATATCATGCCTTAAAAAACTAGTTGCACCCAGGGCCATAGATATAGGAAGGGCAAGATAATGTATTTGAACCTGTCATTATCCGCCGAAGACGGATGTGTCGGGCCATTGGCGCAAATAAAACGGCGACACAACGCATTTCCATTCTCTGGACTGCATCCTGCTGGAGATCTAGTAGTACTGCTACAGGAGAGATCCAGCAGGAGTTTGAGAATGAACGCTGAAGAAGAAGAAGAACCTGTCATTATATAAACGGATCATCATATTTCACTCTTCGATTATCATAAACAGAGCATCTTATTTCACTCTTCAATTATCATAAACAGAGCATCATATTTCACTCTTCGATTATCATAAACAGAGCATCATATTTCACTTTTCGATTATCATAAATGTAGAAAATACCGGAACACTCCATCCTCCAATAAAAGGAAAAAACCATATACAAACTCCAAAGGTTAGATCAGCAACTATTTTTGAAACAATTTTTAAATGGCTAAATATCTGCTTTATGTTGAAAAATAATCATGTGTTATCCAAGGCTAAACTACAGGGCCGGATTTAGACTTGATAGGGCCCTAAGCTATTTGAGATATGGGGTCCTTTAACTATTAAGAATATATAGATAGTGAAATAACAAATGTTTGGGGGCCCCAAGAAAGTGTTTTATCATGTTTAACCTATAGATAAATTCGACACTGCTAAACTGCTATATATCCATTTTTATATTGCAATAAAACTATTTACTTACCATGCATGTGCAGTTTTTGCTGCAGTTTCCCGCTCACTCAAGGTAAGATAAAAGTTGAAAGATTTTAACTATGTCATCGACCACATCTAACGTTTCCATTATGTAAACCTCTTCCATTCTTTGTATAAAACCTTATCTATTGTCATGATTACCTCCTTTGTATACGTAAAAAAAACAACCTTTTCAAAGAACTCTTTCATCACATTTACATTATTCTTATATAACTCCGTAACTTTAAGTCTTTCATGTTCACTATAGGCTCCTAAAGTACATTAGGTTTACGAACGAAATTTTGCACTGTATAGTTTAGCTCACATGGAGAGCACCGCCTCTCGCCAAAAATCCTAAACGTTCTCCCATGGTCCGGCAAAGCTAACAATTAATATCATTTGTTAACATTTTATCTCTGACCCGTTGTATAAAGGTCAAATAAACAAATGGATAGGTCTAGAAATAGTAATGTTGTATTCTCAATTCATTCGATGATTACTTTGTTTTAACTGGTTCACCATTCTTTCGCCTTGCCTTTCTACTAATTTCGTTTATACATTTGTCTATCAGCAATCACAGAAAGCTAATCTCAGCTGTTTTTCTTTTCTTAATCGATCGATCGTCAATAACGGATGTCATGCAATATTTGCGCCTTACTGTCCTGCATATCTGACCTCGGCATGGCGTTTTGAGTCACTGACCTTCAAAGCTAAAATGTCAATTATAATTGTTAATTTATAATAGATTAAATAATTAATCATGTGGTATGTGGCCACAGAGGTTTTTGTAAAGTAACTTGTTCCAGGCAGTATTTCCTCAGCTCTGAGACAAGTGTTTACTTATAAATATACGTATAAATCAGCCTGGCTGATCACGGTGGGCCGGATCTGGCCAGCGGACTGTATTTTACTCGTCCCGTCTTAGATTGTGGTTATATGGCTCTTTTTGGGATCTATATAAATGTGCATCTTTGGATAAATTAATTACTGCTTTTATTTATTTATTTTTCTTGATTCTCTTGATTCTTGATTAGAAACTGGCTTCACAGCACGCGGGACATTCCCATAAGTGCTCCACCCTCCGCTCCAGCAGCCATCCCAGTGTATATAGACTCATAGTTTCGGTCAGGTGTTGATTGTGTGATCTTCGGGACTATCCAAAAAAATGTACTTTTCCTCCCCTCTGAATAATCCCATTTCTAACATTCTCTGTATGTATACGTTCTCAACCTCATTGACATCATCTGCATCTTGAAATGAATTTATTACTGCCTTTATTAAATCTGCTTTATCTCTTCTCAGCAATGTGCTGTCTATCGCCACATTGCCTGCCAATAAGTCGGCTCTCTCGTTTCCTCTAACTTCAGCATGACCAGGGCAGTATATCCATGTAATTCTCTGGACAACTGAGTTATTCAATAAGTCCCATCATTCTTTTCTTAGCATGAACTTTTCTATCTTGTGCAACATGCTTTGAGAGTCTGTATTACCGCGTGTGTTGATGTATCAGTTATCAACCAATTAAGAGCTGCTGTAACTCCCTCTATCTCCATCCTCATGCTCGATGTGACAGTAGAATATGCTGAAGATTTCTCAACCAACTTCACGCCATTTCTGTAGGCAACAAAACCCCAACCGCTTTTATTTGCGTTTCTGCTAACAGAGCCATCTGTGTATATAATTATGTCTTGTGGTTGTGAGTGTAGTTGGGCGAGTTCGTGCAATGTATCCTGAGCCCTGACTGCCGTCCATTTTCGACACGCTTTATCTAATTGTATTATCACTTTAGTCAGTGATTTCTTCTCAGTGTCTACCTCCGCCCATTCACTGCCCTTTCCTATTTCTTTCAATTCACATACTATTCGCAGTGTGTCTTCAGCCTCTGCCATCCATGATCTTCCACGCTTGATTAGTTTTCCCTTTGACTCATCTAGACGATGGTGTAATGGGTGGTGGTTGTATTCTGTCACTTTAAGGTAAGACTTAACTTGTGCTACCTGATGTCGCACTCTAATGCTGGGGAGATCAAGCAGAAATCTCATAGCAGAGATGGGTGTATCTCTAGTACACCCCAGTACCGCTCTAACTGCCTCATTTTGAACTTTTTCCAATCTATCGACTTGTGTATGTGACAAAGTTAGTAGGCCGAGGCCATAATCTATTACAGATAGCACCACCACTTGCAGGAGCAGAAAAAGTACCAATTGCTGCATGTCGAAGGTCGCCATAAACTTGATAACACTGATCCCTCTGTTAGCCTTCTGTAACATATTTGTGACGTGCTTGTTGAATGAGAGACTTCTATCAAAGATTATCCCAAGATATTTAAGGTCCTGTTCTCTTTCAATGAATGAGCCCATGCAACTAACAGCTGGCAGTGTGTCATTGACCAGATTATTATTTAAGGAGTACAAGACGACTTTTGCTTTCGAGGAATTGATCACAGCGTTGTATGTTCTGCACCATATCGACAATTGATCTAGTCCATTATGTACACTGTCAGCGATATCTGTTCTGTTCCTGCCCATGTTGTATAGTAGGATATCGTCAGCGTATGTTAGAACTCTACAATTGCTGGGAGTTTGCAATTGAGCAATTCTCAATGTATACACATTAAACAGTACTGGGGACAGAGGAGATCCTTGTGGCAGACAAGGTGCTATTGTTCTGATCTCAAACGTCCAGGATCCACACATCAGCGCGTCTTTTCTACAGATTAGCACATTTGCTATCCAGCGTATGATCCAGAGGTGGATATCTTGTTCCCTTAGCATGTCGATGAGATGGGTGTAGCTAATTCTATTGTATGCATCTTCCAGGTCTATCGCTGCAACTGTAGATTCTTTGTTCTGAAAACCTTCATAAACTTCATATGCAAGAACTGCTGCATTTGTGACTGTGTCTCGTCTAGGTTTGTATGCCCCTAGGTTATTTGGGAGATCCTTTTATCTCTAGTTCCCTGGTTATGCGTCTAGCAACAATTCGTTCCAGAATCTTACCGTACACATTCTGCAGTGTGATGATGCGATAACCTTTCTATGTCCGTAGAATCTTTGCCTGGTTTTGGCACGGGTATAAGATAGCTATGTAGCCACTCCTCTGGTACTACTCCTGTTTTCTGACTCGCATTATAATCGTCTGTTATTTTAGCTAGCATATTCTCCCCAATGTCCTTGAGTAAGCTGTACCTGATTCCATCCGGACCTGGAGCGCCATCGGATGCATTCTTAATAGCCAGTTGCACTTGTTTAACATCTGCAAGCTGGTCTTCTTTGGTCCTAAAATCCGTGATGGATGTCAGGATATGCAGCATTTCTTTGCGCTGATCTAAGTCACCCTGATTAGTTTGTTGAAGATATCTATCAAAGTTCTGCCTTTCATATCATCTGATATCAATGTCTGCCCTGTGTCGTCCCTCACGCTTGTACTGGGTTTCGATTCTGTTCTCCGCTTCATTGACTTATGTAGTTTCCAAAACTTGTGTAATGCTTTGTCCGCCGTGACCACCTCAGTGAATTTTTTCCAACACATCTTCTTTGCTACTTCGGCAACTTGTTTAAAAGACTATTGTCTTTTTCATTGCACTCTGTGCCTTCAGTCTATCACTGAGTGTTTGCCTGTTTCAAAAATAAAATTTATTTATTTTTATTTACTGCTACCTGTCTACTGTTATCAAAATCCCTTTCTACACAAATTCCCCATTGTTTCCCATGTTCTGGCAATTTGATCTCCAGGATGTCAACGCAATTAATCATGTGGTTATGCGTGACACTCGTAAGGTTATGACATACCGCCTACCTACTGAATGTTTGCTGTAATACTCTTTTCATATTGAAACACTATGACATTGATTTTAATCATTTTTGTAATGTGTTCTTACATGGATTTTTCTTGTCCTTATTTGAATATCTTTTGAAATGTGACACTTCAGTTTCTGACATTCAGAAGTACTCTCTGCATTTAAACATAAAGCATGACGTCAACGTAATGCAAATGGAAATCAACAGTAAATCGAACATTGCTCAAAGGAAATCCCGTACTTAGGGGCGGGATATACCCCCCACCAGGAAGTAAAAACATAATACTTAGTACTGACCCACCCCCTTAATGATAACCCCACCAACAGGTAAAAATCAAACTCGCGAAAAACTAAGAAAAGTTAATTTTTTGTAACAACCCCCCCCTCCCACCCTTTAATCGAGGATGTATCTACGAACATGCTAATTGGACAGATCTTGACATATACGTACAATCAATTTTCTCTAATCTCCCATATATTCCACAGAATCAGCACATTGTGGCGATATGAGGCTGTTTTTGCCAGAATTTTACCCAATGATTTACAGGGCAGAAACTGGATAAATCCACGAATAAATCCACGGAGTTCATAGGAGTTCACCACTAATCACGAATAAGCCCATATTTTTGTTCTGTTGGCTATACACCAAAAAGTCCATATTTTTGTTTTGTGGTTATACACGAATAAGCCCATAATGTGTTTTGTCGTTGTCTATGCTAATCATGAATAAGCCCATATATTGTTTGTCGTTTGCTATAACGTTAGCAGCATGTCTTGGTCGAGGCCTAGCTATCAATCTAGCAGTTCCGCAGAAGACATAACGCACTTCCATTCTCTGGACTACATCCTGCAGGAAATCTAGAATGGAGCATGATCCTGCTATAAAAGAGATCCAGCAGGAGTTTGAGAAGGAACGCTGAAGAAGAAGACACTAGCAATTTTTGGTTGCAGTGATTTTCTAAGCAATATAAATACGTGAATAGGTTGCCGTTACTTTTTGAATAGCTCGGATTCACAGTTGCCGGGGAAGTTTGAATCTGGTACACTGACCATCAAAAATGATGAAAGATAAAGACGTAATCCTTTTATCTGAGAGCAACTCGTCAGCCCATAACCTGTTTGACAAAAGCACAGATTATCCTTAGAAGACTAATTATTTGTGACTAATAATGTTGATTAATTATTTTTGACTTCCGGTGAAAATGGCGAGTGAGATTGTAGGCCCTATGTGTTTTCCTCCGTGTCAACATTACACAAGTAATAGCAGAACTGTATAAAGACCAAGAAGCAGCGGTAAAAGTGGAGGGTGCAAAATCGGAGTGGTTCAATGTACAGAAAGGAATAGGCGAGGCCGTACCTTTTCTCCTTACTTGTTCAACATCTATGCGATAAATATAATGAGAAACGCTAGACAAGAAACGATGAAGCCTGATTTCAGACCCGTAAATATAGGAGGGCTACAGATACCAGAAATTAGATGACACAGTGCTAGACACAGTATTAACAACAAACGAACACGACCTACAGACAGGGCCGGTCTTAGGCCATTGCAAGCTATGCGGCCGCATTGGGCCCCGCACTTCATAGGCCCATAAATTAATATTAGAATGTATTTTATTATCCTCTTCCCTACCCAGACTGGGCCCCGCGCAATCCGTTTCGCATTGGGCCCCTCAATTGTTAGGGCCGGCCCTGCCTACAGAACATAATTAAGTCAACCCAATAGTTCAGTGAACAGAAAAACTTGTTCATAAATATGAACAAGAAAAATAATGGAAACTGACAAAAATAAATCAAGATCCAAAATTAATATAGAGAACTGCAATTTAGAAGAAGTCACACATTTTGATTATTTAGGAACTAATATAACGTATAAAACATGACTGGGCAGTTGAGATTAAGAGAAAAACAGCAATGGCGCTGTCAAAATTAAAGCAGCTAAAGAAACTATGGCAGGGTACTAACATAAAAACCAAGTTATGTTTACTACGAACATGTGTGTTTCCTGTGGCGATATATGGATGTGAAGTATGTCATCATCATCATCAGGTGCCATGCCGGCTGGAGTAGGCGGTCATGGCTCTCCACAACTCTCTGTCCACAGTATTATGTATCAAGATTGTTGCTGTTTCCCTGCCGGGCCAGGTTGTCAAACTGTCTAATATTTTCTCACGTTGTCGCCCTCTGTCTCTGTTGCTTTCAATTTTGCCTCTGTTGTGACTATGTTCTCCAAACCTCCCTGTCTCATGAAGTGGCCAAAAAAAGAAGATTGTCTTTTTCTTCTTTATTGTCTATTGTCTCTAATTTCCCACATTCTAGTTTGTTTATTTTCCAAGACTCGCACCCATATGTTAGTATAGGGGTTATATAGCACTGCAGAACTCTTTCTCACCTCTAATGACAAGGTCATATTACACAATATATTGTCATTTTTCTGAATATTGTTATTGCCTATCTTATTCTGCTTCTTATTTCTGTTGAACTTCTTCTATCTGCTGTAATCGTTGTACCTAAATATTTGAACTGGTGGACCTGTTTCAATACTATATAATTCACTTTGATCTTGCAAGCTGTGTTATTTTGTTTCTTTGAAATAACTATTACTTATGTTCTCTTGATATTTAGGAAGAACCCTTTCTCTTTACTTTCTGTGACTATTAAATTCATTAAATCTTGAAGGTCTTCCTCACTTTTTGCAACCAGAACAGTGTCATCCGCATATCTCAAATTATTTATATTATGTCCTCCCACTGATATTCCTGGGATATCTACTATTGCACGCAATACGTTTTCACAGTATAAAGAGAACAGGTCTGGTGAAAGCATGCATCCCTGTCTAACTCCTTGTTTTATTTGTTGAAAAGGGCCAAATTGATTTCCTACTCTTATTACTGCTGTTTGTTACCAGTACATGTTCTTGATGATTCTTAAATCCTTACTGTCAATGTTCAAATTATCTAGCATGTGTATAACTTCGCTATGTTTAACTTTATCAAATGCTTTCGTGTAGTCTATAAAACAGAGGTACAGATCTGTTTTACCTCTATAGACCTCTCTATTAATGTTCTCAAAATATATATAATATTGTTGGTACCTTTGCCTGTGAAGCATGTACACTAAATAAAATAGTGGCCAAGAGAATAATATCATTTGAATTTAAGTGCTATAGAAGAGTTTTGAGAATACCATGGATAGCAAGGAAAACAAACCAGGAGGTGTTACCAACAATTAAAGAAAAATCTAGTTTTTTTCGTTAACATGAGTGACACAACGGTATGGAGAGAGTGTTACTGGAGGGAATGATAGAAGACAACAGGGGCAAAGGCCGCCCAATACGCCATTGGACAAAAGACGTTCAAGAATTCCTACGCATGTTACTAGAAGAGGCATGACAACTTGCTCAAGACCGCGGAGAATTCAAGAGATCCATAGGAAAGACTACGTTCTGGAAAGAATATGTCACATGATGATGATGACTAATTATAATTGACAACCGAGCTAAAATATAAAGTCTGTTGTCTCAAAGGAATGGTTGCACAACGGGACTTTATTGCACATCTCCAAAAGGACGAAACATAATAAAATACTTCAATCTTTTACGGTCATAGATCACATCGAACTGTTTATTTCCACATGTCTGTTGGGGAAATCTGCAAGGGAAACAATGAATAGCGACAATGTGACCAATTACCCCTGTCGAAAGAAGCGACTAAGAAGGTTTTGGGAGTGGGTTTTCCGTCCTATTCCATGGAGACTGAAAGTGATATAAAAGTCATACTGATGTCAACTGTAAGGCTGAAGCTAACAGCTGTGGTGAATAAAAAACACTTTTTTCTCCTGAGCCTGAAGCTCGCAATAATAAATTTGTTAGGACAAAATTCCACCAGCTACTATTTGATAGTGATCTTGCTTAAATCACTGGATTGCAGCGTGTTCGTAACCACCTCCGGGCAAACAACAATCAGTGACGTGATTTCTCGCCTGACACTACCGCTCCTCTTGTTGACCTAGCTGTAAATTCTGAACATCGTTTGTTGAATTTCTGTTGTTGAATTCCTTTACCCAAAGATTCCATCGACCATCTACACACTATGTAAAAGATGAATTACAGAAATAAAAGAAGCCGCAGGAACAAGCTTACAAACAGCACACACGAATGCTATCTCCAGAGAGCTCTTATAAACCAGATCAACGCTTTTGAGATGAAATGCTACAGAAAGATATTTAGAATATCATGGAAGGAAAAAAAAGAGAGAAACTCAGATATTATAAACTAATTGAAGGTTATGGCTGCTGCGCAGTGTGAGCAAAGATTGTTATTTCTTTTGTACCAGGGTTTGGTTGTGGCTGTGGTGGAATATGCACTGGCAATTCTGACTCTTAGCCAAACTCAGATCAAAAGACTGGATAGAGTCCAGAATGCAGCAATGCGTATCATTCTGGGATGCACAAGAGACACATCGACAAGAGCTATGCGATACCTACTTGACTGCCCAACAGCTGAGCATAGATTACAGTATTGCCGTGCACGGGCGTACCTTCAAATACATGCAGATAAGGAACACCCGTTGCATTCCGAAATACAGAAAGTTAAAGGCAGCAGACTCAAGAGAGGAAGGTCGTGGATGGGACGTGCTGAGGATGTAATACAAAGCGTGTGCAGATTACAGGATGTGGCAGCTGGTGCGGAATGGATAGGTCTACCCACAGATTTCGAAACTTGTTTGAGAGTAGTAATATCACTTAGCAGGGAATGCAGAGAATGGTGTCCCACAGCTGTGGAGAAAGAAGTGCAGGCTTTAATCAGTGAGAATACCAAAGAGGGGGATGTGATTATATACACTGATGGATCTGTAATTAGGCATGTTCGCAGTGCTTGGGCCTTTACAGCTCAGTGCGCAGGTAAAACGATCAAGGAGGAAAGTGGTGCCTTTGCGCTCACTACGAGTAGTATGACCATGGAGACTATGGCGGTGACCAAGGCATTTGAGTGGCTACGCACACAGAAAGTAACGCAGGTCTGCATCTTGAGTGACTCTATGAGTATGATTAAGAAGGTACAAGTGGGTCTCCTTCGCGAACAGTGGATTGAGGCCTTGAGAAATGCGAGCTTGAAAGCGGTTACATTTATTTTCGTGCCGGGACATGTGGGCGTTCGAGGCAATGAAAGAGCGGATCAACTGGCATCGTGTGCGATTGTGGCAAAGGGCGATGGGGCAATGGATCGCGCTGACGTTTTGAACTCCTTAAGAGATATGACACGCGAGAGTGAGACTAATGTGGATGATGATTCCTTTTCAATGGCTAGGATTAAAGATCAGGGATTGAGATGCGGTGTTGCTAGAGGTGAAAATTTTGGAGGGCGCATAAGAATGATGGTCAACCAGCATAGGACCGGTACTGTCAGCAGAAGTGTGATGGCGGATACACTCAAGGAGAGATCGGAGCAACTATGGACGTGTCCAGTTTGCAGTGATGATGATCCGACGACTAACTAACTAACTAACTAATTGAAGGTTACAGGGTGATGGTTACTAATCACAATAGAAAAAAAGAAAACTACAAGTGTTTGTTTGGTCATATAAAGAGACACAATTTTTAGAAAAACAAATAATGGAGGGAAGTGTATATGGGAGAGGAGAAAAGGCAGACTAAGAAGACGATGGACTGACGAGATTAAAGATAACTTGAATACATCGTATGAAAACGCAAGTCGCATCGCCCAAGACAGAGAGAGGTTCAGAGAGTTCGTTGCGAAGACAACGTTCTGGAGAGAAAACGTCACATGACATCACCAGAATCGCAGATAGCTAGAGGAAATAACAGTAATCGAGTATTGGATCGAGCAAACGTGTCTAATATAAACGGAGAATCATGAACAAAAGTATCAGAGCATTTCGACACTTGAGCCGGAGTCTGCTATTGAATTGTCACACAAGACATTTTGTCGTAGATAAAGTCGGAGATAATTGCTCAAAAACCATGGTTGTGAAAATCCATGTCGTCTACTGGTAAGTCGAAATTTAAATTATTACTGACTTTTATTTTTGAAGATGACCTTGTCTGTCAATCATTGATAAAGTTGAAAGATGAATACAAATTAAATAACCAAAATATGGAGGACGTGCGACAAAATGGGGAGTACCGCAGCAACCAAACAAATAAGTAGGAAATACTAAATAAGGTAGAAATGTTACTAAAAAATGACTATCAATAATAAAAAATAAATAATGAACAATAAAACATGGAGCAAGGACAATTTTCTACGTTGCGGTCCCAACGGGACCTTTTTCAAGAAACAAATACTTGAAATACCAACCTAAAGCACAAATCAAAACCATATTCTCATATATTATCATATGATAAACTAATCTACTAAAACAGAAAAAATATTGCCAGTCTATAGTGAATTGAATAGAGAAATTCAGCAGGATTTGAGAATGTATGCTGAAGAAGAATTATTATTTAGAACTAGGACTTGGAGATGTTTCTCTTACCAGAAAACATATTTCAAGTTTTCTGGTAAGGAAAACATCTCAAAGTAGTCAGTCCTAGTTTTCAATATATATGATTATGGTTTTGTGCATTTGGTTAGTATTTGTTTCTTGAAAAAGGTCTCGTTTGGAGAAAATTGTCCTTGTTTTATTGTTATTTATTTTGTATTATTGATAGTTAGTCATTTTTTTAAGTAACCTTTCTGCCTTATTTAGTATTTCCTATTGAAATGTTGAAGTAGACTCTAATAAACTAACAGTTACAGTAGTGTAACACCTTCATCTTTGACAGCACCATGTCAAGTTAACAATGAATTGTCATTTCATGATTGAATTTGATCATTGACCCTAATTGGCCTAATTTACCCGTGTGCTGCAGGAGTATGAGAATGAATGTAGCAGAAGAAGAACTAAGTTGTTTTATGCAGAACTTTGAAATATGAACAAAATCAATAAATAATAGATGAAGAAAATGTAACCAACTGGGCAACATGGAAAAAAAAATACCTCATTAGACTTTCTCAACTGTCAAAAGATGGGGGGGGGGGGGGGGGGGGGTGAAAGTAAAGAATAAGTCTTCACTGTGCTATAAATAGCACACTGTTTACACTTTTGATAGGTAAATACAAAATTAAGTAAACAGATTACTGTAGATAACTATCAATTTAAAATAATCAGAAATAACAAAACATAGAACAAGGACGATTATCAACGTGTCAGTCTTATTGGGACATTTATCAAGAAACAAAAACCAATTAAGACAACAAAACTATAAAAAAAAACAGCCAAGACTTTGACAATGGTTTCTTTACACTTTTAACTAGCCGACGTCACAGATTTCCATACAACTTATGCCCAATGCGCATGTGTAACATCAGCTACGCATGTCGTCAGCTACTTACACAACACAAGACACGTTCATCAGAGATGAGATTTTATAATTTTTTCTTTTTTCAATTATTTGTACTGCATGTTCATTATTTCTGCGAGCTATACACAGAGAGGGGCGCACGATTGACTAGCTAAGAGCAAATTTGTCTTTAATTCTAAATACTATTTGCAGTTATCCTAACCTTAGCACACCCAAAGGGTAGGAAATACCTTGAAACTAGAGCAAAGGTCACAGTGAAGACTTATACTTCTACTTATACAATTACTTGTGCCAAAGATGGATGATTTGGAGCATTATGATCTTTAATGTATAGGCCTACTCCATACTAGGCACTCAACCAAGAAAGATATTATTAGGCCTTCTTAGTATGTGAATATATATCTCTAGTTTATTTTATTGTAAGCTTTGTTTTACTTTTGCATCTCAACATTATTTCATTATATTTACTTTTGTATCAACATTATTTTCATCTTGTTTTTGTTTCATTCTCTTTTCAGTGGTGCCTGAGGGTACAAACCTAAAGTAAGTATAATATAATAATTGAAGAATATTCTGTCTAGCTCCTACAGCCTCTATATTTATAACTTGTTAGGTTATCTCAAATATTGTAGTGATTTACTTCTGTATAGTATAGATTTCCAACTATTGTTAAATTTGTAGACGTCATATATTTAGACACCAGCAGAAATATATAATTACCAAAAAGTCAGAAGATCCAACAATCTATTATGGACCGAGGTAACACAAATACTAAATTAATAATAGTGAATAAGTAAATATATGTTACAAATAACTAATACTACTAATAAAAATATGATAAAAACAATTATAATAAAATTAAAAGGAATGAAAACAGTAGAATTTTCAATCAAAGATCTTCATCTGAACATATAATAATAAGAAAAATGAATACAATAAAATATATGAATAAACATCTTTAAAAATAATAAACAGCTAGTGAACAGGACTGATGAAGAATGGCAGGAATTTTGGATGATTTGTCCAGTAGGTTCATAAAAACAGTGTAATGTCCCGTTGTTCTTTGCCAGTCAGTTACATGGATGATTATTTAAAAAAAAAAGAAGTTTATAAATTCTTGTCTTTCTGTTATCGTTTTCTTATTATTATGTGTTCATTCAGAGAAAATTTTAGGTTGACACATCAACCATTCATTTTATTATAATTGTTTTTATCATCTTTTAATTAGTAGTGGTAGGTTTTTGTAACACATTTACTTATTCACTATTAATACATCCAGTACTTTTGGACAGCACAGTATGTCGATTTGCGAGTATTGGGTTTGTGAGACTGGCCACCACTAGCCTCACTGCAACTGAATCAGTTTTGTAACAGGAGTAGTGGTAGCACAGAAGTGAAGTGCTGGCATTCTAATCTGGTGATCCAATATGAAAATAAATCTAGGCAAATAAAGATGATCAAATAATGCTAAAAATATATAACTCCTAGTTTGCATTTATTCAGAAAAGTATGGACTAACACCTTTTTCATCAGACACATCACTGGTCTTTAGTTTTCACAATTTTGCATGTGAAAAAATTGAAGGTCTTGCCAGTTGACCACTAGACTAACTTATATGCAACAGTAAATCTTTAGTAGATGATATACATATATAGTAAGGCTTTCCTTTTTGTTTTAGCATTTGTTCTCAAACTCCTGCTGGAACTCTCTTTTAACAAGACAATGTTCCTACTAGATTTCCAGCAGGATGTAGTCCAGACAACACATATGATTTTTGTCACTGTTTTGTTTGCTGCAATGACCCTACACATCCAGCTTTGGAAGAAGCCACTATTTATTTCATGATAGTTGTTTTTGTTTCTCTGAGTTATAATGATGTTATAATATCCTTATTTATTTCATGATAGTTGTTTCTGTTTCTCTGAGTTTTAATGGTGTTATAATATCCTTATTTCTGTTCCCAGTATGAACAATTCCGCAATGAATTGCTAGCTGCCTTCGAGCCAGGGGAGATCACTGTGGTAAGTTATATTTTTAAAAAGAAAAAAATAGGGAGTTTATACTGTCTTTATTGTGTAATCTTGTCTTAACAGCCCCTACATGGAGTACAATTAATACAGTAGTTTTATTTCCCCAGCTATTGTTGAATGTTTAGGTACCACTTAAATGTTTCAGTAACCTTGTTAGAGCTATGTGAATGGCACAATCTATGCTGCCTGTCAAACCAGACCAAGTTTTCTCAAGTTGAGACTGTCTCACTAGTTCCACCACCATGAAGAGCAGTAGATAAAAAATTCTTCATAAATTTGTTTTTCAAGCGGTATGGCATAAAATGAACTTTGCAAATATCTTGAATGATAATAATCGGAATAATTCTCTATTAACGTAGGCATAAGACATTCAAATGACTCTATATTTGTATGTATAAAACATTCGATGTGCTTCCTTTATGTAGGTATTAACCTTTAGCAAACCATATTAAAATTATGCAATTTTCCTTCTGCCACCGGATTCTTTTTTGACAATTTGCGTTATTTTTGGTGTGTGTGTGGAAAATGCAATATATTTTGTCTGTTTTTATAGATTTTTAAAGAATTGTTTTATATGTAAATAAAGAATTGAATACTGAATCTAATGATGTAAATTTTGTTGGTGTATGTATATGTGATAAGGTGGTGATAATATAAAATGGTTGTTGCTTTGCCAATTATAACATGGCTATGTGTGGTCATTCCCAAAGAGATTGACCCGATAAAGGTTTGATCGTGAGTCAACTTTTATAGAATGCTATAAACACACACAACCATTTTATTTTCTTTATCTTTATCCACTCTCTGTATCTCATTTGCAACTAACCATTCTCTTATCTAGAATTAGATACAATTCTTACTCAGAAATCTCTTTTAAAAAAAAATTAACTCTACTTTAAAAAGAAGAAATTCTTTATACACACAAGTTATTTACTTTTATCTTCTAATATTCAAAATGTCAAACTAAAATAATTTGTTTTTCATAATTATTACATACATATATATAAATAAATTAATAAGTATACATACGTATTTGTGAGTACTGTATAAGGCTGTTGTCTAGAGAGTTATTTGTTTTTAGTATGCAGATCACTGTGTTAACGTTTGTGGTCTAGGTGAATAAATTGTTCGAAAATATCATTTCTCGTTTCAGATGAGGATATATTGTTCATCCTGTTGCTAGTAATGTTCCGTTGAATTGTCCCATTTAGTTTTCTCAATCGACCGGTGGATCTGCCATATTTATTGATATTGAAGTTAAAAGTCTGCAGAAGACGGATGTGTCAGGCCATTGCCGCAAATAAAATGGCAACACAACGCATTTACATTTTCTGGACTACCTCCTTCTGGAAATCTAGTAGGACCATTGTCCTGCTACAAGAGAGATCCAGTGGGAGTTTGAGAATGAACGCTGAAGAAGAATTTAAAAATAAGTTTAAGATCACACAGCTTTACAAAATGAGTTCATTCAATTTCAGTTATCGTCTCTAGGTCAATGTTAATTGATTATTGATGTAAAAGTAAAAGTTTAAGACCACTCAACATAGAGAAGTTCTAAAAATTATGTTGTATTTTAATCAAGTAAATTGGTAGTCATATGTTTATATCTCATTTTCATAATAAAGTAGTATGTAAAAAAATTTATACTTCTGTGACTTACAACAACCTTCAACTGAAAACTGTCTTCTTCATCCAATAATCTTTTCCATTTTTCCTGTTTTCTTTGGACTTGAATCTATTTATTTTCATGTTATTCCTTCTATGTTAGTTCCAATATTAGTCATCCTTTTTTCAATTCATTCTTGTAATATCTTGCATCA
Organism: Meghimatium bilineatum; assembly: GCA_034231615.1. Classification (NCBI taxonomy): domain Eukaryota; kingdom Metazoa; phylum Mollusca; class Gastropoda; order Stylommatophora; family Philomycidae; genus Meghimatium; species Meghimatium bilineatum. Next base: position 43,497,062 of record CM067313.1, read on the forward strand.
TTTTATCTTGCTCTGGATGTCTTTTTTCCCCACCATCTTTCCTTTCATCTCCTGTTGTTAATTGATTACTGTTTCTAGGAGGACCATTGTGCTGCTACAGGAGATATCCAGGAGTATGAGAACTGGATCTTACAAAAAATTGAGTGCTCAGAAATTAAAATTATTTTTCCGTGGCTAGTTTTCTTTCATCTGCATTCATTAGTAGGAATTAATCTGGGGGAGCAGAATGCATTGTGTTGATAGTTTACAGCTTGGCTGCAATATCTGCTCTTTTCTGCTTGACATATCCCACATCAGTATGACTTTGATCACTTACAGGTTGGGAATGCCCAAATCTGTCAAATCACCTATCATAACATGTATAGAAAGCAACAGTATTATTATTTTTTGCTCCTCCTTTAGATTCTCGCATATGCTGATATCTGAATTATCTGAGCAAGATGTACTGAGTATCATCCATTTACTACTGTGATACTGTTTGAACTTATATCAGGTGTGTTAAAAGTATCAAAACTTTGGTTTGATTAAATAAAATAAAATAAACTTATAAAGTTCAAAGCCTAATCCTCTTTCTAATGACAACCATCAACAGTGTTCTTATTTAATTTTTGTACCAGACAGGTGAAGGAACTCCCAACACCACTGGCTGGTTTGAGGTGGCAATTGTTGGTGGTAAGCTGATCCATTCTAAGAAGGTGAGTTGTTATCTTAATACTATGAGCTTGATGTCTTCCCATTATGACAGCTGCCATTATTGGATCAATTAAACACTAATAATTATGAAGATCTCATTATTTTATTGTGTTTTTTTAATTAACACTTCAAAATGGATGATGTGATACCCAGGTATAAAGTAACTCTAATTTATTCTTTATAGACAGTAGTAGTGAAACAATGTGGCACTCCCATATTATGGGTTGATTTTTTAATGATTTAAAAATCATCAATTGCAAAACTCATCATACTTTTTAAAAAAAAGGGTGTGGCAGTGGGAAAAATTTGGCATGAAAAGGTGTGGCATCAAAAGTGTTAAGCATAATTTAAAATAAACAACAAATTATAAATCAACCAATAATGTTAAAACTATGAGACACTTTCAAGATTGTTTCAGATATGACTAACCTTTACAAAATTGTTTTTCTCATGTTTCATTTACATTTATTTTCTGCTTGATTTTGTCTATATAATTACCACACAGTCAGAGGAAATTTGACAATCAGATGGGATTGTGTGTTGTCATGTGACGTATTCCTTTTAGAACGTTGTCTTCCTGATGAACTCTCTTACCCCTCTGTCTTGGACGATGCTGCTTCCATTTTCCAGCGATGTATTCATGTTATCTTTAATGTTGTCAGTCCATCGTCTAATGTGTTTGACCTTTACGTTGATGTCCATGATGTTGAATGAATGACTCCGCCGAAGACGGGTGTGTCAGGTCATTGGCGCAAATAAAACTGTGACACAACTCATTTCCATTCTCTGGACTATATCCTGCTGGAAATCTAGTAAGACAATAGTCCTGCTACAAGGGAGATCAAGCGGGAGTTTGAGAATGAACACTGAAGAAGAAGAAGAAGAATGAATGACTTACTACTGCTCACTGCCAATGTTCTATGAATATTATACTAATGCTATACTACAAGACCACAATCCTAGAGAAAAAGTTAGATTAATCCATTGAAATTTCTAGGCACAATATTCCCGTAGTATGGGGTTGTAGTAACATAAATATGAGAATATAGATAAAATAACCAAAATGTCAGAGAATGTCTGACAAAATGGAGTGTGCCGCATTAACCAAATGAATAAGGGATAAATACTAACATAAAGGTTACTATTACAAAGGTTACTATTAATGCCTAACTATCAATGTTAAAAATAAATAACTAGCAATAAATAAAAGCTATATATCTTCCTTCATTAGACAAAGGCGTTGGACTTACATCGGCCATGTTCTCAGAATGAACAGCCTAAGAATTCCCCATCAGTCACTATATTGGGTGCCACCCAGAGTAAGAAGAAGAGGAAGACCTAGAGAAACTCTACGAAGAACCATTAATAGAGAAGGCGTGTCAATGAACCTAAACAACATGCAAGAATTGAAAGACCTGGCAACACAAAGACAGAAATGGAAAGCTATGGTTTCTGCCCTATGCGCCGCCTATGGCCCTGGAGGAACTAACATAACAAATAAAAAAAACAATGACTTTTTTCCCCATTCCGGCCCAACTGGAACCTTTCTTAAAATACACACAAACACTAAACAAGAAACATTGAATTGCAAATGATCACCTGGAGACATCCTTCTTACAGCAGCCATAATGAGAGACATGCTAAAATTACTGTTGAATTATGTACATTCAAAATGATTGCACACCATTGACACACAGAAATTACCAGATTCAAGGAAATTAGACACCAAAAGTGATGAAAAACCACCTGTCAAGGTTGCAAATAAGATCATATGAAAGTCCAAAAGATATAAAATGCGAACACAGACCACACACACAAACCGAATATTGTGTATGCGGAAAACAACATGAGGAAAAAAATCAGAGTTGCTCAGCAATGAGCAATGTTAAGATTGGGGGGGGGGGGGGGGGAAGATATGGAAACCAAGGGGGGAAGAAAGAGTATGAAAACATTTAAAATAAGATGTGTGAAATTGGTAGCAGGGGGGAGACACCAATAGATGAGAGAGAGAGAGATGCACTCACACACACACACACATGAGACAGAGATATTTACACAAGACTGTATGCTGTTGATCTGCAGGAGTTTGAGGACGAACAGATGAAAAAATGATACAGACTTAAACAATTTAAGAGAAAACATAGTAATATGGCACACTTTTAAAATATTGATTCACAAGCATTCCATTCTCTAGACTACATCCTGCTGATCTGCTGGAATTTGAGAATGAGTATAGATGTATTTATGAAAAATCCTATTTTAAAAACTAATTTCAATTATTATCAATTTTAGCTTGTTTATATTGTTGAACAGTAATTTATTTATATTCATCTACTATTGTGGAGATTATTTCTTTCTCAACTCTTGTTGGATATTTGGTGTTTGCTGCTTTTTCCCAGAATGGTGATGGCTTCGTTGATAGGGATGCCAAGTTTGACAAGATAGTGAAAGCTATTAGGGCTGTCATGTAAGCCTGAAAGCTTTCGTTTGCTGACTCTGCAGTGAAGTGTCTCAGGTATGACTAAATTAATTAACATAATCTGTTGTACAAAATATGCTATTATATTTTATCCTTATTTTAGTCTTTAAAAAATTTGTCATATCTTCATTTGGCTTATCATGCCATGGCTTCTATTGGCTTGTTTTGTCTTCTTTCTTCTATTGCCTTGTTTTATTCTGTCGCTATGTTCTATTGCCTTGTTTTATTCTGTCATGTTTCTTCAGTTGTCTTGTTTCTTCCATTGTCTTGTTTTATCCTGTCATGCTTCATTTATTACCTTGTTTTACCCTATCATGTTTCTTCTATTGCCTTGTCGTATCTTGTCATATTTCTTCTAGTACGATGTTTCATCAATTTATTTTGTGTATTTCTTATCAGGAAGGGTTTTCAGTCCAATGTTTATAATTAATTTAAGAATGAGGTTAGCACACTACCTTATATTTCTTTGTATAAGCTGATAATTTGTGTATGTCTTTCCTCTTTTAATGTAGGGGGGTTCAGCTTATAAAGGCATGCAACAAAATTTAAAAAATAATTAACAGTAGAAACACATAAATGAGCACATAGAATTATGTCAAATACCAGTAACAAGATTAAACTTACGTGTACCAGTAGTTATTCAAATCGTTCGAAGATGGAATTCTACTAGAAAAACGACATCGATTAGGTGAAATTCAAGATGCCACAATTAGTAGGTCTACCACGCTGAATTTTCTCCTCATTGTCTGAAATACTAGGCCCATGTAACAATGTCACTTTTAACGTTATATTATGGCTGTGTCATCAGTGTACATACGGATAATCTTGATTGCAAACAAGTTGTCGCAGACTGCAAATTTAAAAAATTTAGCTACAAATTAGTTTGACGTGAAATTCTCGCAAAATAAACATGAAGAGGAATCATGAACTCTGAGCTACATAATGGTCACAGTTTGAAAATAACCCTTGGCAGACTCAAAATATAATATGAATACTAGTGAAACGTAAAAAAAACGACTCTCTGTGACTAATGCTCAAATGATTTCAACAATCCAGATCATGCTTATCCGCCATTACCGAGGGTGCACACGCAATTTTATACATCGATATCAAAGTCTTTAAAAATCCGTATAAAATCAATCTTATGAGATAGAGCTTTGAAACTTTTTATGTGTTGTAACGACTGTTTGCACTTTCTTAATGAATTTATATGCCCCAGAGTTATTTCAAGTGCAAAATCCTACTTATTATAATGCTAGGTCTAGATTTACATTATTTTCTATATATCATACAGTTGCACCTTCCAAATCTCCAATATTTTATGGTAAATACACCATGAAGGATGTCTATATCTGTGTTTCACACTTGCCACCACATTTTGTAACAATGTTCTTTCCAATTCAAGCTATTTTTAGCTATGGGCATTGTCGTATTTCGGATCTATCATAGTGGTTTCAATGATTGCCGAAATTGGCTACCATGGTTCTAGAACGGAAGTTAGGAAAAAAACGGACTATAGAAATTGTTTAGGAAAGTGTTATGGGATTCCACAGTACTATTACCAGTATTATTTTTTTGTACCTCAGCCTGTACATTTTTAAAAACTTTTGTCACATTTTGGAAACTAAAGTAATGTCCCCGGCTTATACGCGAATCAGTTTATATAAGGAAACATACTGTAGTTTATCATCCAAACGTTCTGGGCTTCAGTGGAACCAGCTGTAAAAATTGGTAACTGACAACACACAGTAAAATAAGGTAGACACAGCCCGGTAGAATACTGCTCACCTCCTGCCTCAATGTTGATAGCGAAATCTACAGTGGCGAAAAGGTTAAGCATGCTTGACTATGGTTAGCTCTCAGGTTGGTGTCCAGTGTGCAGTACATGAACCAGTTCTCTAGTATGGCTGGCCTGCTATGTGTATAGATGTTCTCCATTCAGTGGAAGTGTTAAAACACTGATATGTACTGTCCTAGTAGAAACCAACGCATATTAAACGGAACAAAGTTTAGTGAAACAAGCTTTAGTTACGTTTACCGTAACTTTAGTACCAAGGGACATTAAAACATATTATACAAGGGAGACAATCAGAAATAATAAAAAAAAGTTTTAATGGGACAAGTAATCTTGCATAAGGCACTCTAGGCAACCAGATCTTCGACACAATAAGGTTGTATACCACCTTCCCGCCGAAGACGGATGTGTCGGGCCGTTGGCGCAAATAAAACGGCGACACAACGCATTTCCATTCTCTGGACTACATCCTGCTAGAAATCTAGTAGGACAATGGTCTTGCTACAAAGGAGAGCCAGCAGGAGTTTGAGAATGAACGATGAAGAAGAAGAAGTATACCACCTTAACTAGTTGCCAACAACCTGTTTATTAAAGCAGTAAATCTATTCTTTATTCTACAGTACACCCACATATACCAGCTATACATACATCAGGTTAACATTATCTGTTGTAATTTGTTTACAGCTGCAATCATTTGAGCTGTATCACAGAATGACATCTCTTCATGACTGGTCCTGGTTAAAGGCATGCTCATGCAAAAGTCAGGATCATGATACAATGAGAGGGTCATCTTTGATTTGCATTGACTGATTAAGCTTGTGATTGATGCTTACTGTTTTTTCATTTTATTTATATATATATATATTTTAAATTCGGATAAAAACGTGATCTTTACACTTGTAATCATTTACATTGATAACTTTTGATGGCTGTTAGAAAAAATGTGATATTAAAAAAAATAGAAAAAAGATATTAGAACAATGATACAAATACTATGCAACAAGTATTTATTTTATGGAAGTAAATAATGAAAGTTCTTTAATGCTACATATTGCAGTTTTGTTCAGTGATAGTGACCTCTCAACATCAACAGGTTTTACAGAAGAATATTACAAATTCAATGACAGTCAATAAGCTATGGTCAGTGCTAATGCACAAAGGAATTATAGAAGAAACCAATAATTCTCATTTAAAAGGTTGCCAAAGTCAACAGGCAGTATCAGCCCCAAGTGCCCATGTGTGGACATGGCTCTCCTACCAACGAAACAGCTAAACACTTTCTCCTTCATTGATTGCCATTCTCTTTCACACTTCACTTTTTAAGGGATGATATTGAGCTGCCAAGAGTAGATTCAGCTCAGAACCAATGGGATATTGACATCTTCATCATCATCAAATACCATCTCGAAGGTTGGCTGCAACTGACCTCTAACATCTTGGCTCTTGCCTTCGTGGTGCACTCTGCTAACCTGTATCAAATCAATCTTATGATGTTTCCCTTGTATCTTGTATCTCTATCTACCTCTTACTCACTGCACCTTGATGTTGACAAAAACATTTAAAAACATATTAATAGAAGAAGACTCACGTACACAGTGACATCAGACATGTATGTTGACATCAAGTACAATTTTACATCTCTGGGTGAGCTACACAACAAGATCAAGTTTGTAGAAGAAATGTTACATTTGTTGTTCGCTTATCACAAGTGATGATGATCAATTGTTACATCCACTTTATGAAATTTGATTAGAGTTATGTCCTTGACTATGAGTTCATAGATGCTAATAAGCTCTATTCTGGCTGCAAATGTCCTTTGACAATTCAGGCATGGGATGACCAATGTAGATGGGTTTTTATTTTAATCTACCTGTGACATTCTAGTTAGTCTCCACCGTTGAGTTTTTGAATTTCTCCTATTTTCACAATATGCTGCGCCTCTTTTTTTAGTTGTAGCTCTATTTCATACAGCGCCTTCCCATGTATCTTTGTCTATTTCAAACGCTTTCAGTGAGATCTTTAACAAGTCCTTGTAGCACTTCTTTTGGCCACCCAACTGATATCCTTCTGCAACTCATCATATTGAAGTATCTTTGGTATACATACCAAATGGTCTGGCATACGTACCACATGACCTGCACAATGAATCTGTGTTTATATCAGAATAGTGTCAATGCTAGGGGTACCAGTTCTGTCAAGGACAGTGAATATATATATACAACATAGAATGGAATCATTAAGAGGCAGAGGGATAATCCTGAGACCTCACAATATTACTGCATATCAAGCGACCAAACATGCAATATTTAAAAAAAAAACCGATTGTTATTCAATCCTACGATTCTAACAGCAAAAACAGAGAAAAAATAGTCGGGTATATATTACCTTATTCAGGTATAATATATATCTTTTTAATCTAGAAATCTTTTATTTAAGGAATATATTCAGGGAGGACATATCCTGGCAACTAAATGTACTGGCAATATACTTAAAGTAAAATGAGATTTTTCACACACAAACTACTTCTATCATTATACTCCTGGATATTGCTAGTATCAGCACACATTTGTGTACGTTATTTTCTGATGAGTTAAGTAAGTATAAGTGATACACATGACATATAGTTTGGTATACTTTTACGCAGCAGTAACCATAGTTATATGCTTCATCCATTGTCTCATTTACACAGCAATAACCACAATTATATGCTTCATCCTGTGTCTCATATTTACACAAATCCTTCTTTGAGAATATGTTTTTACTATTTTTAACACTGTGCTCAAGACAATTATGCAAGTGCAGTAGACCTGCATATAACCACATTTCTTTCTTGCTGTCAAACTGAAACATATTTCTTGATCTATTAGCCTAGTGATTGATCACATTGATTTACCCATGGTCCCCATTCTTTTATGGTCTTCCCCAGGACTTAAATAAAGCTTGCAATATATCTTTGTCAATTGAGGTGAGAAAGAGTTCTTAAAAGTTATGTACAACCAATTCTGATGTTTGAAAGTGAATCTTGGACAATCAGCAGAATAGTGAAAAATTGTATAAAGGCAGCATAGATGTGGTTTTATAGAAGAATGATAAAAAACGTAATGGAGATTTTGAAATAAGTTAATTCACAGAGAGTCACTCATAACAGAAAGAGACAATTTGTTTTTTGGACATAACATGAGAAGAGAAAAGATGAACATTGTGACAACAGCAAGTTGAAGAGCAAGAGAAGTAGGGAAGACCAAGAGAGAAGATCCTTAATGACAACTTGGCATTGTGGCATGGAAAAACATTGGTATCGGAAGTGATTGACAGCACACAAACTAGAAGGCTGTGGAAAGATATGATAACCAACGCATGGTGGTATGGACCATAAGAAGAATTAGCATCGAAATAGTTACCTTTCTATGCCATCCCCCCTCCTTAATGGATCCACGCTCACTCACAATTTTCTTTTCATCACACCTTAGCAAAATACTGAGCAGTTGAGAACCACTGCATTATAGCCGACTCTTGTTGGCACAATGCTTCAGCCATGCATTTCTGGGTCCAGAAGGAAACAACATATTAAATATTTAGATGGCCAGATATGATACGACAAATAAAATTCCACATGGTAGCACAGATAAATAGGTAATATTAACAAAGATAGGTGAGGAAGTGTTACCGATAAAAATAATAGCTAATAAATCTAGTGTATTCTGTAAACATGTTTCTATTTGATAGTTTGCATGATTAAAGCTTGTTGGGAATGTAGAGAAAGTAGAAACAAACTATTAGTGTGAAATATTTAAATGTACAAACATTTTTGTAAAAATTAAGACTTGAGTAATAAAAGATTATTTAGTTTGTGTGATAAAGGGCAGTGGATCATACCTCTTGACACCAAGAAAAATTAATGCTAAGAAACATAAGATAACTAACAGAGCCAGAATAAAGCCAAGACTACAAGTTGTCATCTTCTTCACAGGTTCAAAAGAGGTATTAGATTTGCAAGACAGTGGTTAGAATACTATTGAAAAGGTATAGATTTCAATTAATAAATAACCACCTAGGACAGTCCCAACTAGTTATAATCACAGACAACACATTTATTTCTTTGGATTTATACATTTTTATTGTGTATTTAGATCTCAATATTTGTTTTTGTAGTAATTGTAAACATTTTTTTTTTTTTTTTGAAGCGAATAAATTTTATGATAAAAGACAAGAATTGATTTGAATTGTTTATTTCACAAACACAGCCTGCTTGTATTTTTCTGATCATACTCATTGAGTCTCTGGAAATGCAACCATGAGTTGCATTCAATCACCGTTCAGTTCAACATTTTGGTCACTGCCATAATCTCCATATTCATGCTGCTTGTCGTAATAATAAAAGCTTCAATCTCCTCTCTGGTGGTCTTCCCTATACATAGTTTTGAAAATCCACGCACTATGTACATCTCACAACCGCAACATCCTTGTATAATCATGTTACCTTCCATGGAAAATCTCACTAACCAATGCATGCACCTCAGATTCTACGTCACACCACTTTCAAACTTTTCAATATACCAACTTCTTGTTTTTAATAATTTATATTCTGCACTCTAGTTTTTAATACTTCTTCAGTGTTCATTCTCAAACTCCCGCTTGATCTCTCTTGTAGCAGGACAATGGTCCTATTAGATTTCCAGCAGGATATAGTCCAGAGAATGGAAATGTATTGTGTCACAGTTTTATTTGTGCCAATGGCTCAACACATCTGTCTTCGGTAGTTTTTTTTTTAATACAACCGGCCAACAAGATATTAAATGTGGATATATCAAGTATGCTGCACCATTTGAATATACCAAACCTATTACAGATATAAAATTATGCCATTTCAACTAGACTGGAATATTGCCATAAGGAACCATAAAGAGCTAATGGTTCCTTGAGTAACAATACTAAATGCAGCAAACCCTCCTCTAACACCTACAACTAAATCGAACCTCAACTTCCTCATCCAACCCCCTCCTCCAGTACAGGATATTAAAAAATGCAAATGTCCTATATACTGCAGATGCTTGTTAATGCTACTAATTAATTAAACCAGTATCCTAATATTTTACTGTAACCTTAATTTGAAATCCATAAAAAATATAAATATTTCCATATTATATAAGAAGTCTACAGATGCTAATGGATGTGATAGATTTTTGCCACCTCCCAGAGACTAGTGGTGAATCATGAAGGTTTGCGTGTGTTTGTAAAAACTTCCAGATTGTTAGGCTGTCAAACTTTTGGGTCTTTTTATCCTTCTGCATGTATTCTCAAACTCTTTAGATTAGCAGAATGTAGTTCAGAGAATGGAATGTGGTCTGTCATGGCTTACAGCTTGACTGCAATATCTGTAAGCATGATACATCTAACTTCAGCATTGTTTTTGGGTCACTTTGACCCTTTGAGGGATAGAACAACCAACTCCAACCCTAAAGCCTCCTTAGTTGCATCTTACTAAGTGCATGTCAGGTAAGTATCACTATTCTTTGCTTCCCTTTCAGACCCCTGAGATTTTTTATTATTAGACACAGGTACCTAAGGGTGATAGTTTTTCTAAACAGAACAATATAAACATGGGAATAACTTCATAAATGTTCTGGATTGTCTAAGAAATAAATTATCATTCATTTGAACATCATCTCAGTCAACAAAAGTCTTTGTAAAGAAATTATATTCTTTCTACACAGAACTTATGGCTTCAGGAAGTTGTGACGCTGCCTTCACGCTCCCTTGGGTAATCTATCACATCTATCACACTGTAAACCCGTCTCCTGTTACGTTTGGCTAGTGTTGTCATATCCTCTCCAAACACATCTCCTGTCTGTAGCGCAGATATGAGGTCATCAAATTCCCCTGAAGAAATTTAAAAAAGTTGCAGTAGTCTCTGATGAGATAAATAAACAGTTGATATATAAAACTTGGAAGTGGGGCACAGTGATTCACACATCATGCCAAGGAAACAATAGTCTGGTTAAGATCTTGATTTCCCTACCATTACTACATTCTATTAACATATTTATGAATCAAGGATCTGTATATTTTGTGTTCACTCTAGTATTTAAAAAAATAGTATTGTGTGTGTTTTCCTGTGAAGGAGTGCAGATTTGGATTTTATAAGCTGTGGAAATAAAGGCTGCTTTGTAGCAGCGGTCACCATGATATGTGCAATGTTGAATTGTAAAATTTTACCCCAGAAAGAGATAAATATTCTAGTCCTTAATCATTACCTGAGTCATCATGATTATGAGAAGGGTGTTCTAACCAATCAGCCATTAAAACACTTTCTTTACTATAACTATTGGGGTGCAAAGGGTATCACATTGCTAACAGATAACCAAGATCCTAAAAGTACCTCCTCGTGGTGCACCCTGGAAACAGAAGTACAACTGCTTGTGTTGTGTTCCTGGCCAACACATTTAGAGATTATGTCCGTGAAAGTGAAGGCTATAGATAGATTGAGAATCGACTGCAACAAGACAAGTAATTTCTCAGATTTCTATGTGCCAACACATACACTGTTGACACACAGTGATGCAAGACATTATGGCTTGGTCAGCTGAAATGCAGATACATTGGAGAGGCAGCCAATGTCGATGTCCTGATATGGGTAGATGTCATCACGTATATCGAAAGCCGTGTGCAATCCTTCGCATGGATAATAGTGAGTACAACGAGAAGGCAGGATAGCACCACATGCAAATAGAATGGAGAAACGCTACATGTAAACCGGAACGGAAGTACCGGTTTACATGTAGCTCAAGAACAAGCTTCCAGTCTCCAGATATGTGTTGAGAATCAGATGACACCTCTGCTAAGAGGGCGAAGAAACCCTGGCTCAACTCTACTGTCGAGTTTTTCCTAAACCAGATCCATGCTCACAGATAAGAGAAGGTTCTGAGTACTTGATGAGCTCAGGATCAATATGTCTAATTACGCAAGACAAGCTCACTAGCAGAACACACTTGTACAAGATAGATGTAGTTGCCCAAGTCTAAGTTCCTGATTACTGAATCCGCAAAGACTGCCACCCAGGGATATATTTTGGCCTGTAAAGTTCAGTGGCACAGTGGGTGATAAACCGTCATGCGTAGAGTTGGTATACATTTGCCGCCTGGTAACAGATAGGAATGTTGTCACAGGCTAGGAAAGCCCATCTGGACTAAAGGCATGTCAAAATCGGATATACTAGGCCAGAGGCGCAAACTGAACCATACCACAACGTACTTCACACTTCCCTGCAGAAATCTCACTAAAATTGTGATAAATGAGAACGAACGATAACAGCAACACTAAACTATCTATTTTGTTACTTGGTGATTCTATGGTAAGTATTGGGGCTGAGTGGTTTGTGGGCCCATCTTTAACACAACTCAGTCAAACGTGCTTTTGATTCTTAACGCTGATTATCTACATTAGACTGAGTATATGATTAGCTGTATTATTGGTGCCTAAAAATTCAACAATAGTTTAATAGCAATGTCTTATACAGGATATGCTTCAATGATTTTAAAAAATATTATGGTTTTTTTGATAGTTTACAGTAAAACTGCGATATTTACATCTTTTGGTCAGCATATATAATTTCTTCAAGTATTTTATTTGGGTTTTAATTTCCTAGCCTGTCTAGTGCAGCAGCTACTTGAAGACTGTAAAGAGATAGTCATGTTCACTTTTTGCATTCCTCAGTTACAGCACCCCGTTTCTATGGGAGAGTAATTCTGGGTAAAGAATCTCTCAACAATTCGGGAAATGGACAATTTGTATTTGTTGTCAGAACCTCTCTAATACTAAGCCTTTTGCTTGGGGCTTTCTTTTGTGTGTATCAAACATGAACATAGAGCCTTGTCTCTAGAAACTTATTCCTCTGCATTCATTATAAGATTAGTGTAAAATAGCAGGATATGGTCAAGAGAACAGAATGCGTTATACTATGAGTTACAACTTAGCTGTGATATCTATGATTTTCAGCCTGATTCAGTGGACTTCAGCTTAGCTTTTGGATCACTGACATTATGGGATGGAAGCCAACTCACATCCAATATCTACTTAGAAGACTCTTATAACATGCATATCAGATCGTAGTACAGTGGAATCCCATTATAACAACTTGGTAACATACAAAATATGTATGTTATTACAGAAATTCACTATATACAGTACAAACAATATAGAATAAATATAATTGGAGATTTTGAAAAGTGTTGTTATACAGTATAGGAAAATGTGTTATAAAAAAATGTGTTATAGAGGGATTCCACCATATTGCTATTCTTTGCTCTCCTTTCAGGAACTGACAACACTTTTTTCTTTTCTTTCTTTTTGCTTTATACCCCTTTATGCCTTGAAGAATCATGGGTGGAATAGTTCTCTGGAGATGGCTTTTTTGTGTGCTTCATATATGTTTGTTTTCATTGACTCTTTTATTTCTGTAATCCATCGTTTGCATGGTCTGCCCCTGGCTTTGTATCCATGGTGTCTGTATAGTAATACCTTTTTGAGGGGCACTATCTGTTGTTTGGAAGCATGTGAAAACCACTTAATCCACTATCTTCTGATGTAATCCAGGATTGGCATTGTATTTATTAGTTTTCTGATGTTTTCACTTTTGCTGTCTCTTATTGTTACTCAGAGAATTCTACATAGACAAGTAATTTCTGTTGTGACAAGTTTTCTTTTGGTTTTTGTTCTCTGGACTACATCCTGCTAATCTGCAGGAGTTTGAGAACAAAAACAAAATAAGAAGGAGATAACTCTTACCTTTGTCTACATTATCCAATACGGTCAGATATTTGGTTTTGTCCACTGTTGAATAACTCTCTGGTCTTAGCACAATTCTCTTGTCTTTTTCTTTCTTCAGCTGAAAAAAAGCACCATTTTTTGTGACTGTATTTACCCAAAGGAATGATCATACAAACATTCTTTGTTGTGGGTGTTGTATAACATATTATGTATGTCATGGTGCAATGCTACATAGATGAGACTGAAAGGAGGCTGGCAGACCAATTCTGTAAACATCTGTACAGCATCAAAAACCAGACTAGCAGACTGGTATTCCTGTTGCTGACAAATAACAAAGACAGTCAGCGTGCCCATGATATTCATGTGACGGCTATTAAGTAGTGCTACTCAGATGACTGGACCTGACAAGAACATGAGAACCTTTACATATATCAATTTGGCATGGTTGAACTCTTTCATATCAATGCCCGTCAGTTGTATGGATAATATCCTGTTGTTCTATCATTTCTCTGTTGGTTTTGTTTCATCACTAATTGAGTGTTTTTTCTGTTTGTGTTGTTTTACTTCTGACTTCTAGTTTTTACTCTGCTGAGTTACACCTCTTTTTAGCCCTGGCATGTGAATGATAATAGTACCATTTTTACTCATCATTTAAACAAAAAATTTATTCTTGATAAAGGCATTTTGGTCAAAATGTCAATTTGTGTGTGTTATTATGTGTGCTTCCAGTGATTAATAAAGCTTCATTCTCCTATTCCAAGTTTTTGCCATTGTCCACTAAGCAGCTCTAGATAATAAACATTAAACTGTTCTTTTCAGAATAGCATTATCAAGGTCAGAAGATCTTGTCAAATGTTCATACTACTACATTTAAAAAAAATGGACAATAAGTTAGTAGCATATCTTATTCAGGATGTAGCCATCAATCCAGCATCTTTTGGCTGTAGTGATTTTCTAGGCAATGTTTTATAATGATGTTCAACATATGTTGCTATTGATTTCTGAATTTTGAAGTGTTCATTGATCCGCAATAAAAACATTAGATTCTCAATAATCACTGCTGAAGACGGATGTGTCGGCAACTGGCGCAAATAAAATAGTGACACAACGCATTTCCATTCTCTGGACTACATCCCGCTGGAAATCTAGTAGGACCATGGTCCTGCTACAAGGGAAATCCAGTGGGAGTGTGAGAATGAATGCTGAAGAAGACTGCTGAATCGATCTAACAACAGGCTCCACCATTTTGGAATGATATATGTAATAAATGAGAAGTCTCACAGAATTAAACTGGTGTAGAGTCTGCAAAATACCCATGTAAAGATGACTTTTATTGTGAAGGGGACTTTATTTTTTATATGACAAAAGTTGCCAAAATGGCAGTGAAATTATTTTAATGAATTTTGTGCTTCATTGTCTTCTACAACTGTGATTACTAGGTCCCAATTGATCTGATATCTTTATTCATTGTCTGGTGTTCTTATGTTTTCTAACTTATCTCTTCCTCTGTGGGTTTCAGTCAAACTCTTGTATAATTATGCTGCCAGGTCTATAACTGAGACTATCTCCACCTATGTTCTCTTCATTGTCTGATTGCCCATGTGGCAACAAGGGCCTGGACTTCTAGTTCAAGGTGCAAAGAATAGGAATACTGTCTTGTTTCCAAACATGACGTAGAAAGCGACAGGTACATTGGGAATGGGCTGACACAACCTGTCACCTGTGAATAAGTCATTGTCACTGCAATTTCTTAATTTTGTCATCTATCAAACAGTCCCCATAGATGATGGAGAGACTCAGGCCAGTGAACATTGTACATTTGTCTTTTTGTGGCAGACTCCTAGGTGATTGGAAATGCTGAGTATGTCATCACTGCAGATAGGTCAGCAGATCTGACGGAAAAATGATTACAGTAACTAGTTAGCTCAGACATACATGGTACACTCCTGGCAGGATGTGATAATCCTTGAATAATGCCACACTGAATTGCCTTTCCTTTGGGACTAAATGTGCATCTATAAAGAATCCACAAACCCTCCTTAATCATAACCATGCCTTTAAGACAGCAAACCGAATGTGTTTTAGTGTCAGCTCATTTACTCAACTGAAGACCTATTCTTTTGTCAGAAAGACTATGGGCTGTTAAGAACTACTGGTTCACAGCTAAAGGGATTATTTCATCATTATTATCATCCTCACAATTATCTGATATCTTCTCTAGACATCTACAAAGCAGATGACTGACTACTTTGTTTAAAATTATTTCCCACAAATAAAACTATCATTTTTCACTCTGAATGAACAAAGTAGTCAGCAAACTTAGCTTTTCTATTCCTAGTACAGTGAAATCCTGTTATAACAACTTGGTCAGGACTGACTAAATGTATATATAATAACAGAAATTCGTTATATACAGTACAAACAATATAATAAACATAATCTGGGATTGTGAAAAGTGTTGTTACAGAAGGAAATTTATTATAAAAGAATGTGCTATAGAGGGATTCTACTGTAGTTGATATCTAGGTTTGTTTGATATCTAGGTTTGTTTGTGTTCCTTTATCGTTATTGATGTTACTGTCAAAATATGCTCTTAGATCTACAAATCTACAACTAAAACAGAAACCTAACATTGTAATAATAGAGGCCTACCTGTTCTTCTACTTGTTTTCGTCTCTCTTCTTCTTCTTTCTGTTTTTTAAACTTCCCATTTTCATTTCTGGCTTCAGCCATATTAATCAAAAAGTTGTCAATACAACCAAAAAACTCTTCAGGTTGAACTTTCTGTGGATCTTCACAAAAGGTTTTTAGTGTCCCCTCATACTGAAAGTAAAACGCATAATTAGTGAATAATGGGTGTTTCAGTGACTACCTATAAGATTGGTGTTTCAATGTCTACTGATATTGGATGACAAAATCAATGCGAAGATGATGGAATTCAAGAATTGATAAACATCCATTCCTAGGTGTTATAAGTTATGACTGCAGGTTATCATCAGTGCACACTGGACAAATTCATAGGTGCTCTGATTCCTGTCTCAATAAATGCATCAGAATGTAGTGGCTGACCATTCCAGTTCGATGCTCACTTATTAGTATCTTCATATATCTATTAAGTTTCTCTTTATGGGCTGTTCTGATCTTTACACCAATGTCACGGAGTCCTAATAGTGACAGTGATTCACACTTCTAGAAATCTTCAGAGTGGACGAGGTCCCTTAATGCTTTAACTATGTCACATTGATTCTTGATTAGAAACTGGCTTCACAGCACACGGGACATTCACATAAGTGCTCCGCTCCAGCAGCCATCCCAGTGTATGTAGACTCAGAGTCCCGGTCAAGTGTTGATAGTGTGATCTTCGGGACATTCCAAAAAATTTTTTTTTCTTCCCTCACCTCTAGATAACATTGATATACCTATTGACACTGTGGTCATACTTGCCAGTGTATTGGCTCGCTCATTACCATGTCAGCACCTGCATGTCCTAGCACAAATGTAAAGGTAATCTTTCTGGTCATATATTGTACTAATAACTCCACCCATTGATGGCGGACAACTCCCATTTCATTCTTGTAGAGCATGTTCATTAAGTCACTAAGTATGCATGTATGAGAATAGTCCTGTCACACCCGCCATTTCTAGGTATTTCTTGAGTTATCTGCAAGCATAATATTTTGGTTTAAAATAAGAAAAATTACCTAGACGTTTCAACTAAAAAATCTTCATGAAGATAAAAACAAACAAAATGATTTTTTGTGTCAATGCATTCCTTCCAAAAACAAAGAAAAATATTTTTTTGCTCTGATGAAGACTTTTTAGTCAATACGTCATTTGTTTTTGCAGATGTCGTTTGTGTGTTATGTATTTTGTTGCAATACTTTTTATGTATCTTTATTTTTAAGTTTTTTTCTCCCTCAGTGCTCTGTGTTACACTAGCCCTCACATCTTTAGTACATTCAAATATCTGCCAAATATCTGCTGTATTTGGCAGATTACGCAACAATGTATGGGACAGAAGAGGTATAAGAACAACCACCAAACTTCAAGTATATCATGCTGCTGTTATACCAACCCTACTATACGCTTGCGAAACGTGGACAGTGTATGCTAGACATGCAAGAAAATTAAATCATTTCCATCTTACCTGCCTACGTAAATTACTAAACATCCATTGGTGGGACAAAGTACCAGACTACGAGGTCTTGGAAAAATCAACCTCAATAAGCATCCACACAATACTTATGAAGGCGCAAGCAAGCTGTGCGTATGGAGAACTCAGGTTTGCCAAATCAAATATATTATGGAGCACTCAATGCAGGATTTCGAAAAGCTGGTGGACAGAAAAAACGCTTCAAAGACACGCTAAAGTCATCACTGACAACATCTTAACATTGACGTAGGCGCTTGGGAGAGCCTCGCTCAGGATAGAACAGCATGGCGTTACAGCATTAGAACAGGAGCACTAGCAGCGGAAGAGTCCAGACAAGATACTACAAGACAGAAGCGAGCACGTAGAAAAGAAAAAACATCTCAACCTCACATAGATACCCTCTATTGTTGTCAATTCTGTAAAAGAACATTTTTTGCGCGCATTGGATTTGTTAGTCATTTAAAAACGCACTATTAACTTTATTATTTTTATTACTTATTTTTATTATTATTATGGTTGAGTTTTTGGTCATCGTCGATTACGACGGACGATCATCATCATCATCAGTACATTAGATTGTTCCCTAACATTGAGGATTTATCCTTTTTTTTGCATACTTTGACATTGATACTGTCAGCTGTAATAATCCCTATTGCCTACTGGAGTTCTCTTATAGCAGGGCAATGAAACTAATAGATTTTCAGCAGGGTATAGTTCTGAATATAGAATATAGATGTGCTGTAATTTTAAAAATTTATGCTAATGACCAAACACATCTGATTTCAGCAGTGGTATTTAATGTGGCACCAATTTTATTGAACAGTTGGCATCCTTAAATAAATTGCTAGCAGATCTACCATGCATCACAATCAGTTTAACAGCTTGCTCATACTGTACTCTGGCCCTTTTCACCAATCTGAATGCTATCCAAAATTAGTAATGCTTGAAGTGTTTGCCACTATGAGTAAGTATAAAACTGGGCACAATTGCGCACACAACAATAAATGAAATGAATAATTAATTCATCCCATCTTTCAGACCTATGTTTATATATATCTAGTGGGAAGCAAGCAGAAAAAGAAATTAATAATTTTTGTGTTGTCAGAGTCTGAACTAATAGCAACACTATGACCACCAATGCATGTCATAAGATGTGGCTGCAGAGATTTGTGGGTGGGGTTGGCTGTCCTGTTCCAATAGTTTAAAGTGACTCAAATTCATGCTGAACAAATTCTTAATCCAGACTACATCCTTATAATCAGAGAATGAATTTAGAAGAAGCAGAATTTAATCTTCAGTACGAGGTATTTCTAATATCTAGTACATGTACTGGACAAGACCCATCTTACCTTCAATTTCATCTCATTCAAGGATTCCTCCACTGAAGAGAAGTTATAGGCAGCTACAGTACAAAAGTCTCTCATAACATTTACAAACTTGTCTTGACTTTTCATACTTAGCTTCTCAAAGAATTCAATTTCCTGTAATATCAACAGTAGCTTAGCAAATAATCATTGTATAAATAGTTTTTCTGGTAATGCCAACATACATTAATGAGCAAATATTTATAAGTTATAAACAGTATTTCACATAATGTTAACAATAATTATTGTTTAATTGCTTCTTTTATTACCAGACCAATGGTGTGGTTCGAGTCTCAAACCTACACTCGAGTATGCTTTCTCATGGACTCAATGAGCATGATATGAAAGATTGAGAATGGCTGGGCACGCAGAGAGTGATAGAAGTCAGTGAAATAGTCTAATCTGATAAGAATCAATTTCATATTTGTGCCTGGACATGCTGATGTCCAAGGAAATGAACAGGCAGACAGGTTTTATGGTATAGTGATCATGGGTAACCAATATATTTCCTATTCAAGAACTGCACAGAATAGTTTTGAACAGACAGAATTGGAGAGATATGACCTCTGCCCTATGCATTAACTTCAGCGCAAAAGGAAAATGAATGAATGATCATGGGTACAGGACAAGCAGTGGACCGAATTGATGTTATGAATGCTCTTTTGAAGATAGGGCAAGTGACAGATGTAACAAATGCTTGTGAATCTGCAACCCTGAGCAGACTACAACAATACAATATCAAGAGAAACATGGCAAAACAAGAACATTATGCATATAACCAGAGGGAACTGATAAACTAACACATAGTGGGTATGGTCAGTCACTACTTGCTGAGGGATATCTTGAGGAGGAGATCCAAGCACGGGTATGGACAGAGAGTTTGATGATGCAGTAAGGATGATCTTTCAACTATTTAACTAAATAACTTTTGAAATAAGATGTTACAGAAGGATATTGAGAACATCATAGACAGTGAAAAAGAATCAAAAAGTGCTATAAACATTGTAAATGGAAGAGGGTTGGCTCCAAAACAACATCATGACAAGAAATCTGAGATTATTTCATATATATGGAGACATAACAGCATAGACAAAATTGGTAATGTAAAGCATTTTTGCTGGTAACAGAGGAAAGAACCATCCAAGATAACAATGGACAAAAGACATTACAGATTGCTTAAATATGTCCTTAGCTGCCTCAAATCACCCTGCCCAGAATAGTGAGTAGTTTAGAGTATCCAGAATAGTGAGTAGTTTAGAGTATCCAGAATAGTTTGTAGTTTAGAGTATCCATGAAGAAGGCTATATTCTGGAACAAATATGTCACCTGAATAATAAATATTGTTTGTGTGCTAATGGATGCACCTTGCTAATCAGGAAAAAGACAGTGTACAGGGATAAAATTAATTTTAATATTTACTATGTCTAATTAATGGAACAATGGAGCACATTATGACAACATGCATGTTAAAGAGCAAGAAGGATAGGGGAAGAACAAAATAGAAGATACTGAATAGCTTGTAATTGTGGCATGTGGAAACATCAGTATTGGAATTGATTGACAATACTTGAGACAGACATGACATGACAACCAATGCTACACAACATGGACTATGAGAAGACTGTCTAAATGTACTATTGTTTTAACGTATGGTAACAGTGCAGTAAATTATCTACAAAATGACATGATTTAATAACAACTGTTGCAAATTTAAAAAGAAACAACTACAGCATAATTTATTTATATGTTGCTGTACAGCTCAGATTTCCAAGAGATAGTCATAGTGCTACTTCAGAAGCTCAGATTATAAGATCAACTTCAGCTGCCCACTAAAAATTGTCTAGAAAATTATTACAAAAAACTAAAAATGCTGGGGTTGATCACTGTGTAATGAATAGGAAATTCTACCAACTTTTAAAAAAAACTTGCTTGTTTAAAATAATTTATCATAAAATTTGTTATGCCTTAGTTTCTTACAAACCTTATTAATGTCCTGAAGTCCCTTACGTAAACTGTCAATTTCCATCTCCAGATCTGTAAAGCTGTAATGTTGAAGGGAATGGACTAAAAATGATGTGGAAAAAAAACATAAACCCTATATGGGATGAATACATGGGAAACATATAAAGGGCAATTTTAATATATAAAGGATAAATTGTATTCATTCAAATGTTTTTACCAAAAGGAACCTGAAGTAGATTTCTATAGTTGTTTCGCATATGCAACATTAATCAATTGTGGTTTTTGACTGTCAGGCAGAAAGATGCAGATATCAGCATCTTTCAGAAATGTAGAAAGTGTTAGTCATGAGGACTGCTGCAGGATTTGACACTATGCACTGAGAGTCTCCACATTGTGCACTATACACAGAAAGTTCCACTCATACAAATTTCCTAAAATTAAATGTCTCGACCCCCAACCACTGATCATTAATTATAGACAGATTAAACAAGGGAAATAATTTGCTGGGAAAAAAATATTTTTGTTTCACCTTCAGCAAAAAAAAAGGTAGAACTGTTTACAGGGAATAAACTGCTGGTTTTCAGGGGACTACCTGAAGATTTGCTTTTTTTGTGGAAAGTTTTAACATATCGTAATGTCCAAAATTTTCTGACTGCATCACCATCTTGGTACAACTGGTGGTCCTTTCCAGGAAGCAAATAAAAGCAATACTGTGACCTGCAATGCATGTCCTAAGATGTGACCATGACACAAGTATTAATAACTTTGGGCTACATCCTGCTAATTTGCAACAAGAGTTTGAGAAATAAAAAGCTTAGAAGAAAAAAAAAATAGAAATACTTCCGAACTGTTCAGAATGTAGAGGCAACCTATATCAAGTGAGTCTTTAGAGAATGTTGTCTTTATCGTGGATACTCTGAACACCACTGTCCCGGGCAAGCAGGTCTGCATTGGCCAGAGACACGTTCATACATTATTAAATCAACAAATGTTTTATCCTGAATCTAATATGCTACTACATTACTCCTTAACAGGAAAACATGCAGTAACAAAAGAATCTCTTAATTTTTTTGCAAAACTATGTCAATAGAGGGACATGAAAAGTGTACCTGACTTTAGCAGCATCATGTACATGTGGAATGTCATCTTCAAGTTTATCCAGGTCTGGGAACTGTCAGTAAGAAATTGAAGACACAAATATACCATGTCATTCTGTTGTGATAAATTGTTTTGCAGCAAAATGTTACTCGCTATTATTTATTGTATTTAAAAATAATATTTTCAGCACATTACTACAATGTTTAATACTATCCTGCAAATTGGTCTACATCCAACTTTTTGTAAAATCTGCGCTATTCCAAAAATTTTTTCATTGTTGTGACATCACTGACTGTTGGTTGAATCCTCGATACAAAGTATGTGCATGCCACCCCACCATACGACCCTCTTAAATTAAATATCTCAATCTCCAACCATGATGGGTAATTATAGCCAAGGGAAATAATTGAATAATATTTATTTTGTTTCATTTTCCGCAAAAAAGGTAGTCCCTTTACTGGGATTGAACCCAATGTTCTGTGCAATTTGATTTTTAAAAAATTAACATTTCCTGTGTGAATTCTACAATCTATATTAAGGAACAGAAAACATAGTGGTTACAGAAATGATGAGATCTAGAAACGAACAGACTAAGATCTGGTAGACAACCAGATTAAGGATAGAAAATGGTAATGGATTGGGCACATGCTCAGAAAACCAGCAAAATATATAGCTAGAAGATCAATATGGAACTCCCAGGAAAAAAAGAAATAGAGAAGACTTAGAATACACAGAGAAGAGAGACCACGAAGAACCTGATAAGAGATGGGGATCACATGAAATGTGGCATGGCTGATTATCCAAAGATCACCAAAGAAGCATGGATACAAGTATATATTGATGGATCAGCAGCCATGGTCACCTTTAGCATGTACTGTCTCGTTAGTGGCTAATCTTGTCATCCTTTCATAGTTAAGAACAGTGAGATTAGTATTTAGGAATTCCTGGCATAATGCACTTCCCTGTGGGTTTTTGTAAGGATTTCCCCAGGCAACATCTCACTAGTTGAAGTCTCCAATGACTAATAGCATTTCTCCAGGCAGATCTTACAGTTCACTGAGGAAATTTCAGTCATCAGGTTTTGTGAGAACAGTTTAGAACATAAAATATTTATTATGTTCTACCACCTACAACAAGATAGCTATAGACACACTGCCAGATGCATGGGCATCAACAGAGAGCAGACTATAAAACTTAGGAATCATGTTTGATAGAAGCTTTTCTTTTGCAAAGTATGTCAACAATGTCATTCCGAAAGCTGAGAAGGGTATCGGTGCAATACATGAAGTTGTAGCATCCACAGAGATATAACAGCGGACACACGTTTTGCCGATGCAGGTAATAGTACAATCCATTATAGACTATGGTCTAGGATTACTCACACTGTCGCAAACACATGATGATAGGCTGAAGAGAGTCCAGAATGAGGCCATGAGAGCAGTTCTAGGATGTACCATAGATACACCCACCAATCTCTGCCATGAGATTTCTTCTAGACCTACCTAGCATCAAAGTAAGACATCGAGTAGTGCAGGTGAAAGAATATTTTAAAGTTGCCAACAATGACCATCACCAATTATATCAATCTCTATATAACACAAAAGTATGACACATCAAACGAGGAAGTCTTAGATGGCAAAAGCAGAAGGTACCCTACCCATAGTGCAAGCTGAAAGACACTGTGTGTGAATAGATGGAAGTAAATAAAGAGAGAACGCCATTGATAAATGTTATGATATGGCCAGGAACTGAGTGTTATGATTGGCTTCAGTTTTCTATTCAGGAAGGCACTTTGCAAATAATTTCTTACAATTTCAAGAATGCTTAAGATAAAAGGATTGATTCCCTCCTAGGAGTCCATGTATGAGTCTTCACATTGCCTGTTATTCCCTGGGTTAGAAAAAGACCAATATACTAACCCCCCTCAAAAAAGGAACCTACTTGTGGGGCACCCAGGAAACAGAAATACAGCAACTCGTACTATGTTCATGGTCAACACTTTTAAGGATCGTGTCTGTAGATGTAGGCACAATGTACCTACTTTGCGTGATAAATGCAATGGCAGAGTAAAAACACAGACTGTGCTTGGCAATGGATGGGAAGGTCATCACAAGTGGACGAGGCAAGTGTATGAGAAATGCACAGGTAAAATCCAGACTCCTAATGTGTTTGGCGAAGCAGCACCTCGCCTAGGAAGGTGTATCAATGCAAGTCTAATAATACTGTCACCATTGCCCAACATGACTCATACAAAATAAATTATGTCTGCGATTTAGGGACAAAAAGGGTGGTAATGGAATGATATTCCTATACAAGGAATTTCTCACTGGCTGCAAAGTGCCTTGTTGGAGGAAAGATGCACAGTGTGTGACACAGGCAAAATATCAGCTTGTCATACAAGATATAACCGCTCCAATTAGAAGGTTTCTTTAATAAGTACTGAATTAGGACAAAAGCTGAAGTTTCCTGAGTATGAGAGAAACTCCCTCACTGCACATAAAAAGAAAGTTGCTTGCAATTTCTGGAGATAGTGACCAACAAACAAAAGAAAACAAACATCATAGTGGAGATCATGGGGTTTGTTAGTCATGCCCAATCTCCTTAGATGCCACTTATAACTTGCATGACAGATGATAATGTTACAATACTTTTCACCTTCTCCAACAACACACAGGTGTTTGATGGGGAAGTTTGGTAATTATATTTGGAAAAATATAGACAACAATTAGCTGCAAAGAATAGTAATAATATTCCTCCTACCGTTTTCTCACACAGTTCCACAAGATAATGCAGGAGGGTCATACTCTTGCTAATACTTGATTTTGTGTCCACCATCTTGCCTAGACTGCAGATTTTAAAACCCAAGGCTTGACCTCTATCCCCCTTATTCATGAAGTTACCCATCGCAAGAATCAGCTCTAGAATCTTCTTCAATCTCTTACTCCTAAATACTTCTCTGCTGGCCTCAAGTACACCTGAACAAGATAAGAAAATAGATGAGGAGAATATTATAACACACTCATCTGAGCAGGTGAACTAAAAACATAGACCACGCACAGCCTTTAAAGCAATTTAATGCAAGCTCATAGATAATTAAGAATTGTACTGTCTACTGCACATTTTCCTATTAGGAAGCGCAGGAAGAACATTGTGACTGTGCTATGAAGACTGCATGCCATGCTGTCGCCAGAACATCTAGAAGGTCGTATTTTTATTTTACCTTCAGACATAAAAAAATAATACCCTTACTTGAAGTGAAACCCTGAACCTCATGCTTGTGAGATGAATGCTCTAATCTTTTAGTCATGCTAAGAATTGTACATTAACATAAAATATTAATATCTTTCATTTGTGTCAGGGGGTGTGTGTGTGTGTGTGTGTGTGTGTATTTCAGGGAGTGACACCAAAATGAGAAAATTATTTTAAAATTGTACAGAAAAACAAAAACATAGCTATCAAACTAGTTCTTTGATCTTACGAAAGGTTCTCCAGCACCACTGCTTCTTACCATTGGCCCTTAAAAAGAAAAGACGAGGTTCTCATATTTTAAAAGAGAGGTTTATCTTCTTCTGCATTCATTCTCAAACTCCCACCGGGTCTCCATTGTAGCAGGGCAATGGTCCTACTAGACCCAGCAGGATGTAGTCCACACAATGGAAATGCATTGTGTTGCAGTTTTATTTGCACTGATGACCCAGAAGATCCGTTTTTGGTGGTATAGAAAGGTGATAATATGCATGGCAGGTCATGGTGCTACTATTATTTTCTGGACCCTGATAAAACAATGGTGAGAGACATACAAATTTGAAGCTCATTAACCTTTAGCATGCTGTTGTCGCAAATGAACACAGACTTCCGGTTGTACTTCGCTGAGAGCCGTGGTAGCTAACTTGTAGCAGCCCAGCTAAATATAGCACATATTTCATTTGACAGCCGACCATTTTTTAAGACTTCTGGTTTTTCTGCACGTGTTTTATTTTGTGGAGTAACATTTTTATTTATTGAGTTATTGATTTGAAATTCGGAGACAGTAGAGATAAATGAATGTTGGATATGATTTGAAGGTGTTATTTCCTTGTGTGTGTCAGTGTTATGGTGGGTACATCCAAAATTGAGATGTGGACAAACGCATACAAAGAACTTACAATGTCACAGTCACACATAAGTATAGCTAAAGAAAACACCACTCCTCAAATTCCTTGTCGAAAACAAACTTAATTACATCACTATTAAATATTATAAACATCTCTCTCAAACCACATACATTTACCTACAGTAACTGAAACACTAAAGCTTTAAAATTTGTCCTCTTCTGAATCATAACATAATCTGTGAAGAAAAATGGTGGCAATGGAGGTCGGACTATGCAGTTCGGCTTGCAAACATGAAAGGTTGAATAAATTACTGCATATAGCCGTGAAAAACTAAGGAACAATCACTCTAGCACATGTTTACAATAAGACATGATGGGAAATAAACATGCACAATTGTTGTCCATGACTACAAATGGCTACCTCAATGCACGGATATCCCAGATGTTATGCACCTTTATTGTGCGTGGTAAAGATTACACTTCATTCTAATATTGTTATTATTAGCTGATAATAAATTTGGAATTTTACTCTCTGATCCCTCCTCTGTCCTGCACTGTGGCAGAGATGGACAGAGTGCATCTTTAAACAACAAGGTACTAGGTTCAATCCTAGTAACTGTGAATCCGGACTGTATAAAATATTATGTTACCTGATGAATGTAAAATATTGCCTAGAAAATAATTATAGCATAAAAATTCTGGGTTGACAGCTAAGTCCGAAATAGAATATGCTACCAACACCTGTAAAAATAATAAAAAACAAACACATCCAATGTCAACAAAACTCACAATCAATTTTCTGTTTGCAATCAATTTTTCTTTCCTGAAACCTCTTTTTGAAGTATATACCTTTCAATCTTTCCTCATAGTGCACAATTCTGTAAAGATGGTCATATTGTCATTAGCTCACTTACCAATAATGGTACTCTACATGCATCAGTGACCAGGTTTCTACAGAACAAAAAGCTAACATAATTAAAAGGAACGAAAATCCTATAAAGACGCATATACCAACACAGCCAACGTTCTACACATGCAATGACAGCCTCTAATCACTCGATATGCGTGCTACACACTGAGAGGTGTGTGGATGGCCATTGCACTGCATGCAAATCACTAGATCAGTATCCTTAGTTACAACTTTTTAAATCTCCAAGTCATGGAAGCTCAGTGCAATAACATATGAAATTAAAAAGTTGGACTATTGTCACATGATTTGGTCACTGATCCCTGTATTGAACCCCAGTAATTTTAGATGAGATAACAATAAAGTGCCATGTGTATTAGAATGAAATCTCTGACGGAGTGAGTACCTTGTGAAACAAACTAATGTCTTATGATGACAAATATTCTGTTAAAAAATCTGATCTTAGGCAGATGAGGTTAAGTTAAGCCTACAAAGGAAGAAAATTAAGACAGAAGATTTACACTGAGCAGGACCTAAGTCTTGCCCAAGCTAGAACAGGCGCTGAACTCAGAGGTAATAGGCCAGATGTGCACCATATATTAATATGTTCTGCAAACAAGAAGAACTTCCACTAAAAAAATATATATCCAAAATGAAAAATCCATGTCTCTCAATGCCATCACTATAGTTCGTTCATAATTCATGTTAGTCACTTGAGCTAAATTATCACGAAAACTACCTGATACATAGGAACCATATTTCACAGTTAGTCTTATCAGCCATGTTGGGCAATAGCAATGCTGAGTTAGACTAGGTGTGCAATGTCCTCAAAGACAAGGACTTGCTTCCCATCTATATTGTCCACAGCATCCAGAGTTCGAGTCTCAACACTGCTTTGGTCAGAAATTTGAACAATGTACTTCCCGACATTTTCACCATTCTTTTTCTTTGTGCAATGGGGAGCTGTATTCAAAGCTTTTTTCCATACCCTGAAGTAGGAGTACTTGTTCAAGTTAGCATTTCCAATAGCTTGTTCATGACTCCTACTAGGGTCAATAGAATAGGGTCAATTGTGAGCTTCTGTGTGTTCTCAAGCATGAACTGCACTTCCGCCTACCAGTTTCGTGTTGGAGAATTGTTACTTCGTTGCCCCTTTATCCCTTTACACCCACAATGCTGCCCTCTAGCGAGTGTTGCTTTTTCCAGATTTGATGTGTACTCTAACAATCGCCATATTGTAGGGAAATCTACCCATATCAGGACATCGACACTGGCTGCCCCTCCGATGTTTCTGCATTTCGGCTGTACTGGATGAAATGCACGCAATGCTTGATGTGTTGACGCAGAGATGTTGAAGATATTGCTTGTCTCTTTGCAGTTCACATTGTATCTACAGCCTCCACATCCATGGACACGATCCAAAAAGCATGAGCCACTATATTTCTGTTTTAAACGTGCACCACGAGGAGGTACTTTTGGGATCTTGGTTATCTGCTAACACTGGGTCTGCTTGAGAGCAACGTGGACCCCTTTATATATCAAGTGACATATTA
Organism: Meghimatium bilineatum; assembly: GCA_034231615.1. Taxonomy (NCBI): domain Eukaryota; kingdom Metazoa; phylum Mollusca; class Gastropoda; order Stylommatophora; family Philomycidae; genus Meghimatium; species Meghimatium bilineatum. The sequence goes on from CM067313.1 coordinate 43,525,925, forward strand.
TTTCCAGAACATTGTTTTCATCATGGATACTCTGAGTGCCTCTCTGTACCAGGCAAGCAGGTCTGCATTGCCCAGAGATATGTGCATACATTCTTTGATGTCGCTGATCCATCATCTTCTTGTTTTCCTCTTCTTCTCTCACTTGGCACTCTACCCTCCAGAATCAGCCTCTCAATACCATTATGTCGCTTTAGGTGTCCAAAATAATGCAGCTTCCTTCTTATGATGGTATTTAGAAGCCACCTTTCATTTAGTTTCAGTAATTTCAAAACTTTAATATTCTCTTTGTTCTCTGTCCATGATATTTGTAGGAATATTCACACCCCGAATAGTTTCATAACATTAGAAACATTGACCTCATGTGGGCTCAAATTAAGAAGAAAAATGTAATAATTATTTAATTAATTACCTTTCTTTGTCTGACACACAATTTATGTGTTTTAGATCATGTATTTATGGCATTTTTACCAATCTCAGGTACACCTACATCTCAGGAGATCATGTATTTATGACAGTTTTACCAATCTCAGGTACACCTACATCTCAGAAGATCATGTATTTATGACAGTTTTACCACTCTCAGGTACAACAACATAGTAGGACATTTACATTTTTATTCCATCCATCTATCAACCCATAACCCATCAGAACTTACAGTAGGATGTAGTCCAGGAAATGGATTTGTGTTGTGTCACCGTTTTATTTGTGTAATGGCTCGACACACTTGACTTCTGCTTGGTAACTAATATTTTCAATTTTTTTACCACTTTTACTGAACAGTGGATACCTGTAGTTATATGGCCAGATGGTTAGCCATACAAGAGAACTAGTTCCCACACTGTACACTGAACTAAACAATAACCACAGTCAAGCATGCTTGACATTTTTGCAGCTGTAGGTATGATATTGCTGCCAAATATTTTTTTTAAACTGTGATGAAGTCTGATGAAGGCCCATACCTAGATTACTGGGTGAAAATTAACCCTTTTATCTATAGCATACCTCAAGATTGCAATAATGTCGTGGCACAGTCCCCTCAAGTGTAGAAGAGTGCCCAGATTGTGGGATTGTACACTAAATCCACATTGAGTAAGTAGTGATCTTAGATTTGCAAAAGCTATGACAATGTTCTTCATTGAAAGGTAAAAGTAATATGAGTTATGAACCAGCGTTATAGCACATAGTTTACCATAAGTGTTTAGCTGCCTAGTCATTGGTTGATCAGAAACCCCCTGACTAGCATTGTCAACTGCAACTTCTCAGTTGCAATAATGCTTTTCCTTGACCTTTCCAGAGTATGAGTCTTGGTACATTATTTCCTAGTCACTTGATGAACCACAGGAGTAATTTTTATTTCAAACCACAAATTACAAGTAGATTCAAAACTCAGGCTCGCTAGTCAGTTGGTGAATGAATGTAAAACTCTACTATCTGACATATTGAACAAGATTAACAAACTCTTACTGGAGCTGAAAGTAAAACTCTACTATCTGACATATTGAACAAGATTAAGAAACTCTTAACTGGAACTGAAAGTATAACAGCTAATATCTGGCATAGGGGACTTGATTAACAAACTCTTGCTGGAGCTGAAATTAAAACAATACTATCTGGCATAGGGGACAAGATTAACAAACTCGTACTCTTTGGTTTCTATGATCATCCCCATCTTAATCTGCCTTGTCACCATCAAGTCTTCAGTCAAAGACAAATAGAGAAATCCATGTCTCTGTTTTCAAATAAAATAACAAAAATATTCCAAATAATTTAGAACATACTTGCTCATTTCAAACAGAAACCTATCAGCTTTAGCCATGTTGTCAATCTCATGAGCATACTCTGATAGTAGCTGAGTCTCTTCTGCTGTTGGTACAAATTTCAACAACTGAAAAAAGTAATTACATCTAGTTTCAGAATCATCTAAAAAATAAGCATCTGTAATTATTAAAATAAGGTTAACATAAAAATAATGCAGATATAAGCAGAAAGACAATAAAACATTGTTGAGTGTGGATATACAAAAAGTTGTACAACAGAAGAAACAATTTTCCAGAAATAGTTGAAATCCAAACATCAGGACAACTATCTACAATATCAACTAGTTAGAAGAAATGCCAAACTTGTAATCAAAGAATCAAAATTTAATTCTTGGATCAAATATGGAGAACATTTAACTGACATGTAAAACAAACTCAAGAGAATTTTTCTAAAGTATTAAATCAATGCGAGTGAGAGAATAGAACTATAATTCCATAACAATCATCAATGATAAAAATGGCAAACCCTTAGCGAACAGTATAAATAGGAAAGCAAGATGGAAATAATACTTTCAGGAATTATACAATTCAAGCATCACAACAGAATACAGACCAACCAATGATCTAAAATCCATTAAAAAAAACACATAGAATCATATATACTAAATGAAAGAATAGAAGATGCTTTAAAACAAAGCGCAAGTAATAAATCGTCAGGAAAGGATGGGATACCTAGCGAAGCAATTAAAGCATTTAGAAACACAAGGGTTCAGTGGCTAGCTAGTATCTTCTTCTTCTTCTTCTAGCAACACACGGGCGCTAGCTAGTATCAGTAATTGTATCATTATGGAAACACAAAGGTAGTAAGAGAGAATGTGAATTATATAAAGGCATCTTCCTATTATGTTATATAGGTAAAATAAATGCACAAATAATAGAACAGAGAATACAATATATTGCAGAACTACAACTGAGTCCCACTGAATTTGGCTTCAGAAGAGGGGCAAACTGTACAGACTCACTATTCACACTGAATAGTGAAAAAAACTAAGTGAAAAAAGCAATCAAATACAATCAAGATCTAAACACAGTATATGTAGACTAGAAAAAGGCAATGGCAAAATAAGAAGAAACATTTGATCCTGTAAAGGAAACGAAGTTAACTTTCATACCTGTTCAACCATATCTTTAGGCAAGTCTTCTCCTTCATCCACATTCATCACAGCCCTTGCTAGCTCATCATTGGTCAGTTTCAATTTTGATAGAAGGATAGTACAATTTTGACTCCTTCTTCCATCTATCACCATTAGGACCTGAGCCCTTGATTTGCTACTGTTCTTGTAGTCTTCTTCTTCATCTGCAACTGGTTTCTGATAGGCTGAAAACAGTTTCTGGAATTCTTCAAGATCAAGGCTTGAATACATCTGTAGATACAAGAAATCACAAATAAACCACACAAATCATCAATCAAGTGCCATGCCGAGTGGTGTAGGCGATCATGTTTGTCCACAACTCTCTGTCTCTTGTATTGTTAATACGTTTGGTTGGTGATATCTTTTTTTTGTGCCACGGTGACAACCTATCCAGAAATTTCTATCTTTGTCTTCTTTTGTCCCTTCTCCCCTTGATCTTTTTGTGGTTACTAAATGTTCAAGTTCTACTTTTCTCATCACATGCCGTAAAAATTTTGACTATCTGCTTCTAATTTTTTTAAAATGTCTTTTTACTACAGTATCTCTGAAGACTTCTACATTAGTTTTTGGCTGTCCATTGAATTCTCATCATTCTTCTCAGAAACTACATCTCAGTTGCTAAATTAAGTTTTGTCAAGTTGTATATGTATAGATACATATTGTTTGTTTACAGTTCATTTTCAAACTCCCATTGGATCCGCTGTTGCGGAACAGTTGTTCTGCTAGATTTTCGGAGGACATAGTCCGGAGAATGGTAATTATTCGTGCCGCTGTTTTAATTTGCGCCAGTGGCCTGACAAATTTATCTGCGGCGTGTATATATATATATATATATATATATATATATATATATATATATATATATATATATATATATATATAAATAATGATAAAACCCGTTGGGTGTAGTGGTGCTACATTAAGACATCTGCTGCAGAAAGACCTCCACGCAACTCTATCCTCTACCATCATGAATATGGAAACTTCACACTCTGCCCAGTCCTTGATATTTTTCAGCCATGTCTTATTTTACCCTCTTCATGTTCTCTCCCCCTACCCTCCACCATAACTTGAAGCACATCTTTGTAATCGAGGAATGTCTCATCACATGCCTGTACCACCGGAGTTTACGATGTTTCATGACTGTTGAAGAGGGTTCTTGCTAACCTGCTAATGTATTAATACTATCATACACAAACACATTGGTCTTATGTTCTCTGTAACAGATACTTAACACACGTTTATAGCAATTGTTTTCAAACGTCTGAATTCTTCTCTCTAAGTCTGCAGTCTGAGTCCAGGTCTCACAGCCAAATAGAAATATTGACCTAACCAAATATGTAATGTCTCAAAATGTCAAAAATATGTCTTAATTTAAAACAGTGTGCCCAACTCCTTTACTAAACTCCCACAATGAAATGGCTAAACAAAGCTGTTATTGCACGCTATTTTAACAGAAATCATACATATATAGACATATGTATGTATGTATGTATCTCAAAAAGTAGACCTGATATGGAAAAACTGGTGTTGTGTTTGGAATCAGCGGGTCAAATATACACAAACAGATCTAACATTTGAGGCATCCAAAAATATGTTCAGCTAGTGTTGTAATATAAATACATTAACTTCTATGAACATTTTTTGTTTTTGTAAGGTTATTCAATGACTATGGGTCTTTTGTACAATTTTTCATCTCAGCAGGCAGAGCTAAGCAAACTATAAATTCTGTATTTTGTTTGTATAGTCTTTTTTTGTCTTTTAGACAGTTATGTAGAAAATTTGTTTATAATCACTTCATGTGTCTGTAAAGTTTGTCTCACTGCGGTCATGGAGAGACAATTACAGGCTTTCAAGTAAAAATGCTACAGATGAATTCTACGAATTTCCTATAGGGAACATAAGACCAATGTGTACGTAAGAAATAGGGTAGAGATGTGTGCAGGTATACAAGGGCCATTGCTTTCAATAGTGAAACGATGAAAACTAGCATGTTTTTGACATGTATGGAGACATGATTCCTTGAGAAAACAATAATGTAGGGAACTGTCAAAGGGGGAAGAAACAGAGGAGGGCAAATAAAGACATGGACAGACATCAAGGAATGGACAGGACAAGATATTCCTACACTCATCCACATCTCTAAGGATAGAATTTGCTGGAGGACTGTGTGCTGAAGCATCCAATGTGGTTTCCCTGAAGGGTTATGGGTTTATTGATTGATTGAAAGTTTGTTGTACACAATGAATCACTGTCACTGCTTATTGGTGTTATATAATTTGTATTCTAGCCTATCCTTCAGAAGAATTTTAAAAGTCTCTGTTACTTTTGTGCAATGTCAGTTTCCATGCACAGCAGTATTGTCTTCTGTCACATATTCTCAACTATTGTGGTCAATAGAAACACCTTTAAATGAGATTTTACATACCGGGGTACATCTATGTTATACAAAAATGAATAACAGTGCAGCATTCTTACCATTGAGTGATTGAGGTTGCTCCATATTGTTCCTGAGATATGATTCTGTAACAAGATAGGATAGTGAGATTTTAACTCATAGGCTATAATTACAAATAAAATTATGACATCAGGAAAATGATTCTCCCTCCAGGGAACACATTATATGAAACAAAATAACAGCTCACAAACACAAGCATATATCACATAATGGCATTGGGTCAAAGGGCCAACCAACCAACAAATAAAGTTGAAGGCGCATAGAGGACTGACATCATTGTACTCTGGTTACCCCATATGTCTCTGTCCCTCTCAACAAAGTGGCAGCAATCTTCTGAGAATACTACTCATAGCACATAACTTGTGGTTTCAAGCAATAATCTCCAGGGATCTCCGAAAAAATTCACTTTGTAAACAAGATGTTGCAAGTGGGATTTGAACCTGTGACCACTTAAGCACAAAGCAAATGGCTTACTGTATGTTTTGTTCATGTTTCTTTAGGAATGGCTAATCATTGTGCTAGAACGTCTTTAACAAGTTACCAGTTGTGATAACTGTAATTACAGAATGTATGTTCTGTTATAATTGCACTACGAGTGAATACACTTGTGCTCAGTCTCTTTCTGAAGATCACCAAATGTGACTGCAGAAGAATGATGTGTCAGCATTTAGTACACAAAAAAGTGACAATTGCATCTTCATTCTCTGGACTGCATCCTAATCTAGTATGGTGAATCTAGAATGATTGTCCTGCTATATTTCTCTAGCTTATCAGTTTATAGATAACATTTTGCTAGACCTGAGAGACAATCGATTCAGTATGCATGGGAGATTTGTGTATGATCTGCTATTTTATCCTGGTATTCTCTATGTAAGCAAGCTACCTTAGTCTGACTTCAGTTCTCAGATCAGTATTTGGAATCTGTTTTTAGTAGAATCTATTTCAGGCAAGTTCTTTCAAGTTTGGTGTGCTAATGCTCAATGATATATATGCTCAATGTCTCCATACATGATACCCAGTAATCTTTCAATAAGTTACACATGTTTGCTCCCCCCCCTTATAGTTTAGGTTTAGGCATATTGATTATCGACTTCACACTCCTGAAATATCCATAGGTGCTCAGATCTTCACTTCAGTAAATCTCTCAGGGTATAATGACTGATGGTTCCTATTCTGTGTTGGTTGAGTTTTCTTTTTGAAATTTTTGTGAGGTGTTCTCTACATGCTACGCTGATCCTTATTTCCAATTCGTGCAGTTTCAATTTTAGCTCAGTCTCATTGACCTCAAAACCTGTAATGAGTATGTCTGCTCTGCCCATGGGTTGACCACCTGTTATAGAAGCAAAACCCCATTAGTTAACTGTTTCTACTTAATAATTGAAGCATATCCTGGATGAAAAACCCTGAGGGGGAGGGGGAACAATCTTAGGTAGTTAATAGTCATATTTGACTATCTTCTGGCATCTCCTGCAGTTCTATTTGATTGCCTTTCCCTTGGACTACATCAATGGAACCAAGAAGGAGTTAGTGCAAAATGGGCAGGGCACATTCTCCATACACGTCATCCGGTCATAGCAAAACACATCAAGGGAGAAGTAGAAACAAGCAACAGCCCCTCAGATTCGGCACATGGAATGTTAGAACCATGTGCACTGTAATATACATTATGCACCTTACAGCAACATCATTAGAAAAACAGCCATTATTGTTAGAAACTCACAAGGTTGAATATCAACATTGTTGCCTTGCAGGAAACAATGTCGTGAGCAGGGGAAGCCACTATTTATGGCTTTTGTGGATCTAGCTAAATCTTTTGACACTATTAATAAACCAGTTCTATATAAAATTCTAAAATTTACTGGTTTTTCACATAAATTACTGAACTAGAATGTTTTCTTTCAAGAAGACATGTGCGCAAACATATCATTTGAGGGTAAAACATCTGTCAACATTGCAGTAAAGACTGGAGTAAAGCAGGGGTTCGTTTTAGCTTCCACCCTTTTCGAAATATTCTTTGCAATGCTTCTGAAACATGCTCTTGAGGATGCAGCTGGTGATGTTTTCATCCACACCCGATTTGATGCATCACTTTCAATTTAGATTGAAATGAAATTCAAGTTAAAGAATTTGTTGGGCTCAGTTCAAAGACAAGAACATCAGAAATACTCATCAGAGAACTCTTTGCTGATGATGTTGCACTAGTGGTACACAGTGAGTTCACCTTGCAGTCCTAAACTGACAACATCGCTAAGATTTATGAGTTGTTCTCTATGACAATAAGCATCACATAAACAGTGGTAATGTGCTAAGGATCTACAGTACCAACAAGCATCACATTAAACTGCTACAGTATAAAACAAGTTGAAAATATTTTCTACCTAGGATCCACAATTACATTAACTCTTTCCTAAAAGCATGAAATAAAAATATGCATAGTGATAGCGGCTAAAATCTTTGGAGGTCTGTCAAAATACAATTGGAAAAATCGAAAGCGAAAATTGAAAACAAAACTACAGATATACGAAACATGCGTGCTGAGCACACTATACTATGTATCCGAAACATAGATTACCTAAATAAAATATGAGAGGAGACTAAACACTTGTATTGTTCCTAAATTGTTAAAGATTAAAGACTTTTTAGTTGAACATTGATTCTGTGCATGTGTCCACCGTTATTTGATTTCTTTTATATTTTTTTGAGTATTTACCATTATCCCCATAATGCTTAAGGTATTCCACACTATCTCATACCCTCTGGTGTTCATCTTTTAGCAGTGCTAGCGATGGAACTAGCTTCCATGTGAAACTTTAAACTGATCAAATGCCAGCATTTCTCTATGATAATAATAATAATAGCCACATTAAGGGACAACTATGAACAGCAGTGTATATACATCTAATAACTCAAGTAAATAGGTGCACATTGAACATTTTACATAATGAAAATGTAACTAGACTTTCTATTGTAGAAAATTATGATCTCAATCATTAGTTACCTACCTCCGATATTTTGGTCCAATTAAAAGATTTCATTGGCTGACTGGGCTTAGGGTTATTTATAAATTTAGCTGCAGTTACTAAATTTAGACCTGTGGAAGATATTGATACATGATACATTCATTTTTAAAAATGCATAGACATACATAAAAAAACCAATATTAGACTAGAATAAAGTGAGAATAAAATAAAATGAACATCATTTGGCCTGAAAAATCTAAAGGTTTATATTTCAACTTGTGTGGTTTTTAAAAAAATATTTGCTCTCACACTCCTACAGTTTCTCTCTTAGAGGACAAATGCTATAGTAGATTTCCAGTAGAATGTAGATCACCCACACCCCAGCAAATAAAGTGATGACTTTTAGTGCTAGAAACTTAGCCAAGAGGTTGGTAAACACTCCCTCTGTTCCCTTCCCTGCGATGCAGTTGTTCATGATCACAAAAAGGTAATCAAATAGAGAAATGTTCATGTGGAAATGTAACGTGACAAAGACTTTTTTAGGTAACATCCCACCTCCATAAGAAAGGTCTGCATTGGCCAGAGACATGTGCATACATTCTTCAATGTCGCTGGTCCATCATCTTCTTGGTCTTCCTCTTCTTCTCCCACCTGGAACTCCTCCCTCCAGAATCAGTCTTTTGATACCGTTATGTCGCTTCAAGTGTCCCAAATAATGTAGCCTCCTATTTATGATGGTATTTAGAAGCCACCCTTCATTTAGTTTCAGTAATTTCAATGTTCTTCTTTTTCTCTGTCCATGACATTCATAGGATCTTTCTGTAGCACTTCATTTTAAATAAATTTATTTTTTGAATATTGTCTTATTGTCTATATGGATGCGAGTCCAAGTCTCGCATCCATATGTTGCAACTGGGAATACACATGATCTTAAAAGGTACATTACTTTAGTGTCATTATTACTACTTTGCCACAGCTTTCTCATTTGTGTTAATTTTAGTGTTGCAATTGTGATTCTTCTCCTAATCTCTAATGAACAATCTCCGGAACTGCTTATATTTGCTCCCAGATATTTAATGTGTTTACACATTATAGTTCTATACTGTTTATGTTTATTATCTGTTTGATCTTTGTTTTATCTGATGTCATAACTTCTGTTTTCTGTGCGTTTAAATATAGATTTTGGATGTTGCTATATTTCTTTGTTGTTGTGATAAGCTGTTTCAGTCCCTCAAGATATGTAGTAAGGAGGATTGTGCCATCTGCATATCTTATTTCTGGAATCTTTTATCCACTGATATTTAATGGATAAAAATCATTTTCCTCTAGTTCTTCTCTTACATTTCTCATTATATTCTCTATATAGATGTTCAAAAGATAAGGAGATAGAGTGCACCCCTGTCTAGCTCCACTTTGAACAGCGAACCATTCAGATATTTCTCCTTCCACTCTTACTGCTGCTTGTTGTTGATGGTATAGTGTTTCAATAAGATGTGTTAGATATTTGGGGAAGCCCATGTCTCCCATAATGGACCATAGTTGGAGACATTTAACACAATCAAACGCCGTGGTGTAGTCTATGAAACACATATGTAGATCTACGCTGTATTCTCTACATTTCTCAGTTATGTTCCTCATGTGTTCTCTTGTTCCTCTTCCTGCTCTATAAACGGCTTGAACTTCATAAATTTCTGTTTCTAATTTTTGTTGCATTCTTTTCATTATGATCTGCAGTAGTATTTTGCTTGACTAATTAGTGCTACTGTTCTATAGTTGGTACATAGTTGAAGGTCTCCTTTCTTTGGCAAGGAAAGAAATAGACTTATTCCATTCTTCTGACCATATTCCGCTTTTCCATATCTTGCAGCATAAAGTATGGTATATTTGAACACTGGAAGCTACGCCATCTTGTATCATTTCTGATGTGAATCCATCATTACCTGGAGCTTTTCCTTTTTTCAGATTGAATGTCTGACCTCTTCCAATATCAATATTATTTATTATATTGGCATAACACACCTCATATTAGTATAACACAGCTGATATTGGTATAGAACACCTCTCTTTGGTATAACGCACCTCATATTGGTAAAATACTGTGGGAATAAGAGTGTCAGTTCTATTTCAACCTGGCAAAGACAGCTATGAAATCTAGTATGGCTACATATCTGAACGCATAAGAGAAAATATAATTCACCAATGCAGAAGTCAAATATGTTGGACTATTGGCGCAAATAAAATGGCAATACAACGCATCTCTGAACTATATGCCAATGCTGCTGGAAAGATAAGTAGGACCATTTTCCTTCGATAAGAAAGATCTGGTGGGAGTTTGAGAACGAATGCAAATATATATATATCTCACCTAAGTGTGTCGTTGACGGTATAGGCAAAGGTGGAGCTGCAGGTATGCTTGCTGGTGGTGGAGGGATATAAGCAGGAGTAACAGCTTCGAACTTGACATCAATGGATGAGCTGATGTTGAGTGATGCTACAGTAGTAACCTTGACATCATCTAGCAGACTTTCACTTACAACCGAATGTTGAAGTTTCTGTTTCTCCAATTGCTCTGTCTCCAACTGCAAACAATATTAAAATAATAAACAATAAAAAGAACATATAAACAGTAATGCCACATCTATTCTTTATTAATGTATGACTCAGAGCCACCGAAGACGGATGTGTTGGGCCATTGGCGCAAATAAAACGGCAACACAACGCATTTCCATTCTCTGGACTACATTCAACTGGAAATCTTGTAGGATCATTGTCCTGTTACAAGAGAAATCCAGTGGGAGTTTGAGAATGAACGCTGAAGAAGAAGTATGACTCAGAAACATGGACAATAAACAAACAGTTAATAGGCATAATTGATGCCTTTGAGATGTGGATATATAGAAGAATAGGGAGAACATCATGGAAAGAGAAGAAAACAAACAAAGAGGTTCTAACAACACTTAACATAAAGAAATAATTATTAAAGGAAATATAGGTCATGTAAATAAAATATTTTGGACATATTAAAAGACATATCCAAGTAAAATGTACTTAAAATATGACAGCAAATAGTCCATGCCAAATTTATGGTGTACTGAATCTGAGTGCTATTTTTGACCAAATCTGAACCTCAAATATATCTCTCCTTTACTAATAACATGATGGTTGTGATGCCCATTTTAGCATGGTTTATCAATAATAGAAACGCATGTGGTTGCGTCTGTGGGTCTCACCAATGGCCCACTAGACATACCATCCATGCAACAGAAAACCTTAGTGGATGACATGCCGTTATATTGAGGTTATCTTCTTATAGAAGCTTCATGGCATGTCATCTATACAGTTATGATTTTGTTTTGTTGTTGAAATGTTTCTTCATGTTTGCCTGAATATATATATATATATATATATATATATATATATATATATATATATATATATATATATATATATATATATATATATATATATATATATATATATATATATATATATGCACCCTCTGTGGTTGAGGAGGGAGCCAGAGATGTACTGTGCAGCACTGAGGAGGAGGAAACTGACATCACTGTTTTTCCTATTGCCGAGGCACATCATAGAGGCACAGTGACTCAGGACGCGACAATCCTTTTGACTTGAACATTTGGTTGCATGCCTGGAGCTATAGAGAAGTTCAGCATAACCAGTAGTCAATTGGTGGCGGGGAATGAGCACAGTGAACCCTATCTTGGCTACAGTGGCTAGGCGCAGTGCATAGGTTGAAACTTACCTTCCTGGAGGTGTGATAGTTAATATCTGGCTCTGTCCCGGTGTGGGCCGTCAATCCACAGGACTTCCCAGCAATATAATGCCATCTAATGGCATCTAGTGTCAAAGGGCATGAGCCCATGGACCGCTAGATCAGCAACCAACCAACCAACAACCAACCAACATCAATAATAGAACTGACCTGTGATTTGATCTCCTCCAGACGAGATGAAAGATTCTGCAGCTGTAGTTTGGTCTCAGCATGAGCCAATACTTCCTTTTCTAGTTTACTGCTCATTAAGTTCATTGTAGACATCAGCTCTTCCTGTTATAAGTTTAATTGTGAATTATTATAAACCTATTAATAATAGAAATATTACTTCTTATTTGAATGATTACTATTTTTCTCTTCCCATGAAGTGCTGAGTTCAATGAGATCAATCAAGTCTGTGAACCCTCCAGGGTGTTTGCACATCCTCGGATGAATAAATCACGGTAAAAGGGTTTTCTATTTGTGTATATCCTTGGATATGTTCTCAGCCTCTGTGGTACAAATGAGATTGTCAAATTCAAATCCTGTCAGCTTCTTGATATTGTCAATTCATTAATTTCTCTGGTCTCCACTGCTTTTTCTTTCCTCTGCTGTTCCCTGGTTTTCTAAGGCAAGGTTCAATTCTCAGTTCAACGAAATATTTTAAAATCAGTAGGTCAACCAAGTGTAAGGAAATGAGTACCAGATCTGGAAAAGTAAAGGTGTGATGCTGCCCACATCATCCTTTGATATGCATCCATTAATCAATGAAAATATGGGCCTAATGCCATATTCTCAAACATGCCTCTGGTGTAAAAAAGGGAAACTTTACTAGTATTCTCTGCAAGGTTGTTTCAGACTGGGCGTTGTATTAGGTGATGTGCCCAAACCACATCAACTTTCCCTTTTCTCATTTAACTGTTAATATGTGATTCTTAGAATCCTGCACACATCCTCAGATGGCATATCTTGGACAGGATGTAGCAGTCATCACAGCCTTTCAAAAACTCCTGCCAATGTTGAGTCAATCTTCCTGCTTCTGTGAGTGTCATGTTGTGGTGGCCTTTGATATCTTGCATCCATCTTCTTTGTGGCCTACCTCTTTTTCGTTGCACTGGCATCATCTCCTGCATTATGGTATTTTCTAGGCTTTCATGTTGTTTGATTTGACCAATATATTGTAATTTTTCTAGAGATAATCTTGTTTGCTTAGTTTTCTTTTACATTTAATTCTTTCAGTGTCCCTATTGGTGATATTTTTTGGTCACATGTTATTCTTAGGAGTTTTGAGCAACATTTTGTTTGAAATTCTGCAAGTTTTGAACTCACCTAATTGGTGGTTGCCCGAGATTCACATCCCTTCCCTATATTGCAACTGAGAATGTGTACACAAAAGAAATTTTGTTTTCCTTATTTTGTTGCAGCCATATGTTTTTTCATTTGTATCAATTTATTTATGCAACTGACCAACCTACATCTGACTTCATAGCAATCCCCACTGCTACTTATAAGTTAACCAAGGTATTCGAAACTGTAAACTCACTCTAGCTCTCTATATTATTGATCGAGATGATTGCGTGTAAGTGGTCCAGCATTTATGTTTATTTTACTAGTTTATTATATGATTCTCTATAGCAAATCAGTAACAATAAATTTGTACACAGTGGCCGCTCTGGTGTTATTCTGTTCAAATGATTCTGAAGTCATGACATAGCTTAGCTTATGCATTTGTTCATGCTAATGAAATGATCAGGTGTCTGCTTCAGAGATATATATAGTCAGGGAAGCTGTGGTAGTGTAATGTTAAGGCACTTGCCTGCCGACCAGCAGAGATTGAGTTCGCTTGTTATTTATAGTTTGAAATAAATATTACTCCTGTGTTTCATCAAGCCACAAGGAAGTATTGTACCAGGGCTCATGTTCTGGTAAGGTCGAGAATTGGTGTCATCGCAAATGAGAAAGTGTGGTAGGCGATGTTAGTCAGACTGTTTTTTGTCAGCCACTGACTAGGCAACCAATGAAAAACTATGTACTATGACTGTGGTTTATAACTCAGTTTACCTTGAACTTTATATATAATCAATGTTGGATAAAGAGGGAGATGCTGTAGCTTTAACAGGAGAACGTTAAGAAAATGTACCTCTTATAGTGAGGTACACTGTTTCTTTCAACCATGGACATTAGTCCAATTTGGTTATATTAGAGCTTTACAACCATCAAAAAATAGTGGAGGTCACAGAGCTGGTAAGCCAGTCACCATGATGTTCCTAAGATAACAGGAGAATGAATACTTCAATTGATGACTCATTTATAGTGTGATTAAAGAAACTTGTTGCCCTTGTTTTGTTAGGCCGAAGGGGAGCAAAGAATAGCAACACTGTTTATCCTACACGTCATAAGAAGCGACTAAGGAGGTTATGAGGTGGAGTTGGCTGTTCGATTCCACATAGTGTCCACAGTGGATTCGAAGCTGTGTTAAGTCGGATATGTCAGGCTGAAAGGTGCAGATATTACTAAAACACAGCAAGGCTTAAAAGCCATGACAAAATGCATTCTGTTCTCTGGATTGCATCCTGCTAATCTGCAGAAGTTTGAGAATGAATTTAGAAGAAGAAGAATAAGAAACTTTGAGTCAAATGTTTTATGGATAGGACTAGGCACTTGATTGGGTCACATAATGAGTGTTCTGAACTGGTGAGTTACAGGAATCATGGATCTGTTAGTAGTTCTATTGGTTGGTTCTTCTTCATTTGCATTCATTCTCAAACTCTTGCCAGCTAGGATGTACTCTGGAGAAAAAATATATTATGTTGTGGTTTACAGTATGACTGCAACATATGAGCCTTTCAATCCAACACTTCTGATATCATCATGGCATTTTTGGATCATTCTACAGATTGGGGTAACCAACCTTCCTTAGTCACCTTTTATAATATACATTGGATGATTGCAGTGTTAATATTCTTTATTCCTTTTTTGGGGTACCATAAACACATGGGTGAGAGAGTAAGCGTAATAACGAAAGATTAAACTATAAAACTTTAATGAATTAATAATGTTTTCACCTTCTCCTCAAGTCGAACTTCACATTCTCTTTCCTTCTTGGCAAGTTTGGCGGCTAGTTCTTCATTTGTTTTCTCAGCTTCCTTCAACTTGGATATGACACTTTTGGTATCATTTTCATTGCCAATTCTAGATAAAGTATTAATATGTTAGAAAATATATTTGTATGAAAATGACAAAATGGGTGTAAACAGAACTATCTGCAATTAATGAATCAGTTCCATGTATATTTCAACCAAATAATACAGTGAATAGTAAAACTAAATAATAAATTAACAAAGTCAAGTTAAAAAAATATATTAACAAAAAAAGTCTAATAATACACTTTCAATACTTAGTTGTTCTGTAATAAATGAAAGTTTGGACAAACAAAATCATAAATTACATAAAAGTTCTCCACCAGAGTCAATGTTTCTGGTCATTGGTTCTAATCAAACGCCAACGCAATGCATCTGTGTTATCTGGACCACATTCTGCTAGAAATCCAGTAGGAACATTGTGGGATGCTAAAAGAAAGATCCAGATTGAGTTTAAAAACAAACAAATACAAGTTCTATTATAAACAATCACCTTGTGTTATCAGGTCCTGAATGTGGAGAAAAGAATATCAACGCTGTTTGCTAAGCGTTTGCTAAAACGGTTTCCCGCCAAAGACGGATGTGTCGGGCCACTGGCGCAAATAAAACGGCGACACAACGCTTTTCCATTCTCTGGACTACATCCTGCTGGAAATCTAGAATGGATCATGGTCCTGGCTACAAGAGAAATCCAGCAGGAGTTTGAGAATGAACGCTGAAGAAGAAGAATAAGAGGTTTCATCTTAGAAAACTGCTTAGAATTATAGTCATCTGGGTAGGATAAAGCTCTGGAGAAGCCCTATTTTTTTTTCTTTCTTTAAAAGATTTTTTATTGATCATGTTGACATGTTACAGAGGCATGATGATGGTGATTTACTTTGTGGAGTGAGGTGATGCCTGTGAAGTGAAAAGGATGAGAGGTGGGTTTACAGTGAGGTGAGGTGAGACATATTTATTTTAAAATTTAAAAAAAAAACACCTCAGGCATTCCATATGGTGTGAAGATATAGAAAATATTTAAAGGCATGTTATACAATCAGGACATATATGATCAGAAAACAGTTGTAATGGCATGTTATAAACCATGGAAAATTTTAAAAGCATGTTATACAATCAGGACATATATGATCAGAAGACAGTTGTAATGGTATGTTATAAAAACAGGGTGGTACGACATGGTTATTTTAAAAACACATCAGGCATTCCATATGGTGTGGACATCGAAATTTTTAAAGGCATATTATAAATTCAGTACATGTATAAATAGAATCGGTTGGAGAATCCTCTTTCCCCAACTGCACATAAGGATACAAGAACTCTACTGCTTGTAATTTTCAGTGACAGAAAAGAAACAAGTAAACCAGTAGGAGTTTTAGATTAAAGACAGAAGAAGAAATGTATTAAAAAGAAAAAAAAACAGTCAAATACTGAATTTTTCCCATTAGGGAGTTTCAGGGAGGGATTTGTGTAGCTGAAATGTATATTCATAAGAAATGACTCCCAAAAATGTATTTTAATTATCTGAAGCTGTGACGTACTGTCTTATCAGATGTTTGACATTAATCTCCTCCAGTTGACTCCCATCTGGATGATCTCCCTTCTTCAACTGCAATACCAGTTGCTGCACTATCTTATCCACAAGTGTCCAGACTTGCAGGACATCATTCTTGCAATCTAAAATGAATAAAACATTTCACTTTTACAACTGTTTGACTACATTATGTATATTTTATTCTTTCTATCTACCCCAGTATGTTCCTTCAGCGCCGAATATGGCGATAGGGCAGAAAGTTGTGCTCTCCAGTTAAAGTGATGTGATGCTACTGTAATTATTGCATGTTGTTAAGACCCATAGTCATGCCATCTTTGATAGCTGTGAATAGTCTCTCTGCCTTCCTCTTTTTCTTTTGCTATCTGGTACTCATTTTATGCTTCTAGTGTCAATTTTCATTCATTTTAAGAACATTTCTAATATAAGTTCATATTTTTCTTCTTATTGTTGTAGAAACATATTGCTGTTTGGTGTCTTTTCATATTAGTTTAATTTTTAATTCTTCTCAAACTTTTAATTCTTTTCATATGAATTTAATTTCTTCTCCAGTGCTTTTGTTATTTTCTAAATTTTGCAACCAAGTGTTTTGATATGGATATTAAACTGGAGTTTAGTACTCGTAGTTTATATACTTACTCTTTTTTAAATTCATATGTTTTCTACGTGGTTGGCACATTTGATGCCAATACAATTCCCGTATAAATATCTTTTGTTGTAGCTCCATCTTGTGTCCTTCTCCAGTCCTGCATTCTTATCTCACAGTGTCATTAATCTTGGCTGATACAGCTGATCATTTATCACTTTGTATCACCAGCCAATGAAAAGCATGAATTGGTGTCAGATATGCCAAGATAGGTGACACTGTATGAGATCATTGTGCAAACTATCTTAGAGAAGTACTAGTTTTCTGTAGGAATTGGTTCAAAACAGGAAATCCCAGCTATTTTTAGTAACTTTCACCCATTTCTATGACTCATGCTAAGTACATCTATCTAGAAACCTATGGCTCTTGTTCCAATTTCATGGGTAGATCTAGCAATGGAGACTTTTATAAAGAATACATAGTGTCTTCACTACGTTATATATATATAGTCTCACATTTAATTGTGTACATCCCTAAAAAGTAAAATTGACTTACATGGAATCAGTAGCATGTGATAAAGAATTGATAATAGATTTTGATAAGCTGTTGACAAGTGAAGCTTCTTTCTTAAAACATCAAACATTGTGGTGGCACTTTTTGAATCGATATGGATCTGAAGAGAAAAACAGTACAACAGTGAGATTGCATTGGTTTAATTTACTTTTTTTGTGCTCCTGATCTAGTCGTCTTTTACGATTAAAAAAAAACTACTGCAGATTAGCAGGATATAGTATGAAGACTGAAGTACATTGTGTCATGGTTTACAGCTTGGCTGTGATATCTAGGAAAGTGTCTTTGCTTCCCTTTCGAACCCAGGCAACACATTTAGTAAAACTGTTCATTTTATATATCCTAGCATTTATCACATTGAACAGTGGATGAAGTAAACTGAGATGTGGTTTTATATTAGGATGTTAAGAACACCATGGACAGATAAAAAGCGTAATGAAGATATTTTGAAAGAAGTTAATTCAAAAAGAGAGCTGCTTACCCCCATCAGAAAGATACAATCCACATTTTTTGGACACATCATGAGAAGAGGAAACATGGAGCACACTGTAATAACACACAAGTTGAAGAGTAAGAGGGGAAGGGGAAGACCATGAAAAAAGAACATCGGCATCAGAAATGATTGACAGCACACGAAATAGAATGATGTGGAAAGACATGACAACCAATGCTACACAGCATGGACTTTTATAAAAGAATAAAGGAGTAAGCTGAGGATATTGTAAATCATACCCATGCATCTGATAGGTATTAAATAAAGTGCCATAGTTGTGTTATGGTTTGCAGCTTGGCTGTAAAATCTAGGTAACAGTGTCACTGTTCTTTATTTTCTTTTTGGACCCAAGCAACACATTTAGTAAAACTGTTCATTGTATATATTCTAGCATTTATCACATTGAACTCCTTGAAGCTGCAAGACATAAAGGGGTATAAAGCACAAAGAGTAGGAAAAAAATACTGTTGAAAGAGTAAGCTGTCATCATCATTAAGGGACGTCTTCACAACGAAGGTTGGCTGCAACGGATCTCCAACATCCCCTGTCTCTTGTCTTGGTGGTGCATTCTGCTAGACTGTAACCTGTCCATCGTGTGATGTTACTCTCCCACTTGTATCTCTGCCTACCTCTTGCTCGCCTCCCTTTGACTTTGCCCTCAAGTAAAGTCTTCAATAAGCTGAGGATATTGTCAATCATACCAGTGTTTCTGATGGTTTTTAACTTAGTGTGTAATCAAAGATCTCTTCTCCCTCCCCCCATCACTATTACCTGGTTAAAGGCATTAAGAATCATCATAATCCTACACAGAGTGCAGAATCCTATATCTGAAAAAAGTTGAAAAGGAAAAAAGGATTGACTTCATTGTACCCCAAATGTACTACATCTCTCTCAATGAAGAGCATGGCACTTGCCAAGAGTACCACTCATAGCACATAACTCTGTAGCTTCAAGTGATAATCTCCAGGAATACTGGGAAAAAATCCACTTTGTAAATAAGATGTCATAGTGGGATTCAAACCTGTTTCAAACTGATTCGCTAAATCAGTATCTTTAGTCACATTTTTTTTAATCTCAGAGAAACGGAAGCTCAGTGCAGTAACATATGAAATTAAAAAGTCGGACTGTTGTCACATGATTTGTCCACTGATTCTTGTATTGAACCCACAATGCAAATTAACAATTTCTAAATCACTTCCTCCTCAGATAAATTCATGCTAGAATTATCAGAAGTTTATAAATTTCTGATTCAGTGAGTCAACTATATTTCTACATCTGGGTAGTATGGTTTATTCTCATGTGACATATTCTTTCCAGAACGTAGTCTTCTTTAAGAATCTCCTGAAATCCCTGTGGCCTCTAGCAAGTTGTCCCGCCTACAATAGCGACCTATGCATGCATTCCCAAATATCAACTTGTTCAGCGACGTCTTGGTCGACCTTTACTGCCTTCTATCACCCCTCCAACAACACCTTTTCCATGCCATCATGTCTCTTCACATGGCTGAAAAAAATATACCCAACTTCATTATTAATATGGTATTTAAATGCCAGCCTTCTTGGACATTGATTTTTCTTAGCACGTCTGAAAAGAGAATCTAAGAGAATTTCAAAGAAAGCAGTCAATTAACACAGATTTGGCACAATCAGCTTAAAGCAGTCAATTAACACAGATTTGGCACAATCAGCTTAAAGCAGCCAATTAACACAGATTTGGCACAATTAGCTTAAAGCAGCCAATTAACACAGATTTGGCACAATCAGCTTAAAGCAGCCAATTAACACAGATTTGGCACAATCAGCTTAAAGCAGCCAATTAACACAGATTTGGCACTATCAGCTTTGCTAAACTGAGATAACTAATGAGCAGAGGTCTCAACACCTAGGTCTTGGTCTGGTGTGTAAACTATAATGGTGGTAATCAACATGACTGAACCTAAACCTAAAACTAGTTGTACCACAAGTTATGACACAACCAGAAAGCAACAATCTACATACCCCATCAAATCTCAATGCAAATTCCTTCTCATCTTCATTGCGCATCATTTCAAAGAAATCTAAATGCCTGGAAATAAGATAATAGTTCTGTTAACTCATCCAATTAAAATTTAAAAAAAGGAATTTTTTTTAAAAATATAAAAAAATGAAATTTGGAAAACATCTGTCAACTTCCAGAGTTATCATCCTTACGAGAAAATTTTGCAAGAAAAGTATTTTAAAGACGCAGTATTGGTTGACAATTCCCGCACGTTCATTGTTTGCGCAGTGCGGCACATGAAAGAGAAATTGGCAGGAATCTAGTTCAGTTATGTATGAAGCCATGTCATGGATAAAACAGAGACTCGTAGCATAATCCAACTCCTGCCCTTGCAGGGTAAATCTGCACAACAAATTCATTATAAGATATTTGCCATTTATAACGATGTCTGCTCTTCGTATGATGCTGTGAAGCGTTGAAAAAAATCACTTTCAAACGGGACACGAGAGCGTTTAAGATGAACCATGGAGCGACAGTGTGTCCATTGCAGATGATACATGCAACATTGCAAGAGTTGAGATCCTAGTTTTCTCAGACAGGCACACTACCGTTAAGGAAATTATGACTGAAATGGGACTGAGTCATATAATGGGACAACATTGAAGATTTTGCTTGAGCAGCTTCACATGTCAAAAGTGTCTGCCAGGTGAGTTTCTCTTCTTTTCACGCTAATCCAAAAGGAGTGTCAAGACAAAGCATCTACAAAGATGTTGGACATTTGCAATGCTGATGAAGATTTTTGTAGATTGGTTACTGTGGATGAATGTTGGGTGCATCTCTATGACCTTGATACAAAAAAACCAGAGTCAACAATAGAAACATTCCTGTTCCCCACCACCAAAGAAGGTTCGATCTACATGAAAAGTCATGCTCACTGTCTTTTGGGACTGTCGCGGGGTAATACTCACTGATTACCTTCCACGTGCCATATTATCAACTTCAACGTACTACCAAAGGCGTCTTAAGAAATTACAAGAAGAAATTTAGTGCAAAATATGCAGGATGTTATCCAGAGACATTTGTCTGCTTCAGGACAATGCACCGGCTCATGCAGCTCATAACTCCATTGTCTTTGCCCAACAGTGCAGGTATGAAATCATGCTCAATCCATGCTACTCACCTGACTTAGCACCGGATGACTTCTTTCCATTTCCAAACATGAAGAATCCGCTTTGTGGGTGTAATTTTCTGATATCCAGAACTTTATTACTGAAGTGGAGACGTGGTTCCAGGCCCAGGAGGAGGTATTCTACAAACAAGACATTAGGACGGTAAAGAAGAGATGGGATAAGTGCACCACTTTGAGGAGTGAATACATAGAGAAAGACTAAAGTTTACACTAATTTTCAGATAATTGTCTTGATTCCTTCATAGTAAAGTAAAACATTTTTAACCACTACTCATTATGCAATTTTACCCAAGAATCTATACATATTGTACATAAAGTGTAGGTCTACTTCACTAAAGGAAAAACTAGCACCTTTCCAGACTATAGTATTATTCTTGTGCTATAAGGTATAAATTATATGATCCATCGTGACAATGGATGTGACTAATAAGTCCAATCCAAGCGACAAAGAGTCACAGGCCCACTTGCACCATCGTGTGCTATGTGTGTCTTCTTAGATGTACCTTGAATTATCTGCTATCATTTTTGCCTTTGTCTTAATCCTATTCCTCATATTTCCTCTCCATGTAACACAATCCATGGCATCCTGTTCTCATGGTTTGGTATCAATGCCTGTATCATACATATCCCATTCACATATGCCTTTGTACCAAAGTAGAGGTCACCACCGAGATCTTTACCAAAACTATAGTTCTCTAAAATGGAAATCCTTTGATATTCTGTCATCTTTAATCCTCCATGTGTGGTTTGCCATCTGAGCCTGTCAGACTGAGCATAAAAAATACTGTAGTATTGCCCAATCTATCTGATATTAGGTGTTAGGTGACTTTATCCTGCCACCTAACTCTGAGAATTCTATGTAACAACTTCATAAATACAAAAAGTTAAATAAATACTAAAGATAAATATAATAATCAAGATTAGTATTGAATTAAACTTCACCCATGTGTTGAAAAGGGTACAAAGAATAGAGACACTGTTACCTGCGATGCATGTATTAAGAGGCGACTTATAACTAATGAGGTTTTGGGGTGGAGTTGGTTGTCCCATTTTATAGAAGATCTAAGTGACCTATAAACCATGTTGATCAGATGTATCAGGACGAAAGGTGCAGATATCCCAGATAAACTGTAAACCAAGGTACAACGCATTCCATTCTCTGGACTACACCCTGCTAATCTGCAAAAGTGGGTATGAACACAGAAGAAGAAGAAATGTCATATCACATATTTTTATCCTTAAGTGATCCTGAAGTACTCAGCTGACTAGCCAGTTACTTGACAACAAACCATCTATTTAGTGTCACCTTTAGTACATTTAATAAAAAAAACAATGCCATATTGGAACACATCAAAAGACAACAGATCAAGTGGTTTTTACACGCTTCCAGACTACCAACAGCATGCCACAGATAGCCATGACACACAGACATAAGGGCTATAAAGCCAGAGGCAGACCATGTAAAAGATGGATCAAAGAAGCCAGAGGAACAAGCTTGCAAACAGCACACAGGAAGGCCATCTCCAGAGAACTCTTCTACCTCTGACGCCGCAAGGCAAACAAGGGATACAGCGTATAGATAGGATAGAATACAATTTTTTAAACTGTTAAATAGTGCTTGTTTTCCATTAGGAAGTTGCAAGGAGGTGGTATTTGTAGCTGTGTGATAAAGGTTGAATGCTCTTGTTGTAACCACATTATGTACAGGTTGAGTTTTTAAAATTATCCTTCCACAGAAAATAACCAGTCCTTATAGGGAGTTGAACCCTAGACCTCATGGATGTGAGACCAATACTGTAACATATCAGCCATGTGCACATTTATTAAATAATAATAATAAGGCTCACAACACACCTACAAGGGTTGTAGGCATGCCACATTAGACATAGAACAAAAATACATGATCTATATCACACTGATCCTTCAGTGAACCACTTAGTGGACATAATTTGATTTGTGGTGTGCTCCTCTCCACAACTTCTCTCATTGCTATGCAGTACAACTGTCATCCCCTATCATTTTAACATATTGTACTATTTCTCAACCATCCAAGAGAAAGTGTCCAAATAAAAAAAAAAAAATAATTGTATTCCATATAGGACATTACATTTCTACAATTTAGAGACAAATTATATGTTTTTGTGGTCATACCAGAGCTATCTGAAACAGCTCAACACACAAAGTGGTTCAAACCCCAACCAAGTTCCTGCGAATAAGATTATTTTATTGTCTCCCCTAGATTGTAATAAAAACTGCAAGAGTTCTGGTATCTGTTTTCTGGTGGCTGGATCTACCATGAAAGTTTTTTGTGAGCGAACTGTGAATGTCAAGTAAACTTGAACCCAAGTCATTTAATAGGCAGAGAAATTACTTCATAACTATGCTAGCCAACACACATTGCGCACATATTTTGTTTCATTAATATTACAGAAATATTGAATGTGTTCTTCTTCTTCAGCATTCATTCTCAAATTCCCACTGGATATCTCTTGTAGCAGGACCATGATCCTATTAGATTTCCAGAAAGATGTAGTCCAGAGAATGGAAATGCGATGTGTCACCGTTTTATTTGCGCAAATGGCCCGACACATCTGTCTTCGGCGGTGAATGTGTTTTTACCTGATAGTCTCACAGCAGCACAATACAGGCAAAAATATATGATGTACCTCTCACCTCTCTAATGTAGCATTTCCATATGATCTCATCTTCTTAATTACAGGTACAATCCCCAACATTAATAGCTCATATCGTAGATGGAGACGGAACTCTAAATGATCCTGAGTATGAAGTCAGAATAATGTGGACAATATAGAAAATCTGGTTAATGACAATATATTCATATTAATAAATAATTTAATTAAGAATGATATTAATGAAAATAATAAATTTAAACATTTGTCACCATTGCAGATCATGTGAGGAATGAAGAAATTACAAAAACTGTTGGAACAACATCTGTGGTTAAATATAGTGAAAACAGAATGAAATGGCTTGACCACTTAATGAGCATGAACCCTTATTAGTCAGCAAAAATAACACAACATGAAATAGAGCAAGATACAGAGAAAGACCAAGAAAAAGTGGATTGAAGAAGTTACAAACATTCTGAGATATCACAATATTACTGCAAATCAAGCAACCAAGCGTGCCATAGCCCCAAAACTGATTGTCATTCAATCCTGCGACACCTTACAACAAAAGCAGAGAAATGACAAGAGATAGAATAATCATCATTGTGTGACATTCTACTCTGAATGCTGTCTCTACTACATCTGATCTGCATACATCACAAAATGCTCAATTTCTTTCTGGTAGATAAACAATCAAAAATACAAAATTGATTAAATGTGTTTTACAGAGAGAATTTGTTCTTCGCAGACTCTGCAAAACACATTTAATCAATGATACCATGATGGATCTGCCTACAAGTTTTGTGACTCTTGTGGTGAAAACTGTTCAAATTATGAAGGCCATCAAGACAGCTATTGAGTGAATAGTGTTTTTCATTATTTTATATATATATATATATATATATATATATATATATATATATATATATATATATATATATATATATATATATATATATATATATATATATATATATATATATATATATATATATATATATATATATATATATATATATAAAATATGATCATGAGGACATAAAAAAGGCATGAGCCCATAGACCGCTGGATCAGCAACCAATCAAGCAACCATGAAGGAGAAGCTGAGACCATCAAGGAAGCCTTGAGTTAGTGCAACAACAGTTTGATCTCATGGAACAGAAACCATCAGACATAGTAATTTTTAGTCTGTTTTGGAGGCACTTAAACAGACACCATATGAATATCCTCTCCTTGGCAAGAGCAGTGCACAGTCTTATCTATGCACATCCAATCAACGTGACCCTGCAATGGATACCTGGACTTGACTTGCTAAAAATATATTTAATGTCTTTACAATTCAAATGTTGTCATCAAGTGGCATCTTCAATGAAGCTTGGCTGCAACAGACCTCCAAAATTCTTTGTTTCTTGCCTTGGTTGCGCATTCAGCTAGACTTTACCCTGTCCATCTCATGATCTCCTCTACCTTCAAGTAAAGTCTTCACCAAGTTGTGATGTGGATTAATATGTCATAAATGTATCTTTTTTATGGTCTTCTCTTACCCCTCTTACTCTTCAATTTGCCTGTTGTTACAGTGAGCTCTTATTTTTAAAAAAAATGTGTATGTCCTTTAATAGTTCATTTATCATATGTAGTTTTGTCACAACCTCTTTGTTTTATTCTATTTCCAAAAGTTCTCCCTATTCATCTATATATCCACATCTCAAAAGCATCAATTCTGTCTTCTAGTTGTTTGTTCATTACCAATGTTTCTGAGCTATACATTAATGTACAATAGAAGTAGCATTTTATAATTCTCATTTTTAGTTTGTTATTTGTTTAGATGTAAATATTTTCCTCATGTCATTAAAATACTTTGAGCCATTCCTATTCTTATTGTAACTTTTATTTCACATCTACCATTATTTATATGCATGTGGTTGCATCTGTAGATCTCACCAATGGCCCACTAGACAAACCAACCATGCAACAGAAAACCTTAGTAGATGACATGCTGTTACATTGAGGCTCTCTTATGGAAGCTCTGTAGAATATTATCTATACAATTATAGACTCCCCTCTGAGTAGAAAGCTCTTTCAATAGGCATTGCACTAAGTCGAAAGCTGAAGTCTCCTGGATGTGAAAGAAAGCTCAGAAAAACCATCCCACTGCACATAGAAAGTAAGAGCTAATCACTCACAATTCTTGGGGGTTCTCAAACAAACAAACAACAAACCATCATTTGTGATTACAATACAATACAAACACAAATGGAATACATTTGTCATTAAAGAAGTTATGAAAAATAAATGTCATTTATTAATGTAAGATAGAATGTGAGTGGTAGAATGGTTTGTAGGTCCTATTCATAATAAAATTCGATCAAACTTGCTTGCGGTTTAAAAGTCATTTGTGCACATTCTACTGACGGTACGATTGGATATATTAATGATGCTTTAAAATTTCAACACTTGAATAGCAATGTTCTATACAGGTTGAAAAGAAGGAGGAAAAGGCATAGAAGATTGACTTTATTGTAGTCTGGTTATCCCATATGTACCCTGTCTATCTCAACAAAGTGGGTGGTACAAAGTGCTAAAAGTAACACTTACAGCACATAAGTATATAGCTTCAAATAATAATTATCTAGGGATCTAAAAAAAAATCCTCTTTGCAAACACGACATCATGAGTAGGACTATAACCTAAGACTTCTTGAGCACAAAGCGAATTGTTTAACCACTATGCCAGGGTTATATCCCTACAGAATATGCTTCAATTATTTTTGTAAAAATTAAATAAAAACATTCAGAGAAAATTTGCTCTTACCTGTCCAGCTCCATACTTAAGTGATGCATTGATAAATGACATGATGGCAGTCTTCAAAGCCACTTCCTCTCTGTACTTGTTTGTACTTTTATTCAAGTCATAAATTATGAGCTAATGAGGAGGAAAATATACAGTGACAATGAAGGAGCTGGCATTTCAATACACATCATTCTGTAAGTTTGATTAAATGTACCGGTAATTATTGTTGGATAATAGTGCCTTATGTAAAGATTTACAACCTAGTCTAAAAAGTGCCAGTTAAATTAGCTTACAATTGTCTATATTCTTTTTTTTTTTTTTACAAATACCCCATGCAGTGATTTTTCAGTCGTCTTTCAAAAATAGTGTTTAAAAAATATGGTTTTAGTCTGCATATACTAAAGGTTTTTTAAATGATGTGTTTTTATAAGCACTCTTCTTCTACATTCATGATTCTTTTGGTCTTGCTAGATCTTCATGCCAGTCACCAGAATGAAGCTCCCAGTCTTAACCAGGTCAGAATGGCTGTCCCAAAGTTTTTACTTCTGTTCAGTCCAGTGTGGCCATGTCTTGCCTCACAGCTCTTTGTAATCTTACCAGTTTGGAGTATGTGTTCAGAGGTCTGTATTGTTGTTCCATATGGACATTAATTTATGTGGTCCACCCTGATCTACTGGTGGTCCTATAACCTGCAATGGTCAGTTCTAAATCAAATGATGATGGTCTGTTGTTGCCTATGTTTGTTTGTTTGTTTTTCGTTCGCTCCATTGTAACCATCACGGATATCCGTGCGATTTCCGCCGGGAGCGTGATTACGTTGTGCCACCGTTATGCGCCTTGTAGGCCTAGCACATCCGATTTCGGCATGCCTTGACAATTCGGGTGGGCTACCCTTAGCCTGTGACAGCCTCTATATCTGTCTCCAGGCACGCGTAGTGGAGACTCTTCGCCCAGACGATTTTCTTGCTCTTAGTCTGACTCAAACGAGGTGTTCCACTATCTATGAACTTGCCTCGTGTAATTGGACGTGCTGTGCCTGTGCCCATTGGGTACCGAACCGTTTCTCATCCGTGAGCCTGGTTCCTTAAGGGGAAGAACTCAACAGAGGAGTTGGACACTGGCTCTTTCGCCCTCTTAGCCGAGGTGTCATTCACCGACGTGTACCCCTTGTCCAAGATCGAGTCTCACACCACGCGTTTGAGAGCAAGGCGTTCTCGAGCTGAGCGTCCTTGTCCCAATAGCGCCTGAGCCCATCAGGTACTGAACCCTTTCTCTCTTCAAGTGTATTTCCGGTGTAGGAAAACCTGACAGTAGAGTTGGGCCAGGGCTAAATCGTTGTCCCTTTTGTGCCTGAGCGAATCGAGTATGGAACCCTTTCTCTCTGCAAGTTACTTCCGGTATAGGAAACCTTGACAGTAGAGTTGGGCCAGGACTGCCATCGTTGTCCCTTTCTTGCCTACACCCATCGGGTACAGAACCCTTTCTCTTTGCAAGCATATTTCCGGTTTAGGAAGGCTCGACATTAGAGTTGGGTTAGGTCTTTTGCTTTACCAAACACCGATGGATGGGTCTGAGTCTCTGCCTGTTAGGAACTCTGGTGACTAAAAGCCCGTCTCGAGCTGACGGAGCTTGTAGTTCCCTTTCCTAGGGACTTTTCACTTTCTATTTGCAGTTCGCGCTGCCCTCTAGCGCTGTTCTGCCCTTTCATTGTTTCATTGTACTCTGTATGAAACATATTTGTCTCTCGCCATGCATTTACCTTTACGTGCATTTCACATTGGCCGCCCCTCCAATGTTCGGACTGGACTGACTAGTTTCACTGTATGTCGACAGTGTCGCTATATGTGGTGATGCTGGTGGTGTCTGAGATATTGTCTGTCTCTTGTGCAGTCAAATCTCTTTCCATCTGCTACCTCCACATTCTCGGACACGATCCCCAAATGATTTGGCCAGAATCAGCACGAGCTGCTGTATTTCTGTTTCCAGGGTGCACCGCGTGGAGGTACATTTGGGATCTTGGTTATCTGCTAACCCTGGGTCCGCCTAGAGCAATGCGTTCCCTTTGCACCCCGTTGTTGCCTATGAAGTTGGTGTATAAGGTCTAGTTTCTGATCAATATCCATATCTTTCCTCCATTGTGATGTACAATGGTTGTGGATTAGTGTTTTGGCCTCATCCGCAAAGATAGCTGAACTGTTCCATTTTTCCTCCTGTTTTTGCCAGGGCATCAGCTTTATTTAACAATGGACGTTATTAACAATTCTAGTTATATAACAATGGACGGGTAGTCATTGAGGAATGATTAAAAAGAATTAATTTAAAAGATGTACCTGCTTAACAATTCACATTACCTGAAACCGTGTTCGCTCGGTAGCATACTTCTGAAAATGGAGCATGGCATTCAACATTTTTCTGTGCCCACCTGGAACTAGACAAATAGCACCTAGAATCTCTAAAGCTGCTATTTTGGTCTTGACATTTTCCACTGCCAGACTTTGAGCTATGACATTTATGCAGTCAGGGTGAGCAAGCACATGAGCTCTTCCTGTCTTTTGAAAATTGAGGAGAAAATAACATGAATCAATGACATTAATTTTCAAAATGTTTTCAATCACAGTATAATTATATGATCAATTGGTGTTAATCAACATTTTGTCTAAAGTGGATTCTTGGTCCTTTTATTCTTGATTAGGAACACTGGAGGCATTACCATATATGCTCTGCTTGTCATTCTGTCAGCCATCTAAACATGTTTAAGCTCAGTGTCCCAGTCAGTTGCTGATTACATTTACTGATCTTTCTGGAGAGAGAACACTTTCCTCCATCACCTCTAGTCCCTCCCATTTCTACTATTCTCTGAATATGTACGCTGTCTCATTCGACCTCCTCTGACAATGTACCAGGCTACACAGGTATCATAAGGAACAAAAGTGCTGATTAACTGACAAAAAAGGAGTAAGTATGGTTTTAGTCTTACAACCAGCAATTGCAACCAACCTTAGAACATGATCTGCAACAACAGTAAACAACAATGGATGAACTATTACCATCAAACCACTCAAACATTAACACCCTCTATACCAGCACAGCTAAAGAAGACATACACCTACCACAGGGAAATAAGAGTGAAAGCTTGAAACACAGGAATTTGATAAATTTATACATATTAAGTGATTGCAGCACATATATAGCCTATAATTAACGTCCGTACTGTGATAAATTTACACATGATGAGATCAATGTGCTACTACAAAAAAGAAGAATTTCAAAGCAGCAGGCAATGATCAGATCAGTGGTGAGTTGCTTAAAGAAGCTTATCATAAAACTCTTTTAAAGATACTTGATATTATAAATTAAGTATGGAGGAAAAAAAAACCACCTCAATAATGGCAAGAAGGAATTACCGGTATAGTAAAATTACCTAATATAGGTAATCTATCTTGTAATAATTATTGAGGCCATAACTAATAAAAGTCTAAGAAAATTTATATATTGGCTAGGAAGAATTCAAGTCAACAAGATAAACACTGAATAATAATGTCTTTCTACAAAAAAAAACACACAAATTATTACTTATACTGGACATGTAATTAGAATAATGAAATAGAATGTCACTATTAGCATTAACTTCTTGTCTCCACCAAATAACTGATATCAACAATTTGTATCCTATTTATTCCAAGGAGCTGCTGATATTGACATTTTAACTCGGCATTACCATTATGACTTCCAGATATTAAAAAAAGAGTTCCTATTTGTGGCACTTCCTTTGAAGATATGGTCAGTGTAAACAAGTGTGGAGTTTGTGTTACAAATTTGATCAGTTTTGACTCATTTTTTTATTCACATAAATAGTAGTGTCTAAATTTTAGCAACTACTTATTGTGTTGTTATGACTCCAGGTTTTCATCAGTGCACTCCGGACAAGTCCATAGGTGCTCTGATCCTGATCTCAATAAATCCATCAGAATGTAGCTTCTGACAGTTTCAGTTCACTGTTGATTACCATTATTATTGTTATTGGAAATAATTACCTCTAGACTTTATTGGCATTTAACAACTACTAGGACTTGGGAAATATTTCAGAACACATCAGTTCGATGATCTTGAAATATTCTATGATGGAATTTTTTTATATATAGGAGTTGCTGGGGGTAAGATTGCGCAACAGGTTTTTTCCTAGCCTATGGGTTTTTCTGATAGCCCATTTGACTAGGTCTGATGCCAACATTCCAATCTTTGACACAATGAAGTTTTATAGGTCAAACAACAAGTCAATTTTCAACAATACTGAAAAATATTTGTTCACTATGTTTGATCTATTTTTTTGTCAACTTTTGACACTCTGCGTGCTGTCATTAATATCATGAGTTTTAAATGTTAAAACTGAAATATATGTTGTGTTATTAAGCTCTTAAGCACATTATGTTGTCAGGCTATCTTGTTTGTTCATCAGAATTTATGATAGTTGCTAAAAATGTGATTTGGAGTAATATGTCACACATTTATTGGTTCAAGGTGGCACATTCAAAATATATGAAGAAAATGATGATGTCATGAGGAAGTTTTCGATGCCGATCTAAAGCTGGGAGAGACTGATATATATGGTTATAACGATAATCCAACCTTACAAAGACAGTATTAGCTTTAAAACATAACTTGCAAATTATTTTTTATTTAAACTTTTTTTCAGATTAAAGTTATGATACTAGGTCCATCTATAGCCTTCCATTAAACCAAGTCTGCAGTAATTAACAAGAGCATTTAAATATTTATGGCACTCATGAGGTATCAATTAATCTATGTTCCTTCAGCACCAAATTCAGTGCATAGGGCAGAAACCAGAGCTCTCTAATTCAAGCGATGTGATGCTGCTGTTTGTAGTTCTTGCATGTTGTTGAGACATAGTCATACCCTCTTAGATGATTTTTCTGCGAAGAGTCTCTCTAGGTCTCCTCTGTTTATTTTGTCATCTAGTACCCATTTTAATACTTGTACTAGCAGTGTTTTCATTCCCTAAATTTACATGTCTGATATGTCCATCATTTTTTTCTCATTGTTGTAGAAATATATTGCTGTTTTTGTTGTCTTCTCTTTCTTGTTTTAGTTTAATTCTTCCCAAAAAATATATACGTCTTCTAAGACAGTTATTTTCAAATAAATTTAATTTCTTCTCTAGTGCTTTAACAATGATGAATACTCACTGGATTATTCATTAAGGCTTTAATGCATCCTATGACCTCTGTATGCAATGGTCCCTCTGCCATTTGATAGTCCATTTTTGATAGAAAATCTAGAAGACTCTGGAGACCTTTGTACTCAATAAAAGAGACAACAAAGCTGGAAAGAAAGAAAATGATATGGTCTTTTTTACTTTTGGACATCTTAAGTGGACTATTGAGGTAGTTTTTGGTCAATACTGGCAATACAGCTGAGCAGTTATGCCAAAATTATTGTGCTATGAGGTTGATTCCTAACTTAATTACCTTCACCTATCTTAAGTGGATGCTGTGAACAAATCGGTTCATGTTTGGTTAACAGGTCTACTTCCAACTTTTGGTACAATCACATATCATGGGTCTACCTACTTTTTCTGGAATGTGGGCGAAGTTTGATATTATGTGCAGTTTCATTCCAAGATTGCTATAGTGCGCACAGTTTTCATGTCATCAATTAAATTATGTCACTGACAGACGGTGTTGCCAGAAACACCAAATGGCTAGTTTTAGTGGAGATTAAATTAAGCCATGATTTAATACCACAATTACGCACCGGAAGAGAAGGGATCATCATGGACGTTAGGGTTAAAGCTAATCCTAACTCCCTCCCCAATAAAACTATACATCTGAACACAAAGGAGACAGAAGCTGTGTTATTCCTATTTTTGTTTATTATTTTCCCTGGCTACATTTATCAAACAATGGGTAGTTTATAGGAAGAATAAATATCTCTCTTAAGACAGATGGATTAAGTTTAGGTAGGGGAGGGAGGTATGTGTTATTGTTAGGACTAGGTCTAACCCTACCCCAAACGTCCACGATCATCCCTTCTTCTCTGATGCACATTTGTGGCATTAACTAATAGAAATGAACAGCAGAGTGACACCACAAACTACCAAGAAACTGCAATCAGCGATGACATCACAAACTACTACACAAATTAAGATAATTGCAGATTAATTAAAAACTGTTAGCTGTTCTGGCCCAGGATATGTGATTGTACCCAACTATTTACAAAATCTGCACGATCATAAATTTTGTGATGTCACTGACTGCTGCAAAATGGCTAACTTGATCGTACATTATTTTTAGCTTACCAGTAACAGATAAGCATGTATTATGTCTGTTATAGTTGTGAGAACTACTGCCGGATGCACAGATGCGCATGCAAACACATTGAGAGCCCCACTCATACAACCCTCCTAAATAAATATCTCTACTTTCACATAGGCCTACTTGATAATCACTAGTCAAGGGAAATGGTCTCAGATAAACTTTTCATTTATTTTGTTTCGCTTTCAAAAAAAAAAGGTAGGCAGTTATCCAAACATGAAGCAATAAATCTTAATTATTTAAAAAAAAAATGTTTAATCATAATCATCCTTCATTTTTCAACTCCCTGTGAAGTATAGGTCTTCATCAAACGTCTTTCATCTTTATCTTTTGTTACCAGCCCCTCCAGTTGGGGCAATGGTAGCACAGTCATTAGTGCACTGGCTTCCTAGTTGAAGTTGAGTGGTCAAGGTTATATTTCCAGCTGAACTAGAAATATAAAAATCACCAATTTCTAAATCTTTTCTCTATGTATTTCTGTCTTTTCCTTTTCCGCTTTCCCTGTGTGCTTCATGCCTCTTTTATGATATTTTCTGCTGGTCTTCTTACTAACGCCATGTTCATCTTCAGCATCATTTTTATAATTTCCTCTTCCTCAATAATTTTGTCAGATTAAGGTTTTTCTCCTAGCTGTACTATTTGTGATTTATTGACATTATATAATAGTTTTGTTTTTATGGGAATCAGAAGAATATTCTGAACAAATATATAATAACAACTAGGGCCTAAGTATTAGGATATCAAGTCTGGATCTGTAACAGAGATTGTCGCTGATGGCAAAGCTACCAGGTTTAATTTCCGCTCCAAGAAGTTGTGTATTCTGAGCATTAAGAAAGTAATGACATCCTACTGAACATTAAATATTGCCTAGAAAATCACTCAGCAAAATAAAATTCTGAATTGATCGCTGTTCTGAATATAGGCCTAATATGTTACCAGCTTAGAACATACAACTCAAATATAATATCTATCTTTACTTGTACATGCAATTGCTAGAAATGAATCATAGCTTGTGAGAGTAAGCTATGCAAGATGTATGTGAAAACAAACATTTAAAAAATTAATAATTTATGAGTCTATGAGAAACATAATGTATTCTACGAAAATTACAGTAGTAGTTTCCCTCTGGCTTTCTACTGGCTTATTTATGGTGATCTCCACTAGTCTTTGACTAAATAGCCTGACCTATAAGGCAGCAGTGGTTTGATTTTAGCATGACCTTCTGTTAGATGGATTGTCCTCCCGAAAGTAATGAACTCCATCTATCCGGAATACACATTGAAAACCATCACCAGTCACCATATTTCGAACAATTGTGTCACACTAACAATCAAGATCCTTTCACAGCCCACATGCACAAATTGCACATAAACAACCTTTCACAGCCCACATGCACAAACTGCACATAAACAAAAGTTAACATGCTATTGTAAGAAGAACTTCACAATATCCATTATGTCAGCGAAATATATCACAATGGCACAGAAAATATAAATCTCTTATGGTGAAGTTCACTCTTTTCAACCGCAGATTTTAATCTAATTTGGATATATCAGAGCCTTTTACTATAAAAAATAGTGGAGATTTTGGTTTGAATAACCACAATATAAGCATTGACAAATGTTAAAGAATGCCCGTGTGTTGCCGGGGCCCGAAAGGGGAGCAAAGAATAGCAACACTGTTTACCTTCCACGCATGTCGTAAAAGACGACTAAGGAGGTTATGGGATTGAGTTGGCTGTCCCATCCCATATAGGGTCAGTGACCCAAAGCCATGCTGATGTGTCAGGCCGAAAGGTGCAGATATTGCAGCAATGCTGTAAACCATGACACAACGCTTTCCGTTCTCTAGACTACATCCTGTTAATCTGCAGGAGTTTGAGAACAAACGCAGAAGAAGAAGAAATGTTAAAGAAAACATACTTTTGTATAAAATGTGATGAGTACAAGACTAATACAGAAATATGAGAAATAGCATGCAACAAACAATTTCATCACTCAGTAAAGGTGGTTGTCATGCACGACACATCACAAGAAGAAGCAACCAAAGAATAATAAGGCAAGCCCTCAAATAGAAACCAACCAGTAGGAGATAGCACCAAATCATTTCATACTTCTATGTGATTAGATGCCAGCACACAAGCTGCTGGAACACAACTTTCACATACACACTCTCTCTGAGTAGAAGACTTCTATGTGATTAGATGTCAGTACACAAGCTGCTGGAAAACTTCTCAAAGTTGGAGTATCTGGGTATGAAAGCTCTGAAGATCCTTCTTCCCCCCCCCCCCCCAAATAATTGCGTGTGGCAAACAAGAGATTAATTGTTTGTAATTCTTGGGGATTGAAACAAACAAGAACAAGACGTGTGCCATACCTAAGAGTTTGTGTCCGCAGGGCTGTCTTCATATTCTCCACAAGCTTGACAGAAGAGCTGATATCAGCATCACTAATTTTTGGAAGACTCTGAAGACAATAAATGATATTAATTTTCTAGGAATCTTCTAAAATTGAGAGATGATCTGGTTACTGCAGTAAAACTGTGCACCATATGGTAAAATTGTCTCATATATGTGTGTTATCTGCATGTAATCTCCGTTTGATTTCATAGTTCCATTCTGTGTTTGTTTGACCCTTTATTGATAAAGACCTTTGGGTCAAAGCATTGATGCTCTATATTGTGCAATGTAAAACTGTTATTTAACACTTTTTATATAATTTGTTCAATATTTACTTACCATATGGCGCACGGTTATACTTCAATCTCCAGATCACTCAATTTTGTATTCTCCTGCTTTCTCTTAATCTGTCTCGTATTAAGTGTTATCTGCATGTAGTCTTCATTTTATTTTGTGGTTCCATTCTGTGTTTATTCGTTCCTTTCTTGATAAAGACTTTTTTGTAGAAATGTTAATCCTGTGTATTGGTTAATGTGAAACTGCTACTTTAACCCCTCATATATTTTTTTCATTATTTATTTAGAAATCTATAACAAATAAAAGAAATAAAACAGTATTTTCCTTATTTGTGAGTATTATAAATGGTCATATTCAATTGACAGGGCAAAGTTCATAGTCTTTTTCACAGCTAAGGTTCAGAACTCAGTAAACAGAAATCTGCGATTGCATTAGCCATGTTGATTTAGAGTCGAATCGTCTGCTAATCAGGTGAGATTTCTGTGATGACACGAAAGATGCACAAACTATAACAGAAATTGCATATTTGTGCGCATAACATAACACAAATTGAAAAAAGTTGGACCATTATCAAGTGATGAGGCCACATTTGCCTAACATCTACCCACTGTTGACTTGTCAGCAACAGCTTATTCTTCCAGTATGAGCTGGTCTCAATTACAACTGACATTCTCATTCTGAAAATCTCTCCAAAATTGAACATGTTTAAGTTGGCCATCCTTTGTCAGAAAAAAATTAACAAACACAAGCTGTCAATATTTAATGTTTACTTTAATAAACTTCTTATATTCTTGAAGTCCATGTCAGGATTTTCATTGATTATGGTAACATGTTTGTTTACACTCTCTTGTCTAATGTACTGCCAATCATTTCCAAAGCTGACATTCACTCATGACAGGATACCAGACCAGAATCTCATCTTCTTTCTTGTTCAACTTTCCCATTGTTACAATGTGCTCCATTCCTCTTCTCATGATGTGACAACATATTGTATATTTCTAGTATGAGTATTTGGTTCCCTTTAGAATCATTGCATAGTCTATCTGTCAACTGGTGCAGATTATTTTTTTGCAGTTTGTGCAGAAAATACCTATATTTTATTGAATATGTCCATAAAGACCTTTAGTATTTAAAATAATAAAATGACAGACCAGGATACTGCAGTAAAACTGTGCATCAATTGGTAAGTTAATACAGAATAATAAAAAAATGGTAAAATAGAAGTTTTACGTGCAACATAATACCAACAATACACAGAATCACCATTTTGACAAAAGTATTTCAACGTTAGTATTAATATATATCATAGATATCATCATCGTTAAGTGCTGTCTCTGCAACAAAGGTTAGCTGCAATGGATCTGAAACATCCTCTATCTGTTGCTTAGGTGGTGCACTCTGCTAGACTGTAACCTGTCCATCTTGGGATGTTTCTCTCCCATTTGTATCTCTGCCTACCTCTTTCTCAAATTCCCTTGTCTTTTTAAGGTTTCTTTTCTTGCCTCCGTCCATCTAGTTCTTGGTCTTCATCATGCCTTGTAGCCAGATTAGGCTTGTTGCATTAATTCCATTCTCATGAGGTGGCTAAACGACTTGCTTTGCTGTCTCTTGATGTAGTCTTGACATGAGATGGTCTTGATTTCTTTCCTGATATCATCATTTCTTCATCAGTCTCTTCTGGTAACATTTATAGTTTTTCTCAAACATCGCATTTCGCACACTGTAATCTTTTTAGCTAGTGTCTATGTTAAGCACAACATTTTACATTGGTAACATAGAGGTGTTATAAAAATAATGTTTATCAATTGTAATTTTATGATGCATTTTATGATGTAATTGTAATGCAGATTGTTGGGGGGTCACTGAAACTATACACTATAAATAATAATCTTCTTGGAACAAATGCTGTCTGATAATGAGACATTAATGGATTCAAAGTATAATCCAATTCTCCAGGCCAAATATTTATACAACTTTTTCTAGGTATATCCATTACCATACATTTATTTACTTACAGAGTTCATAGTTGACATTTGTTCAATATAATACTCTGCTCCATACTGATTGCTTGCACAGACATCCTAAAGAAATTTAAAAAAAACATTTCACAAAGTAATAATAATACATTTAACCAAATACCATTGTGATTAGCTCTACAGTGCATCCAGTAGAAAATGTGTACCAGAATATTGATCTGAAATTGTGGATGTTACAGTACAAGTGTTGCGATGCTGATGATTTCAAGAATATATGCCATTGAGCACCTATTTAGGACACCTTGAGAGTGTGGTGAGATCAATTTCAATTAGTTCTCCAGCTGATTATTTTTTTCAAAGTTTAACTGATAAATCCTCCCAAAACAGTAATATATATATTTGAGATCCATTGACCCAAGTGCATAGCAAGCAAAAGAAATGTATACTACAGCATTTCTCAACAGGTAGTATTGTACTGCTTTGTAGAAACGCAACCGATTTCTGCATGTGTTTTGGAAGACTCATAGTATCAACCGTCATGTTTGTGTCAGCAGCAGCCATGTTTGTTATTGTAGCAACGAATATAAGTGAATTGCCATTTAGTGAATTTAGATAGTGAATCATCACTATCTAAAAAGTGGGATTAAAAAACTGAATGATGTGGTGGTGTCTACTTGTACTGAACCGAATTTGGAATGAAATATTGCATGAGTAGATCTCAGCACCAGTGAACATTATTGAAAATTATGTATAACCTGTGAGCCACCAGCATGAATAACCTTTGACATCCACTGTGGGAAGAGTGGACATCTTTGAGTTTGCCCAGAATGCTACATTCTTGGATCAATAACCACAAGCTAATTGAAAGCTCACATTCCACTTTTTGCTTAATCTAATAATCATTACAAAAATGTATTACTTTATAGAGATATTTCATCTTTTCTCAACTAAACAGCCAGCTGTCTCAATTACTAATGAAATAGAATTTTGTTTAATAGATCTGCATATTATTACAGGAATACCACAAAGCCTCAACACACATGACATTCTTGTTACTCCTCATAACAGGACAGGCATGTTTTCCATTTACATATTATTCAACAGCCCACCAACTATTGTAATTTAATGATACAGTTTACAGGCTCTTGGGCTTACTTTATTCCCATACTCTAAACCCATCATTGATGATCTCTGTACAACCTGCATGCAACTTGTCGTGTTCATAAAGAATGTCAAAGGCTCAGTGAAGCGTGAACACATTTGATTTTATAAGCTCTTCAAGAACATGTCATCTGTGAATGACTACATAGACAATGTATCTTTTATATTTTGTTCTTTAAGAGCACTAATCATCTAACAAAACAAAGAATTATATTGTATCCCTTGTTTGGATCTGGGATTTTTTTAGGGAAGAAATAATAAGATCTGCTGCATAAGATTAAGAATACTTATTTTGTTTTCAGCGCTTGTTCTGAAGCTTATTGTTATATATATTAGCAGGATATAGTCCAGATAATTGAATATGTTGCATCATAGTTTATACATCTGGGGAATTCTGCAGCTTTCTGTCCAAACACATCAGATTTTAGCATACAAACCACAGACGCATGTAGACAGAGAGATATGTTTACCAAGCCTATGCACAAATCTATGACGTTTCTCTGAATGTTTCAAAATGTGACTAGTAGATCACATGTTGGTTTCCTATCCATCTATCAACAAATCTGAAGGCAGAAGATGGGGTTTGAACTAGGTCCATTCAGCTGGTATAACTATTTACTTCACAAGTTGAGTCAACAAATTTTCTGATTTGACACCCACCAATATATCGAAAAACAGAGACTGAAATGTTTGGCCACTTAATGAGAATGAACCCTTATTGGCCTGTGGTAAGAGCACACAGAAGGACAATGGAAACTGCAAGATACAGAGGAAGACCAAGAAGAAGGTGGATTGAAGGAGTTACCAACATTCTGAGATGTCACAATATTACTGCATATCAAATCACTAAAGGTTCAATAGTCCGAAAATCAATCGTCCTTCATTCTGTGATGCCTTACAGCAAAAGAAGAGAAAATACAATAGATAGATTGACCACAGTGCATCTCTAAAAAATGTGATTTTGGTCAAGCCATTCAATGTGGATATTCTCAAGTTAATATGAAATAGGACCGGTTAATCGAAACACAGACAACAACACACATACAAAGTATATTTATGCAAATTCTCAAGGACCACAAACATTTAACACTAGTATGTACCATTAGGCCTCGGTACTACATGGACCATTAGGTCTACTTGTAAATATAAATCATGCATAAACAGAAACAAGGTTGCTTCAGGTGTAACATGGGTAAATGCATAATATAAATAGGAAGCATTGAGGAGTTATAGATAAATCAGAAGGAAGTAGAAGGGATTTGAACAAGGTCTGCTCAACTGGCACCTATTTGACCTATTCTTAATCCCTACATTCAATAAGTGAGAAAAAAGTATTAATTGACTTGTAACTTCTGCATTCATTCTCAAACACTCGTTGGTTAACAGAATGGAATCTAGAGAATGGAGTCTATTGTATCATTCAGTACAGCTTTGATGTGGTTTCTGCACCTTTTGGTTTGACAGATCCGACTTGAGTATGCTTTTTTTGGTTACTTTAATCAATGGAATGGCAGTCAACTCCACCCCCACAGTCCAAACCTTCTTAGCTCCCCTTTCAGGGCCAACAACATATGGACGCTTTTTCACTTCTATATACCATATTCTTGATAATAGAAGCATCTATGTTGCATAGACTGGTTGGTTTTGACATATAGAAGTTTTGACTGAAAATCTGACACAATAACTGCGGCAGTAATAGAGTATCATAAAGCCACTAAATGACACCAGTAATGAATTTCACTCATCTATACGCATGTATTTTCTGCTGCATTCATCACTCTGCTTCTTAATATTGCAGCCATTATTTTGATATATAAGATGACATCTTTCCGTGATTTCTCTACACTCCCTTGAATGGCTGAGGATAGATTTGTTTGGAGGACTCTTTGTGCTAATGTATCCAGTGTCGCACCCCTAGGACCCTGAGTTTTAAGAGTTTTATTATTATTATTTTATTCTTTATACTCTTTTGATCTAAGACTTGTTACAATACATGGCCGGCCATATAAAGTGATTAGATCAGCACCCAAAAACCTATGAGTGATTACAGTTTCTCATGAAATATAAGAGCACTGACCGTTGTTCTGCTGCTGTATATCTGCCACTTCTTTTCTGCAGGTAAACTGTATAAGGCGTCTCTGTGAGTCTTGTCTAATCCAAGTTCAGCCTACACAGAAAAACATAAGAAGAAATAATTTAGGTACACAAAAAATCTCTCAAGGCACATGTCTCAAGGCATATGTCTAAAGGCACCTTATTGAGGTGAATATAACAGCAACATTGCTTGATACTCGACTCTTCATAAAAGATAAATAATTGACAGGATATGAATTACCATAATTCTACAAAAAAGGTAAAGTACAGTTGTGATGACATATTCCTGTGAAAATGAAATCTCAGTACAATTGATTTTCTTCAAATTGTTTGGTTGATCTACTCAGTAAGTGCTTTGATGCTGACAACTTCAGCTTGTGTACAGCTACTGGCCAGCTAACTGAGAGGGAATAAACATTTACCCTTCTGTGGACAGCATGCCATATGACATGGCTGTGATTAAGTGAAATGGGACTGGATCAAGAAACAAAAGAAATATTTCAATAAAATGGGTCTAACACACACAAATGCTCCAGTACAATAGATTGTCATTGATTTTATACTTGATTAGAAACTGGCCTCATAGCACGTGGGGCATTCCCATAAGTGCTCCGCCCTCTGTTCCAGCGGCCATCAGACTCGATGGTGTTTCGAGTCTATGCCACAAAAGTCGACATCAGAGCACAACTCTGGCCCTTGCGACAGGTTTCTTTGTTGTTCCGCCCAACCACACCGTGCCCGTAACTAGTTCAAGCACAATGTCGGCCTGTCGGAAGAACATGGTAACTGTTATCGAAGGTTACGACTACATTGATTTTATCTATTTTGTCAAGGTCACAAATACACAACTATCATCGAGATTTATCATGTCAGAAATATATAGTCACTGTTTAAAATTCTTGAGTGTTGCTCAGAGTTAACGTATCTTAAGGTGAGGACATTACTCTATGCACTTATGTTTTTTATCTGTTAAGTCGATGAAGACCATTTAAATTTAATTATGATATAGATGATAATGATAACAAATGGAGAGTTTCTGACTGGGTGGATACAAATCCAATTTACTGTCTTCTGCTTGTTTCTGACTGTCACAAATGAGTCGTATGCATACCTGGAATTTATTTCACACTGAGCATGTGTCACATGAGTCAGCTAGACACTGATAAACTTTTGTCCTACTTCCAGCTGCACTAATCTTGAGTGTGACACGAGATTGGACTGTATTGTTCCAGATTCTTCCATGAATTTATGAATACACTGAATTGAATCAGTGATGTCAAACACATTTTGTTGGCATTCAATCTCAAACCCTCACTGGATCTCCCTTGTAACAGGATGCTTCCACTAGATTTCCAGTAGGATGTAATGCAGAGAATAGAAATGCATTGTGTCACCATTTTATTTTTACCAATGGTGTGACAGATTCGACTTCAGAGGTAAGCATGTTTTTTTAAATGTTCTTCTGTCCTCTGACTCTGTGGAAGCCAGTCTGGAGTTCTACATATTGTCAAGTGACATTCTTTCCAGAACGCTGTCTCATTATGGGCACTTAACGCTTTTGTGTCCTGGGCTAGCTGCCTGCATTGGACACGGACATGTTCATACACTTTTTAATAGTCGGTCCACCGACTTCTTGGTCTTCCTCTTCTTCCCATCTTGGAGCTCTGCCTACAAGAATCAGCCTTTCATATATATCTATATATAGCAATTTTTATAACAGACAGAGATTTCTCATGCAGACCAGAAGATCTGCCGAACATGCTTGTGCCTTCATCAGAATTGTGTGTATGTTTACAGAATTAGATTTTATTAGTACCGCAGTATCTTGCATTTGATCCAACTAATGGATTTTGTATATCTTATGGAGAAAGCTTAGGTAGAAATGGTTGAGTCTCCTAGCATGTACAAGTCTAAAGCCTTGATATGATAGCTACTTTTTGAGATCATGTGGCTAATAAAGATTATATGTTTTTATGTCATGAGATAACAATGATGGTGTTTTACAGCAGGAGGAGATAAAGATAAAATTATAAAATGAGCAATATATTATAACAAATGTTTCTCTATTTTGAGCAGCTTCACAATCACACACTTCCTTTAGAGAGTGCAGCACACTGAATTTAGCACTCCTTGCATGCAATTTTATAATGCAAACATACAAAAATGTCATTAAATACAGTTAAATAACTACATTAAATACAACTGTTAATCACAACTTAGTGTGCAGGGAAGATCGTAAAAAGAGAATGGGGATTTTGCAGTGACTACAGTAGCATGAATGTGGAGATTACGGCAGTGACTAAGGTCTTGAACTGGATGAGTATGCAGAGGGTAGCTCATGTGTGCATTCTCAGTGACTCGCATGATCAGAAAAATACAAATGGATTGATTTCTGAACAGTGACTTAAAGAAGTCGAGAAGGAGCATGTACAGGAACATGTTCACTCTTGTGTCTGATTATGTTGCTGTTCAGGAGAATGTGAAGTAGATTAGCTGACTTGTACTGCTACTGTATCAGGTGGTAGAGCAATAGATTAGGCTCACATTTTAACTTCTTACAAGAAACAACATGAACAAATGAAATGAATGAGGGTGATTATTCCTTTACCCCATGCAGAATAAAGGAACTGGACTTGAAATGTAGCGTTGCCAGAAATATGTGCTATTGTGGGTTCAGGAGATTGTTTGTCAACAAACAAAGAACTGCAACTATCACTCCTTGTGTATTGATGGCAAGATACTGTCTAGTAAAGATTGGGGCACCTACGGTCATGTCTGGAGTTCAATGATGATCTGAAGAGTAATTAACATTAAATACCACCTGGAGAGTAATTTTCACACCATTTTATAGCTGTCTATAGCGTTCTTGGATCCATAAATGCATAT
Organism: Meghimatium bilineatum; assembly: GCA_034231615.1. NCBI lineage: Eukaryota > Metazoa > Mollusca > Gastropoda > Stylommatophora > Philomycidae > Meghimatium > Meghimatium bilineatum. Next base: position 43,570,133 of record CM067313.1, read on the forward strand.
TTCTTTAGAAGGAACCTAGATTATGGTACTTTAAATGGATAGGGTCAATCATTAAAAATATGACTTTGTGCTAGCAATCTTTAAGTAAACAAATTTCTTCTTCTGCATTCGTTCTCACATTCCTGAAGATTAGCAGAATGCAGTTCAGAAATTGGAATGCATTGTATCATGATTTACAGTTTGCCTGTGATATCTGCACCTTTTGACTTGACACATCTGACTTCAGGATGGCTTCTGGATCACTTTACCCTCTATGGGTTGGGGCAGCATATTCCACTCCTAAAACCTTCTCAGTCGCCTCTTATGACGTGCATGACATGTAATGGTATTCTTTGCTCCTCTTTCTGGCCTCGTCAACACATGGGCGAGAAAACATATTTATAAAAGCATTCTTTTAGAAAAAAAGACTAACATATTTGCAATTTTAAGTTACACTAAGAGAGAAAGACAGTTAGAAATCAGACATAGGCCTATATTAGGACCACTATTATTAGAGAACAAACATCTATAATAACAATCTTAAGTACACTAAGACAGCGAGAGAGAGAGAGAGAAAGAGAGAGAAGGGAGAGAGAGTTATCAAACAATCATATGCTGGTATAATGACAATTGTTAAGTTTCACTAAGCCAAAGAGAGATAGAAAGATAGAGAGAATTCGAAAACAATCATATTCTCGTATAACTATCTTAAGTTACACATGCACACAGAGAAAGAGAGAGAGAAATATTTAGGGAATTAGGAAACAATTTTAGTACAATAAGAGAGAATGAGAGAAAAAAATAGGGAAAGTTTGAAACAGTGTTTCAAATTTGTATTGCTACTTGAACTGACTTGGAGTAAACTTACAACAAGCTTCTCAAATTTGCTATTCAGTTCATTCTCATCACTCGGCATAAGAATATCCAGGCACACTGGCTGCAAGGGTGTGTCGTTTATCAGCCCATGTTTGATATCTAGAGGTTTGTGGTGGCCACCGAGACACCAACAGATACTCTGATAAACTGGCATGTTGTTCTTTCTGAAGTGTACAAAATCAAGATGAATCATTTCTGTTTACACAATATCAAGTCAATAAATGAACGAAAAACAATGAAACTGAATGAGCAGCATGTACTGCTTTTTATTTCTCTTTTAGATGTATGATGATATTGATGATAATGATAAAGATAATGATAGAACCCCAAAAGAGTACATGTTTTCTGGTCATATTCACCGTGCTAGGCGATGGAGGTATACTTTCAGCTCCAGACTGGTGTTACTCTTGCATTCTTTTATAAATACTTTCCAGATGAGCTGTTTGCAAGACACAGATCAATGTTTTACTTAATGTGGTTGTAGGATGCAAAGCTTAGTCTTCTATAGAGGGTACTTTTCTGTGACTTTCTTGCAATTTTGAGGGAGGCTGCAAATAGAAGGGAGGATTTCCTCTAGTTGCCTTCGTATGGGTATTCAGCAGGCATCACTACAGTCTAGATAATGAGGTGGAGCTTTAACTTCATGCACAACCTCCATAGGCACATATCTCAACATACTCTGGTACATGACAAGCAGCAGTGTTACTAGTCTTTGCTTTCCTTTCAGATCCAGGAATATACCTTGAGATGTATAGAAGTAGGCAGATTTCCACCTCTCCAGATGATGGTACTATTGTTGTGTTACAAGAAATGTAACATATGATCCATGATGATGAGGGATGTGACGAATCTGAACTACAAAAAGTCTTCCACAGAATTTACAAGGAACCACAAACGCATTTTTATCATCTTGTGTTGTCATTTTGTCTCCTTAGATGTAAGTCCTTGAACTATCTATCACTTTCTCCTTTGTATTTATATGATCGATTAAAGACTATTCCTGATTGTTCCCATCAAATGCAACATGATCCATGGCATCCTGTTTCCACAATTCTGTATCAATGCCTGAATCATGCATATCGCATTTGCATAAGTCTTTGTACCGAAATATAAGCCGACCCTAAGATCTTTTTCCAGACTGTGATTATCCATAAAGTAAATCCTTAGTATTATGCCATCTTCATCCCTAGTATATCAGACCTATCTCAGTCTGGGTAGACTGAGCACAGAAAATACTGTGGTATTGCCTATTATTTCCAATACATCAGTGTTAGTGACTTTGTCCTGTCACCTAACTCTAAGAATTCCATGTAGGAACTGCATATAGGTTGCCCTTTTCACTGGCGCAGATGATGCTGATGAGTACACAAGCCTGATAAACCAGGAGTTTAGCTAAGATGTAGACTTATAGCAGAAATAATCATATTGTAAGATCTTTCATCTGGATTCTCTTACATGAATATCATAGGGACACTAATGATAATGATTTTATTGTCAACTTCTACCAGGTCTGTTTAGAACTGGCTTTATTCTCATTGTCATCTATGTAAAGGTATGTCCACTCATTTATGTAAATAGATTATATATTAGGAAGGTCTGAAGGTCTCATTATTGACCTATCAGACCAACCATTATGCAAAAATAAGCTTTTGGTAGATGGCATGCCAATAGAGGAGCCGCGTTAATATTAATAAGTTAATAAATTAAGGAGCCGCGTTAGCGCAGTGGTTAGCGCACTGGCTTCGCATATGAGTGGTCCTGGCTGAGGCGGAAATGTTTTCAGATCGCAACGGCTCCCAGGTCGACCCAGCCTCAAATGGGTACCGGATTAATCCGGGAAGTAAAGACTGCGAGGGAGAGGAGATGGCTACCGCCCTCATTTGCAGAGCCTGTGAAATGTGAGATCGCTAACATCTCACACCCCTACGGCATTAATAAATGCTATGGGTTACTTTACTTTACTTATGCCAATAGAGTGAATATTTTGTGGAGGTCTCACAGCAGTTCATCTGTAGGGTCAACAATTACATTTCCCTTTGTGGTGTAACATTCAGAGAACCCAACATTGCACATCATGTAGGGGGAAACAGATGAATGCCATCCCTTACCACGGTCGTAGCTGTCAATGTCTACATAGTGTCCAAGCTATGAACTGATAGCACATGTGGTGTGGTGAAAATCAACTCTGTGCAGGAAGTAACAATTCTCTTGGAGAGTCTAGAATAAGGCTAACATGTTAGCCCGGCATAATTGGAAAACCGTCTTGGATGGAAGGAAAGGCATAGTTGGTTACCCATCATATTGACCTTGGTCCAGAGTCAGGTTGCAATCGCCAAATAAGACCTAACAACATAATCAAAACATAGCCTTCTTATGTGATGTTTTTTCTGTTTGTAGATCTTCTATTGGAGAAGGTCGCGTTACTATGGATACTGAAGGTATAATCCTTCTAAATTATTTTAATTATAAATTAAAGACGACTCCAATCATGGCATGTTTCCAATCTTTAGTTACAGCAGAGGAAGAGAAGAAAGGGAATTTACCCGCATTTTGACTAATTTCAAAGAGCATTCAAATTATGTTCCGGTTTCTTGATGGGTCTGGTGTCCCCTCTCCCCTCCACAAATCCCCCACCCTATGTATACGGACTTGCACAAACCCAAACCCGCCAGTGTCATCAGAGTGACAACTACCCATAATGAAGCTGGCATACAATAATGAAATAGAGGTATATAGAACTCACAACGCACAATGTACTCATGCCATCCAAATGGCTTAGGCATATAGCCACGTGTCCAGATATAATTAAAGTGACAGGAACCAACGGTTGAGTATAGGCCTATAAGTTAAGTCCTGAACTCTGATTCAAAACGCAACACACATTTTTGCCAGTACAAATAGAAACGGGAACAGTCTAGTGTAGAGACAGGCAACCTTTTGGGGTTGGAGGTTCAGATCGAACATTTCTCTTGAGAAAAAAAGGGTGGGGGCGAACAACGAGCATATATTTTTTAAAGTCCGCGGAGGTTGCCATCCGCCGAAAACTTTATTTACATTAAAATATTTCCTGCATCTGGAGTAGTTAATGTCGAACATCAAAGGTTAGCAACGACCATCACTGTTTTCAGCTTTCAATATAAATGATTTGACTTAATAATTCTCTAGCATTATTTAGCATCCTAGTTTACAGTTTGGCTCAGATAGCTTGGGATTATATACTAGTGTATTATGACATCCAGGACCACTGCGTATAGAAATTTAAATCCATCTTGCGGGCCAGAAAAATATTTGGTGAAAAGTCTTCCCGTTGGTAGTATTTTTACCATCATGGATTTAGTGTGACACTTAGCAATGTGATAACAATAGAGTGTAATAATATTGTGTGTTAACTCTATACACATGCACGAGCGCACACATACTGAAATAATAGAACTTTGTTCCATTTACGCGTTATTTAGCCAGCTGATGTGTACACTGCACTATTAGAGCGTGCTTAGCCTACGTAGGTCCGGCTGTGTCGGTGTGGTACAGTGCGCGACTGTGACGACCAAGGTAACACATCAAATCCTGCCGCAGGCAATTGTGCATCCGGACCATTCAGAAAGAAATGGCAAACTAATAAACACATTTATATTACCCGGGAAATCACTACATTCAAAAAATGCTGGTTCATGGCTACGTCCTGAATAGGATAAGCTACCAATTTTTTTTTAAATACTTCATAGGCATATGTATTCTACCCCTGACTCAAGCTGGACCTTCTAGTCAACGCCGTTGACAAGTCTTTCTTTGGAATAGGCCCGCGCGCAAATCTCAGCGCAATTTATCTTGGTTGATGCGACAGAATCGACATAATGCACGAGTCTCTCATCAATTGTAGTCCTGTAAACTCATCGATTGACATCCATCAAAATTGATGATATTTGTCATTTCCGTGATTTTCATTAGTCACTATGTAGAGCATATACTTTGTGTCGACAGCCAATTAAATCACGGGAAAAGTAACATTTCGTCATTTTTGAAGGCTATTTCTCGATGAGTCCACATGACTGTATAATTAGCGAGGGACTCACTTTGCGTTTAATTATTTTTGCCGCCAATAAAACACCCCCTTACAATAGGCATAGATGGAAAAGACATCAGACTCCATACATAGAAATAAGAAGAGGGGTAAGACAAGGATGCATTTTATCACCAAGCCTATTTAATATCTGCACAGAGAATATCTTTAAAAATATAGAAGAAATACCAGGACTCAAGATCAATGGGAAAATAATAAACAACATTAGATATGCAGATGAAACTGTTCTTTTAGCAGAAAGTGAACATGAACTACAAAGACTAATAGATCAAGTCAATAAATCAAGTAATGAATATGGACTGGATATAAACATTCAAAAAACAAAAACCATGATAATCAGTAAAGACACAGAAGAACAGGAGGTAAACATAAACATACAGGGAGAGAAACTACAACAAGTAAAACATTATCAATATCTTGGACATATAGTCACAAATGATGGCAGATGTGAAACAGAAGTTAAAAGGAGAATAGGAATGGCTAAAAGTACCTTCAATGGCATGAGGAAATTATTAATATCTAAACAAATTACAAACAAGTTAAAAATGAGAATTATAAAATGCTACATCTATTCTATAATAATGTATGGCTCAGAAACATGGACACTAAATAAACAATTAGAAGACAAAATTGATGCCTTTGAGATGTGGGTATATAGAATAGGGAGAACATCATGGAAAGAGAAGAAAACAAATAAAGAGGTGCTAAAGACACTTAATATGAAGAAAGAACTACTAAGAGAAATAAAGATCAGGCAAATAAAATACGTTGGACACATTAAAAGACATGACACCCTATTGAAGACCTTACTTGAGGGTAAAGTCAAAGGGAGGCGAGCAAGAGGTAGGCAGAGATACAAGTGGAAGAGTAACATCACATGATGGACATGTTAGTCTAGCAGAGTGCACCACCAAGACAAGAGATGTTGGAGATACGTTGCAGCCAACCTTCGTTGCGGAGACGGCACTTGATGATGATTACAGTATGTACGGGACATATTTTATAACATGGGTTCCCAAGCCATGAGTCACGACCCCAAATGGTGTCGCAAAGGGTTTCTGTAGGGTATAGGTTGAAACGACAAACGAAAAACGTATTTATGTCAAAGCAATCTTCATTTTTTTAATTGATACCATAATGTTTGAATAATTATATTGAATAATAGTATATTCAAAAACTCAGTTTTTTTTGTTGTTCTTGGAGTCCTTCGTTAATAATACAGCCCTCTAGACTCACCGGTTCATCCTTCAAATGCGACACTATTTGACTTTTCCTGTGATTTTCATTGGTCACTTTGTATATACTGTGTGTCGATAACTAATGAAAATAATGGAAAGGTAAAATAGCGTAACTTTTGATTGATGATTCTTGATGAGTCCTTAATACTTTGTAAATCACGTGGGTCTTGGTTTAATCTACTCTATTATACGCCATTAAAAAATTTTTTATTGATGTCGCGGGTAGCTATGCTACTACGTATTACAAAATGGGGTAGCTACTAGAAAAAGGTTTAGAACCTGAGTTCTAAAACAGTGGTTCCCAAAGTGGGACATATGCCTTTCCCCTTCCTAAAGGGGCCATGATGTGCAGGGACCATATACAAAAACCAAAGTGGGGGCCACAGACCCTCTAGAGATGCCACGGGCCCAACTAGGGGGCACAAGAAGGTGACTAATTGAAGGATAAACAACAAGAATTCTAGAGATAAAATAGACAATCGATGACCTGTAAAGTCAATGCTTGTTTCATAGTACTGACAATATGAAACATGGAAAGAAAATAAGAGAGCTCACGATAAGCTGGAGGAAACTGAGATGTGGTTTTTAAGAAGAATGATGAAAAAATTCCATGAATATCCACACACAAAAACTAATATAGAAGTCCTCAGACATGCTGAAGAAAAAATAAAGAAAAGAAATTACAGCAAAAATTAGAAGGAGTCAAGATTTTTTATGGCATATAATAATATGAAGAGCAAAACTTGAATATTTAGTAACCACGGGAAAGATCAAGGGGAGAAGAGACGGAGGAAGACAATGAGAGAAATTGCTGGATGGGTTGTCACTGTCGCACGAGAGAATGTCACCAACGGAACTAATTAAAACACAAGAGATAGAGAGTTGTGGAGAAATAGGATCGCCTACGCCACTCAACATGACACTTGATTAATTGACTTGTAATTAATGATCGTTTTTTAACACCAGGCGGATCACGGCAGAAAATTATCCCAAAATTGGACCACGGGTAAAAAAAACTTCAAAACCACTGATCTAGAACAATATGTGTTATACAAATACATGTAAGAGACGGTACACCAGGCATAGCGTCAATATTTGTTTTCTGAGCGATCTCATTGAGCTTACGTGACCTTATATATTTACAATCGTGGTCTATACTTTAATTTTGACATCTTATCTGTAAGTTTCTGTAACAGGAATACCTGAACTTCGACCTCTTAAACTTTATAATGATCATACAACTATGATACAACTCATAGTTTAAATAGGCGTGACTTCAAAATACTTCTTGTTTCCTTTTTCTTACTGTGTTCCTAATCCAGACATGGTCAACCATTTTGGTCGGCAGGCCGAATTAAGCATATTCACGTGGGTTATGACCAATATGTTTTTTCAGTCCTCTGAGATCTCAAAAGTCGTCGAGACAGACCTCTTCACGCATCCAAAATTACTTCTACATTGATTTTCAGAGGTACATTCCAGATATTCTCATAGGCTCCGTCTCTTTCATCAGATGACGAAGGGAGTGATAGTCAGGGCCGTAGCTTCGTCTTCAGTAAAAGAGCGTGGAGTTTACCCATGCATGGTGTGTAATTTCTTAATTTCTAGTAGATTCATTGTGACATTCTTGGAAAATCATTAGGGGAGAGGGTTACCCGCCTTTTCCCTAATTTTCTTGTAATGAAAGTCATGATTCCTGGGAGAGAAGGGTTTTTTTAAAACACCCTCTATATATGAGTTTGGTTCGGTTACAGTAGCCTGTTGATTGCATAGCTTAATAATACCCTTCTCTGAATTGAATGAAGTGGGGGAGGGGTGTAACTTGCATCTTGGTTTCTTTCATTGTGTTAAATATTATTTTCTGATTTCTTAAAGGGGAGAGGGTTAACCCACCCTTTTTAAACTACAGGTTTAAAACTCAATATTCTCCATCTGCTCATGGTGTAAATGTCCATTCTGAATTTTACAGATTATGGTCATGGATGAGTCCGACACAATAACTGTCCTGATTGTTATTGTTTCATCCATTAATTTTACGATCCCCATAACTGCCACGATCTGCATTATCGTACTGGAGAATCAAGAGATAAAGCTCCAGTGTCGTGAAACTACCCGTACTGTAAATGAGGTGGGGAGGGGGGGGGGGGTTACACAAGGCAAATAACACAATTAAAAGTCGTAGCTAATTTGTTTTAGTAGAGACTAATATTGGTAGGACTATACCTATTTCTGTTCAATTTGATGATTGATGATCGTATTGGAGAATGTCGTACTATGCGCTCCTAATCTTTCAGCAATGACTACATCTCTTAACACGGCAGAGAAGCCCCAACCTGGTATTGATTCCCTCCGAATAAAGCTCTCTGAACTATGTATATACGCTTGTATTTATATCATTCCCTCCAGCGGTTTGTTACTTTACCGCTAGGAGTTGAGGGAAGCAAAACGTTTCAGCCCAGTGAACCACATGTTGCATTAGTTGTGAGCTCATGTTGCTGTACAATGTTTGCAGTCATTATCGGCTGCTATATTTGCTGTTGGAGGCGATCAATTCAACACTGTCGCTGGTGTTAGCGATCAAGTAAACTATTACATACACCATCGAGGCCAACTCCTTGAAGTGGAGATAGGGCTTATTCAGGCCAACACAGGCTGGAAACTAAGATTGGTCGGGCCATCCAAATATTGCTGTGCTACATTCAGAGATACTAGGCTGAGAGGCCCATCAGCAACAACAATATTATTCAACCCGACTGGTTGACATGTCTGCAAAACAAAAATCATTACTGTTTTGCCTGCCTACCAACTACCTACATACAAGTCCAAAGACACAGTTATGACATGTATTTATCACACGATGGCATTATTTTAAATGTTATGAGATAATGCAGCAACAACCATCCAAACATTTTAGTCAAGACATCGTTCTTCAGTCAGTGACTGTCTGATTCTGTCTTCCCAACTAGTCTTCCATGCGGAGGTCTTGATCCCAACCCCAATACTCGTCATGGTAATATGTTCTCTGTCGTTATAAAGGGGTACGTTAGTCTCACGTTGGACTGCTCTGTTCCACTTTATGTAGTCAGATGCGTAACGAGGGGGGGGGGGCATTCGTTTCGACAGCCGAGCTTAGGGGGCGCCGAAATTACTCTCCCATGCCCACTTAGTACCAAGAAACGAGAAAAACGTTAATGAGGCGTGCCATGAAAACAATATGAAGACCTTATTTTTATGTCCCCGCTTGTGCTTTTCAGCACGGGACGCCTGCCTATTACATTCTCCTCGGACGCCATATGTACTAGCTACGCCTCTGTATATAGTGTTTCAGCTTGGAGACCCGCGCATACTATCTAGTTTATTCAAAATGTCTAGTTATTTGTACATCCTTCATCAAATATTTCATTTCAAGTATGGAGTTGGCCTCTAGTGAGCTGATGCCAAAGTCCATGACTCACGTGTTTAAAAATACCCCGTACATTGATTTTTTGCTATGATAACAACGTCAACAGGGCTTCAAATGCAAGGATGAGTAGGAAGCTCAAACAGATTGGGCTGCTGCTAATATTAATGTAACTCAATAGATTCTTCTTCTTCTTTCATTCACTTTAAACCTGTCTATACATCTTTTTTTCTTTTCTTTTTTTGGAAATCTTGGTGAAGTTGGTTGAGAAATCTTCAGCATATTCCACTATCACATCGAGCATGAGGATGGAGATAGAGGGAGTTATATCAGCACTTAATTGGTTGATAGCTGATACATCAACACGCTCGGTAATACTCACAGACTCTCAAGGTATGCAGCGTAAGATAGAAAAGCACATGCTGAAAAAATAATAGTGGGGGTGCGAATTATTGAACAACTCAATTGTCCAGAGCATTACATTGATATACTGTCCTGGTCATGCTGGGGTCAGAGAAAACGAGAGAGTCGACTTTTTGGCAGGCAATGCGGCGATAGACGGCACAATACTGAGAAGAGATAAAGCAGACTTGATCAAGGCAGTAATAAATCAATTTCAAGATAAGACGTCAATTAGGCTGAGAACGTACACATACAGAGAATGTCAGAAATGGGAGTATCTACATACACTGGGGTGCGGCTGCAAACGGAGGGCAGAGCACTTATGGGAATGCCCCACGTGCCGTGAAGTTAGTTTCTAATCAAGAATCAATGTCTATATATGTAATTCTGTCTCCTGAATAAAACTCGCTGTCTGTAGTTCATACAGTGGTCAATAGAGCTTTGACTCCAGTGTCGTTTCCTCTGGTCAATATTTCTGCCTCAGCGTTTCATACTCAGAACGCTCTTGAAGTATATGTTTGGCAGATTGTGCTGCCTGTGCACATGTACACATCGCCGTGTTGTCAATCTTGAATTTTGTGTACATGTGACTGCGGAGTCAGCTGTGTCCCGGTCTGAGGCGTAGAATTACAACTTGTTCTGATCTGTTCATAATACGATAGTCATCTTGTGTTGGTGTTTGTGGCTTTCTTATTGACTTGATCATCTGGGTTTTTTTCGGATGGTAGGTTATTGGTTCATCTGGTTGGTCTTCGGTAGCACCTTCCTTAGCAAGTTAGTCTGCTTTTCCATTTCCTGGTATTCCACAATGAGAGGGAATTCACTGCATGATCACTCTATACAAGCAAGACTGTTCATTAAGTAGTTTTTGAAAGTCTGTTAGTTTTCCAAAATGGAGAGGTTGAAGCACTGACCTTGCATCTGTCAGGAATACCACGGACTGTGGGACGGGGTTGGAGTTCAGCAGTTTTTCAGTTGCCACTCTAATTGCTTGAATTTCTGCATCATAATTTTTGCAGAATTTCCCTGTTGGTGTTATTTGTTGTGGTGTTCTTGGCTAGGTCTGTTCTCTACATGATGTCTGGATGTTTCCATCTTATTTTGCAGCTTCTCCAGTTCATCATTCCAAAAGGGTTTAAGGGTTTGCAGTTTTTGCGTGCCTCCCTCCTTCCCCCATTCTGGTTTTACTAGCAGCATGTAGTATGCATCTATTAAATTCACTCACTGCTCTATTAATGTCTTTGTCCAAGTTCATGTCCTTAGCTAGAACACTGGTTAAATGCTGGTAATTTTCCGGTCTTCCCTCTTATAGTTCCACCTAGTGAGTGTGCTGCTGTTCTGGATAAATCCATTGTGGATTTCCAAAAATACTGGTCTGTGGTCACTACCTCCAAGCTACTTTCTAACGACTCGTGTGATGTTCCATTCAAGGCCTGGTAAGTGGAATGCCAGGTCTGGAGTAGAGGTGGTGTGTCATGCTCTCGAGTAGAAAGTTGGTGGATCTGCTGGCTGGTTAATAAGTATGACCTTATTTTCATCATGCCAGCTCGCAAGTTCCTCACATCTTGTCCATGTGATCGTAGTCCCAGCTCTGAGAGTGGCTATTGAAGTCACCATACACCATAAGTCTCCCTTTTTCTGAGATTGTGTCTAGTGCCAGTGGTTTATTATTTTGGCAGCAGTAGTTCAGGAGATGGAATTCTGAACTGTCTGTCTTTAGGTGGAACATCTGGTATTCTGCCTCCTCCATATAGCCACTTCCAGCTGACATGCATTAATATTGTTTTTATCCTTTCGATCTGATCGGTATCCTCTGATTTTATATCGCTGCTGAGGTGTGTTTCTTGAATACAGCAAACATGAACTTGTTCTTCACATAGGATATTTTCAAGATCCAATTTTTTAATGTATCCATCTCTTTTGCTGTTGACACCCTCAGCATTCCAGTGCATTATTTTTATTGGTTGTTGGTTTGTTTGGTCAGTAGCTCTATTCCCTTGCCTCCTGGCTCCTCGGGGCAATTGAGAAAGACATTCAGTAGTTGGAGTTGGGTCCTTTTGAGGTATAGGGCCCTGCAGCGTCCCTGCCTGAACGACCGTCGCAGGGCAGGCACCACAACTATTATTGAATATAGACATGTTCCCATTGTGTTTAGTACTTGGCATCCTAATTAACTATGCGTCTTTTGGTTGGTTGCCTCTATCTTCAGCACACTGCTTACTTGGGCAGGACTGTGGTAATTTTCGAGTGGGACTGTCCGACCAGTCTTAGTTTCCAGCTCCTGATGGCTGAATTAAGCTCCATCACCACTTCAAGGTGCTGGCCTCGACGGGGACCTCAATAGATGAATCAAATAGTGTATATTATCGCGTATTTATAGATACAAGGATATACTACGAGATTTGCTACGACACGACCAAGCCCGTAGGTTGGTGCTCAACCCAAATCCCTCCTCAGGAAATCAGAACACTAATCAGCGCTAGGAATTCGCCAAAAGGTGGGTAAACACCCCTCCCCCTTTTTTCCCTATCTACCGATGATTTTAAAAAAAGGATCACAAAAAACCTCATGAAACTGAAGGAATTAAACACAAAAATAAGCAAATTACCTTTTCTTAGGTAAACCTCAATCCTTACTAAAGAAGTATCCACGGCCCTGATCACGTCAACGGTTGATTATTAACGAACATTTTGTGAGTTCCCTTACATTATCTAGCTACAACTGTTGAAAATTATCCTTGATACAATTGTCACCTAGATAGCTAAAAAAGTATTAATAGAACTCATAGTTACTGCACGAACACTCGACTTGGGTGTTCAAAATACCCTACGAACACACGGCAGTGTTCTGTTTACAGCCGTTACCGTGACGTAGAAAAGCGGTAGTATATCCTTGCATCTAGAGATCCATGATATTGTTCATGTTTTTGTGACACTGCTTCTTCCATGTTTATCATCAATATTGCCATGTATTTTTATCTTTAAGTAGTGGTTTCTCCGTCGTTTTCTTGATTAGTTTGTGTTTTTTTGTGTTTACTATATCAAACAGATGAATAAATGCGAGGCAAGACATAGCCACAATGGACCGAACTAACACTTTGGGGTAGCCGCTCTGACCTGAAGATCTAGCGAGAGCAAAGGATTCATGAACGCAGAAAAAGAAGAAGATGATGAATACTTTAATTAAGAAGCATCCAGGAGTTATATAAAAAATAAGAAGGCAGCAGACGACATTTGAACCAGGTCCGTTCAGATGGTACCTATTCTTCTCGCAACGTGAATGAATACGGTTGCGGAATTAGACCAATCCGTATCTCTCGAAAAATATGCGATTTTAGTCAAGACTTCCAATGTGTGTATTCTTGAGCTACTAATGATATAGTCCGGTCGACAGACACACAAACAACAGACATATTGCACCGCTAGATATGTCAATTCCTTGAGTACCACAAACGTTTCACGTTAGTGCGTACGATTAGACATCAATACTTCAATGACCACTGGGCCTACTTGCAATATAAACACATACAAATAAACTCAGTTGATTCAGATGTAACATGACATCAGCAAAGGTAGATAGTAAGTTATTAAAATCCTCCTCTATGTCGTAATGTATCATTATCAGCAAAAAGCAACACTTATCAGGACCTTCTTTATCCTAGTTTTGGATTTCTGTAGATGCCATCATATGTACAAGAATGGATGAATATACCACCCTCCTGACAGCCACGTGTTACTAATATTTGCTACCTTTCGGACCCAGCTTCTTCTTCTTCGTTCTCAAACTCCTGTAGATTATCGGGATATAGTCCAGATAACATAATGCATTGTGCTATAGTTTACAGTTTTGTTGAAACATCTGTGTCTTTCTGACTGGCACAACCGACTTCAATGCCATTTTGACTCTCTAGGCGCCCGTGTGTTGCCGGGGCCCGAAAAGGGAGTAAAGAATAACAACACTTTACCTTCCACGCATGTCGTAAAAGGCGACTAAGGAGGTTATGGGATGGAGTTGGCTGTCCCATCCCATATAGGGTCAATGGCCCAAAGTCATGCTGAAGTCGGATGTGTCAGGCCGAAAGGCGCAGATATCGCAGCTATGCTGCAAACCATGACACAGCGCATTCCGTTCTCCGGACTACATCCTGTTAATCTGCAGGAGTTTGAGAACGAACGCAGAAGAAGAAGAAGACTCTCTAGGGATAGGGCAGGCAACTCACCCGTAAAACCTTATTAGTCACTAATTTCTTCTTACCTTTCTAGTCTCGACAATATACAGGCGGGATCCCAGTTCTATACGGAGTGTCAGTGTTAAAATATGTTAACCCAAATATGGAAAACACAGTTTATGTAACACAAGAAACCGTATTAGCTATGAAACAGCAGAATTCACTCAGCCGTGACCATTAATTGCAGCAGCCTATTGAAACTATGAGAACGTATGTTTGAACATCTACGCGAAACATGCACGTAAATCTATATCCGTCTCTTGAGATGATAAGAGATAAAAGTTCCGGTGTTGGGTAATAACCCGAAACTAGAAATAGGTGACTGGGGCAAAATGAATGATTTGCACAGGGCAAATAAAATGAACATAAATAGGTATAATTGCAACCAAAATAAGTCAACAGAACAACCTAGCAATGAGAATCAGTGATAGACGACGCTCCCCGGCGGAAATCACACGATATATGTGGATAAAAAGGTTGTGGTTATATGAGAGCGAACGCAGAAGAAGTGATAGACGACATTTCGACTAAAAAGCCTTCATCATGATAAACAAAATATCATGACATCATATTTTACATAGAGGCACACATATGGTATAGTGGTGATAGGAAGAAAAGAAGGAGAGAAGCGAGAAGAATATGGGAGAAAGTCAGCAGGACATCGGAAAGGAGACAGAAGTGGTAAGATGGGAAAGCAAATGGAAAAAGTAAAAGAACGGATGGAATGAAAATGATAAAATCATATAAAGTCCAATAAAATACAAATGTACTTAGCTGGTGATATGCTGGAGGTAATAAGAAATGTGGACTTGTAACGGCATTAAATAGTAACCAATACCAATGTATTTTGCCGTAATAAACTCAAGGAGGATGTTCAAGTGTTGACAAAGGCGAATCATAAAAGTAATGGCGAAGCAATAAAATGTGAACGGACGATAGTCCAAGCAGAAGGCAAGGACCGAAATGAAAGTGGGTGGGGCAAAAAGTATAAAAGGTGGGTCCAAGCGGGATCAGATGAAGCCGAATAGTACAGAAATCAATCATGACGCCATGAAGAAGAAAAGAAAGGTAGGCGGTCGAGAATAATCAATGTCCTTGAGTTTATTGCGGCAAAAAGTATTGATTACTATTTAACTCGCCGTAACAAATCTACATTTCTTATTCACTGCAGACCTCCAGCATATCAACAGCTAAGTACATTTTTATTTTATTTGACTTGATTTTATCATTTTCACTCCATCCATTCTTTTACTTTTTTCCCTATTTGCTTTCTCTTCTTTATCTTATCACTTCTGTCTCTCTCCCATACCTTTCCCGTGTCATGCTGTCCTTATTTCGTCTTCACCTCCTTTTCTTCCCATCACCACCATATTATCTTGATGTGTTAACAAAACGGCGTAAACTTATGTTGAAGACGTGTCCACGTCAAACACTGAATCAGGCATCACTTCCTTGAGCTGTCCATAAATTACGTTAATAATTGGAGGGAGGGGAGGTCGGAAAAAGGTTGACAGTTTTGACATAGAAAAGGGGGGAGGGATTATCAAAAGTTGAGGTAAACAATAGTGTTTTTATACACCAATGAAGTTTTTATAATGTGAAAAAAATGTGAGTGGGAAAAACACACCAACTATTTCTATTACTTTTTCTCCTTTAAAAAAATGTTAAATACTGAGGGAATTGTTGACGTAATGTATGGATAGTCCCCTAGCAAATGATATTTATGGCAATATTTTCTTTAAGATCCTAGATACAATGAAATATACATACATAACAAAACACGTAAATAAGGAGTGGAGTTCAAACCCACATGTAGATAATAAAATACTAGTTGTAAGTATGCCTACTGCAGACCTGTGGTAACTCTCACCTTTTACGTTAAAACTATTGAAAATATAGTGGCTTTCACAACAAGGTCCCCCAAATGGAAGTAAATAGTTGTTTTTTTAAAGGTGCCGTCTCCTCTTTCAGTAAATCATACCAGCAAGTGTGTAGATAAGGGGGGGGGGAGTAGGAGCTTAAGACCATCCTCCCTGAAAGTCGGAACATGGCACATAGCACTAGAAAACAGCAAAAAAAAAAAAGAATAGGGTAACCACCACCTTTTTTAAAGAAATTATTTTCAAAACAAAAAAGTTACCAAAATGCCCATGAAAACTATGAAGTGACTTTTTATTTGGTAACCCTTCCTCCTTTACCGAAGATTTATCTACGGTCCTGATGGGGGCGTAACACAGTAATGCACACATGACGATATGAATGATAACATTTCGAGGAACCGGAAGCCCTGATGATGTACTATAGCGATTTATAGATAACAGAACAACTGTCGAGGTAATAACATTTGACATTACAATGGCACTCGTGTTTAAGATGATTACACGAGTAACATTCTTAGAATAGAATGTCATTATTAGTGTTCGAGATTATTGTATTAGTATTCAAACTCGTAGATAAGGGGAGGGGGCTGGGCGTGCTGACCCCCCGCCCATTTAGGAAACTATAACATTATTATTCTATATATTCGATAAACCCTTTGTTGCCTTTCAGCTTCAGGAATAGAAGAGTTTTCTGGAGATGGTCCTCGTGTGTGCTGAGTATATTGTGGAAGTTGTCGCCTCTTTTATTTCGGTGGTCCATCGTTTTCTTGGTCGGCTTCTAGGTCTGCCTTCACCTTATCTGTGTCGCATAGCTTGCTGTTTGATGGTAGTCTGCTGATGTGTGCAAACCATTTGATCTATTTATTAATTTATTCCAAGATTGGGGTGGTGCCGGTTCTTTGTCTAATGTCCTCATTCCTCAATCTTGTCTAGCGATATTCCTAGGATTCTACTTAAGCATGTTATTTCAGCTGTAACAAGTTTACGTTTGTCTTGTGCTTTCGTTGTCAGAAAACTCTCCCTCCTACTACTAGCCATTGTGTTCTCACTGACGGTTTGTGAATCCTGTCTTAGTGTTTTAACAGGAAATTCACACGGCTACACCGCGATGTCTAACACGTACAGAGAGAAACCACAAATATAATATTTGACACCCAACGTTGGTGTTTGACAGGCAATTACACTGACAAATTTTTGATATCGTTCCTACGACAATGATGTTTGACATGCTGAGATTATGACGAGTGGTTCAATCTATATTGATAGTTGGCATATGTCGATAATGGTGTTTGACATGCTTGCAATGTCCATATTTCTTGACATCGACATAATTGCTTGATATATTTACAGCAGCTATGGTGTTTTTAAAATGTTTTCATGCATGTGTTGTCCCGACGCCAGAAAAAGGAAAAAAGAATAGCAACATTGTTACTTTCCATGCATGTTGTAAGAGGCGATTAATAAGGTTATGGGGTAGAATTGGCTAACACATCCCATATAGGATCAACGAGACGCAGAAGTCATGCTGGTCGAAAGACGCAGATATCACAACAAAGCTGTAAACCATGACACAACACATTCCGTTCTACGGACTACATCCTACTAACATGCAGGAGTTTGAGAACGAATGCAGGAGAAGAAGCATGTTTCAATCCCTCAACAAATAATCATTATCAAGCAATAATCATTATCACCAAGTGCCTCTGAATATGCAAATGTTTATGAACATACATTCTAATATAACTAAATAACATACTACTATAACGAAAGTATGAGCTTAGCTAAAATCCTAACCTAAGCAGTAACAAATTTATTGATTCTACCATTGTGTCCCAGTCACAAAGCTAACAGTTTCGTCACAGAACAGATTAGTTTACAATTACAAAAACAACATTTCTCAAGCATTGTAAAGCGAGTTCCTCTTATTGGAAGATCTCTCCATCTATCTACCCATGGGTTCCGTGTGTATTTATTTGATATGTACATTCTTAACATTCACGTGTGCTTGAGTGGAGATATGGATAATCTATGACATGTCATGAATAATACAAAAATATATACTCACAACATGTTATAGTCACAAGTCGTTTTGACAATGAATTAGTAACAGTGGTAACTTATAATTAAACAACTAAGAGGAACCTTTATTTCATTATTAAATTTACCCACCCTGAACACGACGTGGTGACAGGGGAAAACAGCACGAAGTGGTGACAGCAAAGGGATACAACTTTTATCAAACAGACCACTCGAAACCTGCTACTCCCTAACGGGAATAATGCAGTAGCGAAAGTTTTATTTCATTCGAAAATATATGGAAATCTAAGGAAATTAATTTAATTAAACGCATAACCTCTCAGGTACGTAGGGGTTCCACTGAAAATATCAACATAACAATCCTGCCACGAATCTCTATTGTCCGTTTTTTTTATAAGTGTGGAGAATATTAATCATGCCCAGTCTTTAATATGAATATGCTCAATATTTTTTCTGCCCCCTAAGGTGAAGGTTTGAATTTGAACGCCTATCTCCCCCCCCCCCAATCTAGATAGCCTATTTAAGTTAAAGTGCATAACCAGAAATCGCCCGTGTGTTGCCAGGGCCCGAAAGGGGAGCAAAGAATAGCAACAATGTTTACCTTCCACGCATGTCGTAAAAGGCGACTAATGAGGTTATGGGATGGAGTTGGCTATCCCATCCCATATAGAGTCAGTGACCCAAAGCCACGCTGAAGTCGGATGTGTTAGGCCGAAAGGCGCAGATATCGCAGCAATGCTGTAAACCATGACACAACTCATTACGTTCTCCGGACTACATCCTGCTAATCTGCAGGAGTTTGAGAATGAACGCAGAAGAAGAAGAATCAGAAATAATATTGAAGGTCCCTGCAGTGTTTTCGTTTATGTTAGCACGCAGGTAGGCACACACACTCGAATTGTTTCACTCTCAACGTATACTCAAATGTGTGCACTTCATATAGATTGCCAACCATGAATATGTGGGTTCTAAAAATAACCAGTATTTGGGTGAGGCTTCTTTAATCATGCTGTTGTACTTATCATCTTGGATCGTCGGAGATCCCATGTTATTCTCAATATCTTTTCGTAGTATCTCATTCTGATGGAAGAAATTATCTATGCCACTACTTTATTAATTATCCATGTTGGACAGCCATAAATTGTTACTGGAAACATGCTTGCTCTGATTCAGGGTTATAGATAAGTCTTTTGCACCAAGACGTTGATGGACATGGGATATTGAAGAATTTTTGAAAATGGCATATAAAGAAGATAGACTAGTTGATAGTGAGCTTGCTTATTATCGCTGTGTTATAGCGCGCCAGGTTAGAAACCTTATCCGGACAGAAAAAAAAAATCAAGGTTGTGATTTCTCGTCTGACACAACCACACCCCCAGTCGACCCGGATGTAAATGGGTACTTGACACATGCGTTAGGGAAGATACACGCATCAAGAATGGGAACTGGCCATCCCACCTAACAGTTGCTGCGGATTAGTACATGAAGAGTTATCTTCATCCCCAACGGCAGGTTGCTGCCATGGGACAAACCTTTAAGAAGAAGAAGTACATGAAGTTTTCTCCATCCCCGACAGTAGGTTATTGTCAATGGGATCTACCTTTACCGGAAGAAGCACTAGCATGTACAAAATCGACATGCTTACATAATGACAGAGAGGACAACGTTCTGCACAGTAAAGCACAGATAACATAAGTTACAGATAATAATGTGTTGTTGACAAAATAAAACAAAGTCAGAAACACTGTCACAGCGATATTACTTAAACCAGAAGTTGTGGGTGTCCGTGTCCACGCCGATAGCGCCATAGTCATCAGCAAAAATTTCAAGCACGCTTGCTCGTGGTTATCTTCGAGCATCGCCTGTGTGTTGCCGGGGCCCGAAAGGGGAGCAAAGAATAGCAACACTGCTTACCTTCCACGCATGTCGTAAAAGGCGACTAAGGAGGTTATGGGATGGAGTTGGCTGTCCCATCCCAAGTAGGGTCGGTGACCCAAATCCATGCTGAAGTCGGATGTGTCAGGCCGAACACCGCAGATATCGCAGCAATGATGTAAACAATGGCACAACTCATTCCGTTCTCCGAACTACATCTTGCTAATCTGCAGGAGTTTGAGAATGAACGCAGAAGAAGATCTTCGAGCATTGTAATTACGAGAAGCAGTTCTCTCATACAGATGGTCTACTACTAGCGATATGGTAAAAGACATTCCACCGTTCAGCGGAACAGTAAAAACATCGAACAATTAGATGCCAACGCCGAATGTACCATTGGAGCAAATTAAAAACACCGACACATTGTCTTTCCGTTATATTTTTGCTACCTCCTGCTGTAAATCTAGTAGGACTATTGCCTGCTATAAGAGAAATCCTATGGGAGTTTGAAAACGAACGCCAAAACACTTATTAATTAAAGCGTAAGTGAATTATATATCAAGCGTAAGTGAATAATATATATATAATATCAATGTTAAGTCTTACACTGTTCACACACATCAGTACACACACAGTATCGAATACACGGCGTAAATTATAATATTATATTACAATTTACATTATGCATCACATGGGGACTGAACTGTGAAGGATGAATAAAATAAATTATTAAACTTAATTCAGAATTAACTCAGAATGTCTGCCAGGGCATAACAGACAATTACGGTATCCAAATCTTGAACAAAAGCCTGCAAAAGGAGATAAACCAAACAGAATTTAAAATAACATAAACGTACTTACATGTTAGTAGATGAATTACCGAATAAATTTACAAAATCAATCCGATAGCTTGCATTCACAACTCTGTTTATAAATCCGCGCCGAACATAACTCGAACCTGTTCTTGCTTCTCTGTCCAGACGACAGCAGAAAGCTCTTCTAGTCTCTGATCCAATCGGAATGGTTATATCTAAAATTATATTCATATTTTGGCCAATGACAGACAGCAAATATATTATGCACTGCATTACAATGTTTGGCAGCATGGAGGAATGTAGTGTAAACAGTTGGTTCAGGAACAGGCAGAAACCAAATAATCTTTAGTTTTTACAGTAACCATATTATATATAAAAATTGTTTTAAGTGCAGTAGTCATGGTTAAACAGACCATACAAATATTTGCAAGAATAAAACCTTCAAAGCAGTTAAAAACAGGGGTGAGATACGAATATTTATATTAGTAATAATAGTAGGTAGTTACTGATAAGTACTGTATTATACAGTATACTGAACTGAATAAGTAAAATAAGTAATAAAATTAATGTGTTAAGAAATATCACTTTTTTGAAATACTAGGCAATTTGTGTGTGTAACGACAAAGTAGAGGTGGATTACTGGCTATAAAAAGACATCAGTGCAGACCATTATGATTATGTGATCAGTCCCCCCTAGCTTGTGACGAATGATGATTATGATGATGCATACTGAATGGTTCCCGTGGCTTTCTCAACTTTCTGGTTCATAGTCGTTTGTCATTCTGTCACACAGGCATTCAATTATTCTACTACTCGTAGTACGGTACTCCCCTAGTACTTATTATATTAAAATAATATAACTATTGATATAAAGTGTGATATCTCCCCTAATTAGGGATTGGATGTTGCGGTTAAATGTAACTGACTGTATCACGCTGCTATTATATCGTATCTCTTATGCTACTGAGATCTGTTATCATGGTTCCTCAGTAATATATATTATATATATAAATATAAAAGATTGTTTGGATTCTGTCGGGACTCGTTTTATTATATTGTTTTGGTATATTATGTATACATTGCTTGTTGATTTTCTCTTTGTGCTGATGATTCTAGCTCAGTTCGATAATGATGCAAATCAGCATCCTTAGCAAGCCATGTTTGTCTTTACTGAAGTGTGTCTTGTTCATTTCATCTTGTATGTGAGTTGAATTAGCATCCATAGCACATCAATTTTACACTTTTTCTTTCAATGCTATATGTATGCTCTGCAGCATTTGCATCACGAATCCGAGTGAATTACTCCTGACATTGACTAAACCATCTATTTTTGCATTCTTTTGTTTTTATGCTTTCTTGCAATTGGATCAATAATTATTAAAGCTGGTAAGCAAAACCTGTGAAATGTACGCAAATGTTAAAACAGTAGCCATCATTAGACAGACACAGAAGTTTACCTGTTAATGCATCATAAACATACTTAAAATCGCAGCAAATTTCAAGACAATAATATTTCAAGTTAGGTCATTTGCATGGTGAATGTCTGGTGGTATTTTTACTGCTTTGGTAGTATTATCCATATAATTAATAAACAATAATGGTGATAAGACACACCTATGTCTAACTCCTGATGTCACTGAAAGCCACTTTGTAAGTCCTGCACTTGTTCAAACTCTACTTTCACTATCTTTGTATATAGCTCTTGCATAGTCTAGTAATGGTCCATAATTTTCAAGAATACTCCATAGTAGTTCTCTATTTATGCTGTCGAAAACTTTATTTATTTATTGTCCATGATTCACTTCCATTTTACAGAAATGACTATATAACAATTAATTACTCTTTTCCTTATTTATATTAATAAGGACATCTCAAATGAGGATGATTTTTATTTTATGAGTTACTTTTGCCATTACTATTTCATTTCTAATTTCAATAGACAGTTATTTAAATTACAATGCTGTTTTATAATATTCTGATCAGATAAACAAACACATTCATGTTATGACCTCGCCCCGAGAATCCTTGAAATAAATTTTGATGAAGTTTTGGTATTTGATTAGAAACAACTAGGTTATGTTTAAGTTATTCAGAATAAATGAAATGTTGCCAGTACTTTGTTATAAGTACATCACTTATTATTATTATCAACTATGGTACATATTTCAGATTTATGAAATAAATGATGATGAGGAAGGATGTCCATGCCTGCAACTTGTTGTCCCACGAGAATTTTCTTCAGGTTTTATCAACAACAAAAAAGAAAATTATTCCTTCAGGTAATGGGTATCATAATCAGTTTATCTCTAATAGAGAATCATTGCAAAACAGTTCAATTATTTTATATCCTGTAGGAACTCAACATTATTCTTCATTTTTAGCTTCAATAAAGTCATCTGAAATCTGGATGAGCAAACAGAGGGCAACTCATGTCTTCATTCTTCTTCTCGAACCCCAGAAATTGCTAGTGAATAGCTTTTACTTCCTATGTGCAGTGGGGAGGTTTCTCCAAGCTTTCTTTCATACCCAAGAGGCTTCAGCTTAGTGCAATTCCTATTGAAGAAGCCTTCTACTCAGAGGGGGTATATGTCACGAGACGAGCTGATAGTTTGCCTGGGTCACCCAGGATTGTTTGTCTTTCCTCCAACGAGATGCTTCGCAACCAGCGAGCTGTTCCTCATGTAAGAAGACCATTCATATAGGAATCATCATCATTAAGTGCCATCTCTACAATGAAGGTTGGCTACAACAGATCTCCAGCATCCCGTCTCTTGTCTTGGTAGTGCACCCTGCTAGATTGTAACCTGTTCACTTCGTTTTGTTACTCTCCCACTTGTATCTCTGCCTACCTCTTGCTCACCTCCTCTCGACGTTACCCTCAAGTAAAGTCTTCAACAAGGTGTAATATCTTTTAATATGTCCAAAATACTTTGTGTTTGATCTTTATTTAATTTAATAATTGTTTCTTCATATGAAGTGTTGTTAGAACCTTTTTGTTGGTTTTCTTCTCTTTCCATGATGTTCTTCTACCTACTATTCTAAATATATATATATATACATCTCACATCAATTCTGTCTTCTTGATTAATAATAAATGGTAACTTGTAAAAAATGCAGGCGATATCAATATGAGTAGATGGCATCTATAGCTGCTTCAAATAGCTGCTACCTCCTGAGTACAACATGGATCAACTGTCATGGTCATGCTAGTATTCCTGATAACAAGAGAGCAGACAGGCTTACATTAAATCCATCTGTATTCTGTGAGTTGAAGATGGATGATGGGGAATATGCTGAAGTTGCTTGGCAAACACTTATTGGTTGTGGACACTGTCAAAGATGATACATGTAGGCTGCAATTGGAAGAATTTGTTATTAAGTATAGTATGAGTAAGATTGAGAACCTTTGAGGCAGACTGAGAAGTGTTTTTCACTAGCAAGCCATGAGAGTGAGTGAGCATATATACATTTTCCAAGGCTGCAATGACTTTGGTTGCTAACCAAATGTTAATAGCTATAGAAACTGAAAATATTTTATATTGAAACTAGATTTATTGAGATTTAATAGTTTACAATATGTTCTTGCAGATTTAACAAAATATTTGATCAGAAAACTCTACAAGATGAAGTCTTCGCATGTGTCGCCCAACCCGTAATAGATAAGTAAGTATCATACATTAAAATTATGAAGGCAGTTAATGATAAAGAAATATGAGACAGCGCATGTTGGCTCAGAATGACTATAAACAGTCTCAGATCAGGTACTGCTTTTAAAGGGACCTCCACGTCTTCTGTCTCTTGCATTAGTAGTGCACTCTGCTTGACTGTATCCAGTTCATTTCCTCTCACTTGTATCTCTGCCTACATTTGCTCACTGCCACTTGATTCTAACTTCAAGAAAAGTTTTCAATAAGGTGTCATCATGTCTTTTAATATGTCCAAAATATTTTATTAGTTTGACTTTTATTACCTTTAAAATTTTTTTTTCATGGGCAGTGTTGCCAGATTCTATTTGTTCATTTTCTCCTCATTCCATGAAGTTCTCCCTATTCTTCTTTATAAAAAGTCATCAATTCTGTCTTCTATCTGTTCATTCATTATCCATGTTTCTGAACCATACAATAATGTAATATATATTTATCATTTTATAATTCTTATTGTTAGTTTGTTTGAGATTTAAATCTATGCTAATAGCTTCCTCATGTCATTGAAAGTACTTTTAACCATTCTTACTCTTCAATCAACTTCTGTTTCACATCCACCTTTATTTGTGATTATGTTTTCAAATTACAGGTACTTGTATATAGCTCCATGTATTTTTATGTGTAGCGTTCGTTTTGATTTGATTTTGCTGATTATCATGGGTTTTGCAAATTATTTAAAAAAATACTTGGCTCATTAATATAAAGAACTAAATTTAATAAATTGAGGCACTAAACAAAACTAATCATAACACCGGTAATAGAAAGAATATTTCCTCTTCAGGGTTCATTTTCAAACATCTGCTTTTTCTCTCATGTAGTAGGTCAATGGTCCTATAGATGTAGGATGTAGTTCAGAGAATGAAAATGTGTTGTGTAATTTTGAAAAAAAATTTCCAATGGCCCAATACATCTGTATTTGGCAGAAGAAAGATATGTTTGTTTGTTTTGCGTTCGCTCCATTGTAACCATCACGGATATCCGTGCGATTTCCGCCGGGAGCATGATTACGTTGTGCCACCGTTATGCACCTTGTAGGCCTAGCACATCCGATTTTGGCATGAGAAGAAAGATATAAGAACATACTTTTAATAAGTTGAGGCACTAAACACAATCAATAATTATAATACTGCAAACAGAATGTGACAAATGATTGAATTGTTTACAACTAGTAGCAGAACTGACATAGAACACAATGACTTATACATATTAAGAGTACCCATATATGTTTATGCATATTCACACTACTAAGCATGACACAACACTTTGCACTACAGAAACCCATTTCCACACAATCAGGTTTTATTTTAGGAGCACATACCCATTTTTGCATTGTTGTGGGACAGAAATACAAAATTGATCACAGACTATAAATCCTCTAGTTGTTTAATTAGGGTTCATTGAATTCCAAATCTGTTTATTCCATCCAATATTTATCACTTATAATTATTAGTTTATTTCTTCATGTTGTATTTGCTCTAGCACTGGCATTGTATTTAGTTGGGTATGTTTTTTTCAAATCGTGTTTATGGTATATGTTATTATCAATTTGTTTTTGGATTTTACCTAACGTTATTTGAATTATAAGCACACTCGTAGATTCTCAGTCTTCCCTTAGGCTTATTGGTTAAAAACACTTCCAAGTGTTTCCAGCAAGTGCCAAGTTTTACCTGAACCACATTTAATACTGACTTCTCCAAATTGTCATAGATTTATCAGTAATCAGAGTATTCAAACTTAGGAGGTCATTAAACAACTCCAACACATCCCACTTAAAAAAAAGTCTTAAAAAGTATAGAGATTTGACTTCACTGTACTCAGGTTACCCCATATGTACTCAGTCACTCTCTATGAAGTGGGGTGCTTCCTGTCTAAAGTACCACTTACATCACATAACTCTGTAGCTTCAAGCAATAATCCACATGGATCATTATAAAAATCCACAACAATCAGTCAGAAATGGTATTTGAACCCATGATCTCTTGTGCAAAAGAGTGACAAAAGTGAATAGTTTAACCACTATAGCAGGGATATCCCTCTTATCCATCATTTACCCAGCAACTAGGTCCCTTTGATGCAGTCCTATCAAATCTCATTAACATGAACTCCAAATACATGTAGTTCAGAACCGGTAAATCTCTGTTGCTATAGAAGCCATTCTACTGCACAAACACTGATATCTTCTGAAATGATAAATAAACAATAAAAATGAACTACCGGTAAAGTGCCACTTTTGAAACCAATGTGGTTTCAAAATATCACAGTTTTAGCACATTTTTTTCTGTTGTTTAATATGCTGTACATTCTCACACATTATTTTCTTTTTATTTCAGCGCACTTCAAGGTTTCAATGGAACCATTTTTGCATATGGCCAGGTTTGTATATGAGAAACAGTGAACATTTAATGTGTAGCTGGCAACCAATTACCACATTACTTTATTAGTATTGACGGTTTGTATACTTACTGTTTGTTTTCGTTAGCTCTCAACAAGAATTAATTTTTCTGGTTTAAGTCGAGGAGCTTGAAGTACATAGTGCTATGGTTTAAGTTGCTAAGATGTTATATTGAGTCAATCCTTCTGTATGGATGTGAAGCATGGACGGTAAACAAAAGATCTCAAAATGAAATTAGAAATTTTTTGATGGGTTGTCAATTTAGCACAAAAATATGTCACCAACTGAAAATATTAAAAAAGACAAGAGACAATAGTAATATTAAAAAAGACAATAGTTGTGGAGAAACATGATTGCCTATGCCACCTGAGTAATTGATATAGGCCTAACACATCTGTTTCCTGCATAACTTTAGTTCAGGTGGGCTTCCCTAGCCTGTGACAACCTTCCAATCTGTCACCTGGCATGTATATTTATCAACTCTGTGCTATGATAATTTATTACCCATAGTGCCCTTAGACTTTTTAGGCCAAAATATGTCCCTGGGGGCAGTTTCCTTGGTTAAAATTGTAACCAGTTAGTTGGACTTGAGTTGACTCTGTCTATCTTGTACAAGGTGTTCTACTGTCAGAGAAAACATCACATGTAATCTGATGGTCCTGTACCTTCAGATTAAAACCATTAATATCAAAGAGCCTTGTTCCAGTACATTAAATGCTTTACAGTAGAATTGAACTATGACTAGTTCACCCTCTTAGCTGATGTATTGTTCAGACACTATGAACAACTATTCAGAGTTTGTGTTTCTACACGCTGGTATAAAAAATACTGTTACACATTATTCTGCTGCATTGCATTAATTTTCTTCCTGTCATGTGTTTCTGGAAGATTACTTTAGACTTGTTCTCGGCTGTGAAAACTGTTTCTGTCATGGCTTCTGCACTGCTCTCAAGAGCTGTGCTATTTTCACCTTTGACACTGTACTCAATAAATGGGCCTTATCTCTCTCGAAGCTCGCTCACAAATCTCGCTATCATGAGCTGTAGGACCTGACAACCAGTGTCCACACTTAACATGCAGCTAAACAATTTCAGTGTTCTTATCAATTCTCAATTCACTGACTATATGTGAATTTCTTTCTTCTTCTTCAGCATTTATTTTCAAACTCCCAGTGGATCTATCTTGCAGCAGGACAATGACCATACTAGATTTCCAGCAGGATATAGTCCAGAGAATGAAAATGAATGCGTCACCATTTTATTTGCGCCAATGGCCCGACATATCCATCTTCAGCAAAATATGTGCATTTGACTCGAGCCTATCTGCTCCTTAATTTCCATAAGCATCAGCATGTTCACGTCTAATGGTAGTCTGATGCAAAGAACTTTTTGTACACCTTATATTTTAAAAAGTTTCGTTACTTTAGTAAATAAGATACTAAGAGAAATTAACTCCTAACTTCTCATAATCTCTTATTTTTTTCTTAATAGCCCTGCTAATCTCTTCATGCTTGCTTGCGTGTCTTGTATTTGGTAAAATCTAAATTTGTAACATGGTATTAATAAATCATAAAAATAGTCTGATATGTTAGTTATGCACACAAATGTATTGTTGGCTATAAAATATTCAATTTTGCCAATGAATCTTACTTGTTACAGACTGGTAGTGGTAAAACATTCACAATAACTGGAGGACCAGAAAGATACACAGATAGAGGCATCATTCCAAGATCGTTGTCCTATATTTTTGACACAATACAAAAGGTCAGTGACAAGTTTATCAATCAATAATTGTTTGCAGCAAAATGTTTTTTGATATGTTTCTATTTGTTTGATATTGTCATGTGCACAAATTCAATCATTTTATTTTTTTCAGTGTCATAAATTTAACCAATACAGATTTAAATATATTTATTAATTACATAATTATAAATGTAAATATATTGTATAAATATTTGTTCCTTTTGTATGGCCATTAGAACTGTTTATACATATTTTTAGGATATAGGTTATTGGTTGGAACATAGTAATAAAGTTTTGCTAATCATTGGTAACACACATGATGACACATACATATCAACATTTTGACCGATTGTCAATTTACCAGAATGACATAACAAACAAACACTGAGTAAGAAACTTCATTTACCTCATTCTGTATTGCTTCAAGTTTTCTACTGCTATCATGTCATCTTTAAAACAGTTGAATATCTTTATACAGATGTTCTGCCCTTAGTTTTTTTTTCATCATTTAACTTTTCTGACTAAAAAAATTAAAATAAAAACCGCATAAATCACTGTTGCCACTAAAAATAAATAAATAATTGCAGGAAATCAGTGTCACCACTAAAATGAAGAAAAAAAATCCAAAAAAGGAAATAACTGCCAAACTCCATGTAAAAAGACCTACATTGTATTGTTAGGGCATACAGAGTCAAACCTTGCAAAAAACCGTACATGGTATGGCTGAATATAGGTAGTTTACAGCTATGTTATACAGTTTCTGTATCACAAACAGGTCACTGTCTTTAGACTATACACAGGACTGTAGTAGATACCATTTCACAATGGGAGAGGGTTTCCTAAAAATAAACTCAGTACTTTAGTCTTTATGTGAGCATTTTTATTTTAGAAAGTCTGTTTCAATGGTGCTATGGTTGTAATGTAGTGAGAGAGTGGTACATGAATTTTCCTTACTTTTTCTATATGTTATAGTTACCTAAGGAAGAGGGGGGGTGGGGTGTTGAACTTTTCAAACCCCTTCACACCAGCCCCATATTCTCTGTATCTATGAGCCTGGTATCACCTCAATCTATTACACACTCTGGATTGTATATTTAGGAACTCTCAGACTCAAGTAAGTCCGTTAAGCTTGCCAAGGAGACCAGACACTGACTGGCTGCAAGAAGCCAGACAAGAAGATAAGCTCCGGGGCACAGAATAGTATCTCTAATGAATAACATACTTTATCCACTAAATGAAAATTGAAATCTAAAGCCAGAAAAGATTAAACACAGAACACAATAAAATGTGTATCATTATTTAGTGTGATGTGTTTTTGTATTTATCCATCATACATGTTTACTTGTGTTTTTATTTTCACTCCTACCAGCACTCCAGCAAAGTATATACTGTTCTCATTTCTTACCTCGAAATTTATAATGAAAATGGATATGATCTTCTTGATCCTAAACATGAAGCAGCAAAATTGGAAGATCTGCCGTAAGTATGAAACTTGAAGTAAGATCTGCCATAAGTATGAAACTTGAAGTAAGATCTGCCATAAGTATCTTTCACTAGCATAATGATATTTATTTCATTTTCAAAGTAGTAATTGACTTCTTGAGTCAGATCATGGACATCAAGTTATGCAGTACGAAGCATGAGCATCACGGAAAAGGTAATTATTACTAAAAATAACAGATTTCACATATAGTATTTGCCAAGTCCTTCTCCAGAATAGTAATTTGTTCTCATCTCACATAGTATCACTCATTGTTGACTTATCAGTTGTTTTAATCTAACATATCATAACTCATATTTGACTTAGCATTTGTTCTCATCTCACAAAGCATCACTCACCTTTGACTGATAATTTTAACAGGTCATCATATTTCAACTCAGAACTGAACACAATAGACTAAACAGCCATATGTATACAGAATGTAAAATTTTTCCAACAGCAAAGTGTAATTGTGGACATGTCAACCAGACTTCAGAACATATCCTTCAAGAATGTGCAAACTATGACACATTAAGATGCACATACTGGCCTTCTGATACACCGATGAATGTTAAACTTTATGATACAAAATAAGAAATGGAAAATACTGTCCAATTTATACAAGAAACAACACTGCAGATATAGACATTATTAGGGAACGAAAGAAGAAAAAACTGGGCAATTGCTTTGACTTGTGGACACGATCCTAGAAAAGTGTGCACGTTCTGTCATAATTGCCATTCCTCAATGAAAATTAATAAGGAAAAACATCAGTGTAATAGTTGTGTCTTTGCTCTATAAACATTCTTATAAAATTTTTTAGTTTTTGAACCTTTTTATATTGTAGAAAAGTGTCTCTTCTGGAAGATGCTGACCAGAACATTCACCTCAAAAACCTAACTGTTCATCAAGCTAGCTCAGAAGAAGATGCATTGAATCTCTTGTTTATGGGAGACACCAACAGAATGATTGCAGAGGTAGGATCATGCATGCTATCTATTGTACATATAGTTATTTTTTATATCCTTGTATCATTTTAATTGTGTTACTGTAGCCCTCACTTGTTATTAGACATTGTCTGTAATCTTTGCTATTAGAACTTGAATTAACTTATTTCCTGCATGCATTTTTTAGAACCGATTAGAATCTTGAGAATAATAAACAACTTGCGATAGGTTATTGACACTGTTATTTTAGTAGAAAGTGAACAGGAACTACAAAGACTAATAAACCAAGTCGATAAATCAAATAAAGAATATGGACTAGATATAAACATCGACACACACAAAAAAACCAAGATAATCCACAAAATCGCAGAATATGTGCTAAACATAAAAATATATGGAGAGAAACTACAACATTACCAATATCTCATACACCTAGTCACACATGATAGTAGATGTGAAACAGAAGTTAATAGAAGAATAGGAATAGCTAAAAGTACTTTCAATGGCATAGGACCATATTCACATCTTAATCAATTATGAAACAAGCTAAAAAAGAGAATTCTAAAATGTTACATCTATTCTATATTAATGTATGGCTCAGAAACATGGACAATGAACAAACAACTAAAAGACAGATTCATGCCTTTGAGATGTGAATATATAGAATAATAGGGAGAACTTAATTGAAAGAGAAGAAAACCAAAAATTGGTTCTAATAACACTTCAGATGAAAAAAGAACTATTAAAGGAAATAATATCAAAGAAATAAAATATTTTGGACATATTAAAAGACATAACACCTTGTTCAAAACCTTACTTGAGGGTAAAGTCAAAGGGTAAATTATTTTATTGATATATGTGAGCAAGTGGTAGACAGAGATTCAAAGGAGAGAGAAATATCACCAGGTGGACAGGTTACAGTCTAGCAGAGTGGATCACTGGGGCAGAAGATGGGATGTTGGAGATCTGTTGCAGCCAACCTTTGTTTCGTAGGCGGCACTTAATGATTATGATAAGAGTATTAGATTGTGGCATAACTCTGGAGTATACACAAGAGCAATGTATATTCCATAGTAGACACCTTTTCTTCTGTACAGGCGATAGCATTATTGTTGTGCATAAGAATATAATCTACAATCCATGGTAATGATGGATTGCCTTCGGCAATGATGGATTGACTCACAAGACCAATTTGAGCCACAAAGAGTCTTCCATGGTATGTACAAGAAATCAAAGGCCAACTTGTACCATCAAGTGCTGTGTGTCTTAGATGGGCAGCACAGGTATTCCATACATGCATTTCATAGCATTCATGTATTTTGATATAAACATGACCATCAATTGTGTTAATATCAAAGAGAACTGTCAAAAAATAATTATAAACAACTCATATTTTCAAAAAATATTTTTGAATTTTCAGGTACCATATTATTATTACCAGTGTAATGTAAATGACACAATGTCCATCATGTTTTGAATCTTGAGATAATTTGCAGGAACTGGAATTATGAGAATCTCTCACAAATCCTTGACCACAGTTTCCAGCATCTTTGAAAAGCACACTTCTGTATACTTTTACTGCAGGTCACCCAATGTTTAGTTAAAACTACCAGCAATGCTGGGATTGTTTATGTTTGTGCATCTTTTTAAATAACCAGAAATAAGTATATTTTTGACCAATTATTATAAATATACTAGCAACTAGACACAAAGACAGATTCTCATGTCGACCAGAAGAAAGCCTTCAACAGGGTATCTTCTGTGTTTACCATGTCGTTTTGTTTGGGTCACTTTTCAGACTCCAATGAACCAGGCTTCCTCTCGCTCACATTGTATCTTCACTGTCCACCTTACGTGTAAGGAGGAAGGCTCTGTAACTATAAGGAAGGCAAAGTTGCATTTGGTGGATTTGGCAGGGTAAGATATAACTATTGCCATTATTATGTTTAGAAGATTTTTGCTTCAATTATTTGTGTTATTGTTATTTATAATGTGTATGTTTTGTTCTATATTATATATGTTTAATTTGTTTGGGTAATCAGAAATGGGAAGTCCCTAGTCTTGTAGATCTTGTTAGAAAACAGATTTTGCTGTCAATAATATTGATATCTGTAGATTTCATACAATGATGGCATCAATTTTAGATTTGTGTTGTTGCACATCATAGATATAAGCAGGGATGACAATGGAGTCAAAATACAGCAAAGAATCCCCTGACAAATGTGGAGCAGAAATGGACATATGAGTTTCGGCTGTTCAATATTTTCAGACAGCACATTTGTTTTTGTCACTACAATATTTGGTTGTATAGTGATCAAGCATCATAGAGGACATTTTGCACAATGTGCTGTCCTGAGCATTGGTTTGCCAACAGAAGATGCCTATGTTGACACAGTATTGAACAGTCCTGAGCATGGGTTTCCCAAGAGCAAATGTGTGTATTGTCACAGTATTTAGCAGTCCTGTGCATGGAGTTCTCAAAATAAAATGTGTGTATTGTCAAAATATTGAGCAGTCCTGTGCATAGATTTCCCAAGATTACATGTGTATATTGAAGCTTTACAACAGACAGCAGATCAAGTGGTTTTCACACACTTCCAGACTACCAACAGATAGCATGCCACAAATGACCATGACACAGACATCATGGCTATAGAGTCAAAGGCAGACCATGTAAGAGATGGATCACATAAATCAAAGAAGCAACAGGAACAAGTCTCTAAACAGCACACAAGAAGGCCATCTCCAGAGAACTCTTCTACCCCTGACGCCGCATGGCAAACAAGGGCCACGGCTTATAAATAGATAGATTGAAGCTTTTTTAGTATTTTAAAATATTTTTTCTATCCTCTGATCACTCACTTGCTGTTGGAAAGTTTGTCACACAACAATTGTTTTGGAATATGTTTATCAACATGAACATTGAAAGCAAAGGAAGCAGATGAACATAGATAAATTGTTCAACAATTTTAAAAAGTGAAAAAAACAAAAAAAAACTTTCAACAGATAATAAATGAAAATGAAAGCACAAAGTTTTGAAGTTTTATGAATAAAAAAAGGATACAAGTGATCTGTAAAATTGTATTACCCTGTGTTTTCATTATTTGATTACAGTTTTTGCTGCAGTTTTACCTGTTATAAATGAACAGAGTATCTGTTTTTTAAAATATAATGATAGTCAGCTTGCAAATAATGGCTCATGATTACCAATTTATGTGCTCATATTGATTTTGAAGCTAGTGATCCACATCTTAATGTAAATTGAATTATTAATGCAACTGTGTTTGATTAATTTGTCACATTAGGTCTGAGCGAGTATCAAAGACTGGTATAAATGGTGTAATATTGACTGAAGCCAAATACATTAACTTGTCACTGCATTATTTGGAACAGGTAAGGAGAGGTGGAATATTAATGAGCACTAATAATGTAATAATAAGACCTGTAACCTGTTAGGGTCATAGTGGTGCCACTGGATATGTCAGCACGAAAAGCTCTCCAAACAAAAGTATCCTCAGCCATTTGGAGGAATGTAGAAATGTCATGCTCAGACCATTCCTTGATGTTATCAATCCAGGGTTTACTCAGTCTTGCTCTCCTCCTTTCACCCCAACTGTTCCTTGCAAAATAATTGTAAAAAACAAGTTGTGTCTCGTTACATGTTACTAAACAAGTTTACTTCATTTGACCATTGCCACAAGTGATTCTTGATATCTTGCAAGTTTGTTTATCTGCCGGACAAATATATTTGTCTTGTGTTATATAGCTAATTCTTAACCAATGTCTGTAGCACTTGTCTTCAAAAGCCTGAATCCTTCTTTCTGTGTCTACATTGAGTGTCCAACTTACACATCCGTACAAAAGTATACTTAGCACTAGCGATCTGAATAGACTTCATTTTTCTGTAATACTGATCTTACTTTTCCATATCATATTTAACCTTGCCATGGCAGCCATTGCCATTTCAAGTATTTGCTTAATCTCATTTACCAAATTGCCATCATCACATATTTTGGGACCTGAGATACTTGAAGGTGTTAACTTCTTCAAGTTTGTGACCGTTAAACCAAATATTTGTGGGATTTTGCTTGGTTTCACTAGTCACCAATATCTTGATTTTTATCAATGCAAATGTCCTTGCCATATTTCCAACTAACTACATCTGACCAAAATGGTGCAGAATAATGACTGTGTTATTTGTGCTTGCCTATAAGCCAAGTTTCAGAGAGGATTTGGTCATCACCGAGTAAAATTCTGCCTATGGAAATACTACAATAATGGGCACTACAGTTCTTTAATACTGATTAATCAATTGCAACTTATTATAAGTAGTTTTGGAGACAAGGCTTCTGTAAATTTATATTTTAAAGAAAAGTTTTGAGGAGAGATTTATTACAGTAATAAGAAAAGTTCCAGAAAAGATAAACAAAAAAGAGACTGAACAAGATATTTATAGACAAAGGATACTGATCTTATGAATATGATGCTGGAAGAAATTGGACAGTTTGTACAGAACCGAAGAGTTTACAGAGTGGCAGTGAGGACAACATTCTATAAAAGACATATCATATACAAGATTTCTTTAGCAGGAAGTTTAAAAACATGCTGTGCTTCCATAGGGGTTGTGAAGGCAACAGTGTATTTAACACAATGTGAAGTACCTATATATATCATGCTTTCTCAGAACTTGATTAGATCATTTACTGAGAGTGCTACATAAACATTTTTGATTTGTTGAGAGGAAAAGAGAGGTCAATGATCTCAAAATAATTGACATCAACATTTAATAATTACATTTCTTCTTCTTCTTCTTCTGTTCACTTGGAAAATGTCTATATTTTAAGTTATAATTATTACTTTGACTTTGTAGATTTGGTTTATTGTAAAATATAGACTTTATATAATGGTTGATTGCAGTTATAAAATATAGACTTTATATAATGGTTGATTGCAGTTATAAAATATAGACTTTATATAATGGTTGATTGCAGTTATAAAATATAGACTTTATATAATTTTAAATGTGATAAAGTTTATGTTACTACAACAAGTAAAACAGTATCAATATCTTGGACATATAGTCACAAATGATGGCAGATGTGAAACAGAAGTTGAAAGGAGAATAGGAATGGCTAAAAGTACCTTCAATGACATGAGGAAATTATTAATATCTAAACAAATTACAAACAAGTTAAAAATGAGAATTATAAAATGCTACATCTATTCCATATTAATGTGTATGGCTCAGAAACATGGACACTAAATAAACAATTAGAAGACAAAATTGATGCCTTTGAGATGTGGGTATATAGAAGAATAGGGAGAACATCATGGAAAGAGAAGAAAACAAATAAAGAGGTGCTAAAAACACTTAATATGAAGAAAGAACTGCTAAGAGAAATAAAGATCAGGCAAATAAAATACTTTGGACACATTAAAAGACATGACACCCTATTGAAGACCTTACTTGAGGGTAAAGTCAAAGGGAAGCGAGCAAGAGGTAGGCAGAGATACAAGTGGGAGAGTAACATTACACGATGGACAGGTTACAGTCTAGCAGAGTGCACCACCAAGACAAGAGACAGGAGATGTTGGAGATACGTTGCAGCCAACCTTCGTTGAGGAGACGGCACTTGATGATGATGATGATGATTGCAGTTATAAAATATAGACTTTATATAATGGTTGATTGCAGTTATAAAATATAGACTTTATATAATGGTTGATTGCAGTTTTACCTTGAACAAATACATAAAATTGATGTTTTAAAGTTGACAGTGACCATTTAGCTCAATTGGGATGAAGATGATGACTTCAATGTCTCCGACTGGACTAATGATTCCTTATGCGTATCTGGAATTTTATTCCACACTTTCATCATGTGTGGGAGGAGCCTGTGAGACATTGAGCAACTCTTGCATACATTTTCATATAAGAGCATTGTGTTGACATAAATGGCTACTTGCCCCCATAATATATATTTTCCCCTGTTCTCATTGTTACTCTCATTTGTTCCCTTGTTTAATTAAATTTGTTTGCTTGCTAAACAGGAAAGTACTTTTACTTTTGAATTAATTAGGTCATCCTTGCTTTGTCGGAAAAGAACCGCCAACATGTACCGTATCGTAATTCAATGATGACGTCTGTGCTTAGAGACAGCTTAGGTGGAAACTGCATGACAACTATGATTGCAACTTGTTCTATGGAGAAAAGCAACATAGATGTAAGAACTTTTGTTTTATATTTGTCTCATACTATTTTTATACGACGTTTTTAGGAAGGTTTAGAATCCTACTGTTCAGACATGCACTGACCTGTCATGTCAGAAATGTTGAGGTAGAATCAATAGTGAGATAATTGATGAAAAGCTTTGAAATGAATGAAGACTGTGGAAGTAATCAAGTGCCCAGTTCTATTAAAGATGTTCAATAAATCATAAGTCCTACGTGCAACTTGAGTACATTACAGAGCTCTTGTCAGTACAGAAATCAGTAAGAGAAGGTTACAAATTCACCCAAGCAAGAAATTTAGTAATTTTTAAATTCTTACTTTGGCTTCGGTGGTTGAGAGGTTAATCGGCGAGTCTTTCAAACTGAACTTTTTTTTAACATGCTCATGGTTCAAAGCACAAAAAAGTCAACTGTCATTATTGTACTGGCAATGTGATTGTATATATAAGCCATTCCAAAAAAATAGTTGATACGAAAAGTTCTATAGGGTATATTTTTTAACATTTAGCCCCCTGGCTTAAAATTAAACAAATTCCTCACTGTGCCTCCTTGGGCGTTATTTTTTATTGGTGTTTTGAAAACGCAAAAACTTTTTGTTGTCAGAGATTTTAAACTAATTTTTGTACATGTAAATAAATAATTGAAAGCCACATATATTTGTGCTATTTTGTTTGTTAATGTATGTTACGAGAGGCGTGAGAAAGTTGTATAGATGAAAATTGAATTTAAAAAAAAAACATTTCTAGATGCACCTATACTGTTCCCATATGTGGCAACCCTGATACGGTCTTTCTATATACCCAGTCTATTATGTTAAAGTTGTTACATAATCAAACTAACATAATCTACGAAAACAAATAAAACACTTAGGTGTCTTTTACCATTTTGGCCATTCTATATGGTCTTCTAGGCCAACATACAATGTATTTATATTCAATACGGATCTCTGGCACCCCTGATAAATTATCTGGACCCATAGTATTTGTTATTTCATAAATAAACTAAAGTTCTCATAATATTGAAACAAATAAAACACTAGGAAAATAAATAAAATATGTAGATGTCACATCCATGCCGATCTGGTTTGTTCATCATTAGACATAGAAATATTTTATTTGGACACAATCCTAATTGTATCCAATGTCCTAGACCTATATAAATGTGATGATTTCTGGATCTTTTCTCAGAAAGTAATATGTTGATAGTTTTCTTTGAAAACAGTTTATAATTCCCAAGAATCATCAGAACAGTGCATAAACATTTCATGAAATATGGTGTCGAAATTCAATAGAACTCATTTCAGTGAACCAATGATGAAAAAGTAAGCAGAGTTTCTCTGTCTTACAACGTAAGTGGTAAAAGAATGGATGTGGAGGATGTAACGTATTCCTAGCTTAGAATGGCGTGAATCATTCTTCACGTGAGCCTAGCATAGTATAGTTCCATACCGATAAATCAGACATATAGCAGTGGATGAATGTGTTTACCATCAGGACTATATTTGCAGATATTCGTCTGTAATTGCACATTCTGGTAGAGTCTATTGTCTATCCCCAGGTGGATGATAGCAGAATATCCACACTTGCTGTTAAGCGTAGGGTGGTGACTGGGAGCTTTAGTTGTCTATTTAAGGACAGATGTGTCACCTTGGCTGTGTTGAATCTGTATTTATTCATTGTTATCTTGATGTTATCTATCCATCTTGTTCTAGGTCTTCCTCTGACCCTGTATCCGGATCTTCTTATGTTATATGTTCTTGTTGGTAGTTGTTATGGTTCATTCTCATAAGTTATCCAAACCATTTTATTTGTTGTTTCTCAATGTATTCTGTGCATGGTCTTATACCGATTCTTCTTCTGATTTCATTTCTCATTTTGTCTAGTTTGGTCACCCTTGTGGATTTTCTCAAGCATTTCATCTCACATGCTGCAAATTTTCTCAGCTGGGCTCCTGCCAGCACCCTTGTCTGGCATTGATAGCAGAGTGGTGGCAAAAAAATATTGTTAATCATCTGTCTCTTGACTTCTATCTATATGTTTGGATTGAACAGTAATGGTGATATCTAGTATGTCACTAAGTTTGCTTTCTGGCATCTTGTCTCAATCTCTCTCATTTTCTGTTGTCTGCATATATACTTCCCAAGTATTTAAACTCGGAAGTTCCGGCAGGGTACTAAAAGTTAATTAATATTTATTTTTAAAATAAAAGTTTACAGATAAAATACCATAAAAAGACATTACATCACTGACTCTTTGCCATGCTATAGTTTTGGTGAGTAAAAAAATAGATTTCGGAGCACAAAAATTATTTGCATGGATGCCAATTTGTTGAATTTGGAAAATGTGTTGGCTCTAGTGAGGTGAATTGGTGTCAGCTGGATGAACCTGGTTCAAATCTTATATACTACATTCTGATTTGGCTGAAGATCAGTGATGATCATCCTAGCACATTTAAATAAATTGCACTTTATGACTATGATTTAAAAAACCTAAATTTGGAGTCATGATGACAGGATGACCTCCATTATTTTTTTATAGTAAACAAATTTTGATATAACCAAATTGAACTCCTGTCTCAAATCTTACTTGTTTGTCAATAGAAATATTCTATCATCTTAGATTAGCCAGTCCATAGACTGGTGTTGAATTCTTCAGTTTATGTCAATCCTCTGCAAAATATAAGCAGATGACTAAATCCAGGCAGCTAAACCATTTTTACGGTCCTTCCAGTCCGTATAAAAATTACAATATTAAAATAGCATTTTAATATTAAAATACAAATTACTATATGATCACTGGATTCTACAGTTCACAAAATATAAAATTGCACATTTTCATAGCCAAGCTGTAAACCACAACATATTTCATTATTTATTCGAAACAAGCATCATGGCACATGCATGAGTCACTCCCATATATGCAACACTATTGGTTCCAACAACCATCCAAGAGTATGCAGACTCAAAGTTCCAGTGAGATGTTGATTATGTGATCTTCAGATATTTCGAGAGAGGATACACTCACTCACCCCTTGGTCATCCCTATTTTTGTAATCCTTTGTATGTGCTTGTTGTGACAAGATTTATATTTCAAGAAGAAGATGATGCTGAAGGTGACCTCCAGCATCATCTGCTTGAAAAATAAATTTTGACATAATATTAATAACAAGCTATCACACTAGAGCTGTAAACTATAACATATTCTCTGTATTAGATTGTGATGATGATGAAATAATTGTTTTAGCTATGAGCAGGTAACTTTTGACATCCCATAGCCTTTCTGACACAAGCACACATTATTTTCTGTTGTATAATTGAGGTGACACTCTGACATATAAGATTGTCTCAAAGACATGGTTGTGTAAAGGGGCTTTATGGTTGCATGCTTAATCCCTGAAGGGATGCTTTTCCATTACGCCATTATCCCAGGATTACAGTGTCCTGCCAGAGTCACTGCACACATTTCTGGGTCTAATATCTCATCATTCTTTCATCATATTATACAATGTCCTCTAACCTGCATGTCTTCATCATGTTTGAGAATTATTTGATAGAGGACAAAAGTAAGAACTGAGATAAATTGTGATAGTGATGATTTTTTTCATATGTGACAGATTGTCATCCTATCCCCCAACTTTTCTTAGGTGCCTCCTATATGCCATGCTTGGAAATGGAAAGAAGACAGACAGTAGACCTATTTTTATAACCACAACTCCCGCCGAAGATGGATGTGTCGGGCCATTGGCGCAAATAAAATGGCGACACAGCACATTTCCAGTGGGAGTTTGAAAATGAACGCTGAAGAAGAAGAGATAACCACAACTAGAAGTCCTGGTCCCAATTGCCACATGGTTGTCTAGATTGTGATAACAAAATGTAATTCTAATGAAATATTAGAATTATATATGGGGTATACAGTTTGATTGTTATATCTGTACCTTTCTGTCGAATCACATGCAGTTACAAAATATAACACACAGTTCTTTTATACACAATTCATATTTTTCAGGAGTCAATTTCAACTTGTCGATTTGCTCAACGAGTTGCCATGATCAAGAATGAGGTCACTCTCAATGAAGAGCTCGATCCCCGTCTGCTGATAGCCAAGTTGAAGAAAGAAAATGCAGATTTGCGTGAGCAACTTGCTATGGCTGCGGGAGAGCAGTTGTCAGAGGAGCTTTCACAGGAGATGATTGAAAGGTTACAGATTGTGTTCATAATCAGGCACTTTGATA
Organism: Meghimatium bilineatum; assembly: GCA_034231615.1. Taxonomy (NCBI): domain Eukaryota; kingdom Metazoa; phylum Mollusca; class Gastropoda; order Stylommatophora; family Philomycidae; genus Meghimatium; species Meghimatium bilineatum. The sequence goes on from CM067313.1 coordinate 43,611,672, forward strand.
TAAATATGGTTGAATTGCTTCCTGTCTATCAGCATTCTTGTGGTAACTTACATATTCTTAATATCAGAATACAGTTTTTGTATTCTGAAGATTTCACCCTCAAAGATGATTAACCTTTAGGGCTCTGACTTAAAATTACGCAACATCCTCCTGGGGCCTGACTTATTTTTAAAAAAATTTGCATTATTGATGGTGGGTGTTTTGAAAACGTCATAACTTGTTTGTTTTAAAAGATATCAAAATAATTTTTGCACATCTAAATAAAGGGGTGAATATTGAATATAATCATGTTTTTGTTGTATGTGTGATATAACAGTTGTGAGCAATTTGTGAAGTTGAAAATTTGGGCGCAAAACGCCATTTTCAAAACCGCAAATATATCTTCGTGACGACCCTAATACATGAGCAATGTGTGGCAACATTGATAAAATCCTCATAAATACCTATACTTATTGTATATATATAGTTTTATATCAAAACTAATATAATATGAACTAAAAAAACTAATAAAACGGGAAGAAATTGCATATAACGTCCATCCTGTCAACACTAGGTAGCCCGACACACAACGTAATTATTGTCCATGCACACACGTGGCACCCCTGACACATATTATTTTTGTGTTTTTTAATGAATACACAAACATTCTTATCAAATAACAACATATTAAACACAAAAAACAACAATTAGAACATGTAGTCATGATCACTTACCCATGCCACGAGGTACTCAATTTGATAGTAAAATACGGCCGAAAATGGCTACAGTCGCTCTAGAAATGCGTTGAAAAATTCAACCGGTGTTCTCTTACAATCGTAATATATAAAGGAATTTGACCTTTAAACTGTGACATATTCCTAGCTTCGTGTGGCGGGAATTCTACATCATATAAGCTTTAACTTCGTGAAGTTCCGTACTCGGGAATGGAGCGATATCGCATGGTGCATGATTGTGACCACAGGCAAGGTGGAACGCTCATGTAAGGTGCAATGTTGTGACCATAGGGTCCTAAAGGTTAAAATCTGTGACACCTCCACAATCAGGTATGGTCTATGCATGTGAAGATTGTAAAAACTGTGAGTGCCCAGAGGTATTGTAATGGACCACCATCATTTTTAGACCATATATTACTGCTTGCATAAATATAGCATACTCACTTATACCAGGTATGTTGAAGTTGGATGTGTCATACCAATATATATATATATATATATATATACATGCAGATATCGCAACTAAGCTTTAAACTATGGCACAATGCATTCCGTTCTCCAAACTACATCTTGCTAATCTGGAAAACTTTGAGTACAAATGCAGAAGAAGAACACCAGTTTAGTTAGTCTTGTTGGCAGACCAACGATACTGTACACCACTGTGGAAACGCAAGTTTAAAACTGCAGCAAAACTATGATCCAACAGGCAAACATAAAAAACTAAGAGTAAATAAATGTTGGCAAATCACTGAAAGTGAACAGGAAAGCACACACAAATTAATGTTTCTTCTTCTTCAGCGTTCATTCTCAAACTCCCACTGGATCTCCCTTGTAGCAGGACCATGGTCCTCCTAGATTTCCAGCAGGGTGTAGTCCAGAGAATGGAAATGCGTTGTGTCGCGTTTTATTTGCGCCAATGGCCCGACACATCCGTCTTCGGCTGTAATTAATGTTGCAAACAGCAGGTCTTGATCATAAACAAAATATTGTACTATATAAGGATCAACACAAGGAGATAATAGAGCCAACCAAACATCTGTCATGCACACCATCCACAGTTAGTCAGAGGGTGGCAGAGATTGCCTACTAGTGGATAGAGCATTCAGGGATGAATGCTGTGAACTAGGTATAATCAGATGGCAAATGGTTCTTGTGGTAGTTAGTTAGTTAATCGTCGGATCATCATCGCTGCACTCTGTACAAATCCATAGGTTCTCTGATCTCTCCCTGAGTGTATCCGCCATTACGCCTCTGCTGACAGTTCTGGTTCTGTGTTGGTTGACCATCATTCTTCTACGCCTCGCAAACTGCTTCCCTCTGGCAACTCCACATTTCAAACCCTGTTTTTTAATTCTTGCCATTTAATAAGAATCAATATCAAGTTCACTTTCACGTGCTGTCTGCCGTAGGGAATTCAACACATCTGCCTGATCCATTGCTTCTCGTTAGGGTGTAACAACAGCACCTGATGCCAGCAAATCATTTCTCTCGTTGCCCCAAATGCCAACATGCTCAGGCATGAAAATAAAAGTCGCCATCTCCATCCTTGACACTCTCAATATCTGTCCATTGTTCACAACGAGACCCCTTTGTACTTTCATAATCATACTCATTGAGTCACTCAGGATACAAGTCCGTACAGTCTTCTGTGAGCTGACTCATTCTAATACCATAATCACCAGCATGATCTCCATAGTCATATTACTCGTAGTCACAGCAAAAGCTCCACTCTCTTCCCTAACACTTTTCCCTGCATATTGAGCTGTGTAGACCCATGCACTACGAAAACGTCAAACCACCGATTCATCTGTGTATATGATCAATTGGGGAGCAGTGTAGCGCAGTGGTTAGCACACTGGCTTCGCATATGAGTGGTCCTGGGTTCATTCCCCAGCTGAAGCGGAAATGTTTTTCAGATCACAATGGCTCCCGGGTCGACCCAGCCTTAAAATGGGTACCGGATGAATCCGGGAAGTAAAGACTGCGAGGAAGAGGAGATGGTTACCACCCTCATTTGCAGAGCCACTGAAATGTGGCATCGCTAACATCTCACACCCCTACGGCATTAATAAATGCTATGGGTTACTTTACTTTTTTTATAATCACATCATAAACTTGTGTTAGAGAGAGTCAAGTGTAGATAAAGCACAAGTTCAGTAAGGCAATCTACGAATAGGTCATCCAGACAGAAAACAGCTCACTGAAATTGAAGCAGCTCCAGTGATTGTGTCATGAAGGAATCTGGTGCCTATCCTCATATGGCCATGCAATACTGCACACAAGACCAAGGAACATAGAAATAAAGAAAATGGATGTTTGAATTCTTCAAATCTAATGTTGAACCTTGCTCTGTACAAAATTAGAGATGTGAACATATGTAGCCACACATTTTCTGTAATCTTTGGCTAATGTTGATAATCGTAGCTTAATTTTAGATTAATATGTAGCTAAAAATGTGTAAGGCTTATATAATCAACATTCTTCACAGTTGTGAAAAATCTGTGAAATTCTACTTATGTGATCCTGACCCAGAGAGCTCCATAGATGTTGGACATGATCTGAGAAAAATACATAAATGTTTCAAAATATTGAAGGTAATGACATTTTATTGTTTTATAATGTTCTTGTTGATGGGGCTTCTTCAGCATCTGCGGTATTTGTTATGTTGTCAGGTCTGTCATCAGGGTGAAGCCCACTGTCTTCAACAGGTTAGTGGCTGCCCCATAGCTTTTGCTTAAAATCTGTATATCAGGTCCGTTGTCTCTGCTCTTTGTATGTTGGAAAATTAATAATATGTACTCACTACGCAAAACTGAAATCCAGTAAGTAAAGCTTTGAACAAGATAATGAAGTTTTGCTAATCACTGGAAACACACATAATAATGCAAACAAAATGTGTATGTTGTTTGACTTATATTCTTCTTCTCAGCCAATATTTGTAAGACATTTATTTCAATTAATTTCTTCAATGCCTTTGTTACTTTCCAACTTTGTATGTTGGATAGTCTTGAAGTTGTTGTTGGGCTGATCTGATAATTCTTTTATCATCAGTGTCAAGTTCTGTAACAATGTTCCTTCTACATTGAGTGCTACCTTGCACTTTAAAGAGTTCCAAGCACAACATTTAGTTCTCTACATATGAAATTGTAATAGCTGCAATAGTGATGTCCAAATGAAAACCAACTGAAGGCCATGTGAAGCAGCACGATGGCATGGAAAGAGCGTTGTTGGAGGGAGCGATAGAAGGCAGTAAAGGTTGATCAAGACATTACTGGACAAATGGTATTCAGGAATGCATGCACATATCGCTAGAGGAGGAACAATTTGCCAGAACCTGCAGGGATTTCAGGAGATTCATAAGGAAGACTGGAAAGAATATGTCACATGACAACAACATGAAATTTAGGCTGTAAAAAAATACCTGAAAAAAAATGCTCCTCATACTCCAATGTAATATCTATATAAACATATGTTTGCGAAAGCTGGAAAGTAACATAAGCACTTTCTTTTGAATAAATTAATAGATAATAAATGGCTTAGAAAACTCTTAAATATTGGCTGGGAAGATTACAAGTCAAACAAACAAATAAAAGATACCAAAAAAGCAATACAGCCAAAGATGGATGTGTCGGGTCATTGGCGCAAATAAAACAGTGTCACAACATATTTCCATTCTCAGGACTACATCCTGCTGGAAGTATAGTAGGACAATGGTCCTGCTACAAGGGAGATTCAGCAGGAGTTTGAGAATGAACGCTGAGCAAGAAGAAGAAGAAATCCATTATAACAAATTTGTCCAGTTCAGCAAAATATGTATGTAATAACAGAAATTCACTATATACAATATAAAGAATAAATATAATTGGGGATTTTGAAAAGTGTTGTTATTTGGGGAAATTTGCTATAAAAGGGTTTGCTATAGAATGATTGCACTGTATTATAACAAGAAACAGTAGACTTATATTAGACATGTTCTTAGAATAAATAAAAACAAGACTGCTGCCACAAGCATTAAATTGGATACCAGATGGTGAAAGAAAGAGAAAGGCCATGAAAAACTCCACAGAACAACCATCAAAGTGCATATGAAGATTATAGGTCTGAACAACATACACATACTACAAGCAGCAGCATCACATCACTCCAACTGGAGAGAGCTTATTTCTGCACTATAAGTGTATTCAGCACTTGAAGGAACACATAATCTTGGAATCTGCATCTGTTTCTATGTGTGCAGAATAAATTTTAGAGCAGATATGGATAAAATAAGATCAACTGGCCAAATCTGGCCTGCCAAGTTATTTTTTACTTGTCCTTCATGTCGATACAAAAGTATTTATATGCACTGGTCCCTGAGAGAATACAATCGTATATTTCTGAATATAAACTGATCTGTATATAAGCAGAAGATGTAACTTTAATGTTCAAAATGTGACCAAAATCAGAAACCTGTGTATAGACTAAAGTATAAAAAAATAATGCCAGTAATAATACTGTGGAATACCGCTATTATATTATATAGAATAAAGGGAAAAGTAAAATATTACTAAAAGGAAAATAACACAAACGTAGCAATGGTAAGACACTCAAGGTCATTTCTTACAATTGTACACCCTACCAGTGCTCACGTTATATTTCTTCTTCAGCGTTCATTCTCAAACTCCTGCTGAATTCTCTTGTAGTGGACCATGGTCCTACTAGATTTCCAGCAGGATGTAGTCCAGAGAATGGAAATGCGCGGTGTCGCAGTTTTATTTGCGCCAATGGCCCGACACATCCATCTTCGGCAGACGTTATATTTAATAACATACATCAAGAATAATACAGTACGATCTTTGCCATGAGGCATTGCCAGCTATTCTTCTTCTTCTGCGTTCGTTCTCAAACTCCTGCAGATTAGCAGGATGTAGTCCAGAGAACGGAATGCGTTGTGTCATGGTTTACAGCATTGCTGCGATATCTGCGCCTTTCGGCCAGACACAACCAGCTATTCAATTAATGGATCATGTCAACTTTTTGCAAAACCCTATATCACCGGCAGATGAAAATACAAAAATTATTGTTTTATATTTGGAAATATACGGTACTTCTTCTTCTTCTCGTTCAGAGTTTGACATGTCTACACAGCTAGTCCTGCTTTCCTAATAAATGCTGCTGTATTTGAAAGCTCCTCAGTGCTCCGATACACCTTTCTGTGGATATCCATCTCTGTGGGACGGTACACAGGACTAGAATAACAAATTAAAGAATGTAATTAACTCAGCACTGTCTCTTCTCATCACCGAGTCATCCACTATAGCGTTGCCTGCCAATTCATCAGCTATTTCGTTGTCTAAACCAATGTAGTTTGTTGATATTATTTCATTGTTCTATTCAGAGACTTGCCTTAGAGCAAAAGCAAGCTCCACCTCAACATCTTGAACATTTGTCAAGAAAATCAATATTATCTGATACTGGTCCCTATAGAGATACAGAAGCAATCAAATTGAAAGAGATTTTGGAACAAAGAGACAATGAAATTAGTATCCTTGAATTATGAAATGATATATTCAGTCATTCTTTGTTAGATAAGGAAGTCATTCTTGTAGTGTGTGATTATGAATTAAATATTTTTATTATAAAAAAGTTAAGTATCTTTGTAGTATTAAGTGTGAAAATTATAACTGTATTTTTCATAATGAGATCAGTATTCTTGTAGTGCAAGATAGTGGATTGACTATTATAGGTAATGAAAACAAAATACTAGTAATGTGAGATAATAAATCAGTATTGTAGAATGAGATAGTGCTATTATTCTTGTAAAATATGTGTCACTATGCTTGTCTTCTATGTGACATTACCTTTACAGCACAATGTCCTCACTGTCACTATCTAAGCTCTTCTGTTGTGTGTAACTTTTCCAGCTTATTACAGCATCATATTCAGCAAAAGATTTTTGATATTCTGTGATCTTAGACAACCTTCTGTTCTCTCTTTCCTGGAACTTTTTCATCCATGATTAATATTTCTAAACCATTGTGTCTTTTTTATATGTCCATAACGCCTGTGTGTTGCCAGGGCTCGATAGGGGAGCAAAGAAATAGCAACAATGTTTACCTTCCACGCATGTCGTAAAAGGCAACTAAGGAGGTTATGGGATGGAGTTGGCTGTCCCATCCCATATAGGGTCAGTGACCCAAAGCCATGCTGAAGTCGAATGTGTCAGGCCAAAAGGCACAGATATCGCAGCAGTGCTGTAAACTATGACACAACGCATTCCGTTCTCCAGACTACATCCTGGTAATCTGCAGGAGTTTAAGAACGAACACACAAGAAGAAGAAGAATGTGTCCATAAAATGTTAGCTTGGGATTTTTGATAGCTTTGAGGAGCTAGTCTTCTTCTATGTTCAGTTCTGTGTGGATGTTTGCCTTGGTTTTTCTTTCTTCCATGATATTCTTAGCAAACATTTCATTTTGAATGCTATTTTCTTTTCCATTGTGGATGTCATTGCCCGTGTTTCACAACCATATGTTACCACTAGAAAAATATAACTTCTTAACAGTTGTAACTTTGTTTTTCTGTTTGTCCCTTGCCGAATATTTGTCATATGTGATGCTTTTTTGTAGGATCATTGCTAATCAGATAAGATAATCTCTGCTGAGCAATCTCCTGTGATATTAATGGTTGACCTGAGATAATCAAAGTTGCTGACTTTTTCTAGTTGCTCTTTGTCAATGAATATTGTAGGTGTGAGTTCATTTCTGTTGATGTGCATCATTTTGATCTATTTTTCATTGAGGAAAAGATATTGTGCCTTGCTATAATGTTTTACTGACATAATCATGCGTTCTAAACGTGTGAGGATTCTTGATATCTGGGGTCTTGATATCTGAGGAAAAGATATTGTGCCTTGCTATGATGTTTTACTGACATAATCATGCGTTCTAAACGTGTGAGGATTCTTGATATTAGGGTCTTGTCATCTGCATTCCTAATTTCTGGAATCTCACGTCCTCCAATATTAACCTTTAGCAAGCCAGATTAAAAAATACGAAACGTATCCCTACCACCGGATTCTTTTTTGAAAATTTGCATTATTGATGGTGACTGTTTTGAAAATGTGATAATTGTTTCTGTTGTTAGAGATATTTAAATAATATTTGCACATATAAATAAAGAATTGAATTATGCATATATTGGTGTAATTTATGTACGTGTGTGTGTGATACCAGACGTATGAGAAAGTGGTAAAGACGTTTTTCACAAAAAACATATATTTTATAACAAATAAAGAGGAAAAAAATAAGAAAAAAAAATAACTTACCTTACATATCGAATTCCTTGGCAACACTGTAAACTAAATCACGCAAATCTGTTGTATTTATGTTCTTTCACTGCGAAATTATCAAAATATAGCCGGGGGAACTGTATAAAACATGTAGATTTGCAGTAAAATCGTTCTTTGAGCTTAGGCCTAGAGTTATTTTTTCTGCCACTTCAAAATATTCGATATCAAACGTACAAGTCCCCAAACCAACACGGCATTCTGTATATTCACTGCTGTGAAACTAAATAACCTAATAATCCATGGTTCAAGCCACGATTCAATGTTATTTTATTCGAAATACGATGAAATAAAGGTCTATAAAACCGATCCATCATCATGGCATCGTACCGGTGTACAGATGTGGTCAGATTAATTGTTCTTAAACTTTTACGAATAGCTAGCCATTTTCAAAAACGATCATTTCGGAAGTGGGCGATGTACCGGCTTCGATTGCGCATGTCCCCAGCTATGTGCACGGGCTGTGGTACGTGTAAATCTCACGATAATCTCGCTGGGTGGGACGGCCCGCCATCAGCGCGCGCGGTCATTTTGTTTTTCAGCGGCTGCGATTGATATAGGCTCGGTGAAGGTTAAGAGGTTGAAACTGTTAATAATGTGGGTCTTCTTGTACATTTTACGTTATATTTTCTGCATGCATGTTGAACGATGTGATTAGAGAATGCATTCCTGTCTGGCTCTTTTTTAGACCTCAAGCCAGTCACATTGTTCTTCCTCTAGGTGGACAAAGACCTTTTGCTCCTGATAAAGAATGTTAATGAGCGATATGAGATGGTGTGGGAAACCTATGCTTTCCATTATGTTCCATAATGTATGATGTGCTACAGTCAAAGGCCTTTGAGTAGTCTATGAAACAGATGTATATTTCAGCATTGAATTCTCTGTACTTTTTTTTACTGTATTTCTCATGTTGAAGCTGTTGATCCCTAGTACCTGTATTCTGTCATCACAAATTTCTTTAAATCATATATGTCTCAGTAGTTTTATTCTTATAGTTTGTAGTCTGTCAAAATCATCAACTTCCTATGAACGCATCTCAGGCCTTCCACTGGTGAGTGTGTTCACATGATATGAACGCATCTCAGGCCTTCCACTGGTGAGTGTGTTCACACTGGTGAGTGTGTTCACATGATATGAACATTTCTCAGGCCTTCCACTGGTGAGTGTGTTCACATGGTATGTTACTGAGTTAGGAACAGTTCAGTGTTGTTGATATTGAAGTAAATTAGATCAGCACATAAAATTCACATTATTAAATAGAATCGCTCTACATAATAATAAAAATACATCAAGTTGACAGTTTCATCTTATCTGCTCTTGAAAAAACTCGATATTATCCAAAGATTGTGATAATAACACAAAACTTTTAAAACTCAGTAACCTACATAGAATCAAGATGGATGCGGAAATATGTGCTAGATCATTTGTTACCTGTCACCCTTACTGAAATATTTTTGCCCAATCCTTCACTGTTGTCTTCGAAAAACATTTTCAACCATACACCGCTTGCATTCTTTGATGAATGTTAGGTGGTCAACATCTTCGGCTGTATGAAACTGTTGTTGGCTGGTGGACTTGTCTTGGATTTCCAAGACATGCCCTGTTCAGCATTGGATGTTACTGCTGTTGCTTATATAAGTGCGTATTGTGTGGCCTAGTCACCTAGGTTGTTCTTTGGAGGAACTGGTTAGTTTGCCCTGGGGCCTGTTCAGAAAATCTTAAAAACATATGTTTTTTAAAGTTTATTTCATTTTATATACAATGAAAGTCCTAATAAGGACAATAAATTGGGAGGGGGAGGGGCTATATGAAACTGAATCACTGCTTATTGGTCAAATTCATGATCACACCGGCCATGTTGTTGACTGCCTGCATAGGACACTAAGTGTATGAAGAGAATGACCATGTGGCCATTTGTTCTTGGTTGTGTGCGTATTACATCAGTGATAACATCTTCATGCTCCTAGCTTTCTGACATAGGTGATTCAGCACAGCCGTGTTTCATTTGAACACTGTGCATATAATTAGCACAAAATGCAGAATTGATCTCCCTTTCATAGGTCAAATGATTTCATTTCGATCACTTCAAAACGATGAGATGTAATTTCCTCCATAACATTCTCTAGTACAATAAATGTATGCAATGTGTACATAATTGTTATGAAGTCCAAAACTGTTATAGTGATCTCCAGATGAGATGTGTCAACATTTCCAGATGAGATGTGTCAACATTTCCAGATGAGATGTGTCAACATTTCCAGATGAGATGTGTCAACATTTCCAGATGAGATGTGTCAACTGGAAATTCATTAATGACATGCAAGGAAAATAATAATTAAATTATTTGCAGTACATCAATTATGAGGATAAGTACCACAAATGATAATTTAATCCATGGGAAAATTTTGGATGAAAGGAGAAATGTATTAAAATAGAGAATAGATAGATATCTTCCTCTTCATCAGAGTTATTCTCAAACTCTCACAGGATCTCTCTCTTGTCGCAGGACAATGATCCTACTAGATTTCCAGCAGAATGTAGTCCAGAGAATGGAAATGCATTGTGTCACCGTTTTATTTGTGCTAATGGTCCGACACATCCGTCTTTGGCGGTAGATAGATATAAGAGCTATGTGTTATCATGGCCCAAATGGGGAGTAAAAAAACTGGTTATCTGTCATGTATGTCATAAGAAGTGACTAAAGATGGTTAGCTATCCCATCTCATAGATTGTCAAATTGGAACAAAAAAATGTTATGCTGAGGTCAGATGTTCCAAGCCGAAAATCACAGATATTGTAGTCATGCTGTAATCAACAATGTAATGCATTCCTTTTTGAAGATTACACCCTGATACTTGGCAGGAGTTTGAGAATGAATGAAGAGCAAGAATATGCATGAACCGCAAAAGTGTGATGTGTTGGGTCATAATCATGACACAATGCATCTCCGTTCTCTGGACTACATCCTGCTGGAGATCCTTCACAATCAGGTGAAGGTTTTGGTAACTACAAGACTGAGAACCAGAACCTGCCGTGATAAGGGGAAAACCGCGAAGTAGTGTCATCCTCTCATTTTTACCACACGTACATTCTCCATTTTCACAATTCGCTTATTACGAGAAGTCACAACTCGCTTAGTGTCCTTGGAGAACGATATCGAGAAAAAAAAATGTATGTAGCGAACCATCGATCCGTTCGATCCATAATAGCGTGCAATAGATGCATATCTTATGCCTGACATAGGAAGTATGTCCAATAAATTAACTTTCTCATTCAATGTCATCATTTTTCTCTTCTTGGGTTCACTAGAGGATTTAGAGGGTGGAGGGCATTTAGAAGCCATTTTCAAGGGCATCACAAGCACTATTTGGCATAAAAAGACACAAGAGAACAGCAAAAAATAGCACACCTTGAGACTAAGCATCACTCAAACATTAATTTGAATGACCGCTGTCGTCTTCACTAGGTATGAGAGCGAAGGTAGGGGAAATGTCTAGGCCAGTCAGCTTGCGAGATTCCCGAGTTGGGAGGGATATCAAATGGCGGGATGCTAGCCAAACAATCAGAGACGTGGATTTTGAATTGTGTGGACACACCCTGCCTTTTGGTGGCGTGCAGACAACTTTCGCACCATAATACCTCAATTTTAAAGAATATTTTTAAATAATCTGCGATGTACTGAGTCCGCGATAAATGAACCGCAAAGTAGCGAGGAATGACTGTATATATATATACATATATATATATATATATATATATATATATATATATATATATATATATATATATATATATATATATATAAAATCAGTTGTTATAATTTTTTGAAAAACTGTCAATACTGCTTGTTTCTTGTTAGGAAGTTACAGTAGGGTGGCATGTGTAGCTGTGTGATAAAGGCCTAATGCCCTTGCTGTCGTCACATCATGTACACTTCTGAGCTCATGGATTTAAGTCAACTTAGCCGTATTACATTTTTCTAACACATTTTCTTCCATTTTTGTTCAACATTATGTGTTCTCCAATAAATCAGATGTGTCTTTCCTTTTAAAATTCAGAATCACATTTATTGTTTCTTCTTCTGCGTTCGTTCTCAAACTCCTGCAGATTAGCAGGATGTAGTCCAGAGAACGGAATGCGTTGTGTCATGGTTTACAGCATTGCTGCGATATCTGCGCCTTTCAGCCTGACACATCCGATTTCAGCATGGTTTTGGGTCTCTGACCCTATATGGGATGGGACAGCCAACTCCATCCCATAACCTCCTTAGTCACCTATTATTACATGCGTAGAAGGTAAACAGTGTTGCTATTCTTTGCTCCCCTTTCGGGCCCCGGGAAAAAACGGGCGACATTTATTGTTTAAGTGCCTGTGAAGATCCATTCACAATAATTGTTAATGTAGCTGCATCAGATTAGAAAATACTTGCTTATTTTAATACATTCATCTGTGTTACACATAGATAGTATGTTTCTGTCTATTGATACAATTGTTGTAATTTTCATGTGAATAGTGTAATATAAAAGTTACTGGTATCAGTCAGTATGTCTTGTTAAATGGGTTTACTGTATTAGAGACATTAGTTTTAGATCTTAACATTTATGAGATGACCAGTTCTCTTCCTTGCTGCTTACCTTCCCTAACTTGATAAGTCAGCACAAATTTACAACTTGGTCAATTGGAGTATACACCTACCAGAGCTCATTACCGGTATCATTTGAGAAGCCATTCTATGTCCACATAGCGACGTCACTCCCCTTTAATAACCAGCCCGTTACCTGCCTAATAACATCACTGTCTTTCAATAGCCAATACCCTCCCTACCTAGTAATATCACTATCCTTCAAATACCAGTCCTCTATCCACCCAGTAGCATCACTGCCCTTCAATATCCAGCCCTCTACCCACCTAGCGACATCACTGTCCTTTAATAACCAGCCCTTTACCTACCCAGCAGCATCACTGCCCTTCAATATCCAGCCCACTACCCACCTAGCAACGTCACTGCCCATGAATAGCCAGTCTGTTCTGCTACCCACCAATATCACTGTCCTTCAATAGCCAGGTCTCCACCCACCTAGCAACATCACTGCCCTGCAATAGCCAACCCACGGACATCACTGCCTTTCGCTACTCTCTACCTACCTGCCGACGACACTGCCTTTCACTAGTCAGCTCTATATCCAGCTAGTAATATCACTGCCCACCAATAGTATAGACAATGTTAGCATGTACAAACAATTGGTTAGTAATGTTATGGAAAATAATACTCACGTGTAAAACAGGTAATGAAGTCCTACTGAATGATGACTAAAACACTACACACTATCACTAACGGATGTAAATATGGTACATATAACAAAACAAAACACAGAATATAATCTACAGATGACAATACACAGGACAAAGTCGACGTTTCGGACCAATAGGCCTTTTTCAAGATACGGACATAACATACAAACATAAAAAAACCACAAGTAAAAATGAATGCGTATCCGAGTGTGATGCGTATCGGATACGCATTCATAAGAGCTGATACATAATACTGTGGACAGAGAGCTGTGGAGAGCCATGACCGCCTACGCCACCCGGCATGGCACCTGATGATGATGATGATGTTATGTCCGTATCTTGAAAAAGGCCTATTGGTCCGAAACGTCGACTTTGTCCTGTGTATTGTCATCTGTTGATTATATTCTGTGTATTGTTTTGTTATATGTACCATATTTACATCCGTTAGTGATAGTGTGTAGTGTTTTAGTCATCATTCAGTAGGACTTCATTACCTGTTTTACACGTGAGTACTATTTTCCATTATGTTCTACTAGCAGTACCACCTTCTATTAGTAATGTTATGCAGAATTAAAACAATTACAAATATATTTCTTATTTTGAAATCATTTTATGTGAAAGTTATGATAGTAGAATGACTATCTTATTTCAATTACTCCACCGCACTATTCTACTTGTGCCCATAGGTGTTCTACATTCGCCAGAATTAAATGTATATTTATAAGTGAATCAGGGAATTTTTGGTATGGATTAAGCAAATGTGACCTCTTTTTTAACAAAACAAATACGTACATTATTTAATTAAACAAAATATCAATAAAGATACATTTCACAGAAGCAAAGTCTACTTGCAGATCCATTGATCTGCTTGCTACATACTGAAAGACACCCCCCCCCCCCACCTCCTTTGGATAACATGGTGGGGGGGGGCTCTCAGTGTGTCGCATGCAGTTTGAAGCATACCTAGCGACTTTTTAATCTGAGGTCAGCTAGGTCATGAAATCTGACTGAAACTACATGTAATATTAAAAAGTTGAACTTATCGTGGGATGATGCCACATTTGCTTAACATGTACTGATCTTCCAAAAAAAATTATAACTTGAACAATAATGGTTGCCAATCAGCACAGTTGGACTGGATCTCCATAACTTCCCATCATCCATACCACTCTTAGTCTGTGCTTCTGTTGTATGCCTTGACAATAAGATGTTCCATATTTTCTGTGTTCCATCCAGTATTTACTTCTAAATTGTTCCTGTTGGTCATGAAACATACCCCAATTAACCATCATCTATTACATGTCTGAAAATAGTAGTTTTAGAATGTGCATGCTGACATTTCATGTATCTAATTAAAAAATAATATAATTTTTGGGAATTTTATTATGCTTATGTGGAGTGTGTTGATATTTTGAATATAGGTCTCATAATTGTGACGACATGGGTTCAAATCACAGTAAGGACTGGATTTTATCTTTTACAGCTCTTCATTCAACCTTTGAACATTTCAGTGGCCTCTATAACAAAGGTGTCTTTATTAGTATAGTCTAGGAAATTTCACATGCACATAAAAATATGCAGTAACAAAATTTTTCTTTATTATGCTGAAATTGGATGTGTTAGGGCATGAGTCACATATTACAGTGGAATCCCATTATAACAACTTGGTCCAGACCGACAAAATATGTCTGTAATAATAGAAATTCGCTGTATACAGTAAAAACAATATACATTAAAATATAATTGGGGATTTTGAAAAGTGTTGTTATATAGAGAAATATGGTATAAAGGAATGTGCTATAGAGAGATTCCACTGTATAACTATGCTGTAAAACATAGCACAATTTACATGCAAATATGGCTCAAATAAAAAAATCAATATGATTATACAAGTATGAACAATTGCAGAAGATTTATTAGTGTCTGTTCATATTCTGTAATCGATAATATCTAATAATTGCAGCAAAACTGTAATCAGGAGTGTCATGACATCCAGGTTTAAACCCTTAAGTCAGGCTCCTCTGAAGACCATACTTTATCTGTGCTTGAGAACCGGTATATCCTCCAATCTGCCACACCGCAGCCCTTGGAGATTAACGTCCATCACTCATATGTCATATACGCCATGTTATGTTCTGTAACATTTCTGTCTCATTTTGTCGATATCTTGTGATTATTCTGCCAACTTTCCGTTTGGTTTTGTTTCATCACTATCTTTCGAGTTCTTTCATCACTCATACTGTTCCAGATTTATCCTGTCTAGCCATTATTATGCGACTGGTGACAGTATCATTTCTTACTCGCTATGTGAGATGTGTTCTTGATAAAAACCATTTGATCGAAACATCTATTTGTGTATGTTATTATATGTGCTACCAGTGATTAGCAAAATTTCATTAACCTGTTCCAAGTTTCACCTATGCATATTCTTTAAAAATTCTGTGATAGTCAATCTTTTATGTCTTCTAGAAGTTTTTTCTTTATTTTTCGGTCACATTATGAATATGGGGGGGGGGTTAAAGAACATAATTACAATGAGCAGGAGAGGAAGGACATCTGCATGAGAAAATATTAGGTATTTTAACAAGAAATATAATATTTTGGACATATTAAAAAACATTTCACCTTGTTGAAGACATTACTTGAAGGTAAAGTCAAGAGGTAGGCAGAGATACATATAGGAGGCAAACATTATGAGATGGATATGTTACAGTTTAGCAGAGTACACCACCAAGGCAAGAGACAGAAGATGTTGAAAGTTCTGTTGCAGCCAATCTTCAATACGGAGACGACACTTTCTGATGATGGTGACATGGGAAAGTTGACAACTATCATGCAAATAAGATACTAGACATAAGAGAGTTTGAGAGATGGATAATCATCTATGTCAGCCGGGCGGCACTTGATGATAATAGTTATTTATTTCAGTGGCAGAAAAACAATACATTTATTGAATTCATTAAAAATGTATTTATCTTTCTATATTTTGACAAGTCAGCTCAGTAGTAGAGTGTTCAGTGGGGCTGTCTCACAAACACAACTCGGTTGAACATTCTCATAGTTTGAAAGTTGTTCATCCACATTTTACTAGTGCCTAAACATTGAACAGTAGTTGAAAAGCTATATCCTATACTGTGTATATGCTTCAGTTTTTATTGTATTTTGACAAGTGTATCTTCTTCTAGTTAATAATGAAAGCTGTTTGAATAATAGCTTATAGATGGAATTATGTGTAGAAATAGTGCTAGTTTTATTTATGTGGGTCTCTTAAGTTTTCTGTCATGCTTTTATTTGTATGTTAATTGTCCTTATGAACAAAAGATATTCTTGTGAACATGCTTAAACATGAGAGAAAAAAAGCTTCAGATGTCCAGAGAAGTGCTTTGACGGTTGCCTCTCGAACTTCTGCACAACCTGTTCATGTTGTTGATAATGAACCTCTAATCGGACAGCGCTATCAAAGTGAGGCATCTGAGGCAAGTTTTAAGAATGGCAGGGGGGACCTGTTAAACCGAGCCACGAGTGAAGAGAAAATTAAGCGGCAGGGTACTTTTGCTATTCCTCAGAGCTTGTCTACTACCATTGATGAAGGAGACACAATGAAAGCAAAGATCTGTAAGTGAATTTTTGATGAAATTTAATGATGATGAGACAATTAATATTTCTTTTAGATAAAAATAGTATAGAAGGATATGTTTTTCCAAGACAAATACAAATTAGAGTTCAAGTTCTTCTTTCGTTTGCATGGAATGTGCCTTAATGTGCAGTTTTCTCTCTTCTATAAACATGACCTTGTGAAACTGCTACAGAGGTACCTGGTGTTTAAGAGTTTTATTTACAATTTTGTTTCTCTGAGTCAGTATATTTGCCTTAGAATTTTATTCTCAGGATATTCTTCAAGTATAGACTCTGAAGTCTGTCTACATGTACACATGACTGTTGACAATTTTGTACACATGTGGCTGTGGAATTGATTTTGTCCTGTTCTAAAGTGTATAATAACAATTTGATATGGTTTGTTCATAATTTGGTAGTCATTTTCTTTTGGTTTTCTGGTTGCTTTGATTATTTTATTTTTTTCTGATGGTAAGTTATTGGCAGATCTGGTTAGTTTTCTCCCTCCTTCACAAGGCAATCTATTTTCTCATTACAAGATATTCTACAGTGTGATGGTATCCACTGCATAGCTACCTTGTGCTGACTGCTTAGTTTAGTCAGTATTATTTGCAGACCTGGTAGTTTTCTGGACGTAAGTTCTTGGAGTAATGATATTGCATCTGTCAGGAATACTACAGGCTGTGAAGTGATGCACACCAGTTTTGTGGTTGTCACCTTGATTGCCTGGAGTTCTGCATCATAATTATAACTGAATTTTCCTGTTGGTACTCTAGTTGTATTCATAGCATTGTTTTGGTGCTCTTTACAGTTCAGATGATGCACAAAAACTGTTTCAGTCATGATATATCAAGTAGTAAAGGGACTTATCTTCAGTTCAGCCACATAGTAAACAATTTAAGTGTTATCTCCCTTTTGTGTCCAAATGGGTACAAAAGGGAGATATTTAAATTATCTGTTTTGTGGCTGAAATGAGGATACATATTCTAGTAGAATAATGAAACACAGTATATATTGATTATGAAAGTTGACAGACACTTAAGGCTAAGCTAGCATAAATATGAAGGGTTGCAGAGTTGAAGATTAGATACACAAATGCACAGCTTATTAAAAAAAGTGGGAAAGTCTTGAACAAATTAGAAAAGAAATAATTATTTGAAATAAATAAATTTTACCTTACCATCAGAGGTCATAGTGGCAGGATAACATGAATTGTGACCTCCATTATTTTTTTAATCATAAACTGATAAAATTCACATCTGCAGTTTAAAGAAACATGCCTCATTGTATTTACAATATTTGCATATGTAAATTGTAAATATGTAATATTTACAATATGTAAGTTTTTAAATCTAGAAATATAAAAGATGTTTGATTTCACTGCAGAAAGACAAGAAACATAAAAGATGTTTGATTTCACTGCAGTAAGACTAGAAACATTTTTATCATGTGGTTTGAGCAAAATCATGAATATGTTGTGCTATATTTTATTTGGTAGGACCATAGTCCTGCTACAACAAAGATCCACTGGGAGTTTGAGAATGAATACTGAAGAAGAAGAAGATGAATTATTATACATCCAGTTCAATATTAGTCATGTATAGAGCATTTCTGTAGGTCATTGTGGGTTCCCCACAATTTGTTTTGTAGAGATGCACTATCATTCTGTCAACAGCAAAGATGAAACAGTCCTGTAGTATGTGCCCCTAGTGTTATGGATGTTTGGCCACTGCTGTTTTTTTGTTGCCATCTCTTGAACAACATTTTCACAGCTTACCTTTTGGTGCATGAATTTAATTTTGTAATGTAAACACCCATTTCAAAGTTCTGTGCAACGTGGACCAGCATTTTCCAACTTAAACACAATGTAGTATATTGTGACACCTGTCCAAAAACTGGTTTTCAGAAGATATGTAGATTTGTTTTTTGAAAAATATCGTAATGAAAACATTTTTGTCTCAGTCTTTATGTTGGTGCAACCGGATGTCGTTACCAAGAAAATTTATGAGACTTAACATTTACCGATTTCCAGGATCTACCGTATGAAGGTATTTTTATGAAAAACTGTATTTTCCAGGATCTACCATATGAAGGTATATTGATTTTCAGAAGAAGGTATTTTCCCGGATCTACCATATGAAGGTATATTTCTGAAAAAGGTATTTTCCAGGATCTACCGTATTTTCTGGATCTACCGTATTTTTGGGATCTACAGTATTCCAGGATCTACTGTATTCCAGGACCTACCATATTCCTGGATCTACCGTATTCCATACGGAATACCGTATACCGTATTCCTTCATACGGAATACCTTCATACGGTAGATCCAGTATACCGTATTCCTTCATACGGAATACCATAAACTATATTCCTGGATCTACTGTATTCCAGGAGCTACCGTATTTTCTGGATCTACCGTATTTTCTGGATTTTCTGAAAGGTATTTTCCAATATCTACCATATTTTCTGAAAAGGGTATTTTCCAGGATCTACCGTATGAAGGTATATTTCTGAAAAACTGGTTTTCAGAAGATCTGCAGAATTGTTTTTTGAAAAAATATCATAATTTAAACATTTTTGTCTGAGTCTTTATGTTGGTACAACCGGATGTTGGTACCAAGAAAATTTATGAGACTTAACATTTACCGATTTCCAGGATGTACTGTATGAAGGTAATTTTATGATATTGGTTAAGAGCTATACCAGAATTACATACATAATGAATGCACATCACATCCAGAGAGATAAAAATTACTAATCATATTTTTGTTTACACATGAAGAGACATGGTTCTATTTCATATTTTTTTTACACACGAAGAGACATGGTTCTATATCATATTTTTTTTACACACGAAGAGACATGGTTCTATTTAACACCTTACAAGGGGGGGGGGGGGGGATAGATGTCAAGTGACAAAGGGGTAGATAATGGTTAAGTGAAAAGGAAAATTTAATTCTAGAAATTTTTATTCAGATTGATTTTTCATCCAGAATTAGCCTTCCCATGTGTAATCTAGGTCTCTTAACGGACTCAACTAAGGATGTGGCCTTTTCCAATCCTTTTTGGAATATTCTTCTCTACCATTTCACATCATCGTTTCGTAAATTCAGAGGGTGACATCCTCATTCACATAAGATTTTATGGTTCCATATTTAACCTTGCCCATCTGAAAGCAAAAACTAAGACCACAAAGATTATTCTCAGGGAGCTGTTGAACACTGACGATGTACCTCTAGTTGCTCATAATGAAATTATTCTACATGAACTGATTAACCTGTAGCAACCTCAAAGCGGCAAATGTCACATATTTACTGTCTCGATATAGCAACCCAATGGCGGAACATGTCACGTTCGAGTTAGCCATTTGTTACCATGGTAAACAGTCTCACAAGATCTTTCCTGATCATGATTTTGTATTACGGTAACTATTTGCTAGACTGGTCCTCCCAGATTACTTCAAGCAAATATAAACCCCTTAGAAACTACTTTGAACGAAATGTCGTGTAAATAATTCTAGTTACTTATTTCTATATAATCCACTAATCCTATGGTTACGTATTTCTATATAATCCACTAATTCTATTGTCACTTATTTCTATATAATCCACTATTTCTATTGTTACTTACAGTATTTCTATATAGTCCACTAATTATATTGTTACTTATTTCTATGTAATCCACTAATTCCCAGGAACTTTTTGAAGCTATCTTGTATTAAACACTCTTTATTAATAGTGTTGGGTCAAAGGGCATGAACCCATGGCCCGCTGGATCAGCAACCATCCAACCAACCATTAATAGTGTCCTCTATTAGAGCTATTTTTTTTCTTCTATGTTCATTTGTACTGAGGTTTGTATTTCTTTATTAGAATTAGAGCTATTTTTGTCTTCTATGTTTAGGTGTACTGAGGTTTGTATTCCTTTATTTTTTCCTTCTTTAGCTTTTCTATCTGCCAACTCATTCCCTACCATTCTTTATGCACGAGGAGCCATGCTTGTAGAGACAACAATGTTTATCACTGTTTTGTTTTGTTAACATTCTGCACCATATATTATACAATTGATATAATTTTTTAATGTTGTATTTGCTTAATTGTTTTTATATTAACTTCAATAAAGTGGGAGCTATGTCGTTGGGCAGACAAGAAGCTTTTGACATTTTCATGCAAGAATACAATGACAGAGACAAGATAGAGGCTAACAAACAGTTTCTGAAGCAGAGGTACACAGAAGCAAAGGCTCTTGGGGAACAACTCAATGGGTCAAAACAGAAAATGAGTAAGAAAAATTGTGTATTTTAATATCATTTGTTTTTGTTAGGGACAATACTTTGATTGTTTTTTACTAGTATTATGCAGTGAAGGAAGGTGTAATGTTTGTGAGAGCACAGTAAAAATTTGTGCCATAAAGATAAATAAATATAAAGGTAAAATACATTAATTTATAAAATCAAACTTCATAACTCACTAGTTATTTCTATTGTGCTGTATGCTTATGAGGAAAAACAACAGAATAGAAATAAAACTGCTAATGCTAAGAACTTTAATTTCTCCAGTTGCAACATATGGCAGTGAAACATGGACCCTAAGTAAAACAACTGCAAAGAAGATGAATGCCTTTGAGATGAAATGCTACAGAAAGATACTTAGAATATCATGGAAGGAAAAATATAGAAACTCAGATATTATAAACACAAGGTCATTGTCAGAGGCGATGGCGCTGCAGAAATAATAACATTTTAACTTTTGCTAATACTATGGAACTTTGATGCTGCAATGTTTGATATGGGTCATTATGTAAACTTTAAATAAGACTAAAATATTTCCAAATAAAAAATTACAGAAAATCTTAGAATGTCGTAGATGAAATAAATATATTAAGCAAGATCTGTTCATGAATTATGTTCAAGAAGACCTGAATTTGAAAGAAACTAGACTTAACAATAACGTGTTGTGGAAGGTCAAATATTTTTATTACATGAATGTCACAGAAAGAGTCTTGGAATGCCATGGATGAAATAAATGTTATATATCTTGCAGGACTTGAAGTGTGAAGAAAATTGACCATGCAATTAGAGTGGAATCCCTCTATACACATTCTTTTCTAACAAAGTGTTCTATATAACAACACTTCAAAATCCCCAGTTATATTTATTCTATATTGTTTGTACTGTATATAGCATATTTCTGTTATTATATACATATTTTGTTGGTCCTGATCAAGTTGTTAGAATGGGATTCCACTTGGAAGTTCAAATAATTTGATCACATTCAATGTCACAAAAGATTAGCAATTGAAAGCATGGTTCCCAGAAAATTAAAAATCTTTCCATGAAATTATAGAAGGTGGAGGAGCTGGAGATAAAGGGGTTTTCATCCAGATTGTGATTTCAACAAGTTTACTTGTGATCCCCAAATATTACCAGTTATGAAGCTCTCGTTTGAAAGAAGTTTTGTATTTCTGTAGAGCTTTCTTTCATACCCAGAAGACTACAACTCTCAATGATATACAATGCTTTGAGGATAAGCCAGATACAATGATACAGTCTGGGTTTTTTTTAGAAAGCATGTTCCAGCATTTTGTATGCAGACATTCAATCACATGAAAGCCTGAAGCCATTGATGTTATTGTTGACTACTATTGATTATACAGTTTGTGTGACTAAAGTAACGGTAGGTCCCATGGCAGCAACCTGCCATCTGAGATGAAGATAACTCCTCATGTACTAAGCTGCATCAACTGTTAGATGGGGTGGCCAGTTACCCACGCATGCGTCAGGTACCATTTTCAGCTGGGTCGACTTAAGACGTGGCCATGTCTGATAAGTCACAACCCTGATTTTTTTATTTTTGTTTTTAATTTGTGGGACTTTATGTCTTCAAAATGGCCAGTTATTAATTATTCTGAAATTTCTTTTTTTAATTTAAGTTTTTTAGTTTTCGATTTTTTTTTCCAGACCAGTTGAAAAACTCCTTAGCACAGTACAGAATCCATGGAGAACTATCAGGTCTGTTGATTACAATATATTTTCCTGTTTATATCCATTTACATAGTTAATGTTTCTAGCTGGTTACATTAACTAATGTTTCTAGCTGTTTACATTAACAGATGTTTTTAGCTGTTTACTTTCACCGATGTTTCTAGCTGTTTACTTTAACCGATGTTTCTAGCTGTTTACTTTAACTGATGTTTCTAGCTGTTTACTTTAACCGATGTTTCTAGCTGTTTACTTTAACCGATGTTTGGAGCTGTTTACATTAACAGACGTTTCTAGCTGTTTAATTTAACAGATGTTTCTAGCTGTTTACATTAACAGATGTTTCTAGCTGTTTACTTTAACCGATGTTTCTAGCTGTTTACTTTAACCGATGTTTCTAGCTGTTTACTTTAACCGATGTTTCTAGCTGTTTACATTAACAGACGTTTCTAGCTGTTTACTTTAACCGATGTTTCTAGCTGTTTACTTTAACAGACGTTTCTAGCTGTTTACTTTAACCGATGTTTCTAGCTGTTTACTTTAACTGATGTTTCTAGCTGTTTACTTTAACCAATGTTTCTAGCTGTTTACATTAACAGATGTTTCTAGCTGTTTACTTTAACCAATGTTTCTAGCTGTTTAATTCATGTTTCTATTTATATTAGTTTGATATTTAAGGCTATTGACATTTGTTTAATGTTTATATTTTTTGTGTGTGCATGAATTTAGTTGTGAAGGGCAAATGTTATTTCTTCTTCTTCAGCGTTCATTCTCAAACTCCCGCTGGATCTCCCTTGTAGCAGGACCATGGTCCTACTACATTTCCAGCAGGATGTAGTCCAGAAAATTGAAATGCATTGCTTCGTTATATTTGCACCAATGGCCCGACACATCCGCCTTCGGCAGGAAAAATGTTATTTGATGCAAGACACCAGTTGCAATGCTGTAACATAGGCCTATGCTCAACATGGTGATTCAAGATGATGGTGAGATAAAGATCCCCAATGTTTGTCACTAGTGTTCCATATGCCGAGGTATAGGGGTTTTTTAGTGTCTGTTCTCATACACCCACTGTATCTCCTAGATTTCCAGCAGGATGAAGTACAAAGAACGGAGATGTGTTGTGTCATCGTGTTATTTGTGCCAATGGCATATACATTTCAGTTTGGCTGTATTTTTTATATATTTTTGATTCCAGACTGGTCTCTGGAATTCTTTTTGGTTGGAATATTGAGCAGGTCTAGATCACTGATTCACAAAATTGTGCTAAAGTACCAGAACTTGTAGACTGAGCCCAGAAACTACAGAACACATCCATACATGCATACTGACTAAATAGAGAACAGAGAACAATCTGACCTACAGATACTGCACTACTTTCAAACCTAAAGAAATGCATAGATTATCTGAAGCTTATCATTGACGTTATACTGCTAAAGAAGGGTGTAAGGATAAGAAGAAAATATGAAAGGATGCAAATATCCTTCAATCTGTTTTAATAGTACATTTGTTTTGAAAACTTCTGATCTGTAAAAAATGGGTACAGTTCAGTTCACAGGTTTTTCACTCAGAATGTATTTGTTTATAATTTTTACATGAACTTGTTTACACAGGTCAAGGTGAACTTGAAGGAGAAACTCAGATGGAGATTGACATCAAGAAACAAATGGAGGAAGAAAAATTAGTGTAATGTTCTTGATGTTGTTTTCAAGTTAAAGATGTCTCCAGTGTTATCTTATTCTAACTTTCACCTTGTTTAGAGATAGTATTCATCCCTTCTGTTGTTTTTTTGGGGTTTAAGTATTGTAAAAGTATCTTCTTTGATCTGAAAGCATATTTGATCCATTAAAGAGGTCTGTACAGTAGTTCTCACAGGGTGTTAGAAGGTGCTAAAGTCAGCTTTTGTTATCGCTACTGACAGCTGGAAAAAGCTGGCAGAAGATCATGTCACATGGACAACATTTCTATGTAGCAGTACTAATGAGGTGTGAGAATCAAATACTAAACAGAGCAGAAGAATGAAGATTCCGATGTAAGGTACAACAGTCCAGCAATGACAGTTTCCCTTGCCTATTCTGTAACAAACCAAATTTTTCATGGGTTGACAGATTTAGCCATGAAACGACATGTTCGACTCATGCCCGATTAACTCCATCTGGTACATGCTTGCTTCAGACCATCTGTCAAGACAAATAAGGACATATATTTGATAAATAATACTGTTCAACTACCAGTCTGGCTCTGGAGTTAGAAATTGAAGAGGGTAAGGCAAACCTAGTCCTAATAAAGTGTGCTGGAAATGGAAGCATTTGGCAGAAACATATGTTACAGTCTTGCATAAACTGCATTTACAATATAAAAAATCAATAAATGCACATGACAATTGATAAGAAAAGGTGTACATAAGCACCTTATGTAGAGATATAATTTCTTGTATGGTGTACTGTAGGTGCTTATGTAGAAATATGTTTTGTATGGTACACTGAAAGTGCTTATGTAGAAATATAATTTATTCTACGGTGCTTATGTAGAAAGAGCTGAAAAAGATGTAACAGATGGACTTAATTGTACTCATATTACCCCATATGTACTCCATCCCCCTTAACAAAATAGCATGCTGACTGCCAAGAATTCCAGTCATGGAACGTAACTTCATAGCTTCAATCAGTAATCTCCATAGATCACTGAGAAAAAAACCCACTTTGTAAACAAGACGTCATAAGCAGAATTTGAACCTGAGATCTCTTGAACGAAGAGTAAACGTTTTAACCAATAGTGAGGGAGATTCCTATTATATAAGACGTATTGAAAATATCACTGAGGAATATCCAGCATTAGGACATTACTTTTCAACTATTGTCAAATGTCTAAATACTATTTAAGCTTTTCAACTATTGTCAAATGTCTAAATACTATTTAAGCTTTTCAACTATTGTCAAATGTCTAAATACTATTTAAGCTTTTCAACTATTGTCAAATGTCTAGATACTATTTAAGCTTTTCAACTATTGTCAAATGTCTAGATACTATTTAAGCTCTTCAACTTTTGTCAAATGTCTAGATACTATTTAAGCTTTTCAACTATTGTCAAATGTCTAGATTCTACTTAAGCTTTTCAACTATTGTTGAATGTCTAGATACTATTTAAGCTTTTCAACTATTGTCAAATGTCTAGATACTACTTAAGCTTTTCAACTATTGCCAAATGTCTAGATACTACTTAAGCTTTTCAACTATTACCAGATGTCTAGATACTACTTAAGCTTTTCAACTATTGTTGAATGTCTAGATACTATTTAAGCTTTTCAACTATTGCCAAATGTCTAGATACTATTTAAGCTTTTCATCAACTTTTGTCAAATGTCTAGATACTATTTAAGCTTTTCAACTATTGCCAAATGTCTAGATACTATTTAAGCTTTTTAACTATTGTTCAATGTCTAGATACTACTTAAGCTTTCCAACTATTGTCAAATGTCTAGATACTACTTAAGCTTTTCAACTATTGTCAAATGTCTAGATACTACTTAAGCTTTCCAACTATTGTCAAATGTCTAGATACTATTTAAGCTTTTCAACTATTGTCAAATGTCTAGATACTATTTAAGCTTTTCAGCTTTTGTTGAATGTCTAGATACTACTTAACTCTTTAGTTCTGTAAACGTTTTCCTACTCTATCATAATGTATTTAGGTAAATATAAAAATGGAGGCGTTAGTGCTTATCTGCAGAAAGGGTTTGCTTAACTGCCTGTTTTAGCTGCATGCTGGAGAAAAGGAGTTAATTAAATAATGTCATTAACCTTGCCAGATCTAAGTGAAGCAGCTTGAATTGGGTATTAAAACCCCAACCAAGTTGACATCCAAATAAAAAGGTACTGCTTGAATGTTTCATGAATGTTTCACTAGCCCATCCACTACACATACCTACAAGATGTGTTCTTAAAAATCCTTAAACAGGTTTCTTTGCATTTTGTTTCTACACAGTTATAAAACAACATTTATGTCATTGCGATCTTTGAAGACAGAGATTGAGCATATGCAACATTTGCTAGAGAATTTAAAGGTCAAGCTCATGAAGGATTTTGAACTTTGGTGGTCGGTACAAATAGCAAAAAGTCATCCACAGGTTTGTGACATATTCTTCTTATGTGATTGCATTAGTGGCATTTAGATTTTTTCTTAGTGATTTGAAAGTTTATTTTTTAGTGTCCGGCTCTGTGGTGGCGAGGTACAGAGAACATCTGTGACGGTCAAGATGTGGAGTTTAATACTCGCCTCAGGCAATTGTACATCCGGGCCGTTCAGAAAACAATAACCAATTACCAAACGTAAATACTGCCAAGAAAATCACTATAGCCAAAGAATACTGGGTTGATGGCTACATTCTGTATAGTATATGCTACAGAAACACTCAGAAGAACAATACTTAGAGAAAGTAAAACAACCAATATTCATACTATTCAAGAACTGCACAGAATAGCTTTGAACAGACAGAATTGGAGAGATCTGCCCTATGCGCTAACTTCAGCGCAAAAGGAAAATGAATGAATGAATTATACAGAACATGATCATCATCAAGTGCTGTCTCCACAACGAAGGTTGACTGCATCATCCCCTCCTGTCCACCTCATGATGTTACTCTCTCACTTGTAACTCTGCTTACTTCTTGCTCCCCTCCCCTCAACTTTACCCTCAAGTAAGGTCTTCAACAAGGTGTCATGCCTTTTAATATGTACAAAATATTTTATTTACTTGATCTTTATTTCCTTTAATAATTCTCTCTTCATACTAAGTGTTGTTAGAACCTCTTTGTTTGTTTTCTTCACTTTCCAAGATGTTCTCCCTAATCTTCTATATATCTACATCTCAAAGGCATCAATTCTGTCTTCTATTTGTTTGTTTATTGTCCATGTTTCTGAGCAATACATTAATATAGAATAGATGTATCATTTTTAGCTTGTTTGTAATTTGTTTAGATGTTAATATTTTCCTCATGTCAATGGAAGTACTTTTAGCCATTCCTATTCTCCTTTAAACTTCTGTTTCACATCTGCTATCATTTGTGACTATGTGTCCAAGATATTGATACTGTTTTACTTGTTGTAGTTTCTCTCCCCGTAATTTATGTTTAGCACCTGTTCATCAGTGCTCTAAACATTGCCTGCCTCACCAGGACCCAGGCAGCATACCGCGGCTGGCAGAGATCCCTACTCAGTGGTAATAACTACTAGAAAACAAGAAAAATTAATGAGTCCACTGACAATGAATGTTCGCACCATACTGGACAGTGTGGAGGTCGCACGGCCAGAAAGACGTACTGCACTTGTAGCAGAAGAGCTAGCAAGGTGCAAAATTGACATCGTTGTCCTCAGCAAGACACAAATGTCTGAGGAAGGTGAACTTGTGGAACAAGTCACTGGATATTCCTTCTTTTAGATTAGCAGAAAAAAAGAAGTAAAACGCAAAGTTGAAGTTGGCTTTGCAATTAAATCTAGTCTAGCCAGATAAATATCTCATCTTACAGTCAAACTCAATCTGTCAAACAAAATTAATGTATAATACAGTGAACTATCCCAATCCTGCAGAAATCTCAAGACTACTTTCATTTATCATACACTGAATCTAACACAGTTTTAAAATTCAATTATGTTGTGACATCAGCGATAGAGGTACGGTAGCAGTAGAGTGTGTGTGAGGTCAAGGGGAAAGCATTATATACAGTTAACAATGCAACAAGGGAGGTAAGCGATAAGAATGGGAGGATTGTCTACTAGTACCAAAAATAAATCAGCACTCTTCTGTGACATAACCAGACATTATCTTGCAGGCAACATTTGGGGCATCTCATCCTGGTGGAGTTAGTCAAAACTTTCCACAAGCATGGAAGTCACCAGCAGTTACTCCTTCGGCACATGCACATCCTAGTTCTCAAGTGTCACAACGAGCAAACAGCCTTGATAGTTTGTCCTCTTTGAAAAGTGATGTTGATATTTCTGGCAGCAGTTCTAGACAAACTAGGTAAGTCTATTTTGCAAAATCAAGTAGTGGAGCACATAGATTGCTTATGATGTCATGAATGGAAATTGTGAATCATCCGCTACAGCTTATTAGTGAGAGTAACTAATGACTGCATGATTTGATGTTCTTCTTCTTCAGCGTTCATTCTCAAACTCCCACTGGATATCTCTTGTATTAGGACCATGGTCCTATTAGATTTCCAGAAGGATGTAGTCCAGAGAATGAAAATGTGCTCTGTCGCCGTTTTATTTGCGCCAATGGTCCAACACATCCATCTTCATGATTTGATGTAATTAATTTGCCTTCATGTTTTCCATGGGAACTAAAATTTACAACTTTTAGTGTGCTCTTCTTCTCTGATTTTTGTACTGTCTTTAACCTCTGTCCATGAAGATCTAGTTTCTCTGTCAGACTGTGCCTTTCAAGAATAAGCATATTCCCTACTCTAGAAATATTTTGTGAGTTCATTTTATTTTTACCTTGTCTGTTGATCGTTGAATATCCATACTACTCTCTTGATTACTTGAGATATTTCTATGGTCACAGATCTGATATATCTATATCGCCAAAGACAGATGTGTCGGGCCATCGGCTCTCATAAAACGACGAAACAATGCATTTCCATTCTCTGCACTACATCCTGCTGGAAATCTAGTAGAACAATGGTCCTGCTACAAGAGAGATCCAGCGAGAGTTTGAGAATGACTGCTGAAGAAGAAGAAGATCTGATATATGGACTAATGTATGTGGTTGAAAAGTATACTTCACAATAAGAGGTACATTTTCATTTTATTTAATAAAACAATCTTTTGTTACACAGACTGTTGTATATCTAACTGCAAAGATCTGCAATAGTTTCCACATAAAAAAACTAGAATACCTACATTTAGGAACTGAAATGCGTCCATAACCCGGGCTCACACAACCTTACCTTTGAGACAACAATTCTTACACAAGTTTTGGTGTCAATTTGGTTGCTGAACTAAAGAGAATGTGTGCTTTTATGAGAAAGGCTATTTGCTGTCAAGAGTAAACTGCTCACAACTTAATACGGTTGAATAAGTGATTATTTTAATAATCATCATTATGTTATTTCGAATTTTTGTTTTGATCATTCCCATTATATGTGTTTAATGCTATCTATTATAACATATCTGTGTTGTGTTTTATGTTATCTATTATAACATCTGTGTTGTGTTTTATGTTATCTATTATAACATTTCTGTGTTGTGTTTTATGTTATCTATTATAACATATCTATGCAACTTTATATGTTTTGTCGTCATTACTGACCAATAACCTTGACATCCTTAGTGCATCTAGACCACAATCTAGGGCTACACTAGGTGGTCTTGCTTTGACAGGAGATAGCAAGGTGGATGCAGACATTGAAGCCTTTGTCAGGGCACGGCAGACTATCCTTCGTAAAGGTACAGTAATGCACAATAATTCATTCATGTAGGTGTTTAAGAAACTAAAAGCAGATTGGCTGGCTTGCTTTGCTAGTGTCGGGTGGTGGAGCAATGGATCAGGCAGACATTTTGAACTCTTTAACCTTTAGCACCCTGAGTTAAATAACACAATCTTTCCCATGCCACTGGCTTCTCTTTGAAAATTTGCATAATTTTTGGTGGGTGGTTAGAAAACACAAAAACTTTTTTGTTTTGAGAGATTTAAAAAAATATGTTTTGTACATGTAAATAAAGAATTGAATATTATGCATATTTGTGTTAATTGTGTTTGTTTATGTATGCTACAAGAGGTGTGAGAAAGTTATAAAAATAAAAAAAAGTGACTTGTACGGTAGTAGCACTTGCAATCAATAATATTTTTTTTAAAACCACAAAACACTGGAAAGCAATGGAATTGTTCGGCTAGGCACACGGAGCGATGCATACACAATTTGAAATGTCACACTGAGCATAAGAATGTGTGGGTCACTTTTTATTTTCACAAAAGTAGCAGCGAGGTAATTTGGGCAAACCAATAAAATCAGATGCAACCTTTGGAAACCAAGACAAATATTTTGCAGAAAAAAATTAACGAAACCAGAAACCGGCCAACAAAAAGTGCGTTTCCACTGTACCAATAAGAGCATATAACAAACAAATTTCTGGATATAGAGCAAAAGGTAAACCAGGAAAGTGGTGGATAGAAAATATCAAGGTCACCTTGACGAAACATGTACTCAATGCAACCTGATCGGGTCTGATGCACATGTGAAACGGCTTAACCTCTGCAGCTGACAGTATCAAAATGACTTCAAACGTCCAGCTTGAGATGGCTGTGGACCAAGATATCCCTGAGATTCTGGCAGTCTGTAAGAAACCAAAGAGGAGACCACAGAATCCTTGACATGTCTAGGGATCTAACAAGATGAGGAGGAAGGTGCTGGAACAGGACATTACAGATAGCAATATTGTGAAGGTGGAAGGTGAGAATAAGTTTGACCTTGTCAATGAAGTAATATGTAAGGGTGTCCTGGCAGGGAGGGCTGCACACTTGAAGTAGCTGACAGACTTGAGGACTCTGTCAGAGTATATGCAACAGAGAAAGCGGTACATCATCTCATGGGCTTTGTCAAGGAAGTCTTTTTGTGTGTTATGAGTGTTACCAATGACTTTGCAAATCGTCATTACCCTTTCCAAGTTCCATGTGTTGGATTTCAATTTTTCTGCAGTTATTACCTACTTCCATTTTCTGAATATGGTGGATATGGATATTGCTGGTGACACATTTTTTAATCCTGATTCTTGATTAGAATCATATCAAAGCGCACAAGACATTCCGAATGTTTTTAATTTTGTTACTCAGTACACTTCATGCTCTCCATACATTTCTCTCATGTAATTTATTTATAATAAGGTTGTAACTGCAGCAAAACTGAAATCTCATTGACTATTCTTACTCATTTTCTGTGTGTGTGAATCTGTTCTTGATAAAGACGTTATAGTCAACACATTGATTCTCACCTGTTATTGTGTGTATTCCGTGACTAGCAAAATGTAAGGTACCATAAAAGTAGGTGCGACCAAAAACTAAAAAGTTATTTCCCTTGTCTATATTTGAAATTTCATGTTCATCATTTAATAATTTAAAAATTAAATTTATTTATTTTAGGGTTTTGGTTAGGGTTAGGATAATTGTGTTTTACATAAATAACCCAAACCCCAACCCTAAATAAATAAATATTTCAATTATTAAATGATGAACATGAAATTTACAAACATAGACAAGGGAAATAATTAAACACGTGGTGGTGTCTACTTATACTGTACCAAATGTAATTACACATTTCATGTTTTTAAATTACATGATGTTCATTACAAAATTAACTTCATGTGCTTACACATTTTTCATGAACCGTTATTGCTTACTCCTTAGCATATCCATGCTATCAGTGTCATAACTGGAAATAATATAATGTTTTTTTACAATTGTTTTCAGTTAATGCCAGTCAAAGATGACGTGTAGACACAGCTCATATGTTGAGATTTGAATAGCTACAGCACTTCACCTGATACTTGTGATAATGCAGCATAACTAACTATTTGCCAAATGTTTGACTCTCATCCTCTCTCTTTCTGTTAGTATGTCTCAAATTTCAGTGTGCTAACTTCTGTTTCTAAGTTGTAGAAAAGTGTGATTAAGTTCATTGCTTTGTAGTCTTTTTACTCCAAGACGAGACCAAATAGAAAAGAGGAACTTATTTTTTACATTAGAATAAGCTCAAATACAAATAATTTGGAAGAAATATATACATTTTTATTCATAAATTTGTGTTCTGCAGATTTGAAATATTTTGTTCTCAAGAGCAATTCTCCCCAAACTTTAATTGTGATGAACCGGTAGAAATGTTCCCATTTAAACAGGGCCCGTGTTCAATTTATTGAAACTGTTATGTTTCAATGATTTCAAAGTTTCTTATCTATACCACATTGAACATTTATGTGCTCTCTTTTAGTGATCTCAAATTTCCTATCTACCGGTATGCTACATTGAACAACAGTTATGTTTGCGTGATCTTAAATTTCCTATCTATACCACATTGAACATTTATGTGTTTTGTTTTAGTGATTTTAAATTTCCAATCTATACTACATAAACAGTTATTTATTCTGTTTTAGTTATCTTAAATTTCTTGTCTATACTACATTTTACACATATTTGTTCTGTTTTAGTGATCTTAAATTTCCTATCTATACTACATTGAACAGTTATTGGTTCTACCATTTCTATACCTGTCAATGTGTACATATTTTCTGTATTTTGTACAGACTATACTCATGTTTAAATAAATATGCTTGTATTTACATTTAGCCAAGTACGCATGGTCCAGCTCTGTCATGAAGAGATATAGAGAATCTCAGACAACCAAAGTATCGGTTCAATTTTCATTGCAGGTAGTTTTGTATCTGAACTTTGAGAAACCTATTGAGTAAACATTGCCTAGAAGATCACTACAACCAAAACATGCTGGATTGATCACTGTGTTCTAAATAGAATATACTACCAACTATTTTAAAAAGTACTCTATGCAGAATTTGGAGCAATTTATGAAGCAATAACAGAATTTATGGGTTATTAAGGTTAAAATACATAATGATCCATCTAATATAAGGAAACTGCGTGAAACGAAACAACAATTGTACTTACGTAAAACACAGGTTAATATAATCGCTTCACTCAGACACGGCAGAATATAACTAAAACTAGTGGGTAATGATATGTACACAAGAAAATATACAAATTACAATACACAAAACATATTCACGTTTCAATCAAAAGGTCTTTATCAAGAAATGCACAAAAGATCAAAATACGATGAATGAAAATTATTACGATACACAAAAGTATCCAACGGAAATATGGGAATGAGATGCCGGAAGGACAGGAACTATGTAAATATATGTGGAAACGAAACGAACAAAATGATAACGTAAATGACGGAACAAAATTAATGAAGACCAAGACCGCACCAACCCAGTACTATTCAATTTACCTCTGTCAACTTCCTTGACATCATTGTCACCATTCATCCCCCTTACCGTAGCACATCTGTTTACCATAAACCTACTGATGCACATGGTTTTATGCTTTACACTTCTTCTCATCCTCCCGCGTGTCACTACTCTCTGCCGTACTCCCAGCTTCTTCTCCTGCGTTGCTTATGTAGTGATTACGACGATTTTCTCAACAAGTCCTCTGAGATGAATTAGTTTTTCCATAGACGCTCGTTCCCTGACAGCATTCTTTCATCCGCTTGGCTCTGTGTATTCCAGTTGTCTCGCCTCGATACCTTGACTAACTCTCAGGGTTCTTCCTCCTCCTCTGATAGGGTTAAACTTGTTCTTACCTTTCATTCCCATAACTCTTCTGTTCAACGCATCTTGCTTAAACATTATTCTCTTCTCCAGTCTGATCCTGACACCCATGCCGCTTTCCATGACTTACCTCTGGTGGCGTATATGGGCGACAAAAATCTAAAGGACATCTTGGTCCATAAGACCTTACGTCTTCTGTTCACCGCAGAAGACGGATGTGTCGGACCATTGGCGCAAATAAAACGGCGACACAACGCATTTCCATTCTCTGGACTACATCCAGCTGGAAATCTAGTAGGACAATGGTCCTGCTACAAGGGAGATCCAGTGGGAGTTTGAGAATGAACGCTGAAGAAGAAGAAGTCTTCTGTTCCTGAAAATGTTGGCACTGTACATTGCTCACGTGGCCATTGCTATACATGTCTTTATGTGGTCCAGATGCGCTCCATTTCATTTCCCAAGGCAACTTTCTCCATCGATGAGGCCTTTACATGTGAATCCCTTAATGTTATTTAAGTGATAATATGTAAACGTTGCGGCAAATTGTACATCTGGAAAACCGGCTAAAGATTGAACAATCGCTTTTGTAACCATCTTCATGCCATCAAGCACAGAACACCTACTCCTGTGGCCACACACTTCAACAGAGATGGTCATCATGGTGCTCTTGAAATTCAGATCACTGCCATCCGATCCTGCACCACTGATGATAGATCTAGGTACGCTCTAGAAAATCGTCTTATTTTTTAATTGGGTACCCTCAAGCCTTTTGGACTCAATTCCAACCACTCTTTTGTCTAGTACTGTGTTGGTGCGGTCTTGGTCTTCATTCATTTTGTTCCGTCTTTTACGTTATCTTTTTGTTCGTTTTGGTTCCACATATATTTATGTTTTTCTTGTCCTTCCGGCATCTCATTCCCATATTTCCGTTGGATACGTTTGTGTGTCGTAATAATTTTCATTCGTCGTATTTTGATCTTTTGTGCATTTCTTGATAAAACCTTTTGGTTGAAACGTTGAATATGTTTTGCGTATTGTAATTTGTATGTTTTCTTGTGTGCATATCATTACCCACTAGTTTTAGTTATATTCTGCCGTGTCTGAGTGAAGCGATTATATTAACCTGTGTTTTATGTAAGTACAATGATCCATCTAGAATTTTACATGCATGCATTTCTGTTTAGAATAGAGACAGAATTTTTACTTCTAGGACAAATATATTCAAAGAGTAGCTGTTCTAGATGTATTGGATGTTCACAATATGGACCATAGTTACAATACAAAATGTCATTATAATAGATGATGTGTTTTGATTACAAGACAATTGTTATATTAAAAATGATCAAAGCCAAGAATAAAGTGAGCCCTATATTTTTTCCCCCAGTTTCTTGATACAGTTGTATCCCGTTATAGCTCATTCCATTATTACAAATTTTCCTATATAACAACACTTTTCAAAATCCCCAATTAGTTTTTTCATTGCCTCTGTATAACTATAATAGCAAATTGTGTTTATAATATATATATATATATATCATTGGTCCGGACCAATTCCTCATAATGGGATTCTACTGTACTCTGTGTAGACTAGCATAACTTGGGTTCATATACCACAACTTTGGCAAGCATTGGGTACATTACCCTCAAATGTGTCCACGCTTTTAGCAAAACAAAACCATACATTACATAACGAAACAAACTTTTTCTAAAGGCGCATACAACACAGCATCCATTGATCTTTGTGTAACACACTGAGAGGCCCCCCCCTACCCTGTTAACGTCCTTTTGGTGGTGGTGGGGGCTCTCAGTGCATTACGCAAAGATCGAATTATTGCTAGCAGAGGCTTCACATCTTTTATCTCCATGAAACAGAAGCTCAATGATATCAAACCTACCATTAAAAAGGTGGAGTATGATCACATGAGTGTGGACACATTAGACTGTAATGATCCTGGCATTATTTAGAAGAATGACTAGATATCCTCTAATAGTTGTAATATATGGTCCACTTTGGCCCAGATATGGCTAACTTCAAATCTCCCCCTAAATAATTGTATTATTTATTTATCCATTGTGTCCTAGGGAAAAAACTAACGATTTTCCCGAAACAATATTACTTTAATCTAGTTTGCTCATTAGGACTGGCTTTATATTTTATCAAATTCAATACTGGCAGGGCTTACATAAGATTTGATCCATTTACCCTTTTTTTTACTATTGATGAAAAAGGAGGTAATGAGGTTTACAAATCACTACGAACACACTTGTGACTTAAGGATTTTGAAAATTGTATTGCTGTGTTTTCACTTTTTTTCTATTGAATCATAGTTTTACTGCAGTATGACATGTTATAATTCAATACATTTGTTCCCTGATAGGAAACTGGTGGTAACTAAAATCTAAATTGTGTCCCTAAGTAGAACTAGCTTCAAATATCTTATGAGATATTGGGATTCAAGATTTTGCAGATTTCAAAATATGAGCTTGTTCCCATTGTATGGAGAGGATGCTCAAATCAATTCTCATTCTAAATTAATAACAAAAATTTCAAAAAAATGTGAAACTGTTGCTATGAATATCATATTTGTTATATATGTTTTAGCTCCTGGAAGATGCTGTTTATTTGATTCTGTGTATTCTTAATCAAGATTTATAAAAACAGAATAAATAATAAGTGTTTGTTAACTCCCTTTCTTTGCAGCCATTTGTAGTCAGTTTAGCAGAGACTCCATTTGTTATCATGTTAGCAAAGATTCCATTTGCAGTTAGTTTAGCAAATATTCCATTTGTAGTAGTCAGTTTAGCACAGATTACATCTGTAGTCAGTTTAGCAAAGATTCTATATGTAGTCAGTTTAGCAAAGATTCCATTTGTAGTCAGTTTAGCACAGATTCCATCTGTAGTCAGTTTAGCAAAGATTCTATTTGTAGTCAGTTTAGCAATGATTCTATTTGTAGTCAGATTAGCAAAGATTCTATTTGTAGTCAGTTCAGCAAAGATTCTATTTGTAGTCAGTTCAGCAAAGATTCTATTTGTAGTCAGTTCAGCAAAGATTCCATTTATAGTCAGTTTAGCAAAATTCCATTTGTAGTCAGTTTAGCAAAGATTCCATTTGTAGTCAGTTTAGCAAAGATTCCATTTGTGTCCAAACAAAAGAAATGATGACAAACATTCATTAAAACATATTGTAATACAGTCAAATTTGTCCTGTCAATAATATTTAGCATTGATATATTTGATTTGATATCTGGCAGCTTTTTTGGTGTTTTTTTAAATCAATATTGAATACATTCATGCATATTAAGATGTGTGCATATTTTATAAACAAAAAACTCACTGCATAATTAGACATGCAGTTGACTTGAACCAATACAGAAAGAGAAGAGTGAGAAATTTAAAAAATACCAGGCTAAGAACAGTTGAAGAGGCAAGCATTCTGTTGAAAGAACTATAGTGCGTTCATAAATAGTTGTCCACCAATATTGTATATTTTCTTCATGATTACTGAGCGTATAGGCTTCATATTTTGCATGAGTGCATTATTTCATAACAACATTACAGATTTATGATTTATTATTTTCTAGATTGAACAGATTTATCGCAGCAATTGCTACAAATGTTGTTTTTAAGATAGCAATATTTTTCTTTTCAGTCATAAAAGTAGACGGGATTACCGTAAAAATTACCATATATTTTATCAATAAACTTTGTCTTAATTTGTTTATTGTTCTCCAATTATTCATTGGCTGTTAGGCAAAGTGTACATGTACTTGCCAATTAAAAGCACAATGAAATACGAAGGCGTCATCATTTATTAAATTATACTGCAGTGAGATGTCTTTAGTGAGCATCTTATTGCATCAAATAGCATAATCTTAGAACGTAAATTAATATTTACATTTGTGCGATATTAAGTAATAATTTTATTTAGAGATTTCAGAGTTGATTATCTTAAAATAATAGACTACTAAAATAATATATTAAAAATTTCAGAAAATTGCATATACTATGCTTTCTGCCATTAACAAAGAATTCTGGATAAAATGTGAGGATCATATATTGAAAGTGGAAGAAGAATATTGGCAAAAAGTTTATTTACACTTCGTTCAACTAACTACAATTATCGATCTTTACAATCCATCGGATTATGAAAAGAACAATAAGGGAAGACGTTTTTGATAACATAAATGATATAAACAACACCACAGAAGAAAACCTACTTGTATTAGAAGATTTCAACGCACACTTGGGACCAGAAAGATAGGGAATAGAAGAATACATTGTACCATTTGGAGACAAAATAAACAATTAATACACGTTTAACTGTTAAATATATATATATATATATATATCTCTACATATAATCTCAATGTAACGAAAGAAAAATATTACGTTCGGAATAACTCATGTTTACCCAATCTACAAAAAATGAACGATACGCCTATACCAGCAATTACTGTAAAATTTCCATTTCCACATAAAATAAAATCATTACTACCTTAAAAACAACATTTGTAGCGACTGCTGCGATAAATCTGTTTCAAATAAAGAAAATAATAAATCATAAATCTGTAACGTAGTTATGAAATAATGCACTCATGCAAAATATGATGCCTATACATTCAGTAATTACAAAGAAAATAGACAATATTGGTGGACAACTATTTATGAACAACTATAGATAAAATTGCCCAAAATAGAAATTGGCAGTCAGCACCAGTTGTGACCCTATGTTCCAATGGGAACAAATTGTATATGTCATTTTGCTGCCCATGATTATTTAAAACATGCGACAGCTGTGGTTTTCACTGCACCTCTTATAACAAAATAAGAAAGGATATCTGTGGTTTTTACCGCACCTTTGTTATAACAACATAGAGGATATCTGTGGTTTTTACCGCACCTCTGTTATAAACAACAATATAAGAAAGGATAGCTGTGGTTTTTACTTCATCTCTGTTTTGACTTTCTAGAAAAAATCTAGTAATGTAGTTTTATTA
Source organism: Meghimatium bilineatum (assembly GCA_034231615.1). Lineage (NCBI taxonomy): Eukaryota > Metazoa > Mollusca > Gastropoda > Stylommatophora > Philomycidae > Meghimatium > Meghimatium bilineatum. Next base: position 43,650,942 of record CM067313.1, read on the forward strand.
CAAAAATCAGACATTTTCTCCAAAAGGTCTTCATCAAGCAACATTAAAAAAAAACATAAAGTGGACAAAACATAGCAAGTAGGTTATCTGACATATCTGACAGCAATTAGAAAGTATCAGGGTATAGACAGCAATAGAAATGAGAGTTTCATAATATGATTGAGTAACATAGTGTAGTGTTGGATACCTTTCTTGTGCTGTGATTACATCAAACAGATTATGAAAATCAGGTTGCTAAATCTGCATTTGTTGCTAGAAAACTCATGAGAATGAGATGTGTTTTATCATTGTTTGCAGCATGGCTGCGATATTTGTTCCTTTCAGCCAGACACATCTGACTTTAGCATAAAGAGACAAGATTTTAGATACTGTCAGTTCTTGACAGAACTGGTATTCTTAACACAGATACTACAATAGAATTCTTCGTATAGCGTACATTTATAACAAATTTATATACTTCATCACCATCATCAAGTTCCGTCTCCGCAACAAAGGTTGACTTCAACGGACCTCTAACATCCCATCTCTTGTTTTGGTGGGTGGTGCACTCTGCTAGACTGTAACATGTCATTCTTGTAATAATCTCGAGTACACAATGAAGTTTGTTGAGAGACAGAATGTGCATGTAGGGGAACTCTAGTACACAATGAAGTTTGTTGAGAGACAGAATGTGCATGTAGGGGAACTCTAGTACACAATGAAGTTTGTTGAGAGACAGAATGTGCATGTAGGGGAACTCTAGTACACAATGAAGTTTGTTGAGAGACAGAATGTGCATGTAGGGGAACTCTAGTACACAATGAAGTTTGTTGAAAGACAGAATGTGCACAATGAAGTTTGTTGAAAGACAGAATGTGCACAATGAAGTTTGTTGAAAGACAGAATGTGCACAATGAAGTTTGTTGAAAGACAGAATGTGCACAATGAAGTTTGTTGAGAGACAGAATGTGCATGTAGGGGAACTCTAGTACACAATGAAGTTTGTTGAGAGACAGAATGTGCATGTAGGGGAACTCTAGTACACAATGAAGTTTGTTGAGAGACAGAATGTGCATGTAGGGGAACTCTAGTACACAATGAAGTTTGTTGAGAGACAGAATGTGCATGTAGGGGAACTCTAGTACACAATGAAGTTTGTTGAGAGACAGAATGTGCATGTAGGGGAACTCTAGTACACAATGAAGTTTGTTGAGAGACAGAATGTGCATGTAGGGGAACTCTAGTACACAATGAAGTTTGTTGAGAGACAGAATGTGCCTGTAGGGGAACTCTAGTACACAATGAAGTTTGTTGAGAGACAGAATGTGCATGTAGGGGAACTCTAGTACACAATGAAGTTTGTTGAGAGACAGAATGTGCATGTAGGGGAACTCTAGTACACAATGAAGTTTGTTGAGAGACAGAATGTGCATGTAGGGGAACTCTAGTACACAATGAAGTTTGTTGAGAGACAGAATGTGCATGTAGGGGAACTCTAGTACACAATGAAGTTTGTTGAGAGACAGAATGTGCATGTAGGGGAACTCTAGTACACAATGAAGTTTGTTGAGAGACAGAATGTGCATGTAGGGGAACTCTAGTACACAATGAAGTTTGTTGAGAGACAGAATGTGCATGTAGGGGAACTCTAGTACACAATGAAGTTTGTTGAGAGACAGAATGTGCCTGTAGGGGAACTCTAGTACACAATGAAGTTTGTTGAGAGACAGAATGTGCATGTAGGGGAACTCTAGTACACAATGAAGTTTGTTGAGAGACAGAATGTGCATGTAGGGGAACTCTAGTACACTATGAAGTTTGTTGAAAGACAGAATGTGCACAATGAAGTTTGTTGAAAGACAGAATGTGCACAATGAAGTTTGTTGAAAGACAGAATGTGCACAATGAAGTTTGTTGAAAGACAGAATGTGCACAATGAAGTTTGTTGAGAGACAGAATGTGCATGTAGGGGAACTCTAGTACACAATGAAGTTTGTTGAGAGACAGAATGTGCATGTAGGGGAACTCTAGTACACAATGAAGTTTGTTGAGAGACAGAATGTGCATGTAGGGGAACTCTAGTACACAATGAAGTTTGTTGAGAGACAGAATGTGCATGTAGGGGAACTCTAGTACACAATGAAGTTTGTTGAGAGACAGAATGTGCATGTAGGGGAACTCTAGTACACAATGAAGTTTGTTGAGAGACAGAATGTGCATGTAGGGGAACTCTAGTACACAATGAAGTTTGTTGAGAGACAGAATGTGCATGTAGGGGAACTCTAGTACACAATGAAGTTTGTTGAGAGACAGAATGTGCATGTAGGGCAACTCTAGTACACAATGAAGTTTGTTGAGAGACAGAATGTGCATGTAGGGGAACTCTAGTACACAATGAAGTTTGTTGAGAGACAGAATGTGCATGTAGGGGAACTCTAGTACACAATGAAGTTTGTTGAGAGACAGAATGTGCATGTAGGGGAACTCTAGTACACTATGAAGTTTGTTGAAAGACAGAATGTGCACAATGAAGTTTGTTGAAAGACAGAATGTGCACAATGAAGTTTGTTGAAAGACAGAATGTGCACAATGAAGTTTGTTGAAAGACAGAATGTGCACAATGAAGTTTGTTGAAAGACAGAATGCATGTAGGGGAACTCTAGTACACAATGAAGTTTGTTGAGAGACAGAATGTGCATGTAGGGGAACTCTAGTACACAATGAAGTTTGTTGAGAGACAGAATGTGCATGTAGGGGAACTCTAGTACACTATGAAGTTTGTTGAAAGACAGAATGTGCACAATGAAGTTTGTTGAAAGACAGAATGTGCACAATGAAGTTTGTTGAAAGACAGAATGTGCACAATGAAGTTTGTTGAAAGACAGAATGTGCACAATGAAGTTTGTTGAAAGACAGAATGAATGTAGGGGAACTCTAGTACACAATGAAGTGTGTTGAGTGACAGAATGTGCATGTAGGGGAACTCAAGTACACAATGAAGTCAACATTCTGATGTAGTCCCAAATTCGGTGAGCAGGTTATGTAGTACATTTGTGAGACAACAAATAAAAATACTTTTATGGTGAGATTCACAAATGCATGCTTTCTCAAGGTTGCCAAAAGAAACATACAAGCAAGCATGCTAAAGACAATGAAATTCTGGTATAATCCATGGGAAAATTCTGCAGAACAAAGCTATATCCTCCTCAAGAATTTAGAAAGTCTCAACATCATGCACAACATTGATGAATGCAATAGTCCGCAGCAGAAATTGGCTAGGTAATGGTATATTAAACATCACATAAAGAAAGTATCACCTGCCCCACTCTGTCCATTTACTTATTGGTTCAGTATTGGTTGGAATATTATTTGCAAACCCATACAAAGAAGACATATTTAAATTTTACAAAAGTAGATGAAACAGATGGTCACTTGTGATGGACAATTATTATTACTACTACTATTTTATTGTGTACTTTGGTTGATAAAGGCCTTTTGGTTTAAACATTGAGATTATTCCTTTTTTTCTGGGATTAGTAAACTATGGCTACAGGATGTAGTTGTTAAATCAGTGGGGTGTGGTTGCTATATGAGATATGGTTGCTATGTCCGTGAAATGTGGTTGCTATATTGAATGTGGTTGTCGTATGGGATATGGTTTCTATATGGGATGTGGTTGCTAAATCAGTACCTAAGCCTCCTTAGTCATCTCTTTGTAAATAATTGTACTTTTTAAATTATAGAATTTGGTAGAACCAATATAAAATAGATCAAATTGCAGAAACTGTAGCAGAACAGTGGTCCTAGATTTCCAGCAGGATATAGAGATGCATTGTGCCACCATTTTAAATGTATCAATGATCTGTACTTCACTTCCAGTCGTCTCAATTCGTCTTGCCGCTGGTTTAAAATGAGGTCTGACAAGAGAGTGAGGTCGACGCTTTGCACAACTCCTCCTCACTTTAATCAAAATCTCCAGTGCAAGTCATTTTCACATCCACGAAAATTACTAACTGAATTTTCAAAAGTGGATATAAAAAATGGTCATCACCACTTGTGATGGACGCGCACATAGACACACACATCAATGATCTGACTCATCCAAACTTCGGAGGTTTGGATGAGAATCTATTACATTCAGTATTTTACCAATTCCACTGAATGGTGGATGTCAGTATTTTACCAATTCCATTGAATTCCACGCTAATTTTTTCAATCAGGCGCTAAGTCAAGTTTTTATTCAAAAGGATATTAATATATGTTTCATATTGTGATTATGGCCAAAAAGTTAGCGTAAACATTGTTTTAGAAGGTCGCCAAATATGGCAGCTGTTAATGTTTGTGACTTGCTGATAAAGAAATTGAGCTAATTAAATTCATGAAAAAGAAGAGGATAGAAATAATGGGCTTAGCAGAAATCAGAAGAAAGGGGCAAAACATAAAAGAGATTCACGATAATTATGTGCTTATTTGGAGTGGTGTAGACGAGAAAGATAGATCCAAACATGGGGTAGGATTTCTGTTACATCAAGAAAAAGCAAAATCAATTATAGAGACAGAATTGATATCTGGCCCACTGCCCGTGGTATTCCTGACAGATGCAAGGTCAGTGCTTCAAGTTCTCCAGTCTGGAAAACTAACAGACTTCCAAAAACTACTTAATGAACTGTCTTACCAGTATAGGGTAACCATGCAGTGGATACCCTCTCACTGTGGAATACCAGGAAATGAAAAAGCAGACCAACTGGCTAAGGAAGAAACAGATGATCAAGTCAATAAGAAAGCCACAAACACCAACACAAGATGACTATCAACATTATGAATAGATCAGAACAAGTTGTAATTCTACGCCTCAGAATGGGACACAACTGACTCAGCAGTCACATGTACACACAGTTCAAGATTGGCAACACGGCCATGTGCACGTGTACAGGCAGCACAGAGTGCCAAGCATATACTTCAAGATTGTTCTGAGTATGAAACGCTGAGGCAGACATATTGGTCAGAGGAAACAACACTGGAATTGAATCTCTATGGGCCATTGTATAAACTACAAAAGACAGTGAGTTTTATTAAGGAGACAGAATTACAGATATAGACATGTTTCAAGTGAACAAAAGAAGAAGAAGAATATCTGAACAATTAATAAAACTAAACTACCTGAAAGTGACAAACCAACAACAATAATTCAAATATACGCCCCAAGTAATGACAACTAAAATGAAGAAGAAATCAAAAGAATTTTACAAGCAACTTTCAGATATACTCAACAAGATAAGCGAGCAAGATGATTTGTTTATAATGGTTGATTTCAACGGTAGAGTTGGACAAAGAACATTACGGGAAACTTGCTTAGGGGCATACAGTGACACATCCACACTGAGAAATAGGAATGGGTAGGAAATGATCAACTTATGCATAGAATATAATTTGATAATAACAAACATCCTCTTTCAACATTGAACACGCCATATTAAAATATGGAACAACATAGATATCCCAAATTGACTATATACTCACAAGCCAAAGGGTAAACATAACAGACTCTAGAGTGATACTGAACATCGATACCGACTAATCATAATGACTACAACATTAAGAAATGTGTCAATTAAGAGCAAACATTCACAACAAATAAAGAAACTTAAACAAAGAATCAATCAGGCATGCAGTGCACGAGGAGATGACAAGAATCTTTGAGAATTTGCCAAAACAAATTGGTAGTCTAGATCACAAGTGCGACACTTTTAAAACAATAATAGAGACACTGAATTCAAAAGGTGGTAGAAGATTAACATGAGGGACAACAAAAAAAACATCATGGTAGAATGAAGAGGTCAAGTGTGCAATTAGAAATAAAAAAATTATTATATAATACATGAGTAAAGACCAGGAAATCTGAAGACTATAGTACATGCCAAATATATGAAAATTTGTTAAAAAAGTAATAAAGAGAGCTAAAGTAGAAGTATGAAATATCTACAGTAAACAACAGAGATATTTGCAAAGATCAGCCAAAAGATTTTTTCAGAAATGTAAAACCAAAAAAGCTGTTTTTTCAGAATAGGGCAGGAAAAACAACATTCAGAAAAATGAAAAATATATTGTGTAATATGACCTAGTCATTAGAGGTGAGAAAGAGACTATATAACTCCTATACTAACATATGGGTGCGAGTGTTGGACAATAAACAAACTGGAAAGTGTGAAAATAGAGATGTGGTTCTACAGAAGAATGCTGAAAATACCATGGAAAACGAATGTAGAGAGTTGAAAGTCAAAGGTGAAACATGCAGGAGTTTGAGAACGAACGCAGAAGAAGAAAGGTGAAACAGAGCTTAATCAATAATATACTGTGAAGACAATCTTCATTTTTTCGTCACGTTATGAGACAAGGAGGTTTGAGAACATAGTCACAACAGGCAAGATTGAAGGCAACAGAGATAGAAGGTGACAATGTGAGAAATTTATTATTAGACAGTTTAACAACTGGCACGGCAGAGAAACAACAATGATCTTGATATATAATAATGGAGATAGAGAGCTGTGGAGAGCCATGATCGCCTACGCCAGCCAGCAATGGCACCTAATGAATGAATGAAAAATGAGGTTTAGAGACAAGCCCTTCAACCTAACACATCTTAACGACAGAAACGGCAACCCTATATTCAATGCGGCCACAAGAAAGATCAGATGGAAAGAATATTTCCACGCCACTTAATCATGCTCAGACCCAAGAACAATACACATTTAACACATCCATAAGAGTGAATAAGAACAATGCACATTTAACACATCACATGAGAGTAAACAAGAACCAGAAATATTATTACACGAGATTGAAAATGCAATAATGAATAGCCCATTAAACAAATCACCAGGGATAGATGGAATAACTATAGAGGCAATCAAAGCATGTGAGGAGACAGGAATAAAATAGATTCATATCATTTTTTTTAGCCGCCTGGAAAGAAAGAATAGTTCAAGAAGACTGGCAGAATTCCATAATAGTCCCTATTTGGAAAAGCAAAGGCAGTAAACAAGATTGTGACAGAGGTATTTCACTATTGAGCCATGTATGCAAAGATAATTGAAATAAGAATCAGAAACACAGTTGATCCAGTCTATCTATCTATTTATCAATACACTGTATCCCTTTTTTGTCTTGCGGCATCAGGGGTAGAAGAGTTCTCTGGAAGACTTCCTGTGTGATGTTTGTAAGCTTGTTCCTGTAGCTTCTTTGATTTCTGTGATCCATCTTTTACATGGTCTGCCTCTGGCTTTATAGCCATTATATCTATGTGTCATGGCCATCATGTAGTCTGGAAGCATGTGAAAACCACTTGATCTGTTGCCTTTTGATGTGTTCCAATACTTGTATTGTTTTGGTTATGTCAAATGTTATCGTTTCTAATTCTATCTCTTAATGACGCTCCAAGTATTCTTCAGGAGTTTCAATACCTGGGAAGCATTTTCACTAAAGACGGCAAACTGGACAGAGACATTCAAACACGATGCCAAAAATCCAACACAGTCTCATACCAAATGATGTCACTGCTCTAACACACATTAATTTGGCTACTAAACAGATATTGATAAACAGTATATTTATACCAACTTCGTGTTGTCATTCAACAAGCACGTCACAAATATGATTCCGAAGACTAAAAGAGAGATCAGTGTTATCAAGGTTATGGCGACGTTCGACATGCAGCAATGGGTACTTTTTCTGCTTCTGCAAGTGATGGTGCTATCAGTCATAGATTATGGCCTCGGCCTACTAACTTTGTCACAGACACAAGTTGATAGATTGGAGAAAGTCCAAAATGAAGCAATGAGAGCTGTAATGGGGTGTATGAGAATTATTTGGAAAGTCCCGAAGATCACACAATCAACACCTAACCGGAACTATGAGTCTACATACACTGGGATGACTGCTGGAGCGGAGGGCGGAGCACTTATGGGAATGTCCCACTTGCTGTGAATCCAGTTTCTAATCAAGAAGAAGAATCGTGTTATCAATGTCAAATATGGTCACTTTCCATGACACAGGAGAGAAAGATTGCAACCTGAGAGATGAGATGTCTAAGGAAGATCGTTGGGATCAAAAGAACAGACCGCATAAGAAACGACAGAAATGTTTATAGCAACTGTACAAGCATCAAATATATAGACAGACAACAAATTAAGTGGTTCAATCACTTTATGAGAATGAAACCATTTCACCTTACAGCTGTAGCATATAACAAGAATATCTGGGTACAAAGCGAGAGGAAGACATAGAGACAGACAGATTGATAACATCAGAGACATACTACAACAACATGGTATTACAACAACAAATACAACACATTTGGCATTAGAAAGTAGACTTGTGGTTAGGATAAGACAAGACATAATGGTGGATTATAGTATTTTACTGGAGTGGTGAAATTCCACTGAATATCTGTAGTATATTGTTAGTATATCTGTTTTGTCTCTCAACCTATTATCAGCCTTACCCACACTGTACATTGATCCCTATAGCCAGTTACAGTTTATGATAATTGGCCTTTCTGCTGTGGGTCACTACCGACATAACCACAGACAATGTTACTATCCCACACCATCTAGAAAAAAGATATTAGCTTGCTCGTGTTTTGTTTGAGACCCATCATCATCAAGTGCCGTCTCCGCAACGAAGGTTGGCTGCAATGTATCTCCAACATCTCCTGTCTCTTGTCTTGGTGGTGCACTCTGCTAGACTGTAACCTGTCCATCGTGTAATTTCCTAAACTTTAGATGTTGTTCATCCATTGCTTGACTTTGGGGTGTTCGTGGTAAGGTCCCAGTCTTTTCCACGGTGGCCAGCCAATATTCATTATTATGCCCAGAACTTGCCTCTTGTGCGCCACACACTTTGCTGTTTCGCCGTTTGAGCCGTTGATCCATTTGGATTCCTCCGCCTCGCGTGAGACCCAAAAGGTGATCAAAAAATAGTAGGAAGTAAACAGCTGTTCTCTAGATAATTCAGTTGTGCTGCAATTTGAACCCAGTTATATAAAGTATACATGCATACAAAAACAATGACAAAAAGATCTTTAACTTCAAGCATTTAATTTAACCAAACAAGAGAACAAAATTGGTTAAATGTGCATAAATCACTGCCAACAATACAATAAAATGGCAACTCCAACACTAAACACATCAACAATAAATCTTAATTTGATGTGTGGAACACAATAAAATCGTTGATACACTCTACACACAAACTCAACACATGATGCAGAAATTCATCACTATTGAAATCTTAAATAAACTATATTATTTGCTAATTATGTTTTCACACTACCCTAATAACCTTGCAGCAACAGAAAGGATCTCTTTTATTTGCCTCATAAGTTGTTTTCATAACTTATGTGCATATCTTGTGTGAGTTAGTAGCTTTGTATCTAAACTGCATTGCTCTTTTTCTAAAGGGACACTATCTGTCTATGACATGGTCAAACCAATTGATCCAATGTATTTTAAGGTACACTGTCCATGACATGGTCAAACCAATTGATCCGATGTATTTTAAGGTACACTGTCCATGACATGGTAAAACCAATTGATCCGATGTATTTTAAGGTACACTGTCCATGACATGGTCAAACCAAGTGATCCAATGTACTTTAAGGTACACTGTCCATGACATGGTCAAACCAATTGATCCGATGTATTTTGATAGTAGTTATTGAGTCATCAGATCATCATCATTGCACTCCGGACACGATGACTGCCGGTTCCAGGTTTTTGTTAGTTGACATTATCCTATGCCCACAGTAGCACTCATTGTTGGTACTGCCGCATTTCAAGCGCAGTTCCTTTATACATGGAAAATAGAACATGGAAAAGGAATCATCACCCTCATTAATTTCATTGCCCATGTTGCCTCTCATAAGGAGTTCAAAATATCCGCACCATCTATTGCTTTACCGCTGGACACAGTAGCAGTGCAAGCCAGCCAATTCGCTCTCTTGTTTCCCTGAATGCTCACATGACCAAGAACAAAAATGAATGTTACACATTCCAACTTTGACCTCTCGACTGTCTCAAGCCACAGTTCTTTGATGAAGTCTAGTACTGGTGTTTTATACTCACTTGCATTCTGATTGCATTATTCTGATTGTTTCATTCTTGATCATGCTCAAGTGTATCAATGACCTGACACATCCAAACTTGAACAGCTGCATCTATTTCATTCAGTGTTTTACCAATTCCACTTACTGGTGGATGTCTGTAACATATTGCTAGTATGTGTGTCTCAACCTGTTACCAGCATAGCACACACTGTATATTAATGATAATCTCATAGCTCCAAGCATTGTTCTGATTGTTTAATTACTGTTACACAAAATAAGTCACTTGTAAAAGTAAGTAAAGACTACATCGCCTTTGTTGCCATGTCTGAAAAGGGAGCAAATAATAGCAATAATGTGACCTGTCATGCATACCATAAGAGGTGACAGGAGGTTTGGAGGGAGAGGAGTTGGACCCATCCTACAGATCAAAGTGACCCAGAAGACTTGAAGCCAGCTGTGTCATGCAGAACAGAGCAGGTGTCACAACTATTATAACACATTCCATTCTTTGGACTACACCTGCTAGCTAGCAAGCCGGAGTTTGAGAATGAGCACAGAAGAAAACATAAAGGCAACATGCAATGTAATTAAAGACTGCATCAAATTCAAACAATATCACGCAAACTTGTTAATATAGGCCTCCTTCAATTCACGCAGCTCATTCAAGAGAACATTTAAAACATTGGTACATATAACAATAGACTTCTAGATACATGGACTTTGCACGAATCACAGAAAGAGGCATGCTACTAAAAAATAGGGATTTCCCATTTTGAACCAATTGTTACAGAAAACAAGAACTTCTCTAAGATAGCTTGCGCACTGATCCATAGATTTCTAGATACTTAGCACAAATCACAAGAGGTATATGTTACTAAAAATTGCAGATTTCCATTTTTAACCAATCCTTACAGAAAACAGGTACTTCTAAAGTATAGTTTGTGCACTGAACCACAGACTTCTAGATTGTGTATCTAGAATTGTTTGTATATCTTGATGGTCGTGATATAACACACATCATAAAATCTAATTTTAAAACTTTATTCATTCATAAACTGTACATAACAAGGAATCACTTCATGGATTAATTTTAAAATTTTTACAATAACAAAAGAGAATTTAGTTTAAGAACACAAGAACAATTAATATTATCAAAGAGAAAAATACTTTAAACTTATGATAAGCATATATCTCACTGGTATGAATGAGGAATCAGCTAGCACTCCAGGTCAGGGATATAAATTCTAACCAGTTGCTGAGTGCTAGATCATTCATTCCAGAAATGGAATAGAAATAAATCCAGATTTATATTTTATATAGCAGAAATCTTTTCATTTTCTATAAAGTAAATTACTAGAATCAAATATCTAACATTCAAGCATGGTAAGACAAGTGTCATGTCAATTGATTACAGAAATCTGTAGTTTTGTGTTCCCACTTAAAGTGTTTCAAGACAATACAAGGTTTAATGTCATTGAACGGGAAGCACAGAGACACAGGAAGTTTTCACTTTGATGCTGAGAGGAGTCATCATTAACACAATTTTGAAATTTAAGAAAGTCACAGCAAAGTTCCCTCTGGACTAGAAGACTGGCTAAAAATTTATATATTTCTTATTTTGTTGGGACATAAAGTTTGTCCAAAAAAATGTGGCAGCGCAAGATTAATAACACGGAAGTCTTGCAGCAGGTTAAGGAACTATCCTTCTACTAGACTCTCAGACATGGATGTCAAAGATCACTTGATCATGTGAAAATAATGTCCAACAATTGCATCCCCAGGACAATTTTCTTAGCAACTCTCATCTGGAGAAAAGTACAGGGGAAAGACCAAAAATGAGATTTAAGGACATCTACAAATTGGCAGTGAACGATTTCATGTTCAATTCAAATTCTTGGGATAACTTTTCAATAATTGTACAGCACTATGTCGAGGCATCCAACCATTTGAGGGAGAAGACGAGCAACACCTGCATTCTTTTCAACACAGTTTAGTTTTCTTATGTATATATTATGTTCTCACTCATACAGATTAACCTTTAGCATCCTCTGGGTGACACATTTAGCCCAAATTTTTTTAATTCTGAAGGCGAAATCAGTCGCCCAGCACGTGGAACATGATTTTTAAAAAAAGTCAGATTAGTAATTTTTTTAAAAACATTTTATGGTAACTTAAGGTATTTTATTTCACTTCCTGTTTCTGTTATTACAATGGCGTCAGGAGATGTCGTGTGAATATGATTTTGAAATCCAGACAATCTATAGTCATCTGCATAGAGGCGAAGTGACATGACAGTGAATCAGGTTTTATATACTATTCTTCTTCTTCTTCTTCGTTCATTCTCAAACTCCTGCGAGATCTCTTGTAGCAGAACAATGGCCGTACTAGATTTCCAGCAGGATGTAGTCCAGAGAATGGAAATGCGTTGTGTAGCCGTTTTATTTGCGCCAATGGTCCGACACATCCGTCTTCGGCGGGATATACTATTAATTTATTGTATATTCAGTGAAATCATTATTGATTGTGATTTGAAAGTGGAAATCTTAAGAGGTAAGTTCTTTAACTCTTTGTCTCCGTACGGTTTTTCTGCTATGCCGAACACGATAGTAAATTCATATTAAAATGTAGATTTGAGCGGCTTTTCGGCATAGGGGGTCTCCAAAATGTAGATATTAGCGGCTCAGTGGACATAGAGTTAAATAGATTAAATAAAATAGTCCATGAGGTTCCACAAGGTTTTCTTTATGTAAAATATATAATATTCAACAGATTTGGAGCGACCAAAAATACAATGGTCTAGATCTAGATAGATCTAAATCTGTCTTTATCACTTTCTCACACTTCTTATATCATACACACATACAAACAAAACTTACACTAATATATGCAGAATTCAATTCTTTATTTATATGTGCAAATATTATTTAAATATCTATAAAAACAAAAAAGTTATCACAATTTCAAAATAGGCACCAACGATTACATAACATTTCCAAAAACTAATTCCACGGCAGTCAGCAGCAGGAGAGAAGTTATGTACGTGTAAATATAGGGTGCTAAAGGTTAAAAAAATCAACCATGAGAGAGGCTGATCTGATGGCTTTGTAGTCTGTAATTTTGAAACTGACTTGTTTCCTGATTATTTCTAAATAGGGGTCATCACATAGTTCGTCAATGCCTGGTTCGAGATGCTTTGGGAAAGAAGAGAGCTGGTTGTGGATATTGAGACAATCTAACAATCCCAACTTGCATGAACTAGCTCAAGGCTCACATGTAGATGTCTCATTGTACTGTTCATGCAATGAACACATTAGTGGAGCCTTGCCTGTGTAGTGCTGGGTCCAAAAGAGGAACAAAGAATAGGGACAATGTTACCTTTTATGCATGTCATTAGATGCAAATAAGGAGACTTAGGGTTCGGTTGTCTGTCCCATCCCATAGAAGGTCCAAGTTACCCAGCAGCCATGTTGAAGTTAGATTTGTCGGGCTAAAATACAATTAGTGATGCTGTAAAACTAGACCCAGCACATTCTATTCACTGGACTACCTCCTGCTAATCTGTAAGAGTTTGAGAACACATGTAAAAGTAGAGCCTAAAAACTCAACTGTAGTAGAAAACTAATGTCTTATATAGGATGTGTTTTAATTTTGCTTGTTGTTTCAATTCTGCTTACAATTATTAATATTTTGTCATTAGATGCTCTTAAGAATAAATGGCGCCCATTTACCATCTGCGTGCATGTTTGTGGATGTGCATATATATATATTACTAAAGTTTTTTTCTAAATTCATACCCAATGGTAAAATATGGTAACATCTCAACCACCATATTTGTTATGTCCACTACTGTTTTTATTGACATTACACATTATTTTCCCTGAGAACTTTTATATGTTGTAGAACATTGCTTTTTGTTTGGGTTATATACTGACAGACATTATACTGTGATAAAATTCTACTACTTCACTGACAGACATTATACTGTAATAAAATTCCACTACTTCACTGACAGACATTATACTGTGATAAAATTCTACTACGTCACTGACAGACATTATACTGTAATAAAATTCCATTACTTCACTGACAGACATTATACTGTAATAAAATTCCATTACTTCACTGACAGACATTATACTGTAATAAAATTCCATTACTTCACTGACAGACATTATACTGTAATAAAATTCCATTACTTCACTGACAGACATTATACTGTAATAAAATTCCACTACGTCACTGACAGACATTATACTGTGATAAAATTTTACTACTTCACTGATGGAATGTCACATTACGAGTTTAAAAGTAGTAAATGACATCATCTGTATGAATACACAGATTTCTAGAGAGATCTGTAACAAAATACATCATAACTGATGTTTATTTGTGCTCTTACTTCAAGTGTCTTACTTCAACCGAAGACTAGGGATAATCACTGAAATCAATATATCTATTTTTCAAATACTGGGTAGAGAACACATTTTTGTTAAATCCTCTGTAATCCAGGACAGCTTGCAAAGGATTAGTAAAATTTAAGTAAAAACAAGAAAATGAGAGTATGAATCTAGGAACAAACTATAGGAATGGTGAGAAATGCTAACAAGATTGCATTGCTTATGTGTTGCCTGGACCAGAAAGGGAAGTAAAATATAGTGACACTCTTACCAGCCATGCATGTCATAAGAAGTTGCTAAGGAGGAATAGGGTGGAGTTGGCTGTCTCATCACATCAAAGTAACCCAGAAGCCATGCTGAAGTTGGATGTGTCAGGACGAAAGTTGCAGATATCGCAGCTAAGCTATAAACCTTAAGACAACATATTCTGTTCTCCTTACTATGTCCAGCTAATCTGCAGGAGTTTGAGAATGAACACAAGAAAATTTCTGACACTACAACATGCTAGCCACAATGATAGAAAGTGATCTAGCTAAATATTTTTAAAATCTAGCTCTATAACATAAGGAAGACTCAAGTAGCAGATGGGAATCATACAACAATCACACTCACAATCAATGTCAAGATATTTTTAGAAACACCATTTTTCTACAATGCCCTTTTGCAAAATTGGACAGAAAAAAATATATAAATATACACTAAAAATATATTCTAAAAATGAATATATTCTAAAAATGATACTATTTTTGTGTCATTGCAATAGAACATTATATTGTTATATTTCACAAACTAACATTTTTTTTGCTCTAATCATTGTTTATGGACAATGTTTATGGAAAAATTTTTAGTTTTCCAAAATAGAAAATATCAGTGTTCAACTCTTACATTGCAACATGTCTTTCTGTTGGAGAGCCTTCTGTTCTGGTTTTTTTCCCCTAGTTTCAGTACTGTTCAGTTTTTTTGCAGTATGTTTGGGTCAGATTTTCTAAATTTTTGAGAAGACAAATTTTTTTTCAGTTTGGTCAAACACCAAAATATCTAAACTAGGAAGAAATTCTGATCTCGTATGAAGTCAATGGTCTAAATGACTGGAGCATGTCAGTATTGTAACTACTTGACTATGACAATATTCCATTCATTTGACTATGTCAGTATTCATAACTTCTTGGCTATGCAATCACTCAACTTATTACAGTGGAATCATTCTAAAGAATTCTCTTCTTTTTATAACAAATTGCCCTTATTAACAACACCTTTCCAAATCCCCAAATATATTTATTCTTTATTATTTGTACTATATATAGACTTACGTAAAACACAGGTTTCTATATCGTTTCAATGAGACACGACAGACTATAACTAAAACTAGTAGGTAATGAAATCTACTAGTTTTAGTTATAGTCTGTCGTGTCTCATTGAAATGATATATAAACCTGCGTTTTACGTAAGTCTAATTCTTGTTACATTTCACGCAGTTACATTGTATTGAATGTCAAATACTATATGTAGTGAATTTCTGTTATAACATACAAATTTCATTAGTCCGGACCAAGTTGTTATAATGGGATTCCACTGTAGAATGCCAACCCTCTAACCTTTTGATTATGGCAACAATTTAATATACTAATTAACATAAGCTTTCTGATTATGTCATTGCTCTGACTATGCCAAGCATTCCAACAAACTGACTATAGTAATGCTCTAACTCAGCGGTTCTTAAACTGTGGTCCGCAAAGACTTGATGAAATATAGGCCTTTACATTTATAATAAGAAGATAAATTGACAGATATAAAAATATAACAACAGAAGCAAGGATAAATACTGCACACATTTTAGATAACCTTCACACAAATGAAAGTGAACATTAGTGAGCATTACTTCACTCTCATTTTGTGAATACTATAAACTTGTACAGTGGAATCCCATTGTAACAACTTGGTCTGGACTGACAAAATATATACGTAATAGTAGACATTCGCTTTATACAGTACAAACAATATAGAATAAATATAATTGGGTATTTTGAAAAGTGTTGTTATATAGAAATATAGAGAGATTTCACTATATTATGTTATTTATGCTTAACTGATGACACTTTCCTATATATATATAAATATGGATATATAATAAAAATAAATTGGTATTGTGGATCGCAGATGTGATGGTTTCATTTCAATTGGACGGTAAAGAAACATTTTTACACATTATGTTTTATTGTTTATTAGCAACACATTACCATTACAAATTTCAATTGCAGGTACTGGTTGCTATCATTAACACGCAGATAATTTATTCCTGAACATTTTTACCAATGGAATATTTCATGGGGGGGTCCACAGCAGAGGTAAATATTTAAAGTGGGTGCGGAACAACAAAAAGTTTACAAACCACTGCTCTAACTAAATGGTTATGTCAATATTTCAACTAATGTCAACATTCTAATATATATTGACTATGCTCATTTTCTAATTTAAATAGCTGTGCCAGCACTCCAACCAACTATACAAGTTTACACCAGAGCTCTCTCAACAATGAACAATTATTTAAGTTCATGTATTTTTCTCAAGTAGATGTCAAAAAAGGAAAATATTTCATGCCTTTCCTGGCATAGTTAACTATTCCTGGCATAATTAACTATGCCAGCTTGCATTTCATAAAATGGGATACACCACCAACTTTCACAATTCTGTTTTTTTAAATTAAAATTATTTTGATAAATAAAGTGAACAAAAACTGCCAAAAGAGTGTCTAAAAAAATGGCACAAGGAATACTTTTTACAAAAATAACTTCAAAATATAAAGATAATATTGAATAAGTAAATATAAGTAAATGTGTCACAAATACCTACCAGCACTAATTATGGTCTATTCCTGATTGTTTGATCTTCTCTGGTTTTTGGTAATTGTATATTCAAAATATAATGCAATTTGATCAACAATATCTCTCTTTACCTGGAACCCACTTCTAGAACAGTATGTCAGCAACCAATGCATCTACTAAATAAAAACAGTACTGATGTGGACATCATGTGGAGCTTAGAGATGTGGACAGTGTTTGGCACTAGATGAGCAATCTCACAAATGACTGCTACGCTAGAGATCTGAAGAAATTACTTTATCCAATGCAAGAGAAATAAACCACAGGTCTTTCTTATAGGCAAAAAAGAAGATGGTCTAGAAGAAAATAAACCACAACCAAAAATTATATAAGGAAAGACGGGATCCAGAGGATTGCATATCACAAGCCTGCTGTAAACTATTTGATTTTTTATTAGGAACAAGCGTCACAGCACTGGGGGCATTCCCATATATGCTCTGCTTGCCGTTCCATCAGCCATCTAAAAGTGTATAAGCTTAGTGTCCCAGTCAGTTGATGATTACACGTTCTTCAGATCTTTCTGGAGAGGAAGCACTTTCTCCCATCGACTCTAGTCACTCCCATTCTCTGAATATGTACATTGTCTCGTTCGACTTCCTCGTCTTCTTGTAGGATATCCATGACTGCTCTAATCAATTCAATCCTGTCTCTTCTTATCTTGATGACATTCACCAAGGCTTTACCAGCCAACAAATCGGCTCTTTCTTTTCCCCTGACCCCAGCATGACCTGGACAGTAGATCCATGTAATGCTCTGCATGTTGTTGAGAAGAGTGTCCCATTCAGTTCTGATCATACACTTTTCTATCTTGCGTAGCTTACTTTGAGAGTCCGATAGAATCACTGAGTCTGTTGTTGGTTGCGTCGCCAGCCAAGTGAGAGTTGCTGTCACCGCTTCTATTTCCATTCTCATACTCGATGTTGTAGTGGTTGACTTCTCAGCTAGTTTCTTGCCATTTGCTGTGAACTACTGGTCAAATATTCTATATGCTCAAGATTACACAGACATAGAGAGGTGCCCATGTGTTGCAGTATTCGAAATGGGGCAAATAATAGTCATCTCTTATGACAAGCATGGCATGCAACAGTATCACTATTATTTGCCCCATTTCAAGTACTGAAACACGCTGGAGCCTCTCTGTATCTTTGTAATCTTGACCATATGAGCATATTATACATTTGGCCAGTAGTTCACAGCAAGCATGTGATATGCAATCCTCTGGATCTCGTGTTTCTTAGAATGGCAAGGCATGTAACAGTATCACTAAGGAAGTTTTGGGATGGAGGTGGCTGTTCCATACTTTAGGAGGTCAAACTGATCTAGAAACCATGTTGAAGTCAAATTTATCAGGTCATGATATGCATATCACAGTCTAGCTTTAAACATGTTACAACACATTCCATTCTCTGGACTACATCCTGATAACCTAAAGGAGTTTGAGAACACACAAAGAAAAAGATGAAGATAAGAATGCTCTAGAATACTGGTTTTCAATGTGTTTCAGCTTGAATGCACATTCAGTACATTTATTTCTAGTAGACACGACAATATATCATAACTGGTAGCTGACAAACAGTTGTGAGATTGATCCTGCAACAGTGATATAATAAATAAATGCTGACACTATGGCCAAACAAAGTTGCCTCCAGCAGATGTTGGAAGGTATTCACAGGGATGGTACTCCGATACAATAATAAACTGATACTAAGTCTCTAATTTGAAGTAAATAATATCAAATCTAAAAGCAACTTCATGATATCCTGTATATAAAAGTACATTTAACACTTTACTAACCAATTCAAATGTCGTTGAATTTTCATTAAAACCTTAGTGACCAATGTTGACGATTATCGAAACCGCGGACACTTTAGAAATATGGAACTATCACGATAGTTACTAAAAATAGCTCGCCCTGGGAAAATATGTAGTTCAAAGTGGCGGTACCCATCATGATGTTCGTCCGTCGTGATCGACGATGACCAAAAACTCAACCATAATAATAATAACAATAAAAATAATAAAAGTTAATAGTGCGTTTTTAAATGATTAGCAAGTCCAATGCGCGCACAAAATGTTCTTTTACAGAATTGACAACAATAGAGGTTATCTATGTGAGGTTGAGATGTTTTTTCTTTTCTACGTGTCCGCTTCTGTCTTGCAGTATCTTGTCAGAATTCTTCCGCCGCTAGTGCTCCCGTTCTAATGCTGTAACGCCATGCTTTCTATCCTGAGCGAGGCTCTCCCAAGCGCCTACGTCAATGTTAAGATGTTTCAAGGATGACTTGAGCGTGTCTTTGAAGCGCTTTTTCTGTCCACCATCTTTTCGAAATCCTGCCTTGAGTGCTCCATAATATATTTGTTTTGGCAAACGCGAGTTCTCCATACGCACAATATGGCCTGCCCAGCGTGCTTGCACCTTCATAAGTATTGTGTGGATGCTTATTGAGGTTGATTTTTCCAAGACCTCGTAGTCTGTTACTTTGTCCCACCAATGGATGTTTAGTAATTTACGTAGGCAGGTAAGATGGAAATGATTTAATTTTCTTGCATGTCTAGCATACACTGTCCACGTTTCGCAGGCATATAATAGGTTTGGTATAACAGCAGCATGATATACTTGTAGTTTGGTGGTTGTTCTTATACCTCTTCTGTCCCATACATTGTTGCATAATCTATTGTTAATTTCCACATCATTGTTGACATCGCGAGAGAGAATGCTTCCAAGGTAAGTAAAATTGTCGACTACCGCAGTTTTTCCTGATTGACGATGATGGAAGTAGCAGTATGTTGGCTATTTGATGTTGCTTGGTGCATGACTTCTGTTTTTTTGGTGTTAATAGTGAGATCAAAGTTGTTGCAGGCCAGTGAGAAGCGGTCTATGGTGCTCTGCATGTTTACGACAGAGTCAGCATACAATGCACAGTCGTCAGCATAAAGTAATTCTCTAACAGTACTAGATTTAGTTTTTGTGTTTGCTTTTAGACGACGTAAATTGAAAAGACTACCATCTGTTCTGTAATTGATCATTATGCCTGCTGTTTCATTACTATGGTGTGTTTCTGTTAGCATGGCCGTAAATAACAGGCTGAAAAGAGTAGGGGGCCAGCACACATCCCTGCTTTACACCATTTGTGACAGGGAATGCAGGAGATACTCCTCCGTAATAAACACATCATAAACAGTCTACAGAGGATGTTCTTGAGTTTTAATCATGATTACACTGGAGTTTTCGATGGTGAGATTGTATAATATACAGAAATTAATGTAAATCTAGGCCTAGCATTATAATAAGATTTTGCAATTGAATAACTCTTGGAGCTTTGAAATTCATTCAGAAATAGCAAACATTCATTATGAATGACACATAAATAGTTTCAAGGCTCTTTCATGCGAGTTCGATTTTATATGGCTTTTTAAAGACTGCGATGTATGTGTAAAAAATTTGCGTACACCCTCAGTAATGACGAATAAGTATACTCTGGATTGCTGGTTAGCAAAGTGTTAAATGACCAAAGAAATCAACATCATTCATTTATATCATTTAGTCATCTGCAAAAATAGGCACAACACCTATCTAAAGTTTATTCAAGTTGGTTAGAGGGCAGGATCTGACCTGAATTTTGACTTACATTGTTTTCTTATGGGTATATGCCAAATTGGACTAAGATTCACTATTTAAAGAGGCATTCTTCACTCAAATTTTTTTTTTAATGAAGTTGGTTCTGTTAAATAATTAAATAAAACTAACTCAAACTTGAACAACATTAAATCACGAAAAATGCCACCATATGCAGAGACTTGCTTTATTTGGATGTCTGAGTTCACAAATATCTTATATTTGAATGAATATATGGCTATAAAATTTGCTTTTAAGAATTGTTTGGCAATAACCGAAAATAAGGCATTAAAGCAAAAACAGCATCAACAGCTTAATAGTAACCTTTCTATCATATAAACCAGAGGTTCTTAAACATTTTGTTGTCACAGATCACAGTTTAAGAACCGCTCATCTGATATTAGTCAAAGTAGGTTACTCAAAGACTAAATAAGGGAACAGCAGTTGAAATACAATGCACAGGTAAGTTATTTCCTCATGTTGAAAATCATTACTAGGAGTTGGGAAAGACAATCAGCGACTAATATCCTCATATGGAGTAACTTTGGTGACCTCACCCATTCCTTTTGATTTGCCATCCCTAAACAGTAGCCTTGACCCTACACGTATATGCTCTGGCTTGAATTTGAAGGTGAAGGTGACCCTTGCTTTTTCATTTGTTTTTATATGCGGCTGCAAACAGAAAATGGATGCTGTTAATAACTTTTTTTTAGACAAAAACTTCAATAATGTGAACTATGATATACCATCAAAATCCCCCAGTAGATGTTGAAGGTATGCATGCTGGTGGTTCCAGTAACTTGCCGGTTTAATAATCACTCTACCAAACAGGTTCCGAGTCTTATTCATGCAAAATTTTTCAGCCCAACTCACATTGCATGTCTCCTTTTCCCCACCACCTGTTTCACCGGACACATGTTTTCTTTATGCTGAAAACACACACACACAGTATGCAAGCTCTGTTGCAGAGGCTATAGCTTATTTTAAGTAAAAAAAAATGAAATAATAAAGAGATCCATTTCTTCTTCTCTCATTCGCAGTTTAACATGTATACACAGCAAGTCCGGTTTATTTTTTAAAATACTGCTGTATTTGAAAGCTCTTCAGTACTCCTATGCAGTTTTCTGTGGATATCCATCTCTGTGGACCATTGTTCCTCCCTAAACTGGTTTTAGTGTAATGTGGTCTTGCAGGATTTGTTCTGCAGTCTGTGCTTCCTGCCCACATGGACACAGAGGTGATGAAACCAGTCTTTGTTTATTTAAGCTGCTGTTTAGTCTGTTTTCGACTGTCCTGATGCAGAAGATAAACTACTTAGCTCTGTCAAGATAGAGATATTTGTCTTTTGGTGGTCGACTTTCCTAATAGCTTTGATGAGGGTCCTCTTTTCTGGTAGTTGTTTTCTTGATATTGTTGTTCCTGTGTTGCTCCATTCTTTGCCAGTCCGTCTGCCTCATAATTTTCTGGTAAGCTACAGTGGGATGGTATCCAATGTAGCAATACTACATTAGAACTACTACTACTACAAAGTGGAGCAGAATACTACTTCTTTGGATGTTCACTTCTCGTAACGAGACAAGTATTCATCCGCATTATAAATCAGTTGATCAGGCATTGGTTGAAAAAAAATAAATTGGTAGCATATCCTATTCAGGACGTAGCTATCCACTCAGCATTTTTTGGCTGGGATGATTTTCTAGGCAATATAAATACGTTCAGTAGCTTGCCAATTTGCCATTGCTTTCTGAACGGTTCAGATGCACAATTGCCTGTGGCAGGGATCGAACTCTGTACCTTGGCTGTTACAGGCGCGCTCTGTACCAATTCGCCACAGAGCCAGATAATCAGTCGATGGATGCTTGATATCACAAGGAAAAACGATTACAGAAAATATAAAGCCATGGATCTAGTGAAAATAATTTAAAATGGTATAATAAATGCATTTACATTTTTGGTAATTAGATACAAAATATTTCAGAAACAGGTATTACTTGATGAACCAGTGTTCGACTCAAGCTACTCTTGTTTAACTTTATTCTCTGATAATGGTTATGAATCTAAATAATCTGGGATCGCAGCTGACACTGAAAGTTGTTCCACTACCAGCCACATGCCACTCATGAAGGCAATCAACTGGGTCAATTGCTCCATCTGTTAAATAAATCTCATCAATTTATACAATTTAGTAATAGACTTATATCTACTGGCTTGTGCCATTTAAAACACTGAACAATACATTAAAGTATTAAGATTTCGTCGAGGTGTTGTTGGGCTACTTTGCTCCACTCATTGGTCAAAACAAACTAAAAGCCACGCTGATATTGGATGTTGCTAAAATTAGACAGCAGTTTGGGAAAACTTCAAGACTGATTTAGCAAATCACTCTTGTATAGGTATTTGAGGAGGTTTTCTATATGGTTTGCAGTCAAGATTTCATGCGTGGATAATTAAATTTTGTCCATTATTCTTTATGTCTTCTGCAAGGCCATCCAAGTTTAGTATCAACATTAATGTTTCGGGAACACTAACGGCAGTTATAAATGATCATCGTGACAAGTATATAAAAATACATTTAAACGGCAAAAGAAACCAATACTTTTCCTTCATATCACCAGACATCTGCAAACATCTATAAACCCGTAATATGCCAGGGTCATAGAGGTACCACATTGGATGTTTTAGCACACAAAAACCTCCAGCAATTTCTATCTTCAACAATGCAGATGAGAGAAAAAAAGACCTTATAAATAGGCACAAAATAGACACCTATAAATGACACAAAACATTGGATCAGAGTATATACAGATTGGACAGTAGAGAATGTAGTGAAACATGGAGGAGTGGGAATATACATAGAGTACCCAAACAATGTTAGGTATACAATCAAAGTACCAACAGGGAAATTTTGTCATAATTATGATGCAAAAATTCAAGCAATCAAGATGACAAGTGAAAAACTGCTGAGCCAGTCTTGGTCTGCAGACTGTAGTATTCCTGATAGATGCAAGATCAGCGCTCCTACAAATACTACTGACTGAACTAAGCACTCATCGTAAAGTAATTATGCAGTGAATACCATCGCATTGAGGAATTAATACCTGGAGACAAGAAAACAGATCGTCTGGCCAAGGAGGATGCTACTGGTGATCAACCAGATATGCCAATAACATACTTTGAAAAGAAAACGATGATCAAAACAATTAGAAAGCCAACTCCAACACAAGATGACTACCAAATTATGAACAGACCAGACCAAGTTGTCATTCTACACCTCAGAACAGGATACAATCGACTTCAAAGCCACAAAAATACATAGTTCAAAATTTGCAACATAAAGTTGTGTGGACATACACCAAATACAACAGAGAATATTCTTCAGGAATGCCCAGAATATGAAATTCTAAGGCAAATACACTTGCCTAGAGAAACAACAGTGGAAGAAAAACTATAAGGGCAACATCAAGGAAGGGTCTGGGCATGATTTTTCTACAATCATCCAATTGGCTGAAGACAGAAGGATTTGAAGGAATTTTTTGTGCTGATGCCTTCTGTGTGCCCACAAGACCCTAATGAATTATGAGTCTTATTATTATTATACTTACCCTATTTATGTGTGTAATAACTGCAGTCTGACACACTGTGCCTATATGTATGGTAGTCTGAAATCCCACTGTGATACACTTGTTGTGAAAGAGAACATACACATCAGCCTCAAATATCTTGCAGCAACACAGAGGTGACTCTGGACTCAAAAGCACCATACCCTAGAATTTAAAAAAAAAACTTAGTAAATAACCGTGAAATATAACACCACAAGAGTCATAAGCATGTATACACAATTTTTTTAATTAAACACCAGCACCATGGAAATGGGACATTCTCATAAGTGATCCGTTGTCTGTTTCAACAGTCATTCAAAGTATGCAGTTTCCAAATCAGATGATTATGTGATCAGAAGTCCAAATCAGATGATTATGTGATCAGAAGTCCAAATCTGAGGAGACTGCACCTCTGAGTCTATTTTGAGTACTGTGAGGTTGTTTAAATAACAACAAAAAATATCAAAAAACTGCCTGAGGCAGCATGCTACTACCTGTCACTTTCCAGAAGGATATTTCTGCATTTGTCAGCCAAATTCAACAGAATCTATTAATATGTATTTTCTGTCAAAATTGTGTATAAATAGTGCTTGACAAAAGGTAAATACTGAGTCAGTATGGATATTTTCAATTCTTACAAAACTGAAGTGCTGGATGATATAAAAAATACTTCTCCCTTCAAGGCCAGATAAATGGAACACCTTATATTGAACACAACAACAGCTCACAAACACATTTATATATCATACAATCGCATTGGGTTAAAGGGCATGAGTAAATGGACCACTGGATCAGCAATCAATCATTAAAAATCCCAACCTACATGTATCTATAATCTATATGTCTGCACAATTGAAATGTTCCTCAGACACACTACCTATATCTACTCCTCCACTCTCCCCCAAGTCTCAATTCTTTTGTCATTCTAAATAGTTGTCTGGGTGCCTGTATGATCAAACTTTTGTCATTCTAAATAGTTGTTTGGGTGCCTGTATGATCAAACTTTTGTCATTCTAAATAGTTGTCTGGGTGCCTGTATGATCAAACTTTTGTCACTCTCAATAGTTGTCTGGGTGCCTGTATGATCAAACTTTTGTCACTCTCAATAGTTGTCTGGGTGCCTGTATGATCAAACTTTTGTCATTCTAAATAGTTGTCTGGGTGCCTGTATGATCAAACTTTTGTCACTCTCAATAGTTGTCTGGGTGCCTGTATGATCAAACTTTCTCATTGGATTCATTACTCATTTCATTCTGTGAGAGTACCAATTTTTACCCATCTTCCAACATTCAAGGTAAGACTTTTAGCTATCACTAGTGAAAATACAGAATTTGTTCTAGAGAATTCACCACTGTACAACATGACAAGAAAACTGACTATCGGAATAAGCTGAGGGATTAGATATACAGCCTTGCCATGAGACTGATGGCCACAGTGTAGATTATTAAAGATTGATTATTGATTATAAGTTACTGTACGCAAGACACACCAATAAGTGCTCAATTTCCTGCTTACATTCATGGCTGCTCTACATTCTTGTCTGCATTACATGCTTGTCTGTGCTACATTCTTGCCTGCGCTACATTCTTGCCTGTGCTACATTCATGCCTGCTCTACATTCTTGCCTGCGTTACAGGCTTGTCTGGAATACATGCTTGTCTGTGCTATATTCTTGCCTGCGATAACTTTATATAATGTGTAAATTATCACAATGAACAATAAAGATCTGTTAATTCAACTTCAGAATGAAAGGAGCAGTGCCAAATTTCTTGAACATGACATATTTCACAAAAACACCTCAGTGTGAGGTACCAAATTAACTTGTGAACATGACACACTTCACAAAAACACCCCAGTGTGAGATACCAAACTAACCTGTGAACATGACACACCTCACAAAAACACCCCAGTGTGAGATACCAAACTAACCTGTGAACATGACACACCTCACAAAAACACCCCAGTGTGAGATACCAAACTAACCTGTGAACATGACACACCTCACAAAAACACCCCAGTGTGAGATACCAAACTAACCTGTGAACATGACACACCTCAAAAAAAAACACCTCAGTGTGAGGTACCAAATTAACTTGTGAACATGACACACTTCACAAAAACACCCCAGTGTGAGATACCAAACTAACCTGTGAACATGACACACCTCACAAAAACACCCCAGTGTGAGATACCAAACTAACCTGTGAACATGACACACCTCACAAAAACACCCCAGTGTGAGATACCAAACTAACCTGTGAACATGACACACCTCACAAAAACACCCCAGTGTGAGATACCAAACTAACCTGTGAACATGACACACCTCAAAAAAAACACCTCAGTGTGAGATACCAAACTAACCTGTGAACATGACACACCTCAAAAAAAAAACACCTCAGTGTGAGATACCAAACTAACCTGTGAACATGACACACCTAAAAAAAAAAGACCTCAGTGTGAGATACCAAACTAACCTGTGAACATGACACACCTCAAAAAAAAACACCTCAGTGTGAGATACCAAACTAACCTGTGAACATGACACACCTCAAAAAAAAACACCTCAGTGTGAGATACCAAACTAACCTGTGAACATGACACACCTCAAAAAAAAACACCTCAGTGTGAGATACCAAACTAACCTGTGAACATGACACACCTCAAAAAAAAACACCCCAGTGTGAGATACCAAACTAACCTGTGAACACTCTGGCCTTCTATCCTTGTTTAATGCTAACTTAACCTTAAATCTCACCCTAACCCACCCACATCACTGGTGATATGTTAATCACTCCTCTCTTCTGCTACATATTATGATCACACTCATACATGCCTTTCTGAAAGAGTTATTGCCCATAAATTACCGCACTACAGTAACTTATACGACTTGTTATAGGATACACAAGGGAGATAATTAAATTTGGTGGTTTGCAGGTAGTCTCAAAGCTAAAGTCTTAGATTGGATAGCTTTATTGAAGAAATCCATATCAACATATGACTAACATGAGAAAAATATACTATATCTAGAATTGTCAACAGTTTCTAAAAGAGTATTTCTCTGTAGGTGTAGCATACCTTTCTAACTTCCTCCCTTCCAACATCTGTCAAAGCAATGCAAGCTGCCTGACCTGCTTGAATTAACCTACAGGGCAAGCGATTTCTGTGAACAGTTCTGACCTTGACCTCTCTGAAGCTGCCATCATCAGCTGGGCCCAACCAGAGACGATCACCCTCTCTTACAGAGCCCCTAATTAATAGAGAATGGTAATCTATATATAAAATATCTCATTGATTACCGTCATAAAATATGTCAATTATAAATACTAACAAACTATGTATCTAATAAAATTATTCTAATTATAAAGCCTTTCTTTTTCTTCTTCAGCGTACATTCTCAAACTCCTGCTGAATTTCTCTTGTAGCAGGATCATGGTCCTACTAGATTTCCAACAGGATGTAGTCCTGTGTCACCGTTCCAATAAAGCCTTTAACCCATCAGGGGTGCAACATTGGGGATATAATCACAATGAGATATGATCCAGATTATGCAAATGGTAGCATTTTAGTGGGCAGATTTTTACTCAGTTACATCCATCTCCTCTTCAAAACTCCCATTATCCGCAAGCAGAAAAACATAAGCTATCATAATAGTTACTGTATCATAGTCATTTAGCATTAAAAGTTATACAGTTATCCGCAATTCAACATCCTAACTCATGTTAAGAAAGGATGGATTCTGCCTGGATCTGATAACTTTATTCTTGACAACAACCAAAGATGGATGTGTTGAGCCATTGGTGCAATAAAATAGCAATGCAACGCAATGCATTTCCATTCTCTGGACTGCATCCTGCTGGAAATCTAGTAGGTCTATTGTCCTGCTATAAGAGAGATCCAGTGGGAGTTTGAGAATAATTGCAAAGCAGAAGACACTTGACAGAAAACGAATAAGCTTGCCTGAAAAGAGTAGATATTAAATATTAAGCTGTGCTATAAACTAACAGAACAATGCACTTGCAATATTCTAAGACAAATTATAATGAGAAACCTAAGTGGATAATATAATTTATCTTTCCCACATAAAGGGCCTAGCTTTTTTGAGGAAAGTGAAACAAAATTTTGGCATTTTTTTCCCACAAAATATTTCCCTTGTCTAATCAGTCTATAATTACCGTTTCGAGGTCGAGGTATTTATTCTAGTAGGGTTGTATGGGTGGGACCTCAGTGGATAGAGTGCAGATGGGTGGCAAGAAAATTGTCAAATCCAGCAGCAGTCCTTGTGACTGTAACAGAATTGTATATCTCTAACATACTTATGATTATGGTAACCATTTGTATCTAGGAATAAACAGGCAGTAAATGACATTGAACTATACAAAATTTCATATTACCGCTGATTTCTTAAAAAGGGTGAAATGTAGGCCCTTTATATGAGAAGGAGCTGGATAATTTATTACAGTGAATGCAGAAATTGTGCTTTATACAACTAAAGAAATGTTTAACACTGTTAGGGGGCCATATAGCGCAGTGGTTAGCACACTGGCTTCGCATGTGAGTGGTCCTGGGTTCATTCCCCAGTTAAGGCGGAAATATTTCTCAGATCGCAACAGCTCCAGGTCGACCAAGCCTTAAAATGGGTACTGGATTTATCCAGGAAGTAAAGACTGTGAGGGAGAGGAGATGGCTACCGCCCTCATTTTCAGAGCCACTGAAATGTGAGATCGCTAACATCTCACACCCCTACGGCATTAATAAATGCTATGGGTAACTTTATTTAACTTACTTAACACTGAGAAGCAGTCAAATGACCTGATTGAAGAATGTCAGAATGTAGACTTTATTATTAATGTGACATTCTTTCAAGAATGTAGTCTTGTTTATGGGTATTGAACATCTCACAACTCTGGGCCAGATGACATGCCACAGCCAAAGGCATGATTAAACAATCTGAAATCTCTCTTATCCATCATCGTCATCTTGGGCAGCCCTCACCAGTTACTAACAAGCAAACCATACATTCTCTTTTGCATGTTATGTTGTTGTTCGTCCATCACAAGTGATGATGACCATTTGTTACATCCACTTTTGAAAATTCAATTAGAGTTATGTCCCTGATTATGAGTTTGTAGATGGCTAATGAGCGCTATTCGAGCTGTAAATGTCCTTGGACAGTTCGGCTATGGAATGACCACTGTAGACAGATCTTGGTCTATCCATGACTTTCTAGCTACTCTCCACTGTTGAGCTGCTGCATTTCTCCTCTTTTCACAAGATGCGCTCTTTTTGATTGTAGAATGCCATGCAGATCTATTTTGTGCAAGTCGTTCCCATATATCTTGGTCTATTTCAAAGGCTTTCAGTGAGGTCTTTAACGAGTCTTTTTCGCGCTTCTTTTGGCCACCTTGAGATCATGTACCATTCTCAAGTTCACCATAGAGAAGTATCTTTGGCAGACAATGGTCTGGCATACGCACCAAATGACCTGCCCAACGAATCTGTGTCGGCATCAGGATAGTGTCAATGCTGGGGATACCAGCTCTATCAAGGACAGTGGTATCTGGAATCTTGTCTTGCCATCTGATGTTCCATGTTGTAATATCTCTTTATATGGCTTTTCTCCCTACCCCTTGGAAAGGCCAGGATCTTATTTGGTTTCTCCACTTCTACTCTAACGCACATATGGTTGCATGTGTCTGCTTGTTTACAGCAACGCCACCCCCACCCACGAGGCAAAGACCTTGGCTAGTCAACTGAATTACGTGAAACTACCCAGCAAGGGAATGTCCTTCCCTACTGTAAACCCAGAAGGTGGAAAATCATATTATCGACTTCGTAGGCAGCAGTTGGAAAGACCCAGTATTGGGCTGAGTGCGCATCAAGATGGTAATTGATAATCAACCAGAACCGGCTCAGAAAGCAATGGCAAACTACTGAGATGTATACAATGCTAAAAACTTATAATGGCAGATCAAGACTATGTTGGACACATGACATCAAAGACCTGACCCTGAACATGACCCTAGAAGAAGCTGGTCAGCTTGTACAGAACCAAGAGGTTTATAGAGTGGCAGTGAAGACAATGTTCTGTAAAGGACATGTCACATAGATAGATAGATGGCTTTCTTGTTATAATGTTGATTAGTAGCCAACCCTCTTCCTTATTTAACCTTAATCACGCAGCGGTTTAGCAAAACCATGCACTATACAGGCCTATACCCGTCATATGGGAGGCATTGATAGGTAGCTAACTTATAATTTTATAATTTGTTATCCCACAGGACTTGAAAGTGGTGCAAAAAAATTTTCTTTTAACATGTTGGAAGCTTGCTTTGTGAATTCACTTGCCGGGTGCAAACCAAACATCCTGGCCAAGTGAATGCGGAAAAATTTTGCCTGCAGATCATTCATGTTTCTTGAGGGTTGCCAGTCTAGACCTTCTTTTTCCACTAGCGGAAGAACAAGTCACCCACAAGATAGGATGACAATAGCACCAACACAGTACATTGCTATCAATCCTAAATGGTCATCCAGTGTCAAGCCTGCACTTCCTGACTGTGTGGTCTGTTCAGATCGGTCAAAGAAGCTCCACCAGACTCAGTATGTGTGTGTTGTGTAAGGTCACTCTGTGCCCAGATCCCTGATTCCATAGATACCATACATTATTGAATTTCAAAATTGATTGCATGTCAGAGCTGCACAGCCAGTAGTTCCACTCCAGAACTGCACAGCCAGTAGTTGCACTCCAGAACTGCACAGCCAGTAGGTGTACTCCAGAACTGCACAGCCAGTAGTTGCACTCCAGAACTGCAGCCAGTAGTTGCACTCCAGAACTGCACAGCCAGTGGGTAAGTCATTTATGTTTGGTTGTTTTTATGAGATTTTTTTTAGAAAAAAATGTCTTTATCTCTTCCTAACATCATCCATAGGACACATACATTAAAACCAATTACACACAGATTTGTGGTATTCAATTACACACACATTTGCGGTATTCAATTCTGCATTTAAATATGTAAAAATTATTTTAAAAGCTCTAATAACAAAGAAGTTATTGCGTTTTCTAAACACCCATGTCATGTGGTTTTTGTCGGTTTTTTTTGCGAAAAAAAGATCTTCACCACTTCCTCATACCTCGGGTAGGACACATAAAAAAAATTGCACATATATTTGTGGTATTCAATTCTGCATTTACATGAGCACAAATTATTTTAAAATCTCTAATAACAAAAAAGTTATTGCGTTTCCTTAACATGAACCGTAAAAAAAATGCAAATTCTCAAAAAAAAGAATCCAGTGGCAGGGGGAGGGAAATTTGTTTATAGTCCAGCTTACTAAAGGTTAATGCAACCCTCAATATCCTTCTGTGACATCTCTTTTTGAAACATTCTCTTTGTCACTATTCTCTTAAGTGTCCATGTTTCATAGCCACAAATAGCTACTGGGAATATGCTTACTATGATCAGATGTAATTTAACTTTACTCTTGATGCTTTACCAAAGATGTTGATACTGCAATTCTTCTCTTGATTTATGAAATACCGCTAAATTGTACCAATTCTGGGATTAGATCTATGAAGCACAAAGTTGGACTATCTTCTGATCATCTGTTGAAAAACCTGAGATAAGAACCAAGCAACACAAACCTCTGTACTAGTCCACCAACAACAGTCCCTACATCTGGCACAGAGAACAGCTCATCTATCTGAAACTCTGTCATATCCTGCGCTAATTTCTCTCTTTCACTATGAGGTGTCACAGGTGGAAGAATGTTCAGAAACTGTTTCAGCAAGTCCAGGTGAAGACCAGTCACACACGACACAGTAAAGATAGGAGTAATGCTGTAGAAATAAGGTATCCGTTATTGAAGGTATAATTATGTACAGGACATCAATTAACTTGTTGGACAACAGCAAACATGTATATCAAAGATGAAACATACAAACAAGTCTTCTTTGCTGTTTTCAAGCTCCTACGAATTTTTAAGATGTAGTTCAGAGAACGGAATCTGTTATGTTATGGTTTACAGCTTGGTTGCAATATTTGGAAACTTTTGATCTGACTTCAGAATGACTTCAGGGTCACCTTGAGCATCTAAAATTTTTTATAGCCCCAGAAATCTTCAGGTTCCTCTTATGTCATAGCATGTATGATAGGACATAGTTTCGCTATACTTTGCTACCATTCTGAGCCTCAGCAACACAAGTGAAAACGGTAAAGTGATATTACCAAGTATGACTCTGCTCTTTGGCAGAAATATTTATTTATTTTATCATAGAAGATGCAGAGACACAAAAAAAGATCTGTAGCATCAAGAGCTGTAGCCAGACTATCACCTCAAAAGCCCTAGACAAACTATTACCTCAAGGTCCTTAGCCAGACTAGAGTATCACCTCAAGATCTCTAGCCACACTATCACCTCAAGAGCCCTAACCAGACTATCACCTCAGGAGAAGTTTATGATTTGTCTTAGAGCATTACAAGTGCATTGTTCTGTTAGTTTATAGCACAGCTTAATATTTAATATCTACTCTTTTCTGGCAAGCTTATTCGTTTTCTGCCAAGTATCTTCTGCTTTGCAATTATTCTCAAACTCCCACTGGATCTCTATTATAGCAGGACAATAGTCCTACTAGATTTCCAGCAGGATACAGTCCAGAGAATGGAAATGCATTGCGTTGCATTGCTATTTTATTGCACCAATGGCTCAACACATCCATCTTTGGTTGTTTCCAAGAATAAAGTTATCAGATTCAGACAGGCCGCCGAAGACGGATGTGTCGGGCCATTGGCGCAAATAAAACGGCGACACAACGCATTTCCATTCTCTGGACTATATCCTGCTGGAAATCTAAAAGGGCCATTGTCCTACTGCAATAGAGATCCAGCAGGAGTTTGAGAATGAACGCTGAAGAAGAAGAAGAAGATTCAGGCAGAATCCAACCTTTCTTAACATGAGTTAGGATGTTGAATTGCGGATAACTGTATAACTTTTAATGCTAAATGACTATGATACAGTAACTATTATGATAGCTTATGTTTTTCTGCTTGCGGATAATGGGAGTTTTGAAGAGGAGATGGATGTAACTGAGTAAAAATCTGCCCACTAAAATGCTACCATTTGCATAATCTGGATCATATCTCATTGTGATTATATCTCCAATTTGGCACCCCTGATGGGTTAAAGGCTTTATTGGAACGGTGACACAGGACTACATCCAGTTGGAAATCTAGTAGGACCATGGTCCTGCTACAAGAGAAATTCAGCAGGAGTTTGAGAATGTACGCTGAAGAAGAAAAAGAAAGGCTTTATAATTAGAATAATTTTATTAGATACATAGTTTGTTAGTATTTATAATTGACATATTTTATGACGGTAATCAATGAGATATTTTATATATAGATTACCATTCTCTATTAATTAGGGGCTCTGTAAGAGAGGGTGATCGTCTCTGGTTGGGCCCAGCTGATGATGGCAGCTTCAGAGAGGTCAAGGTCAGAACTGTTCACAGAAATCGCTTGCCCTGTAGGTTAATTCAAGCAGGTCAGGGAGCTTGCATTGCTTTGACAGATGTTGGGAGAGAGGAAGTTAGAAAGGTATGCTACACCTACAGAGAAATACTCTTTTAGAAACTGTTGAAAATTCTAGATATAGTATATTTTTCTCATGTTAGTCATATGTTGATATGGATTTCTTCAATAAAGCTATCCAATCTAAGACTTCCGCTTTGAGACTACCTGCAAACCACCAAATTTAATTATCTCCCTTGTGTATCCTATGAGGGGTCGTATAAATTACTGTAGTGCGGTAATTTCTGGGCAATAACTCTTTCAGAAAGGCATGTATGAGTGTGATCATAATATGTAGCAGAAGAGAGGAGTGGTTAACATATCACCAGTGATGTGGGTGGGTTAGGGTGAGATTTAAGGTTAAGTTAGCATTAAACAAGGATAGAAGGCCAGAGTGTACACAGGTTAGTTTGGTTAGTTATTTAAGTTATCATTAAGGATAGTAGGCATGAATATAGCATAGACAAGCATGTAACGCAGATGAGAATGTAGCACAGACAAGAATGTAGCGCAGACAAGAATGTAGCACAGACAAGAATGTAGCGCAGACGAGCATGTATTGCAGACGAGCATGTAGCGCAGGCAAGAATGTAGCGCAGACAAGAATGTAGCACAGACAAGAATGTAGCACAGACAAGAATGTAGCGCAGACAAGAATGTAGCGCAGACAAGAATGTAGCGCAGACAAGAATGTAGCGCAGACGAGCATGTATTGCAGACGAGCATGTAGTACAAACAAGCATGTAGTACAGGCAAGAATGTAGCGCAGGCAAGAATGGTGCGCAGACAAGAGTGTAGCACAGACAAGAATGTAGCACAGACAAGCATGTATTGCAGACAAGCATTAGCGCAGGCAAGAATGTAGCGCAGACAAGACTGTAGCACAGACAAGAATGTAGTGCAGACAAGCATGTATTACAAACAAGAATGTAGCGCAGACAAGAAAGTAGAGCAGCCATGAATGTAGCAGGAAATTGAGCACTTATTGGTGTGTCTTGCGTACAGTAACTTATAACCAATAATCAATCTTTAATAATCTACACTGTGGCCATCAGCCTCATGGCAAGGCTGTATATCTAATCCCTCAGCTTATTCCGATAGTCAGTTTTCTTCTTGTCATGTTGTACAGTGGTGAATTCTCTAGAACAAATTCTGTATTTTCACTAGTGATAGCTAAAAGTCTTACTTTTAAACTCTTTGAATGTTGGAAGATGTTAAAAATTGGTACTCTCACAGAATGAAATGAGTAATGAATCCAATGAGGTATAAGTCACTCATCACAACTGGAAGTGTAGTTCGGTGTTTCGGGATTCGTCATCCGGAATAGGTGGACTCATTAATGTATGTATTAATTAGAGATCACAGCGTAGCCATGTGAGATTCTCCTGATACAACACTGCAACAGGATTAGCAATCTGACCTCAATTAGAACTGAAGTCGCTCGTAGAAAATGGGGGGGTTTCCAAGAGAAAACAAATACGTAGATTTAAACACCAAAATAACACTATTCAAAACAATTATTATGCCAACACTGTGCTACCAATGCCAAACATGGACAATGACAGGGCAACACAAACGTAAACTTGTGACAGCTGAAATGGCATGCTTATACAGAATCCTAGGAATATCGCTGAGAGACAGGATGAGGAATGAGGACATCCGACAAAAAACCAGCACCACCCCAATCTTAGAACACATCAAGAGACAACAGATCAAATGGTTTGCACACATCAGCAGACTACCATCAGACAGAATACCACAGCAAGCTATGCTACACAGATACAGCAAAGGCAGACCTAGAGGCCGACCACGAAAACGATGGACCACCGAAATAAAAGAGGCGACAAATTCCACAGTATTCTCAGTACACAAGAGGGCCATCTCCAGAAAGCTTTTCTACCCCTGATGCCGAAAGGCAGCAAAGGGATTCAGCGAATAGATAGATAGATCCAATGAGAAAGTTTGATCATACAGGCACCCAGAAAACTACTGAGAGTGACAAAAGTTTGATCATACAGGCACCCAGACAACAATTAAGAGCGATAAAAGAATTGAGACTTGGGGGAGAGTGGAGGAGTAGATATAGGTAGTGAGTCTGAAGAACATTTCAATTGTGCAGACATATAGATTATAGATACATGTAGGTTGGTATTTGTAATGACAAAGTTGGTTGGTTGCTGATCCAGTGCTCCATTTACTCATGCCCTTTAACCCAATGCCATTGTATGATATATAAATGTGTTTGTGAGCTGTTGTTTTGTTCAATATAAGGTGTTCCATTTATCTCTCATGTGACATATTCTTTCCAGAACATGATCTCACAATGTGGATCATTGAATTAAATTACAAGAATTTGATATCGGTTTTAGAAATGGGAAATATTGGGCCACCAAAATAATTCTGGCTCGCTCACTTCTGCAATTCCAGACTGCTAGCAGCTGTGATAGCATCATCAGAGCTAATTATGCGTATGGGTATTCGTTTGACACCTGGTGATTTGAGAATCTGCTCCAGCTGAGACAATGTCCTCTCCAGCATGGCCGGTCGGCACATGTCAACCTTGTTAACCACCACAAAGACAGGTACATCCAGAGCTAAGGCATAACCAAGATGTTCTTTGGTGGTGCCAACTGTATGTGAACAAAATTGAGATTTAACAATATAATATGAATGAAAATAAGTAAACTAGTATTACCAATAGTAAAAATGACATACATGGAACACAGGGACAGATGACATTTCAATAATACTTAACATGGAACACAAGGACAGATGACATTTCAACAATACTGAACATGGAACACAAGAGCAGATGACGTTTCTATAATACTTAACATTTAACACAAGGACAGATGACATTTCAATAATACTTAACATGGAACAAAAGGACAGATGATATTTCAAAATAATACTTAACATGAAACACAAGGACAGATGACGTTTCAACGATATTTAACATAGAACACAAGGACAGATGACACTTGAACAATATTTAACATGGAAGGAACACAAAGACAGAAGACATTTCAACAATACTGAACATGGAACACAAGGACAGATAACATTTCAAAAATACTGAACATGGAACACAAGGACAGATGACACTTGAACAATATTTAACATGGAAGGAACACAAAGACAGAAGACATTTCAACAATACTGAACATGGAACACAAGGACAGATAACATTTCAAAAATACTGAACATGGAACACAAGGACAGATGACACTTAAACAATACTTAAAAATAATACTTAATTAAGCAAATTCAAGGAATTATGATAAAAATTAGAAGTCTGTATGCAAGACTTGATCTACATCCATTTGACATCAACAGCCAGGGAATGAGACAAAGTAAATGTACTAAACATCTTTTTAACTTCCTGTTTATAATGTCACAGGGGTATGAAGTGCAAGACTACAGTTTTAGCCATTAGCTTCTAGAGACAAAGTGATATCTTACAAATAAACATTTGCTTACTTGACTCATTTATGCTATTTCAATCAGTTGACTGGAGCATGTCTACATGAGGAAGCAATCTCAACGTCTTTAACGTGTAGTTAGTGCTCACTTCATGAAAAGCATGGGTCATCAAATAAACCTCTTCCTTATCTTTGTATTAGTCCTTCATGCCATCTTACATGTTTGAACTCTTTCCTTAGATGTTTGTACTGTCTTCTTTTCCTATTGGTTCCAGAACAATGTCTGTTTGCAAGGTTTTCTGCTTTGTTAAAATATCTTATCAGACTCTGCTGTATCTGACTAGAACTTAATATATATTTTTTTAAGTGTTCATTCTCAAGCTCCTACTGGATCTCTCTTGTAGCAGGACAATGGTCCTACTAGATTTCTAGCAGGATTTAGTCCAGAGAAGGGAGATGCTTTTGTCACCATTTACTTATGCCAATGGCCTGACATATCCAACTTCAGTGCTACATTTATATTAATTACTCAATGGTGTACAGTGCACAACTTCCTCATCTGCTTATAGGTGCATGTTTAGTCCCCGAAGGAAAGCATTCCAGTGTTGCAGCATCCCAGAATTACCACATCCTGCCAAGAGCACAGGACACACTTCTGAGCCAACATCTCATCATTCTTCTATCAGATTTGTTGATACATCTAGTGTGATGGCTCTAGCATTCCCCGTCACCTAGGGGTCTGCCACAAAAGGACAAAGGTGCAATGTCAGCTAGCCAGCATCTCTTCATCATGCATGTGGATTATTTATAGAAGACAAAAGTAAGAAATTGAGTCAGATGTGACTATGATTTTTTTCACAGGTGATATTTTATCCCTCAACTTTCCATAATCACCTGCTATGGCATACCTGGAAAGAAGACAACAACTTGCATCCTGAACTAGGCCAGTTGCCATCTGGGTGACCTGAATAGGATATGCTGCAAACATATTTTAGGCTTTCTTTGTGAGTTTATTCCACAATTAATGCAGTGTTTTCTCATTAAATGTGTGCATATGTCCCCTCAGACAAGGATTTATACTATTTACTTTTACGAGAACGTATTCTTTCATTAGCGGTTACAAAACAAATTAACATTCTACAGATATACTAATTTATCCAAATAAAATCACAATGTCAAACAGCAATATAAAATTTAATACTAATTCATCTCAATACCTGTGTGTGTGTGTGTGTGTGTGTGTGTGTGTGTATGTGCATGCATGTTCACGTGTGTAAATGCCCAAAGCACACCTGGTATTGGGAATATGAATGACAATCTCATATTCCATCTGGGCTCTATCATCATCAACTTCACCATCATCAATATTTTACTAAAATTGAGACTTAATTTTTGGGCTGCATCATTTTCACACTGTTTTTGCTATACATCTCTACATACAAGAATCAAGAATACTCACCAATTCCAGTATTTGCGCTGACGACAAGCATGGCGAAATCTGGGCAATTTCCTGTTAATCCAAAAACTGTGGTTTTAAGGTACTTGCTGTGACCAGCTAAGTCAATCAGTGTGATCAATTTACTAGATTTCTCACAAATCTCTTCTATAGTTCTGCACGCACTGTAGTTCACAACCTGTGAGTTAATGGCCTAGTTAAAGCACTATCAACACATTTGCCTGACTTTTGTGGTAATGAGATAGCAGACATCACTGAATCAAAGGCATCTATAGTCAATGAGTTGAATTAACAATGGATAAAGATGTATTTAATTTCCTTAATGATCAACTAATAGTGGCACATTCACTGTGACAATAAGCATGGCTATGGAGATTAAGGCAGTGACCAAGGCCTTGAACTGGATGAGTACATAGATGGCAGCTCATGTCTGTATCCTTAGTGACTTGAGTATAATCAGAAAAATAGAAATTGGTTGCATTTTAGAAGTGACTTGGGGCAGTCAAGAGGTTGAAGTTGGAATGTGTCACATTCATTTTCATGCCTGGTCATGTGGTTGTTCAAGACAACAAAAGAGTGGATCAGCTGACTTGCTCTGCTAATGTGTCTGGCAGTAGATGGATCAAGCAAACATTTTGAACATCTTATGAGAAAAAACATCGGCAATAAAATTAATGTTAGTTAGTTAATTGTTGGATCATCGTCACTGCACTCCAGACAAGTCTATAGATGCTCAGATCTCTCTTTGAGTGTATCTGCCACTACATGTTGATTGATGGTCCCACTACACCGTTGATTGACCATCACACTTTCTCGTTCACGAAACCGCTTCTTTCTAGCAACACCACATTTCAAACCAAGCTCCCTTATTCTAGCCATGAAACAAGAGTCATTGTTACTTATAGTCATTTGTTCATGCGTTTTCACATAGGAGTTCAAAATGTCTGCCTGATCCATCGCTCCACCAACAGCCAGGGTAGGAGAGTGTGCAATTGATGAGAGTGGTGACTACTTTTCCATGTCCAGAATGAAGGAAATGGGATTGAAATGTGGTATTGT
Organism: Meghimatium bilineatum; assembly: GCA_034231615.1. Taxonomy (NCBI): domain Eukaryota; kingdom Metazoa; phylum Mollusca; class Gastropoda; order Stylommatophora; family Philomycidae; genus Meghimatium; species Meghimatium bilineatum. Next base: position 43,691,020 of record CM067313.1, read on the forward strand.
CAGAAATTAGTGTTACTAAGGGCTTAAAATAATGTTTGTCAACAAACAAAGAACTGTCAGCCATCGTGTAATCATTGATACACTCAAATGGAGATTAGAACACCTACGGATGTGTCCAGAGTGCGGTGATGATCAACCAACGAGTAATTAATTAACTAATGATTGACTGTTGGATGTAGACGCAAGGATTGATGAATCTATTCAACAGTTGGGAGAAATCAATTATTAAAAGTGAAACAAGTCAGAATGAGAATTGAGGAGTGTGTTTAACCAGCAATTAACAAGAACTACATGCATGCATATCATTTGACATCAGATTGGGGAAACTGAGTACCTATAGGTTTGCCAGGAATGCAATAAAGCTCTTGCTCTCAATAAGCAATGAAGCTCTTGTTTCCTATCTGCAATTAAGACTTTCCTGTGTTAATCAAGAGCTTTCTTTCCTATCCAGAAAACTCTCAGCAGTAGATACAAGAAGCCTATTAATCAGAAGGGTTTCTATGTAGAAGCCATCATCTTCATTCATTCTCAAACCTTTGCAGATTAGCAGAATGTAGTTCAGAGAATGGAATGAGTTGTGCCATAGTTTACAGCTTGGCTGCAATATCTGCACCTTTCACCCTAACACATCTGACTTCAACATGACCTATGGTTCACTCTGACCCTCTATGGGATGGGACAGCAAACCCCACCCCCCAAATCTCCTTAGTCACTTCTTAAAACATGCGTGTCAGGTAACACATTCACTATTCTTTGCTCTGATTTTGATCCCCAATAACAACAGTGGCAGAAGACATGTTTCACTATTTGTATGCAGACACCCAACCACACAAAAAAGCCAGCAAACATTTAGTGATATAAATGGTGGCATCTATTTTACTAGTCCATATACTAGTGCATATTATTACATATTACATATTACTAGTGCATGGCTTCTATGTTTGCATTCTTCCCAGGTTATGAATTGATCAATAAAATTGACCACTTCACCTTAAAGTGCTAGTCTGGAACTGTGAGATCCCTAATAGTTCCATCCGTATAGCAGTATGTAAATTTGGCATGGAGATCAATGCATATTAGAGTAAAGTTTTGGTGAAAAGGAGTACTAAGTCCCAACTAATATAAAACATAACAACTGAAGGCTTTAGGAGGTTTTGATGTTTAGTTATCTGGGAGAAAAGATTAGTGGTAATGGTGAATCAACAGCTGAAGTTAAGAAATGACTGACAATGGTCATGGCCACGATGACATGATTAACCACCATTTGGAAATGCAGGATCACAACTCATGTTACGATTAACTTATATCTTTGGTTCTGTCAATATTTCTATATGGCTGTAAGACCCGGAGTGTAACTGCGGACTTAGACAGATGCATCCAGGTATATGGAAACAAAAGCTCTAGACATGTGCTGGATATCTGTTACCAAGAACATAAGACCAATGAGTTTGTGTATGATTGAATTAATGTAGTAGCAGGTCAATAAGAACCGTTAACAATCATGAAACTTCAGTAAACTTCGTAAACAAGAGATGTTCTTCAAAGTATGGTGGAGGGTGGAAGAAGACCAGGTGACGAGAAGAAGACACGACTGAATAATATCAAGAACTGGATAGGGTGTGAAGAAGGTTTTTTTATGTACAAGCTATCTGCCCAAACTCATCAGGATGGTAGAGGATAGAGATGCATTGAGATCTTTCTGCATCAAATGTTTCGATGTGACACCCCTACGACCCTCATGGGTTATAGGTTTTATTATTATTATTATATATGATATGAAATTATAATGCTTTTTAAATATAATTTATAACAGTTTTTTTTAGCCATTATTCAAGTTATATGTTAACACATTAATAAAATCTGAAAGAAGACTTACATTCCCACTGTCATCAAAGCCCATAATCTCATAGCTGATACTGGATGTCCTTCCAGACTGGATTTCATGTAAGTGTCTAAAAAGATTCAGTCTCGCTCGCCCTCGTCCATTGTCAAGTTCTCCCTGAGTTAGAACACCAAGTAATGTGCTCTTACCAACATCCACATTTCCTAGAACTGCTAATTTGAGGTCAATAAACTGAAAATAAAAATAAAAATATTTATCAATAGATGAAATTATTTTTGAACTGCAAGTCTTTTTCTGCGTTCATTCTCAAACTCCAGCAGATTGGTAGGATATAGTCCTGAGATCGGAATGTGTTGTATTATGATTTATAGCTTACCTGTAACTTCAATATTTGCGCCTTTCAGCTTGGCACATCTAACTTCTGAGTCACTTTGACCCTATATAAGATAGGACAGCCAACTCCATCGCATAACTTTCTTAGTAGCCTTATATGACATGCATGGAAGGCAAAGTGTTATTATTCTTTACTCTCCTTTCAAGCCCTGACAACACACAGACAAAGATCCATGTGATGAACTCCACTGGATCTCTCTTGTAGCAGAATTATGGTTCTACTAGATTTCTAGCAGTATGTAGTCTAAAGAATGGAAATGCTTTGTCACTGTTTTATTTGCTAACATATCTGTCTTCAGCTGAACCATAGGCATTCAGACATGCATCCCACTGTCTGGGTATATAGTGAATTCTGTTAGAAAAAAAGTATTTTGCTCATTGAAAAAATTGGTCACCAATGTCATGACATCTTCACTGGAGCGCAATCACTGTTCCTATAGAGTTTTCTTTAACCTTTAGCACGCTGTGTTTACAATTACATAATTTCTCTCCTGCCGTGGAATACATTTGTGAAAATGTTATGCAATCGTTGGTGGCTGTTTTGAAATCGCGATAACTTTTTTGTTGTTACAGATATTTAAATAATATTTGCACATATAAATAAAGAATTAAATTCTACATATATTGGTGTAAATTTTGTTTGTGTGTGTGTGATATGAGACGTGTGAGAAAGTGATAAAAGCAGATTTAGACCTATCTAGATCTAGGTCTATTGTTTTTTGATCAATCGAAAGCTGTTTTATTTAATTTTATTTAATCTATTTGAAGAACTTACCTCTCAAGATTTCAAGTTTCCAATCAGAATAAATAATGATTTCACTGAATATACGATGAAATAAAAGTATATAAAACTTGATTCACTGTCATGCCACTTCGCCTCTATGCAGATGGATAGAGATTGTTCAGATTTAAAAATCACAATCATGCGACATCTCCTGACGCCATTGTATTACCAGAAACAGGAAGTTAAATAATATAGCTTAGTTCCAATTGCCAAAACATTCTCTAAAAAAATTACACATCTGGCTTTTTTTGTTTGGATTCGGGTTTAACGCACTGGGCAACGGATTTCTCCATCTAAAAACAAGAAATGACACAATTTGGGCTAAATGTGTCAGCCAAATTTAAGCACAGCGTGTTAAACGTTAAGGTCCAGACAAATTGAAATCACATGGTGACAGGTTGAGGCTGTATGTGGCAGAATTTCCCAGTGCTAACGCTTCCTGCACAACTTCCACGACACGCATGTGAGCGTTGTTGAGCAACACAATGACACCTCGAACAGCATGCCGAGTCGCTTATTCTTGATGAATGTATGCAGCTCGTCTAGTGTGTTCTTGTAGCCAACATTTCATTGATCTTCACACTAGGCTCTTTAAAGTCCACCAATAAGAGTCCCTCTTGGTTAAAAAAAAAGGTTGAAAGCATAGGCCTAACTGTTCCTGCAGAAATTTGCAATTTTAATTTTTTTGTTATTTATGATCCAGGATGGTTCCATTGCATACTGGCTGCTTTGCTGCGTGGTTTAAAGTTGTGACACCATGATTCGTCAAGTGCCACTGTTCACAGCAGAAATGCATTCTTCTTCTTCTTCTGTGTTCATTCTCAAACTCTTGAAGGATGTAGTCCGGAGAACAGAATGCGTTGTGTCATGGTTTACAGCATTGCTGCGATATCTGTGCCTTTCGGCCTGGCACATCCGGCTTCAGCATGGCTTTTGGTCACTGAACCTATATGGGATAGCCAACTCCATCCCATAACCTCCTTATACACCTGCCGACACTTCAGTTTCTACCTAACAATCACTTGAGCTATTCCTAATGATACAGAGAAATCATTAGCTAGCGAACACAAACTCTGGTGACCATCAACATGTATTGTTGCTTCCATCTTAGTGATGGCTTCTTCTGTCACAACAACACATGCCCAACTCAGCAGAGGGAAGATCATTTGTTACCTGTTTGGCTTTTCAAAACATTCTTGCTCAATCCGTCACTATTGTTTTCTAAACACATTCTCAACCTTAGATCACTTGTATTCTTTGATGAATATTTGTTGATCAACTTCAGCTGTAAGAAACTGAATGACTACTCATTGGCAAAATTTGGACGGATTTGTTATCACACCGACCATGTTGTTGACTGCCTGCAAAGGACACTAAGCATACGATGAGTATGACCATAAGACCATTTATTCATCTATGTGTAATTAATACATCAGTGATGATGTCTTCACACTCCTTGCACGCTGGCATAAGTGATTTCATTTGAACCCTCCTCATAGATGTCATTAACTCATTTCAACATCTGTATTTATTAATTCCTGACAGCAGTGTATATTTATTGTGTAAAGTTGAACTATTACCACAACAACAAACACTTGCCTGCTGATCATCCGGTACCTTTCTCACAAGCACTTCCAGAGCACGCTTCTTCTTGTCTTGTTCACTATCTTCAATGACTTTCTCACGCAGGATTTCCAATGATGCACCCAACCTGTTAACGATAGAAGGAATCTCAAAACTGTCTCTTGCTTTCAAATGCTAAGAAAACATATTCTATACATCTTTTGCATATAAGCTTCTATTTCAGGTAAAGTGACATAAAAATCGACATGTGTAATTCATATCAAATTCGTATATATGCAATTTTCTTATATGTGTATTGTTAATTTTTCTTCACCGTGTAGAAGGCTGATTCATGAGAAACACTGCTCAGCGAGTTATTTTTTGTTTAAAGGCTGTCTGCATGATGCTGATGATGAAATAATCCCTTTAGCTAGGAGCAGGTAGTTATTGACAGCCAATAGTTTTTCTGATAAAAACAGATTCTCTTCAGTTGTGTAACTGTGGCAACACCCGGACTCACATAAGGTTATCTTCTCAATGGCTGTGTAGGGAGGAGGGGGTGTTTATGGATGCATATTCAGTCCCCAAAGGAAGGCATTCCTGCGCACCAGGATTACCAAGTCCTGCCAGGAGCACAGCACACACTTCTGAGCCAAATCTCTCATCATTCTTCTGTTAGACTTGTTGACCCATCCTTAGTGATGTTATATCTAGCATTTTCCATCACCTAGGAGTCTGCCACAAAAGTAATAGGCACAATTTCTGCTGGCCTGCATCTCTTCAGCATCCATGGGGATTATTTGATAAAGACAAAAGTAAGAAATTGAGACAAAATGTGAGTTTTTTCACAGGTGACAGGTTGTCAGCCTATCCCCCAACTTCTCTTAGTCACCTCTACAACATGCTTGGAAAGAATACAGTGGCCCTATTCTTTGCACCCTGAACTAGAAGTCCAGGCCCTGGTTGCTACACAGGTGAGAGAATGTAGCAGTTATACAGCAACCAGGGCGGTAGTATTAATAAATATATGTTGGAATCCTGTTAAAACAACTTGGTCCGGACAAAAACAATATATATGTTATAACAGAAATTCGCTATATACAGTACAAACATAAAATTAATATAATTGGGGATTTTGAAAAGTGTTATATAGGGAAATTTGATGTAAAATAAAGCGTTATAGAGATATTTCACTACACCTCATCCAGGATACTATTTTGAACTTTTTCTGTTGACCACTTGCTGCGTAGTGGCCTTGATTGATATTAACTTTTAGCAAGCCAGATTAAAAAATACGAAACATCTCCCTGCCATTGAATTCTTTTTTGAAAATTTGCGTTATTGATGGTGACTGTTTTGAAAATGTGATAATTTTTTGGTTGTTAGAGATATTGAAATAATATTTGCACATATAAATAAAGAATTGAATTATGCATATATTGGTGTAATTTATGTACGTGTGTGTGTGATACTAGACATATGAGAAAGTGGTAAAGACGTTTTTCACAAAAAACATATATTTTATAACAAATAAAGAGGAAAAAATTAGTAAAAAAATAACTTACCTTACTTATCGAATTCCTTGGCAACACTGTCAACTAAATCATGCAAATCTGTTGTATTTATGTTCTTTCACTGCGAAATTATCAAAATATAGTGGGGGAACTGTATAAAACATGTAGATTTGCAGTAAAATCGTTCTTTGAGCTTAGGCCTAGAGTCATTTTTTGTGCCACTTCAACATATTCGATATCAAACGTACAAGTCCTCAAACCAACATGGCATTCTGTATATTCACTGCTGTGAAACTAAATAACCTAATAATTCATGATTCAAGCCACGATTATTTTATTCAAAATACGATGAAAGAAAGGTCTATAAAACCGATCTACCATCATGGCATCGTACCGGTGTGCAGATGTGGTCAGATTAATTGCTCTTAAAAATGTACGACTAGCTCGCAATTCTCAACAACGATCATGTCGAAAGTGGGGGATATAACAGCTTCGATTGCGCATGTCCCCAGCTACGTGCACAGGCTGTGGTACGTGTAAATCTCACGATATCTCGTCGGATGGGGTGTGTCGCCAACGGCGCGAGCCGCCATTTTATTTGTGGCAGACCGGTGTTAGGCGCTGTGAAGGTTAAGCAACCTGGAAAAGGTACGTTTTGTTGTTTGACAAGCAGTGATGTTCCAGAGTCTTAAAGTGTCAATCACTCCCTCGATCCAACTTTACTTTGATCTTCTTTTGCCTCTTTTCACTTTCAACCTCAGGATATTATATTATACCAACATATCTGCACTTATGCAATATGAAAATTAATGACATTTGGTGTCTTTATACACATTTCTACAATTTTTATACCAACAATTTGCTACCAATGTCAAACATAGTCTTTAACAGTCTCGCAGCAGAGGAAAATCATTACATCTGAAAATAAGTGTCTGAGAAAGCTGCAATGGTTACTAAACTAGATAAAATAGGAAATGAAGAAATTCGGAAAAGAGTTGATTTTAATATTTTGTACTGTACATATTGAGAGACAGAAAGTAAAATGGTTCAGTCACCTTATGAGAATAAACACAAACCAAATACCGATAAGAGCATATAACAAAAGAATATCCGGACATAAAGCCTAAGGTAGACCAAGAAAACAGTGGATAGAAAATGTCACGATAACCTTGAACAAACATGGACTTAATGCAAGGAAGCAACACATCTAGCCTTGCAACGACAGCTGAAGCTCCCATCATTATGCTTAATTGCAAGTGTGGATACCATCAACCATCATTTACCTGGGGATAGATAATAGATAGAAATTTCATAATTTTTTGCAATTAAGCTCAGAATGACAGATACCAGATAACACTAATGTCCAGAAGATAACACATCAGTGTCCAGAAGATAACATGTCCAGAAGATAACACAAGAGTATCCAGAAGATAACACACCAGTGGCAGGTCAAGATCAAATACAGAAAGAAAAAATAATTATGAAAATCATCACATGTCTGACCTATCAGCCATTCTCTGCAGTGTAGACAGTGATGCCTCTAGTTCAGTGTCTGATAGTCCTGCAAGAAAACCATTGTCCTCCACTCCAATTTCATAGATGGCCTCACCATGACCTTCCTCTAACCTCCACTTCATCTGAGTCACTAGATGTTCCATTCTAAATTCAGATGGATTCACCAACTTCAGCTGCAAAACATAATTTCCATAATATAACAATCAGAATAATATTGAATGCAAATTATCATAAAGTTGTTCTATCATGACACCATACAGCTGCTTGTAGGTGTCATTCTTAGTTGTTCTATACATATATGTAGGAGTTTAAATATGGGAGATGAGACTAATCTACATCAGTAGTAAACATACACAATACTGATCTTCAAGTCATAAATTAGATTGATGCATGATTATACAGTGTAACCACGTATGGTATAGAAATTTTGTGTCATGTGACGTATTCCTTCCAGAACGTTGTCTTCCCAATGAACTCTCTGAACCTCTCTCTGTCTTGGGCGATGTGGCTTGCATTTTCTAGCGATGTATTCATGCTATCTTTAATGTTGTCAGTCCATCGTAATTGTGTGGCTAAATTATATAGATGTATGAGGCAGATTACATTTTCTGTTGTCCGCGTGTTACCAGGGCCTAAAAGGGGGACAAAGATTAACAACACTGTTTATCTGCCTGTGCTAGGAGGCAACTAAGGAGATTTTTGGGGTGCAGTTACCTGTCCTGTTACATATAGGGTCAAATTCACGAGAAGTCATGCCGAAGTGGGAAGTGCCCAGCTGAAAGGTGCAGATATTGCAGCTAAGCTGTACACTATGACACAATGCATTCCGTTCTCCGGACTATGCCCCGCTAATCTAAACGAATTTGAGAATGAACGCGCATGTATGCACGAATGCATTCACACACACACTTTCTGTATTACATAAGGCATGTTGCATGTTATTGTTATCGAATTGTCAACACTGACGCATAACTTAAGGATAAATAATAGCATGAATAAAAACAGCCAGTAAAAATAAGTATCAGCAAATTTTAGTCAGTTCTGTGGTACAGTGGTGTTAGTGAAGCTGCTGTAAAACTGTATAACAATAGTACTTATGTAAAACACAAAGTTGATCAGCTTCACAATGAATGCACAAGCTATTAGACTATTAGGTACAGGTATTAAAAAATACAGATAACAGTATACAAGTCAGATTCAACGTTTCAGCCTTCAGGTTTTTTTCAAGAAAATCCAAGACAATTGCAATACACAATACATTTTCAAAACTTACATTGTATTGTAATTTGTATGTTTTTTTGTTTGCTCATTATAGCCCCCTAGTTTTTGTGATGGTCCGTGGTGTCTTAGTCGAACAATTTTAAAAATCAGTGTTTTACGTAAGTACAATTGTTGTTACGTTTCACGCAGTTACCTTATATTGAGTGTCGTGTTGACAAAACCACTATCAAGTTTTCAATCTGTATCAACAACAGCAAATTAGAAAGAGTCAACAGTTTTGAATACCTTGGTTCTTTTATAAACATGACCGGTGATTGCTACGAGGAAGTCAGAAGGAGGCTGACCATCACATCAACGGAGCGGATACAAATTAAAAACATATGGCTGAGCATCTGAAAAACCTACAAAACTAACATTCCTAACAGCTTGCATATTCCCAGTGGCAATATATGGGTGTGAATCCTGGAAAATCACCAACAAAGTGAAAAACAAAATAGCAGCATTTGAAACAAAATGTTACAGAAACATCCTCAGAATATCATGGACCAAAAATATCACTAATTTAGCCACCCTGAGAGAAATGACTATAAAAGAAAACTGGCAAAACACCATGGTCCTTTTCAGAAAACTACAATATTTTGGCCATATTAAACGCCATGACAGCCTAGAGAAGACCATAATGGAGGGGATGATGCCAGGGAGACGAACAATAGGCAGACCAAGAAGAAGATGGATGCAAGATATCAAAGATCAACTGAACATGACACTAACAGAAGCAAAAAGACTGGCTCAAGATTGACAGAAGCTTTAAAAGGCTGCGATGACTGCTACATTCTATTCAGGATATGCTGCTACCTGATGATGATGTCAACCCGGTTGAACCTGCTCGTGTTTTGAAAATCAATTGTCCACAATACATTGTGCTTGCAATACAATTGGATGTATTAATGGAGGTGAAAAGTTAAATAATAGATTCTTCTTGTTCCTAAGCGTTCATGCTCAAACTCCCACTGGATGTCTCTTGTAGCAGGACCATGGTCTAATTAGATTTCCAGCAGGATGTAGTCCAGAGAATGGAAATGTGTTGTGTACCACTTTATTTGCGAGGATGGCATGTCTTCGTAAAAAAATAATAACTGAATAATAATGTCCTAAACAGGATACTGGTACTCTTTGATTATTCAATATGCTAATTTGTAGCTTTCACTCACCATTACTGAAGCCACAGCAACTCAGCGATTTATGCACTATTTTCCTAGTCGAGTGATTCAGGCTGTATTTGATCTCAAACTTCTGTTGGCTAGCAAGATGTAGTTCAAAGAATAGAATGTGTTCTGTCATAGTTTACAGCTTGGAAGCAATGTCTATGCTTTTCAACCAGACATATTTGGCTTCAGTATGGCCTTTTTGTCACTTTGACCTATGGGTGGGACAGCCAACTCCATCTTGGAATAGTCACCTCTTATGACAGTTTTGGTGAACACAACAGTCGCTTATAGCATATCTTAGTCAGGACGTAGTGATCAACCCAATAGTGATTTTCTAAGCAATATTTTGTGTTCAGTATGCTGTCATTGCCTTTTGAACAATCCAGATGTTCAACTGCCTGCAGCTAAATTCAAACCAGGTATCTTGATCATCAGTATAGTTCACTTAAGAAATTCAAAGTAATGTATAACTCAGACGTGTGAAGAAGGAAAACACTCACTATAAAAACTATAATTAGCCAAATCCCTATTGAGGACAACTCCTTGAAGGGATTAGTTCAACCAACAAAGGCTGGAAACCAAGATTGGTCGGGCCATCCCTGTCATCGAGTAGAACCCCAGTCCTGCCCAAGCAACCATGGGTGCTGAAGTCGGAGATACCAGGCTGAGAGGCGCATCAGCAACCTGAGGTATCACGCAACATGACTAAAGAACATTTCTTCATCAGCCAAATGTTCATACAAACTTTCTTATGGAAGTATATTTTGTAAATAGGTGAGCTCTTACCTTGTATTCTATGTTCCCTTCATCTTCCTGTTGAGTGAACAACAAACAATAAGTAAATTTCTGCATAAATGTACAAGGAAACAAATGTATAATACATTAACAATGATTAGTGGTCAATGATGATGATGATGTCGAGTAAATAATTCCTTTAGCTGAGAGTAGGTAGCTCTTGACGGCACATAGCCTTTCTGATAAAAGTTGTGTAACGGAGGTGACACGAACTCATATAAGGAGGTTGTCTCTAAGGCATGGATGCGTGGTAGTGGGGTGGGGGGGGTTATGGTTTCTTTTTATAGTCCCTGAAGTGAGGCATTCTAATGTGCCAATATTCTAGGATTACCACGTTTTGCCAGGAGCAAGCACAGCACACACTTCTGGGCCAATTATCTCATCATTCTTCTGTCAGATTTGTTCACCTATCCACAATGATGGCACATTTAGCATTCACTGTCACCTAGGAGTCTGCCACAAAAATACAAAACTGCAATGTCCACTGGCATATATCTCTTCATCTTCCATGGAGATGATTTGATAGAAGACAAAAGTAAGAAATTGAGACAAGATAAGATAATGATGATTGACAGGCTGCCAGCCTACCCCCCAAAATTTCTTAGTCGCCTCATATGAAATTCCTAGAAAGAAGACAGTGGCCCTATTTTTTCCACCTGAACTAAAACTGCAGACACTGGTTGTCACACAGATGTAGTAGTCACATGAATGTTGGGTTCTTAAATAATTATTTATCAATACAGCTACACAATTTGGATGCCAAATGTCCCTACTTTTTCTACTTCTGTTTTGATTTGGTACATTATTGAAAATCTAGTTCTGATTATGATTAGCAGGATGTAGTCTGGAGAACTAAAAGCAATATGTCATGATTTACAGCTTTGCTGTGATATCTGCACCTTCTGGCCTGACATTCAACGTGACCCTATATGAGATAGGACAGTCACTCCACATAAAAACCCTGCTTAGTAGTGCATGATTAATGAGAAATTGTAATGCAGATATTTTTATGGAGTGCATAATTAATAAGAAATTGTATGTGAACTGATATAAATAACGTTATAAACACACTGTGCATGTAGTTTTACTAATTTATTTAAGCCAGTTCTTGTCTCTCATGGAATTTCTGATATTCCTTGAATTTAACTACTGACCTGTCCCGCCGAAGACGGATGTGTCGGGCCATTGGCGCAAATAAAACGGCGACACAGCGCATTTCCATTCTCTGGACTATATCCTGCTGGAAATCTAATAGGGCCATTGTCCTACTGCAATAGAGATCCGGCAGGAGTTTGAGAATGAACGCTGAAGAAGAAGAAGAAGACTACTGACCTGTGCATGGTCATAAAATTACCTGGTGTGTCAAACTGGTGACACCTACCATCCCTCCCATTTCTTGTTTATTGACACCAGAGTTTTAATCTCTTGTTAAAACTATGATATTCAAAAAAGGTTCAGGTAAAAAGTGTTTGCAAAAAGGCTTTGGCAACTTGTTCCTATCAGCGAAACTGCATCTGCTAAATGGCACAGGAAAATAGCTCAACCCCTGTCGCACAGATACTTCCACATAACCCCTGAAAAACCTACGTCATCCCTTTCTTACTAACCTCCAATCCTGAAGCCACACACTTCCATGTAAACCCTAACACAGCAAGAAAATATTTGTCTCCACCCACCATTTCATGCTTACCTTCCTTTAAAAGTACTGAATGGCTTTCATACTGTCAGAAATGGTTACCTCCCTTTTAAACATGTCGTAAATGATTAACTTCTCTTTAAAGGGAAAACCCAATGATGCCTAACACCCCTTAGAGTGACCTAGCCCATATCGACCATTAGCTTTCCAGAATAGCACAAAGAGTACCGGTAGATATGCTGATGTCAGATACACATATAATCAATGAACTGAAGATTGATAAGAGGGACACTCTCCAGTTGCTTTGCGTGCACCTGATAGGTATGATCACTGTAATAGAGGTGTATCTAGGATATGCTTGGGAGAATTTGGTATTAAGAGAGGCATGGGTAGGGCTGGGCATTAGAACCGCAGAATGTGTTTAATGGCAAGCCACAGGAACCATCAGTAGACATATATTTCAGCATCTGCTGGGCAGGAGGAAGGAACTGAGCACCTATTGTTTTGCCAGGAGTTTAATGATGCTAGTTCATAAGTAATAACCAGTTTTGAGAGCATTGGTTTCTGCCTTAAGTACCATATTCAGCACTGAAGAAACATAAATGGAAGCATCTAGCAACACATGATAAAGATTATCAAGTATACTGAATGGATAACCACAGCCGTCCGTGTGTTGAAGTGGCCCAAGAGGGGAGCAAACTATAGCAACACTGCTTACCTTCCATGCATGTCGTAAAAGGCAATTAAGGAGGTTATGGGATGGAGTTGGCTGTCACATCCCAAATAGGGTCAGTGACCCAAAGCCATATGTATCAGGCCGAAAGGCGCAGATATCGCAGCAATGCTGTAAACCATGACACAATGAATTCTGTTCTACAACCTGCTAATATTTGCAGGAGTTTGAGAACAAATGCAGAAGAAGAAGAATATAACAACAGCATCTCCTGAAGAAATATTATTTTGTGAAAATTTTGGAAAGGTGCAGTTTTAGGGTAGGCCACTCCTAAGATATAAATGTGTATGCAAAGCCACAATGAAAGATTGTTCACATTGCCCCTCATGACTTGGAAAACATAGCAGATGTATATACGATAGGCCTACATGAAGTTACAAATAGGGGAAGAGGCTTTGAAAAACTCCTACACGGCAAGCTGGAATACAAATGACTCAGGCATTGCAAATGCCACTGACTTTCATCTACAATTTTTTTTAAAACTAAACTTGCAGGCGATAGGCCTTAGCCTATAGACTAAGATAATTTATACATAGACTAAATCAAAAAGGTCCATAAGTCTACTTCATAGGCTTCAATTTAATAGCCTAGGTATCAGTATTACATTATTTACTATTACTTTACTTTCATAAAGTTTACCTCTGGTGGAAGATTCGATAGCTCCTCAATCCCATTCTCACTCTCGTGATAGAAATCTCTGTTATCAGACAAATCAGTCTGAGTTTCCAGATCTGGATCAAACATACTGACAATATGCTCCATCTTGCTCACTCATTTCTAAATTACCAGCAAATTTTGTGATGTAGGCCTAAACTTTAGGCTAAAGAAATATTCACTAGCCTAATAAATTTAATAATTATTTGTTATAATAGGGCTAAATGAAATAATTAATTATATAATTATAGATAGGATAAGTTTCAAACAGTACTACTTAGGCCTAACTGAATAATATTCGTTTCAACTGGTCATTTGCAACTGATTCGTTCTAGTATATTTTTTTTTTACTACTGTATGTCGATTGTGTTCATGTTTATTGGCGCTGTTTATTTTGATTCTAGCTTTGATTTTGATTTGTTAGCAATCAGTTCGGAAGTTCCTTTTATTTACTTCTAATTTTAATAGGCCAATTATCCATTACTGCAGCTGAAGGCAAATACGTGTAATCTCACTGTGGTGAGAGTGTTGCATAATGATTGGGTAACTATAACAAATAGTGATAATAAAATGTGATCGCAAAATTTATTTCTTATCTTGTATTAGCTTGATTACTAAGTTCCAAAATTATCAAGTGCAAATGCCAACTATTTCCGCCATCTTGCGTCAGACATCCACTGCCCCGGATGCACCGATTGATGCCAAAAGTATACATGCATATAGAACTATAACAATTCTGACCTGAAATTGCACCTGGACGGGTTTAGCCACTGATACAGTAGCGGGTATTTTTTTAAATATATATTGAGTATAACGTTTTTAGACGTGTACTTGTACATGTTCTATAAAAACAGTGCTTCGCAGCCTTTGTGAGATTTAGCAAAATAATTGTAGGTCTATTAGACCATACTTCTTCTTCAGCGTTCATTCTCAAACTCCCGCTGGATTTCCTTATAACAGAACCATGTTCCTACTATATTTCTAGCAGGATATAGTCCAGAAAATGGAAATGCATTGTGTCGCTGTTTTATTTGCGTCAATGGTTCGACACATCCGCCTTCGGCAGGATATCCATACAAATTCGTCTGCGATCGTTGTCAAATTATTAGGTCTACACCCGCCGAAGACGACGCTCGTTGTCAAACTCCTGCAAATTATTAGGTCTACACCCGCCGAAGACGGATGTGTCGGGTCAATGGCGCAAAGAAAACGGCGACACAACGCATTTCCATTCTCTGGACTACATCCTTCTGGAAATCTAATAGGACCATGGTCCTGATACAAGAGATATCCAGTGGGAGTTTGAGAATGAACGCTAAAGAAGAAGAAGAATTAGGTCTACAAATTATTAGGGTGCAGTCTAGAGAATGGAATGCGTTGTGCCATGGTTTAAAGCTTTGCTGTGATATCTGCGCCTTTAGGCCTGACACATCTGAAAGCTAACAATCTAAAACCATCTAAACGGCAGCACACGGGCCCAAAAACATTAGGGGGCCTATATGTAACATTGTAAGCTAAGCACAAATAGCTTTACAATTCTTCTTCTTCTTCAGCGAACTTTACAATTCAACAAGAAGCTCTTGCAGCCCGGTAGACAAATGCGTGTTGGCCGCGGCCTGTCAATTGAGAAACACTGTTTTAGAGAAAATTGACGCTGGGTATCTTCTTCCCCTTCTGTGTTCGTTATCAAACTACTGCAGATTAGCAGATGATGTAGTCCGGAGAACGGAATACGTTGTGTCATAGGTTACATATTTTCTGTGCCCTTCGGCTCGACACGTCCTACTTCAGCATGTCTTATGTGTCACTTTGACGCTATAAGGGATGTGATAACCAACTTCTCTCATAACCCACTTAGTCGCCTCTTATTACATGCATGAAAAGTAATCCATGTTGGTGTTCTGTGTTCCCCTTTCTGGCAACAGACGGGATGTTGCTGGATGTATAACCATGAGTGGCGTAGCTTCAATAGACGCCAAAATTCTTGGCGTTCCCGCCCAATATTAAACAACTCAAATAGCGTACACAAATTTAGTTATTTACATTATCTATTGTCTTTCCCAAGGTGGTTTGTGACCCACTCTTGCCGTTAAGCGTAGGGGTTATTGGAGTTCGAGCTTGCGTTCTAAAGCCAGATGTGTGGCCTCGACTGTGCTCTTACCGTGTCTGTACAGGATGTCCCTGACGTTTTCTATCCATCTTTTCCGTGGTCTTCCTCTGGCTTTGTACCCTGATCTCATTTAGTTATATGCTTGTACGGGCAACTTTTCGTGATGCATTCTCATAATGTGGCCAAACCACTTGATCTGTTCTTTATTTTTTATCTGTTATTACAGAGAGATAATCGCAGGTTCGTTTATGTTTTGAAAGTTATCTGTCCATGACGTCAAGACGATTCGTAGAATTTCGCTTACATCAGCCGCGATCATTGGCTGCTGAAATCTTTTAATATCGATAGTACTGTTCTTTCAGACGCTGACTTCAGCATGACATTCTGCAGTATACTGCATTTTGAAATAATTTATGATGGCGCGTATGTATTTTTCTTTCTTTTCGCTTTATGCCCTGCAGCAGCAGTGGTAGATGAGTTCTCGGTGGATGGCTTTTTTGTATGCTTCATATATATTTGTTTTCGTTGAATTTTTTATTTATGTTATCCATCGTTTGCAAGGTCTGCCTCTGGCTTTGTTAACTTTGTATCCATCGTGTCTATATAGTATGCTTTTTGATGGGCACTGTCTGATGGTAGTCTGGAAGCATGTGAAAACAACTTATTCTGTTGTCTTCTAGTGCAATCCAGGATTGACATGTGTTTCTTAGTTTTCTGATGTTTTCGTTTCTGATTCTGTGTCTTATTGTTACTCCGAGAATTCTACGTGTTCAAGTCATTTCTGCTGTAACATGTTTTTTTTATTGTTGTCATTGTCCACGTTTGACATTGGTAGCATAGTGATGGTATGATGATCTTTTATATAGCTTAGTGAAGTTTTGGTGTTCATGCTCAAATATTTGTTTTTGAAAATAGAACACGTCTGTCTCAAGATCGGGTATGTTATGTTGCACCTATGTTGGATTTCTTTGGTGTTTTTCCCCATTCGATGATATGATGTTTCCAAGATAAGTGGATTCTTTCACCTGTTTAAGTTGTTTAGAATATTGTTGTTTAGAATCATCGATTAGAATAGTGGTGTTTCTTTCAGTTTTTGCGATTGACACTACCTCGATTTTTTTTCTGTGTTTATCTTCATGCTAAAGTCCCTACATGTTGTGAGCAGCCTATTTACATTTTTTTAAAATTTTTATCGTGATATTATTGCTTGATCGTCTGCAAAAAGAAGTTCGCTCATGGTGTTTAGGTTGTCGTCTTCATTAGTGTTGGCAATTTATTCGAACTTGGAAATCCTATTTTCCTACAATGTGATGCCATGACGACAACATGTCGGTGTATTTTTCTCATGACCTATATTGTCGAAGGTTACACGGTTTTCTGTGGTGTAGGGAAACGAGTTCTTTAGTGACTAATATTACGTTAGTCAATAAGCCAATGCTTCTGGATAATATCTTTAAGATTTTCTGTGACTAAATTCAACGACACCAAGTGAATGTAATACTCAAGATTTAGAAACCTTTATATGGAATCGTACGATGTTCATGTTTGTGAGAGTATTGACCACTTGGGCAGAAAAGAACTCTGAACAGACGTTTGGAGCTGCATTACAAGATTTATAAAATATGTTTTCTAAAACTAGTTAACATTCTTTTTAATCTATCTATAATCCCGTAACCCGTCAGGCTCATTGGGTTACCACATTGTATGCTTCAGCAGACAAGAGTCATCCAGCCATTTCTATCTTCAATGATGCGGATGAGTGAGGAAAAACAATCTTGTCCAGTCCTTAATGTTCTCTCTCCATGCTTTTTTTTTGGTCCTCTGCTTCGAAGGTTCCCAGCAGTATTGTGACAGACTGAGATATGTTATAATTTTTTTTTAATATAATATTTTATTTAAGGCTGTAAATAAGTGAGTTTTTTGTGGGAAAGAAGGGAGAACTACCTACCTACTAAAAAAGGTCACACGACGTGGCTTGAAGTGCCGTTTCTCGAAGTGGTATTTGTTTTTAAAGATTTAGTCGCTTTTAAATTATTTTTTTTATATACACATTGGGAAAATTAATAGAAAAATTAGTCTGTTTTTTTTTCATTTTAAACTTCTGGCTCTTAATGACTGACTGATACACCGACTAATTGCATATTCTGCTACTGAAAAACATTGATACAAATCCAAACTGCTATAAATATACGGTCTATCAAATCTTCCACAGACAGAAAATGATGTTGTCTTGTTTCTGTAAGATCGTGGATATTGCCATCAGAAAAGAGTTGTGCGCTTGGCCGGACATTTCGTGAAGGTGAATCTTTACGCCGATGCAAGATTTCACTGAATGTGCACAGATCTCCTGCACAATCAAAGCATAGAGATCCGAAGCTGCAAGTGCTTACAGAACGCAAAGCTCGCTCCAGTTGATGTTATCAGCTTTGTTTATTATTAGGCTATGGAAACCAGCTCCATAAAGTTGTGTGTCCGAGAGATGCAGATTATTAAAAACACCGCTATGGAATGGAACGCTTTAATGCGTAAGGTCTGTGTGTCAGCGCTTTTAAAATTACTGGGCGGTGGCATCCGAGAAAACGACAAAATTGTGGAAATCTACGATATCCTGTTTTTCAAACGGAAGAACAACACTGGAAAAGTTCTGAAACAACTGGATTTTTGGCCGGATGTTCCGTAAAACGGATCAAGTTTTTTTGATGCCAGTACCGAACAGAAATTCTACAACGCTCTTGCAAGTCATTGTTGGTTGCTAATGTAGAGGTGGAATCTACGATCTACTCCGACTCACAAGAGTGCAGATATCAAAGCAGCAGGCTTTGACCACTATCGAGTGTACAACCGAAACAATTTCGTTGATCCAGAAACAGGAGTACACACGCAAACGGTTGAGAGAATGTGGGGTAGCGTCAAATGGAGAAATTTAAAAAAAACACATCGCAGAACAGCTAGATAACACTTTAAAACTTACTTGGTCGAGTTTATGTGGAGTACAAGATTACCAGCGGGAACAGCTAGACAACAACTCAAAACTTACTTGGTCGAGTTTATGTGGAGTACAAGATTACCAGCGGGAACAGCTAGACAACAAATCAAAACTTACTTGGTCGAGTTTATGTGGAGTACAAGATTACCAGCGGGAACAGCTAGACAACAACTCAAAACTTACTTGACTGAGTGTATGTGGAGTACAAGATTACCAGCGGGAACAGCTAGACAACAACTCAAAACTTACTTGACTGAGTGTATGTGGAGTACAAGATTACCAGCGGGAACAGCTAGACAACAACTCAAAACTTACTTGACTGAGTGTATGTGGAGTACAAGATTACCAGCTGGAAAGGGCCCTTTTGAAGCAATACTTGAGGATATAAAGAACTACTGACGCCCTGCCTAACGAAACACTTACTGGTACTCCCTCTCCCCCCCCCTCTTCCCTCTTCAAAAAACGCTAACCCCCACCCACCTCCTCTCTTCCAAAAGGATCCAAACACACAATCTGAAACAATCTCATCCACAACCCCCCCCCCTTTTCCGAAAGAACAAAACACTTAAACACCACTCTCCACTCCCGCTCAAATCCCCATCTTCCCAAAAGAACGAAACACGCGCTCCCCGCCTAATCCCTATCACTTAAGTCATCTACTCGCATTCCACCGCAAGTAGTCCTAAATATTTTACAATGAAGCATCCACTGTCTGCTACAACTATTTTCCTGCACAAGTTGTCTTCTCTTGACATAGACTTATATTTAGTTTTTCGTAAACATCACATTTGTCCGTTTTAGTTTCGTTAATGTAGCGGGGCCAGCGCCCAAGGAAAGAACCTTCCAGACACTAAAAGGCAAACAGACCTGAAAGAGACAGGGTCACAAATGCGGTAATTCAAATTAGTGCAAATTTTATATCATGCTGCTGTTATACCAACCCTACTATACGCTTGCGAAACGTGGACAGTGTATGCTAGACATGCAAGAAAATTAAATCATTTCCATCTTACCTGCCTACGTAAATTACTAAACATCCATTGGTGGACAAAGTACCAGACTACGAGGTCTTGGAAAAATCAACCTCAATAAGCATCCACACAATACTTATGAAGGCGCAAGCACGCTGGGCAGGCCATCTTGTGCGTATGGAGAACTCGCGTTTGCCAAAACAAATATATTATGGATCACTCAAGGCAGGATTTCGAAAAGATGGTGGACAGAAAAAGCGCTTCAAAGACACGCTAACGTCATCCATGAAACATCTTAACATTGACGTAGGCGTTTGGGAGAGCCTCGCTCAGGATAGAACAGCATGGCGTTACAGCATTAGAACGGGAGCACTAGCGGCGGAAGAATTCAGACAAGATACTGCAAGACAGAAGCGGACACGTAGAAAAGAAAAAAAACATTTCAACTTCACATAGATACCCTCTATTGTTGCCAATTCTGTAAAAGAACATTTTGTGCGCGCATTGGATTTGTTAGTCATTTAAAAACGCACTATTAACTTTTATTATTATTATTATGGTTGAGTTTTTGGTCATCGTCGATCACGACGGACGAACATCATCATCATCAATTCTTGCATACAACATTTGTTTAGGATTTCCAGAGAAAACTTCCGTTGCAGCGATGGACATAGATGTATAAAACATCTCTGGATCCTTCTTGTCTACCTACCAAGGAACCTGAAATACTGATTTACAGATTAGTCGGTGAATATCAAAAGTACTCATGTAGAAAAATTGCTCTGAGATCAGAACAATGGCACCAGGTTGGTTACAGGGCTCCTGTTTTTTTTTCAATGTGTATGTCTTCAAAATTGCACAATTGAAAATGTCAGAGACAGATAAGGTTTTAGCCATGAAACGGGCAGCAGTACCTAAATTATTTAGCAAAATACTATTAAAATGTTTGAATGTAGCGAAAAACGAAATAAGGACAGATAATAAGTATTAGCATACATATCGATAAAAACACATTTTACAGTCGCTAGGACTGCTGCAGTATACATCGATCTTTGGCCTACTCACAGGAACCCCCCCCCCCCGCCTCCCGTGGATGACTATGAGGTGTCTCAGTGTGTAGCGTGCAGATCTATGCATCCTGCAGAAGTCTAAGCGATTATTTAATCTCCAATTAAATTTGCCATTTTACTTTTCTGACAGCACGGTTTGCTAGTGACGTAATTTCAGTTAAGACACGAAAGCTGCGCACACTATAACAAAGTTGAAATGAAATTGCACATACTATAACAAAGTTGGAAACTACGCACAATATTAAAAAGTTGGAATGTGGGTACTGCACCCCGTATTTTACCTCGAAAATTACATAACGATAATATCAAATTACGTAATGATGTAGGCTATAACTTAAACATAACTTGATGATGTGATTGTGATTTAATATCTAATCACATAAATAACACTCCAATAATCGGTCCCGATAATCCAAACGTGGACAACGACAGCACAAAACAAACGGAAACTTGTGATATTTTAAATAGTATGTTTGTGCAGAATCCTAGGGATATCACTAAGAAACAGAATGAGGATATTAGACAAAGAACAGGCACTACCCCAATCTTGGAATATATTAAGATACAACAGATCAAATGGTTTGCACACATCAGTAGACTACCACCAGACAGTGTAGCATATCAAGCTATGCTATACAGATACAGGGAAGGCAGACCTAGAGGCCGGCCACGAAAAAGATGGACCACCGAGATAAAAGGGGCAACAGATTCCACAATATACTCAGCATATGAGTGGCCATCTCCAGAAAACTTTTCTACCCCTGAATCTGAAAGGCAACAAAGCGTTTAGCGAATAGATCGATAATCCAAAAAAGACCGATTAGGCACAGATGTTGATCGACCTAACGATAACAAGCTGTTATCGCAATAAAAAAAACGGTGTACAGAAACGAAACAGAAACTAACTCATGAGTAAAAATATGATGACCCAAGCTAGTTTCATGGAACCAAGAGATATCCGTACAATGGGAAGTAATAATTATATATCAGGCAGGAAGAAGCCGACAGAGACCAAGCACCTATAGCTTTGTTCAGAGTGCGTCTTTCTTTCTTTTGTTCATTGATTTATGTCTACACCGTGAGGTAAGTCTTATGGATGAATTTAATCGTTGCCTGGAGATCTTCTTTGCTTCCATATAGATTTGCTAGCAAGGATTGAGCCGTTGCACTAGTACGTCTTTCGCAATTGTTCATACTGGGGGCGGTTCTCAGAATATGTTCAGAGGTCTTCAAACATCTGTTCCACAAGTGCCATAGTACTTACGTAGAACACAGGTTTTTGATGTTTCACTTGAACACAACAGACAGACTATACCTAAGACTAAGGGGTTATGAGGTGTAAACACGAAAACATACAAATTACAACGTTTCGGAACATTAGGTCTTCTCAAGAATATATAAAACAAACAGGGAAAAAACAATTAAAACAGTAAAAACAATGTTACCACCAGAGATGCACTAGATACACTATTGACATGTAAACAATACGAAGTTTAAGGTGACAATGATGTATGTGGAAACGTAGTCGTGCAAGTGGGTTTTGTCGAAAATATGACGGGATATGACACATGAGAATGAACCATAACCAACTACCAACAAGAACATATAATAGAAGATTCGGATACAGAGCCAGAGGAAGACCTAGAACAAGATGGATAGATCATCTCAAGACAGCCCTGAACAAATACAGATTCAACACTGCCAAGGTGGCACATCTAACCTTGGATAGACAACTAAAGCTCCCAGTCACCACCCCTATGCTTAACGGCAAGTAGGTGGCACATCTAACCTTGGATAGACAACTAAAGCTCCCAGTCACCACCTCTATGCTTAACGGCAAGTATGGATATTCTGACTATCATCCATCTGGGGATAGACTATAGACAAGGAACTACTAAAGGAAATAAAGATCAAACAAATAACATATTTTGAACATATTAAAGACATGACACCTTGTTGAAGTCCTTACTTGAGGGTAGAGTCGAGGGGAGGTATGTGGAAATACAAGTGGGTGAGAAGCATCACAAGATGAACAGGTTATTCTAGCAAAGTGCACCACAAAGGCAAGGTTGGAGGTCTGTTGCAGCCAACCTTCGGTGCAGAGATGACACTTGATGATATATGATTGAATTAATCTGAACATATTGACCTGTATACAGCTTCTCTTGAGCTAGACAAGTCCATCTGTACATCATCATCATCAAGTGCCGTCTCCGCAACGAAGGTTGGCTGCAACGTATCTCCAGCATCTCCTGTCTTGGTGGTGCACTCTGCTAGACTGTAACCTGTCCATCGTGTAATGTTACTCTCCCACTTGTATCTCTGCCTACCTCTTGCTCACCTTCCCTTTGACTTTACCCTCAAGTAAGGTCTTCAATAAGGTGTCATGTCTTTTAATGTGTCCAAAGTATTTTATTTGCCTGATCTTTATTTCTCTCAGTAGTTCTTACTTCATATTAAGTGTTTTTAGCACCTCTTTATTTGTTTTCTTCTCTTTCCATGATGTTCTCCCTATTCTTCTATATACCCACATCTCAAAGGCATCAATTATGTCTTCTAATTGTTTATTTAGTGTCCATGTTTCTGAGTCATACATTAATATGGAATAGAAGTAGCATTTTATAATTCTCATTTTTAACTTGTTTGTAATTTGTTTAGATATTAATAATTTCCTCATGCCATTGAAGGTACTTTTAGCCATTCCTATTCTCCTTTTAACTTCTGTTTCACATCTGCCATTTGTGACTAAGTGTCCAAGATCTGTACACACCTTGTCAAAGGCCTGTTTAATAACAAAATATTTTGGTAGAACCGTTTTCTTCTCAAAGGCATCTTCAACTGCTGGGAAAGGTAAGTGGCTTGATCTTCTGTGCTGCAGTATTCCTTGTCTTTGATGATAATTCTTACAGCTGACGGGAATTGAACCAGGTCCATTCTAGCAGCATTGAATCGCCTTGCAACTCAAAGAAACAGATTTTCCATACTTGACCAACCACATCCCCCAAAAAAGATGTGATCTCGTCAAGACATTCAATCTGTGTACTCAAATCACTGAGAATGAACCAATAGAAAAAAGGACTATTACAACAATTAACATCCTGTACAAGTATTGAAGTATCCCCTGGAACACTTTGGTGTCAACAGGATGTCTTTGATGATACCTTCAAGAAAATACTTCTGAGCACAAACAATAAGATACCAAAGAACAGATAATGTAAATTCTCTGCATCATGATCTATATGAATTAATAAACCCGGATGCACAACTGCCTTCGGCGGGATTCGAACTCGGTACATTGGCCATTACAGAGCCAGACTAAAATAATAAACCAACTCAAATTGCAATATATTTGTTATATTACAAAACAAATATGAAATACATTTAAAAGTATATTTGCCACATACAAAACAAATACACAACACATACACAACACATAAAACAGATACATTTTCCACATACAAACTAAATAAATGGATATATTTACTACATATAAGATAAATACAATTTTTAAAATCATATTGTATACACAATTTTTAATACATTTTTGTTTTCTAAAAATGTATGAATGATTATAAAACATTAAACTAAAGATAAAAGACACTGAAACTAAATTACATTAGGAAATATACACAAGACAAGCTCAGCATCGATCAATGATAAAAGATGTAATATAATATATTGTTACAATTTATAATATTTATGATACAAGTAGTCCTTGTCAATCAAAGATTCAATGAAAAGTACTGATATCTACAACTTTACAGTAAGCGAGTAACACAACAAAGAGTATACATTATTTAACAACCACAATCAAACTGCCAGAAGATCTCTCGAAAGTTGAAAGAATGAAAGACCAACTATGTTCTATCTGATACTTATCTTCAGCGGCCGGATAAAATAGCAAATTGAGCTGCTTGATACAAAACAGCATGTATTTATCACTCCATAGGAGCCTTTTTAGATCAGCATTCCCTGATTTTGTGCGTGATGTGTCCAATCCCATACACTGCGCTCTCTAACTATGTGCGTCACAGCACATCTTTGAGTTAGCATTGATGACCAATAGATTCGTCTGCCATAATGATGGAAATTCATATTTATAAATGATCAAATCATTGTCCAGAATCAGGAACAACTACAACAGGACTGTCACTGATTTCATTAATTAATTACGACAGATTTCAACTCATTACAAGGTTCTCAAGACAAATTCCTGGGCATTCATTCTCAAACTTCTACTGTCTAGTAGGAAGTGCTTCAGAGAACAGAATGTCCAGTGTTGTAGTTTACAGATATGATATCTGCATATTTTTCCATGATGCATTCAATTTCAGTAGATCATTTTTATATACAGGTATGTCTTCACTTTTTAAACCCTAGTCCTTGACCAGAATGTGATATTGCAGCATGTCCACCAGAATCATCAAGTGGAGAGGAAGTAGGATATTTGGGCATACAGTCAATAATGACTTATAAAGGTTAATATACTGTACTTGCAACTACATGCAATGATCCCTTGCAGCGGCATACAAAACAATCTTGCAGCTACATGCAGTGATCCATTACAGCTGCGTACAACAAAATCTTGCAACTACATGCATTGATCCTTTGTTTCTTCTGCATTCATTCTCGAGCTACTGTAGATCAGCAGGATGTAGTCTGAAGAAAGGAGCGTGTTGTGCCATGCTACAGCTTAGTTGCGAATTCTGCACCTTTTGACCTGACATATCTGACTTCAGCATGGCTTATGAGTCACTTTGACCCTATATAGTGAGATGGGACTGTCAACTCCACCCTAAAATCTCCTATTTGGTGGGATGGGACAGTCATCTCCATCCCAAAACCTCCTATATGGTGGGACAGTATTCTCCACCCCAAAACCTCCTTTATGGTGGGACTGTCAACTCCACCCCAAAACCTCCTTTATGGTGGGACTGTCAACTCCACCCCAAAACCTCCTATTTGGTGGGATGGGACTGTCATCACCCCAAAACCTCCTATATGGTGGGACTGTCAACTCCATCCCAAAATCTTCTATATGGTGGAATGTGACTGTCAACTCCACCCTAAAACCTCCTCTTATGACATACTTGGCAGGTAATAGTGTTGCTATTCTTTGGTTCCCCCCTTCCGGCAAAACATATGTGTTATACCTTGCAGTTGCATACACTAAACCTTGCAGCCGCACAAAATAAACCCTTACAGTTGCATACAGTGATAGCAGACAGAAAAAAGAAATGCATTGATAAATAGTTCAGCAAATAAATAAATAACTGAGATGGATGGAAGAGCATAAAGAGTTATTGCATATGTCATAATTATTACGAATGAAGTTATCTTCACACATAGCAACAAACAACGTATTGTTTCAGTGTATATAGCAGAATAAACAAGAAATAGGAGAAACAAAATATGTATGATATTGATAAATTCACTTTAAGTGAATGGGGGCTGTCAATAAATTATGCAAAATTTGGTGGGAGCATGGGGGGGGGGGGGGGACACAAAAGCTGACATCAATAGTCCTGTTTTTGATATACCAATAGTATAGAATTTTTAAAAAATTGTTAATTATGATAAAAATGTATTTTTTACCGCACTTATGCTAAAAAACACGTTAGAGGGGATTTTAAACATTTTTCTTTCAAGCAAGAAGGGGATGTGGGTGTCAATAATTGGCTGAACATTCTTTACGTTATTTATGGATAGCCCAATAAGTGAATTGTATATCTCTGCAGGATGATGTTAAGTAGCAATGAGAAAGTGAGTACATATATTCTGGTGCACCAAAAAAGAATAAAGTTTCCAGGTGAGCATGATGTGGAGTTCATATTAGTTAACATCTGTGTTTGATTAATGACATATGTTTGAGTTCAAACAATCTCAGAAGAGATCAATATTATTTCTTAATCACACAAATTCACAAAGTTTAACAATGAAGTAGACTATTTGCTGGTAATTCTTGTACTAGAAATGCAAAATTCTACATCTGGTACTTCATGCACTATCAATCTAGGTTTGTTTTTGTGTGTGTGTACTTTCTATTTCATACTTTATGCAAAACTTGAATTAAAACATTGTAGAACGTTAAAGTATTTCAGATTTTTGATTGAATGAAATACAATTTAAGCATATAAAACATATGTCGTACATTCAAGTACAGCCAATTTATGGACGGTGGAGTAGTTTATAAATAGCTTTGAACACACCAAATACCCAGCTATACAATGAGATGTATTCCTAATCATACCATGTATCTATTTGTGTAGTGTTTTTGGTACTACGATCACAGTCCAACTCCCGTTTTCGTTCTTGTTTCTCATTAGTGCCTACCTATGTATTTTGTGGTTAATTGATCTAAATATTATATCACTAAATAATAAACTGAAATATTTATTTTTTAGAGTTAGGGTTAGTTATGTTTCACATAACTAAATCCTAATTCTAACCCTAAATATAATTATATTTAAATTAATAAATTATAAACATTAACTGATAAACATAGCAAAGGGAAATAATCACACAGGTAGGCACTAATTGATGCAACTGGGTTGGATTGCAATCATAGAACCGTGTTATTTTGTTGTTTGTTTTTGTCCTTAATGAAGATCTTTAGTAGAAACATCATCTGTTTTTGTGGCTGTCAGTATATTGTGTATTTAAATATTGACAATACTCCTGATCTATTTGAGTTTTTTCCATATACAGTAGAACCCTGTTATAAAAACTTGGTTCGGACTCACAAAATATGTATGTAATAACATAAATTCACCATATACAGTACAAACAATATTGAATAAATATAACTGCGGATTTTGAAAAGTGTTGTTATATAGGGAAATCCAACCGAAGACAAATGTGTCGGGTTATTGGTACAAATAAAGCAGTGACACAATGCATTTCCATTCTCTGGACTACATCCTGCTGGAAATCTAGTAAGACCATTGTGCTGCTACAAGAAAGATCCACCGGGAGTTTGAGAATGAATGCTAAAGAAGAAGAATATAGGGAAATTTGTTATAAAAGAATGAGCTATAAAGGGATTCCACTGTATTGCCCCAGCCCTCACGTATTCCTTGATACTTCAGATTTATCTCCTTATACATTTAGTTCACATTAATCTTAAATGTGATATTTTAATATCGTCAGTATCATATAAGAGTAAGGAGACATTTTTCTTTTGCAAAAATAATTATTAGATCTCTTGCAAATAATTAGAGATATCACAAGTTACATTTTCTGGCTTTTTTCACTGCCTTCATTTGATCATACATGATGTCTGAAAGACTAGGATTCTACGCAGAAAAAAACAATTTCAGGTCTGTTTTGTAATCAACTTGGACTCAACACATTTTTTTGATTTTCGTCCCTGAAATAAAACAAGTCTGAGAGGTTTTCTTTAAAACTAATATTCACAGCCGTTATGTGTTTCTGGGGCTCAAAAGGGGAGCAACATAGTAAGACTGCGACATGCAATGCATGGCATAAGAAAGAAAAAATTGGGATTGGCAGTAGGAGTGGTAGTCCCGCTATGCAAACATGAACTACCATAGAAAGACATGTTCAAACTACCATTTACACAAGGAAGAAAAATATGTTCAAACTCCCATTTACACAAGGAAGAAATATATGCTCAAACTCTCATTTACACAAGATAGAAAGATATGTTCAAACTCTCATTTACTCAAGAAAGACTTGTTCAAACTCCAATTTATACAAGGAAGAAAAACATGTTCAAATTCCTTTTTACACAAGAAAGAAAGAAATTTTCAAACTTCCATTTACAAGAGAGGAAAATGTTCAACTCACATTTTCACAGGCATGTTGAACTTTTATTTACACAAGAATGGAAAGTATTAAACTCATATCTACACAAAGACATGTACAACTCCCATTTATACAAGAAATAAAGAGATGAACACAATGACTAAAATAGGAAATTTTATCCAGGTATCTCAGCTAAATAACATCCAACCATTTTTCCTCTGGGTTAAACTTTCATCTAAACAATTAAGATAAATATTAAAATTTCTAAAAACAAAACAGTTATTGTGTTTTCCAAACACCCACCATAAACAATGCTAATTGTCAAAAAAGAATCTGTTGGCAGGAGGAAAATTGTGGAATTTTAATCTGGCTTGCTAAATGTTAAATCAATTTGTCTCTGGGTCAAACTGAACCAAAAAGTAAATGTTATAAATCAAATTATATTTAAACTCACTCAATCTGCTGAAAACGGTGGCTATATATTCATTACTGCAATGCCCGTTGTCGTCTGACTGACACACTGTCATTTAAATTGATGCCCATTACCAGTTCTATGTGGATATGCTAAATTTAATAAAAGATGTGATTATCAGTAATTATGTGTATGCCGGTATCAAAATTTTCAGAAAAACCAGATCCTTTTTGGAAACCGGTTTGACCAGATATATAAGGCTATTTTTATGTGAACTAGGCTTATATGTTTGGAGTAGTTAAGTTACAGAATGATGTTGTCTACTGGTGAACTGCTTTGCAGTTTTTCATTTGAACATTTATCAGCAAATATTTTGACATTAGTAAATGAAGCTGATATGAAACTGGTGCTCATTTTTTCCCTCTCGCGTGTTACATGACAAGTAAACTTGTCTTACATGACATTCACAAAGATATGTTCACAGATCAGTGCCTCTTCTATTTATCTGTTAATTGGACTTTGAATCATAAAAATTGATTGCAAATTTTATTTTATATTATTTTTCTTGCACAATCACTTCTGATTTTTGTGGAGTTATTCCCCTTGCCCTGGGAACAAAACCCAGAGTTTTTCCTGATCGGTCAGGATTGAAAAGGTTAAAGTATTTGCCACAAGAGATAAAGAATGAGACATTTACATTTAATGAGTACTGAAATGGGAAATTTCATCAAGGTACCTCAGCTAAATAAATTACATCAATTTATCTGTGAATCAAACATCAAAAAATCAATGCTATCTTCAATTAGTTGCTAATATTATATATCTACAGCGATAAACTCTCTTCAATGTACAATTGGGGATTTTACCAACACCAAAATATTAGTAGCATAAAACGGAACTTGCTCCTGAAATAACACCAGACTTTGACAATGTGAGTATACGAGTTCACACACAATAAGCTGTGCTATCATATATAGTAATAGTTAATACTCATAATATGTATATGTCATTACTTTCTGTTGTGCTACAAAATGTAAATAATCTGTTCTAATCATAACCCGTCAGCATGAAATACTTTAAAGTCAAAATATTGCAAACTTTTCAAACAAAAGAGAAATCCTCTTGTTATGTTGATAATTATTAAACTTTTTAAAGTTTCTTATTAAACTCCCACAGGATCTTTCTTATAGTAAGACATTGATCCTACTAGATTTCCAGCAGGATGTAGTCCAGAGAATGGAAATGTGCAGTGTTGCTGTTCTAGTTGAGCCAATGGTCCGACACATCCTACTTCAGCGCATGTAACTAATATGCTCAATGTTTTTACTATCTCCTTTGAATGATGCACGTCTGTAACCATATCACTAATATAGTAGGCTAGCTGCATGAGAAAGCTGGATCTCGTACTTACACAGTGATCACCAAGCCCAAAGCTAACCACCGTTACACGTGCTTGATCTTTTTTTCTGTTATCTTGCGTCGCTATCAACAGTCACAAATTAACATTTTAATTTTTTTAATTAAATGCATCCCTTCATATAATGCGCCCATAATTCATTCAATAATATGCATTCTACGCTTTGGGCACTACACAACAGAAACACAGCTGAAAAATATTATGTCACCTGCATTTTGATAAAACTTATGCTACGAAAACCTGTGTACACATGTTTAATAGTCAGGTATTTTAGGAACACATACCCAGAATGAACTATTATTTACTGCAAAAATTACTGTATTTGCCTTTGAAATTAATGCTCTAATTTAAATAATTAAGTGTGAAGGTCGGGTTTTTAATTTTACACAGAAAAATTATTATTGATCCTACTTCAAGAAAGAATAATATTGCAAGTTTGCCACCAGAAACCTCTCAAAGATAAAATTCATACATGATGAACACAAGGAAGCTTATAGTGAATAATAATAATACACACAGGAGTAATATTACAACACAAAATAAATATAGCATGGTTATAAGTAGACAACTATAAATAAACTTCAGATAATGACTTCCTCTTTAGTAACAGATGCATGGTCTAAATATTAAAGCTGGATAAATATAGAAATTTATTGCATATCCTATTTAGTACCAGACGCATAGTCTAAATATAGAAGTTGATTGCATATCCAATTTAGGAAGTTAGATCAAAATATCAATTTTTGACCGTAGTGATTTTCTAGGTAATATTTACATTAGTAGGTTGCCATTACTTTCTAAACAGTCCAGCTGCCCAAATGCCTGTAGCTGATTTAGAATCCATTAGCTAGGGCTTTGGAGACTGGCTCACTACCTCTCAGCCACAACACCAGACTAAATATGTTCAATATATTATTTTAATATGAGTGAAATCAGATATATTTGACATTTCATCTCCCAACATTGACCAGTGGAGAAGTTTATATGAGTATAAACCGTTCCCAAAGTGGTCTATATGGATCCCCAAGGATCAATTTCGACTTACATGGGGGCCCATGTCCGCAAGAATAAAAATTAGGGGTGCATGAGATGTACTCTTTTTTTAATAAAGGTATGAATAAAAATTGTAATTTTTTTTTTTACAATTGTCCACTGAACAAAAAAAAATCTTATCAAAGTGAACAGCAGTGTGTCAGTTGTCAAAAATACATTTGAAGTTAATATCTGTAGGAAAATTCAATATTAGGTAGACACAGGGTCTATGGAAAACCAAAATAAAATTGACAAGGGGTCTATGGGGTAAAAAATTTTGGGATTCACTGGTGTAAACAGTAGCACACTGGAGACAATTCAAGAAAGAATACCATGGAATACATTCTTCGAATGTATACAGAATATGAGGGAAAATTAATAATGCACAGGGAAACTGAATTAAAGGGAGACTGTAGTAGAATTGTGTACTATATGTTTTAAAAATATTAAATTATATCCTGTATAGGGCATTATACACACACATTTTTTTAAATACCATCTGGTATTCAGTTATGAACATCAAATCGCAAGACAGGATGTATAAAAAAAAACCGATATATCTTGTCGTGCCATCTAACATTCATAACTTTCACACAAATTGTCTCAGAAATGTAATGAACACAGATGACAAGGCAAGGTTCTGGATACCACTGTCCTTGACAGATCTAGTATCCCCGAGCATTGACACTATTCTGATGCAGACACAGATTCATTGGGCAGATCCGCTTTTCTTATGCCAGATCATCACCTACCAAAAGATACTTCTCTATGGTGAGTTGCTGAAGGACATACTTTCTCAAAGTAACCACAAGAAGTGCTATTCATTCATTTTCCTATTGCGCTGAAGTTAGGGCAGAGGTCATATCTTTCCAATTCTGTCTGTTCAAAGCTATTCTGTGCAGTTCTTGAATAAGATGGATATTGATTGTTTTACTTTCTCTAAGTATTGTTCTTCTGAGTGTTTCTTTTGGTCTACCCCTGGCTCTTTTGCCTGTAGGTATCCATTCAAGAGATTGGTGGTGTATTCTGTTGATGTCTGCGCATAGGACATACCCGATGTAGGACCAACTGCTTTTTTTTTTTTAACAGTTGTGATGAAATTTTGATGTGTCTCTTCTCTGATTTTATCATTCAATTTGAATTCACTCCAATGGGTGTTAGTTATCCTACGAAGACATTTTTTATTGAAAAAATTTTGAAAGACATTTTTTCAAGAAGTGTTATAAGGACTCGTTAAAGATCTCACATAAATCCTTTAAAATAAACCAAGATACATGGGGAGATGCTATACATAATTGAGGTACATGGTGCTCTACAGTTTTAAAAAAATGCAGCTTCTTGTGAAAAGAGGAGAAATGCAGCAGCTCAGCTGTGAAGAGTATCTTGAAAGTCATGGGTAGATAAAAAACCATCCACAGTGATCATCGCATGCTGAACTGTCCAAGGACATTTGCTGCCAGAATAGGACTTATTTAGCCATCTACGAACTCATAGTCAAGGACAAGTATAACTGAATTTTAAAAGTGGATGTAACAAATGATCATGACCATTTGTGGTGGAGGAACAACAACAACATAGGACATTGCTAAACAACTATTATTGAATTTTTAGATATGACTAATACAAGCAAACATATTAGTACAATGTAGACGATCAGTTTGTGAATCACGAGCAAGCTCTAAGAAGTTGACTTTGTGAGTGAGGCCCACTTCCCAGTCAATACATTTCGTCAATGTTTACACATTCTTGGGTGTATATGCCACATGCACGAAATTTTCCATGTCTCTATCCTCAGCCTCATTCTATGTGATTCTCATATGTCAAATCCATCATGGTCTCTCTTCTGTATGTGTTCCTAGATCTTCCTTGATGTGTACCAAATGGTTAATGATTGTTAGCTACAAAAACACCCCAAAAAAATACATTCTTACATAAACAAACCTTTACTTATATTTAAAAATATCTTCATTTTTATGAAGGGTTTTTGGTGACCATTCTTGGAAGGCATGCATCTCTCTTACCCTATCTACATATTTGAATGTCTAGAATCCAGTTCATTTTCAAAATTAATTCCATTGTTTATCTCATATTTTTTTCTTGATAAAGACTTTTTAGTCAATGCATCCATCAGTCTAGTAAACTGTTGACTAAATTTGTATAAGCTGTAAAACTTCGCTGTAAAAGTTCTATGTTCCCACTTAATGGTATACATTTTTACTGTAGTCCCACTAATTATTTATTAAGATTCTTGAGAAATATTTGATTTTACAAGCTAACAATTCTTGGATAATAGGATATGAAACTGTCATACGAGTTAAGATAACGACTTGAAAATAATAATGAGGAATAGTAAGTGAGATTCAGTTGCTCAAAGTATAACACAGCAGTGCAATGCAATTTCACTGAAATAGAGAAATGTTTACTAACTACACTCTCTCCAAAAATGTTATTAGAATGCACAGAATACACGCAAAACATCATTATCCTATTCCTAGCTTTGCCTGTTGGATTTCAGTTTTGCTGCAGTAAGTACATATTGTGGAACATAAAAATGTAACAGTTTCAAAATATTAATGATGTTAATTCTTAATGTATTATAATCCTTAATGTTGTTATACCTACTTGAAGATCTGGACAAATGATTGATCATGTATTTAACATTTAGTACGTTGTGTTTACATTTTGGGAGATTCATTTTGCCCAAATTATGCCATGTCTTGATTGCGGATGGTGAAATCCACAGCCGAGTGCATTAAATCCGAATCCAAAAGGAAAAAAACCAGATTGGTACTTTTTTGGCAGAATGTTTTGGCAACATATAGTAGACATTTCATCTAAAATAGCGATAGACGATGTCGTGTGATTATGAAATTGAAATCCAAGAAATCTGTAGGCATCGTCTTTGCGGCGAAGTGACATGACAGAGAATCAAGTTTATTATACTTTTCGTTCATCATATATTCTGTAAAATCATTATTTATTCGAATTGAAAAGTGAAAAACTTGAGAGGTAAGTTCTTCAAATACATTATTTAAAATATACCACAAGGTTTCCATTATGTAAAATATATAATATTCAACAGATGTCACAGCCATCGATCGATCAAAAATACGGTAGGCCTAGATCTAGATAGGTCTAAATCTGTCTTTATCACTGTCTCACACGTCGTGTATTACACACACACAAACAAATCTTACACCAATATATGCAGAATTTAATTATTTATTTATATGTGCAAATACTATTTAAATATCTGTAACAACAAAAAAGTTATCGCAATTTAAAAACAGCTAACGATTGCGTAACATTTCCAAAAACTAAGTTCGCGGCAGGAGAAAAATTATATAATTGTAAACACAGCGTGCTAAAGGTTAAAGATCACATGTATATAAACATATTAATGTTTATGACCTATTTAATCAGTTTTCAGAGATACATATATTTAAGAGTAAATATATTTATGTGACCTATTTAATCTGAGCTGAAAGTTCACATGTATTTTCGACTGTTTATATGACCTATTTACTGTGTTAATAGATCAAATAAATTTGAGACTAAATATATTTATGGTGACCTATTTAATCTTTATTTAAATGTCATTTATTTAAGATTAACTATGTTGATGTGACCTATTTTATGAGACTATTATTACCCTTGTGTACTCTGACAATCTCATTTATTCTGTTGCTTGTCAAAAGGCACTAGACTACAATACCTAGGTCAATTCTTATTGTTCTTGGTCTTATTCTGTGGTTGTGGTCCTCGTGGTGGTGTCACTGGTCGACCAGAATTCAGACCTCCATACTGGTATTTTGCTTTCTTTTCTGAAGGCTTCAGAATCTATAACAAAAATAAATGCACATTTATAATTGAATAGGTCTCAGACTTTCAAAGTGTCAGACTTTTCATGTTTTAGCGTATTCTGACAACTAGACTTAACTATGAGAGACCAAACTGCCATCAGAGTACAGCTTATTCATCCATCCTACATTCATGAGGTTATTGAAAACATGCATTTACATGTAGACAGTAAAATGAGAATTTATGAATATATTTTTTTTAAACGTTGCCCCATTTTTGGGGCAAAGTGTTGCAGGCAATATAACCATATATATATATATATATATATATATATATATATATATATATATCTGTCTCTTCCAGCTTTAGATCGACAAGTTCCTAATGACATCTGAATTTTTTCATACATTTTGAATGAGACATTTTGCCAATGAACGTGCAACACTTTACCTCAAATCACATTGTTAGCAACTATCATAAATTCTGATGAAAAAATAAAGCAGCCTGACAAGATGCAGTGCTTAAAATTTAATAACACAACATATATTTCAGTTTAAACATTTATAAAAATCACGATATTAATGATAACAAAAGGCAAAGTGCTAGAGTTACACACACAAAAATAAGATACATATTGTTTGTGTTATTCAATGAATAAACAAATATTCTTATAATATAACAACAACTAGAACATGTAGATATTGCTTTCCATGATAATAACTTACCATGCCACTCAGTACTACATTTGATAGTAAAATACGGCGTCAAAAATGGACACAGACAACCAAGAAATTAGTCAACAAAATCAACCAGCTTTTTCCTTCTTACAATCATAATGTGTAAAGGAATTTGACCTTTAGGCTGTGATATATTCCTAGCTTCGTGTGGCAGGAATTCTACATTATATGAGCTTAACTTTGTGTGACTCCGTAGTGATGAATTGGGGCATAGTAACGGGGGTGACTGGAGACTCCTACCGACCCTAGTTACATAATGACGTCAGCGTCTACAGACACCTATAGTGCCAGTAAGGTTAACAGATAAATGGAAGATGTACTGACTTGTGAACATATCTTTGTGAATGTCATGTAAGATAAGTTTACTTGTCATGTAACACGCGAGAGGGAAAAAATGAGCACCAGTTTCATATCAGCTTCATTTACTAATGTCAAAATATTTGCTGATAAATGTTCAAATGAAAAACTGCAAAGCAGTTCACCAGTAGACATCATTCTGTAACTTAACTACTCCAAACATATAAGCCTAGTTCACATAAAAATAGCCTTATATATCTGGTCAAACCGGTTTCCAAAAAGGATCTGGTTTTACTGAAAATTTTGATACTGGAATACACACATTTGTTCTGCACATACCCCAAAGAATGTAGAAATAGTGAAAACTAGGCTTAGTCCTAATCGAAAGCAGTTTAATATTGATCAATGTCATTTGCAGGACAAGATTTCTCATGAATTTGATCAATATTTGACTATTCTCAAACATTACTAGGTCTGTAAGGGAGGAGGGGGAGAAGAGGAGGGAGAAATGTTCACACCATCAATTAGGCTTATACTACAGATCGATGATAATTGCTACTTTCACTTTCTATACATGAACTAATTGCAGAACAACATCTGATTCACTAATGTTCTCTCCACCGAAGACGGATGTGTCAGGCCATTGATGCAAATAAGACGGCAACACAACGCATTCCATTTTCTGGACTAGAAAACCTGCTGGAAATCTAGTAGGACCATTGTCCTGCTACAAGAGAAATCCAGTGGGAGTTTGAGAATGAACACTGAAGAAGAAGACTAACGTTCTCTATGATTCCATTAAAAAAAACAACAGGGCTCAAAAGGATTGACTTCATTACACTCTAGTTTCTGCACGCATATGTACTCTGCCCCTCTCATCAAAACTGCATGCTTCCTGCCAAACATATTACTCAAATCATGTAAATTACTATTCCAAGGAACCATAAAAAAAGTACTTGCATAAAAGTGCCTGATTTCAAACACAAAACCTTGTGAGGGCAAAGTAAATGGTTTGGCCTCTTTGCCAAAATGGAGATTTCTCTACAATAAAGATTTCCTGCTATGACCCCCAAAACCACTGCATACAAGCACAATCCAAAATTTTATTTGACTATTCATCCCATTGAGGCCAACTCCTTGATGTGGAGATGAGGCTTAGTCCAGCCAACAGAGGCTAGAAAATAATATTGGTAGGGCCATCCCTTTATACTGAACAGGACCATAGTCCTGCCCAAGCAAGCACAAGTGCTGAAGTTGGAGATTCCAGGTCAAGTGGCAGACCAGTAACCATGGTATCATGCAACACAACTGGATAACATGTCCTTACAACAAAATTACTTGCTGTGTAGACATGTTAACCTTCAGCACGCCATATTTACAATTACATAATTTCTCTCCTGCAACCGGATTCTTTTTTGAGAATGTGTATTATTGTTGGTAGCTATTTTGAAAATGTGATAAATTTTTTGCTGTTAGAGATTTAAATAATATTTGTACATATAAATAAAGAATTGAATTCTGCATATATTGGTGTAAGTTTTGTGTGTGTGATACAAGATGTGTCAGAAAGTCGTAAATACATTTTGCCACAAAAAACAAACGAATTAAAACAAACAAAAAAATAATCCAAAAATTCTGACTTTTTGGGGGAATTTCCTGGAGTGACAACAGTGTGATACAGACCTAATTCAACAGTATTTATAGTCAAATTGTCATAATTTCACTGGGGAAAATGAATAAACCTTGTAGATTTGTCATAACTTCATTCTCTAAAGCTAGATCTACTTCAAAACTAAACTGCACCAAAACAGTTAGTGTTTGGCCTCAAATTATATGGAACCGCATGATCTAATGCATTTTCGAGTTTGAAAACTTACCTCTCAAGAATTCATTATCCGAATCATAATTCATAATGATTTTACTGAAAATACGATAAAACAAAAGTCTATAAAACCTGATTCACTTTCATGGCTCTTCCCTATGATTGCGAAAATTTCGATATTTCAATGACATTTAGTCTATGGTCTCCACTAAATATGCAGAAAAAGGAACTCGAATAACTTGCCAGATTTCAAATAATCTGGTAATCAGAATTTTACAAATGTGGCTTCTTTTATTGATTACAGGAGGCCTAGCAACAGGGCTTTTGTGGGGCTTGTACACTCGGCCGCAGATATCTTATAAAGTGTAAACTGTTGTCGAACGCACTAGGCCTGGGCGTGATTACATTAAACTGCGAACAAGATTAGACTACACAGATTAAGCATTTTTAAAAAAATAACAAACCTGAAAAGAACACATTAGAGATTCATCGACTGACATCATTCCACCAGCGTTGTCAAATTCTCCGCAGTAGTTTGGTGCAGAGAATAAAGTTACCAACTGTCTTTTAGCAAAGAACTCATAGCCATCTTCCACAACCTGAAATGGGAAAAAAACCAGAAATATGTTTATGTGACTTACGTAAAGGTAATATGAATTATAATCTGCATCATAGCACACAGTTTCTTATAAGTGTTCAGATGTCTTGTCAATGGTTTACCTGAAACCGCATGACTAGCGTCGGCTAGAACACTTGTTCAGTTCAGTGGCAATGGTGCTATTCTCCTACTTTTCCAGAACATGAGCACTGTTACCCCACTTCCTAGTGGCTTGATGAACCACAGGAGTAATTTTTATTTATGAAAAGCCACAAATAACAAGTGAATTCAACACCTGGATTTGTTGATCAGAGGGCGAACGACTTAACATTACACAACTCTGCTCCCTTATTATGATCTATTGTCCTTCCTTATGTGACCTATTTAACTGCTACCGAAGCATTAGCTTAGTAAGACATAGTAAATAGTCTCAGAAAGTCGTTATGGGAAATCCTACTCTGACGACTCTCCCATAACATGATTTCACACTATCTTCTTCTTCTTCTGCGTTCGTACTCAAACTCCTGCAGATTAGCAGGATGTAGTCTGGAGAACGGAATGCATTGTGCCATGGTTTACAGCACTGCTGCGATATCTGCACCTTTCGGCCTGACACATCTGACTTCAGCATGACTTTGGGTCACTGACACTATATGGGATGGGACAGCCAACTCCATCCCATAACCTCCTTAGTCGCCTTTTACGACATTCGTGGAAAGTAAACAGTGTTGCTATTCTTTGCTCCACTTTCGGGCCCCGGCAACAGACAAGCGATTTCACACTATATTTGGAAGTGCGTTGACAAACCCACTAAACCTACATTTAGTTCCACACCTAATACTAAACCTAATAAATCCATCAGAAAATATAATCCACTACCTATTTACCTACTAGAAATGCTATTTGTACTTTAACACCAGTATATTACATTCTGAGACACTTACATCTTTGGACTTTCCCATTATCAGTACTCATTGTAGGAAGTGCTGTCATTAGAGGGTAGAAAAAAGTTCCTTAACATCAATTTTCATATTTAAAGTACTTGTCTTATAGACTCTATTCTGACAAAGTCTTTTCCTTTAGTCTTTAGGTAGAGCAGCAACCATCCAATTCTATTTAGACTATGTTCAGTAGTTTGCCATTGTTTTAGGAACAATTCGGATGCACAATTGCCTGTGGCGGGAATCAAACTCGGAACCTTGGCCGTCACGCTCTATACCATTCAGTCCCGGACAATATAGTCATAAAAAATTATATATTAAATAAAGTCACAAACCTGATGTGCCCTACATATCAGGTCAAGGTCATGTCTGTTGAGGAACTTGCTCACCACATCAGCTCCAAATGTAAAGGAAACTCCCCTATCATTCTCACCCCAACCTTGAACATCCTTATCAGGATCTGACCACAACAGATCACACAACAAACCTGGACAAAGTATCAATTATGTTGATGATTTGTTTTTCTTCATGCACAACAAAATATTAAAAATGTCTAAATGAGTTCTTTCTCTCACATGTTGGCCACTGCTATAGGCAGTCATGGATTTTCATACCTCTAGCCCTTCTAATCAGTTCTGTTGTTAATTTTCTTTAATTTCATGAGGTTTACTGGTTCGGTATTTTATTAGAACAGGAGTGCCTAAGACTAAGGGAGTCAATCCCTACAGAAAATCATCACTGCCTAGCAGATTCGCATTGGAATACCTAAGGCAAAAGGAATAAATCCCTAC
Source organism: Meghimatium bilineatum (assembly GCA_034231615.1). Classification (NCBI taxonomy): domain Eukaryota; kingdom Metazoa; phylum Mollusca; class Gastropoda; order Stylommatophora; family Philomycidae; genus Meghimatium; species Meghimatium bilineatum. The sequence goes on from CM067313.1 coordinate 43,731,631, forward strand.
AGAATTACCGGAGGTGAGACACTAAGGTAGTAAATGGTATGTCGATCCATCTTCTGCAGTTCTGTTTATTTCAAAGCATATTGGTGTTACCTTTCCCTTGGAACTAATCAGCAGAGGCAAGAGGGGGGTATGTGCAAATGGACACAGCACTTTCTCCATACAATCTGCCAGTACAACCATTCATGTACAAAATTTTTAGGACCCCATAGTCCATTTGAAATTTTACACTGGCCTTCTTTCTGGTACAAAAGTGCATGAACTCCTTTCTTATTGGTCAAGAACTGACATCACTGCGCTCAGGGAAGAGCCTTATGTGCTCAGTACAGGTGCTGATGATGGAGGCAACCAACCAAGATGTGCACCATAGTAATCAGAATGTCACACATCAACCAGAGCAATGCTACCAAATTATGAACAGATCAGACCAGGCTCATTCTGTGCTTCAGAACAGGACACTGATTCCACAGCCACATATATACACAGTTCAAGATTAGCATCACAGTCATGTGCACAGGCACCTCAGACAGCAGTATATATTTTTCAGGAATGCCCAGACTTTGAAATATTATGGCAAATATACTGGCCCTATCAGTAGAAAAACTCTATAGAAAGTTTATAGAAAAAACAAAACTTCAAATATCAGCATGTTCTAGGCAAATGAAAGAAGAATATTTTTTGTGTGTTCAGCTCTACGTGTACTACATTTAATACAAAATTTTTCCAATTAATGTGTCCATATACAGCAGATGCTGTGGAGTTTAGCAGGATTGAATAACGATCGGTTTCTGGGCTATGGCACGTTTGGTCGCTTGATATGAAGTAATACTGTGCTGTGTAAAAATGTTGGTAACTCCTTCAATCCATGTGATGCCAAAAGAAACCACCTGGTAATCATAATCTTAACTCTCCTTAGCTGTCTTTTATAATGTGCATGACTAATCAGTGTTATTATTATTTCTTGTCCCTTTTTCAATCTCAGTAACACACGATTGAGTAGATGAACACACTTAAGAACAAAGTGAAAGTATTTACATAACAATCGACTAGCACATAAATCTAATTATTGATCAAAGCGTAAGTCAATAAGACCACGTTTACACCTCAGGTCATAAATTTAGCTGCAACACTTGCCTAACGCTGAGAGAAAAACTAGGAAGAAGCAGAAAGAAGTGTTATTCAAAAATGGAGCCCCTAACAACTTTCTTATATTAATCAATTTTGTGCATTACAGAATCTAAACAGTTTATCATGAAATATATTCAATGTCACAGATGTTAAAGAGATTGCCATTATTAAACCTTCATTTGTGTTAGTATTCTAATATTCCAAGTGTTTTGTTTTTAAGAATCATACTCTCTCTGATGCATATCACTGTTAGATTTATTTGACCTACTGATGTCTTTTTTTATTTGTAAGTGCTAATTTTAAAACTTCAGCTGGATTTCTCCTGCAACATATCGATGGTAATTAGATAAACTAAATTTCCAACAGGATTTAGTCAAGAGATTTGTTAAGTCACCATTTCTTCTTCTCAACGTTCATTCACAAACTCCTGCAATCAAGCAAGATGTAGTCAGGAGAATGGAATGCGTTGTGTCATGGTTTATAGCTTATTTACAATATCTGCGCCTGACACATTGAACTTTAGCATGGCTTCTGGGTGACTTTGGCCTCAACGGAACAGCCAACTCCCACACCAAGACCTCCTTAGTCTATTCTTACGACATGCATGGAGGTTACCAGTGTTGCTATTCTTCTTCTTCAGCATTAATTATCAAACTCCCACTGGATCTCTCTTGTAGCAGGACAATGATCCTACTAGATTTCCAGCAGGATGTAGTCCAGAGAATGATGAAAATGTGCTGTGTCATCATTTTATTTGTGCCAATGTGGCCCAATACATCTGTCTTCTGCAGTTTGTTATTCTTTACTCCCTTTTTGGAGTAAAGAGTGGATCCGTTAGGAAAGCTCACTATCAACTCATATACCATGCAGACAATGCTAATTATCTGTAAGTAAGTCTGTATTATCCACCGCCAATTGGGCAATTAATTAACCAACAGGTTGAGTATTTGCCCCTTCTGACAGACTTGCTTTGATAAAACTATCGATCATATCTAATTACCTATTCAACAGACATATGTAAATGATACCTGTGTCAGGTACATCAGTTGGTCTCATAATACGCCTTATTTGCTCCATTGATTGCAGATCTGGAGACAAACCTGATTTCAAGAAAGATAAATTATGTTAATATTATAAAATAAATCCTTTATTAAAATATTCAGACATATTCAAATATATCTCACATGACCCACATTCACAACAGCTTTACTGCTTTTATAACCTCTGGAGCCATGTTTATGGGAGACTTGTGCACATTGTTATGTTCAACCATGCCTAACAGATCAGAGATGGGAGGATAGACAAAAGGGTACACTATTCCACAGGTCTAGGGTGTTGTATTAGGGCTAACAACTGCAATCAATTTTTTAAAATTGTTCTAATATCTTATCTGCTCCACATGAGAAGAACAGATTTAAAAACCAACAAATAACAATCTTGCAATATCTGTTACTTCAGTTATGAGTTAAATGCAAAGACATTTTCTTACACAGAAATGCTCATTGAGTCAAATGGTGCTCACAAGATGAGCATATTGACAATCAAAGTGACCATACATAATAAACAGGTCATGAAATATGTTGAAAAAGCAAAGAGGATTGACTTCATTGTACTTGGATTACGCCATATGTGCTCCATTCTTCTAAATGAAGTGGCGATAATCCACAGTGATCCCCATAAATCCTACTCTGATCCAAGAGAAGGATCTGAAAAAAGTAATCTTCGAGCACAAAGTGAACTGCTTAACCACTACACCTGGGAGACCCCTGAAACAGGTCATGGAGATAAACAAATAAAGAAAGGTAAAGAGAGAAGAGAGAGAGAAAATCAGATCACATTCTGATTTTAGGGATCCTTAAAACAAAAACTGAAATCCTTTAGAGAATGAATAAAGCTACAAATACAACACAAAAACACATGCAGGTTGTTTAATCTCTAGTAACATTTAGGAACAAACTGAAACAAAAAATATGCATAAGAAATAGACTCATTGCAGTAAGATAGAGAACATATTATGATCACAATATTTCATTCACAGGGTTCAAAGGATGTAGGAGATTGACATCATTTGGGTGTTCCTAGAAGTACTTCATTCCTCTCAACATAACTCCATTATTTTTTGTAACTCCCAGGAAATTATAAAAGCAATAGGAAACAGAGAATATAAGGAAGATCTACCAGACATAACAAAAAAAAACAACACTAACACTTTTCCCAGTTCCGTGGGAGCAATATCAAAATCTCACTATCAGAACTACCATGAACAACCATATTATGATAGAACTGAATGCTCTACAAAAGAAAATAACAGTATGCAACATGATTGAAGATATACATCCCAGAGAAGCTTGGATACAAGTATATACTGATGGATCAGCAACCAGAGCAGTGAAGAATGGACATGCTGGAGTTTACATAATATATCCAGAAAAAGAATTCACATGTTCACCAACTCAAATCTTCTGCTCCACTACTCTGCTGAAGTACAGGCCCTAAACATTGCTGCAGAAATATTTAAAAATACAAGCCAATGTTAACAGATGATGTTTCTTACGGATGCAATGTCCGTCCAACAAGCCCTTGATAGCAATAAACTGTCAGACCTGAAGAAAGCCATACCAGAAGTGAGCATCCAAGGAAGGATAGTAATATAGCACCTCACTGTGGCATACCAGGAAATGAGGAGGCAGATATGTTGGCAAAGGATGGAGCAACACAGGAACAAAAAGACCAAGAAAACACCTACCAAGAAAAGAGGACCCTCATCAAAGCTATCAGGAAAGTTGACCACCCTAAAGACAGACAACTATCACTATCTTGACATAGCTGAGCAGGTTATTATCTTCCACCTCAGAAGCGAACAGACTTAACAGCCATTTAAATAGACTTAAACTGGTTCCATCAACTCTGTATCCCTGTGGGCAGGCAGCACAAACAGCAGACATATCCTGCAAGACTGCATTACAATAAACTAGTTAAGGGAGGAACATTGGCCCACAGTGACGGATATTCACAGAAAGTTGCATGGGATGAGCTCTCAAATACAGCAGCATACATTAAGAAAACCGGATTTGCTGTGTAGGCATGTCAAACTGTGATAAGCAGAAAAGCAATAGAGATCTTGTAACTTTTGAGAATCTCTCAGAGGACCAAAAAGATGCCACAATTTAGTCCTTTTACAGACTTCAGCTAGAAGCCACTAGAAAATTCTAGCACCATCCATGTCACAGGCAACAAAGGCACCCAGAAGCTGTTATAACCAGGAATTTATTCCTAGGATGAAAGTAGTGTACCTCTGCCAAATGAAACAAACATAAAATTTAGGTGAAAAAAAAAAAATTTGCGGCACGGAGGAGAGAGAAAGGGTGCATTCTACTCTGAGGAGTAGAACAATACTTTTGATACATAGAACACCCGCTAAAGACGGATGTGTCCGGCCATTGGTGCAAATAAAACTGCAACACAACACATTTCCATTCTCTGGACTACATCCTGCTGGAAATCTAGTAGGACCATTGTCCTGCTACAAGAGATATACAGCAGAAGTTTGAGAATGAACTCTGAAGAAGAATACATAGTACAGTTGAAATACTCGAAAAATTGGTATGAGACTTCCAGAAGAGGAAGTCATCTACTAGGGATTTACAATTGCATTATGGTTGGTCAAGCTCAAGCGATAACCCACATACACCTCAGAAATTCCTAAACAGCATATTACTCTGATGCCATATATTGGGGATCAATACTATAATTTTAGTTATTGACCACAATAACTAGCAGGACAGATGTAGAGATGTGGATCTCCGCTAATTGATGCTTTTTGTGGGTCACTGGTTACACAGCAATTGATATCCTTTTCAATAGAACATGGCTAAGCAACAGTAAGATAATGCCCTAATATCCTGGTCATGTTGAAAACCATGCCGTCATACGGGCTGTTTGGTAAAAAATAGCTTACATTTACAACACCATATTGTTGCAGGATTTATGTCTGCATAATAATAATAAGACCAAGAACCTGTCAGGGTTGAAGTGCCACACTGGACACATCAGCACAAAATGCTCTCCAAACAAATTCTATCGCCATTCGGAATCATGTCCAGACCATTCCTTGATGTTACGGAATCACGTCCAGACCATTCCTTGATGTTATCAATCCAGGATTTTCTGTCTTCCTCTCCTCTGTTCCTTGCAAAATAATTTTAGAAAACAAGTCTTATCTCATTACATGACCAAATCTAACAAGTTTACACCATTTCACCACTACCAAAATATATTTGTCTTATGTTCTATATACCGTGGAATCTCATTATAACTTTGTCTTGATCTATGAAATATGAATGTAATAACAGATATTCGCTATATGCAGTAAGAAAAAATAAAGAATAAATATAATTAGGGATTTTGAAAAGTGTTGTTACATAGGGAAATTTGATATAAAAGGATGCTCTATAGAGGGATTCCACTGTAGTAGATTTATATGTCTGCATATAGAATGGTGGAACATGTCTTCCACATGCCCACTGAGACCACCTCTGTAGGAGGCTTTATCTCAAAGCATTGCATACCACTGAGAGTTGGAATCTTCTGGATGTGCAAGGAAGCTCTAGAAGACTCCCACCCTCTTTCAATTGAATATAAGAAACACGAGTTTCATCTCCTGTGTGTTATCAGGGCCCACAAGAGAAGAAAATAATAGTAAAACGGTTTACCTTCTATTCATGTCATAAGAGGAGACTAAAGAGTTCTGGGGATGGAGTTGGATGTCCCATCCCATATATGGTCAAAGTTACCCAGAAGCCAGGCTGAAGTTGGATGTATCAGAGTGAAAGGTACAGATGTTGCAGCTAAGCTGCAAACCATGACACAATCATTCCGTCCTATGGACTACATCTTGCTAATATCCAGGAGTTTGAGAACGAAGCAGAAGAAGAGCTTCGTCACTCTTAACTCCTGGGGATCGAAACAAATAATCTCCAACACTCTAAACACAGTCTACCATAACAACAAATCTGTTTCTGCACACTATTTCCTACCTCCATGACAACAGAAAATCTTTTCATCAATGATTGCTGCTATTGGTAAACAATTGAAGCAGTCTGTGAATGTCTTCCATAACCGCACATTAAACCGTCTTTTACCTGTGTTGTTTGTAATAAATTTTAAAAAAATATGTTGTAACCTTTGTATTATTAATATATTTTATTATAGCATTTTAATTGAAAGTTCATTAGTAATAATTCAATATCACAGGGGTCGGCAACCTTTTGCTAACTGTGTGCCAAAGGTTTCAAATTATTCAGAGTGCCACAACCAAGTGCCATAATGAGCGAGGAAACCCTGCTAATTGATTTATAATCAACTTTATACAAGAAACGTGAAGAGTGCATGCCATTTGAAATTGCTTGGCGTGCCACGGCACGCATGCCATAGGTTGCTGACCCCTGGTCTATCATACATTAAAAACATTTGTGTTTAACCTAATCCATTCATTAGGAAATTAGTTAGTACTAACAACATACTTAATATAAGGTGCTCCATTCCTTTTATTTAAAGAGTCTCAGTGGCAGAACACTTATCTAATAACCAAGAAGTCAGAGTAGATGAGGGTGACAGTAACAAAAAAAATGGATGCTACTATGATTATTGATAAGTAGTGTTATGTTATGAGAAAATCTCATTGAAAAAATAATTATAATTATGTATACAATGTAATATAAACAGGGACAGCTAATGAGGACGTTATCAAGAAACAAACATATAAACAGAAATAATGAACAAAAATTAATAAACAATATGAATGCCCACCCGAAGCATCTAGCATTAGTAGAATTAAGTATGCAGACTTTAAATTCCCAGCCAAATATTGATTATGTGATCTTTAGATCCTTCCATACAGGATCAATTTCTTCTCTCACCCTTGGTCACTGCCATTTGTCATTCTTTGGACACATAATGTTATGACCTGCAGCATCATCATCATAATTTTTTAGCAAATCTATAACTGTCATTAGGTCAGCCATATCAGTGATTATTTAGAGCTTTAACACTTTGCTCACCAGCAATCCAGAGAGTAATTGTCTGCCATTACCGAGGGTGCATGCAAAATTGTATACATTGACATCGCCGTCTTTAAAAATTCGTATAAAATCGATCTAGCGCTAGAAAGCCTTGAAACTTTCTATGTGTTGTAACGACTGTGTGCGCTTTCTAAATGAATTTGAAAGCCCCAGAGTTATTTCAAGTGCAAAATGCTACTTATCATAATGCTAGGCCTAGATTTACATTAATTTCTATATATCATACAATATTTCCTTCGAAATCTCTGATATTTCTTGATAAAAACTCACCTACTATGTCTAAATCGTTATTTCCGAAGTCCGCCATTTTTATAGAACATAATTTCCCAGAAACACTATTTTTAGCACATTATTGCAATGGGTATTCCCATTTTTCTGATCTATCATAGCGCATTTGACTAGCATTGAACTTGGTCCGCAAGGTTATGTAACGGAAATTCGACTAACAATTTATTACTCAAACCCACAATCATATGAATGCCTTCGTTGCCGTATACATTTGGTGGTCACTTTTGATCACAATTGACAAAAGTTAACTCATGTACATTGCTGATTTCTTTATGTAGCCCAGAACTGATTTACACTCCTTAATTTTGGATAGGCTCCAGCAAGTTAATTAGCCAGAGCAAATTAGTTTTACCTATTTTCAAATCTAGTAAAAAAAAAAGATGCATTTTCGAACAAAAATGTCACCATACAAGAATGTAATTCACACCAACACAAACAAGACACAATAGTTACTCACATTCATCATAGAATCCATAAATTCTGTTGATGCTTGCACACTCATGATTACCCCGCAACAAGAAGAAATTCTCTGGATACTTGATTTTGTAAGCCAGCAAGAGGCAAATTGTTTCAAGGGATTGCTTGCCCCTGTCTACATAGTCACCAAGAAATAGATAGTTGGACTCTGGTGGAAATCCACCATACTCAAACAAGCGCAATAAATCTGTGTACTGGCCATGAATATCACCTATTTACAGAGAAAGATGAATAATGACTAAACACACATTAGCATGACAATTATCACATTTATTTAGTTATTACACTAAAACTGTTGTTTTTTTAAGTGTAATAAATAACTAAAGTGTCAGAGGATATCTGACAAAAGTGAAGAATCATGTGCCATCTCCACATAAAAAAATTGTCAAATGGACTTCCATAAATTATGGCAACAATATTTTGCCCCCCTCCCATGTCATCATCTGTCAATAACTCAGGTACACCCCTCCTCACTGGCTTAAGTATGACCAAAAAAATGTAACCCTGCCTCCTCCCCCAATTTTTTAGCAGAAAGAAAAAAAATATGTGATCTTTTCCTACTTTTTTATTCACAAATTCAAACACTTTAATTAGTGTATAAAAATTATTTAAAAACTGTCATTGACATCAAACCTCCCTTTCATTGTCAACAACTTTCAAATATTATAAGAACCCCCCCCCCCCCCCCTCACAGGACGTAATTTATGAACAGCCGCAAATGACTTTAAAAAAAAAAATTTAATTGAAAAACTTTATAAAAATAAAATTTAAACTATAAAAAAACCTTTAAATACAAAACCGTAACCATAAAAGGACCTTTAAATTAAAATTCTTAAATATGTAAGGACCTTTAAAAATAAAATGTTAACCCTTTAATTTTTTTTTTACTCTAAAAGGACTTTTAAAAACAAATGAATGCAAAAATAACATGTTAAAACTGTCTTGTATACTGTTATTTGTATTTCTTTATATCCATGCCCTAAAACTTTTTTTATTTGTAAATATGATTGAAGCTTGTGTGTTTTACGTTAAGTACTATTGTAAATCAACTAAGGAGAACCCTTGTTTATTCAGAAAGGCTATGAACTGCCAAGAGCTAACTGCTCATGGTTAAAGGGATTACTTCATCATTCCCATGTGTCAAAAGCTACCTGTTCCAAGCTAAAGGGATTATTTAATCATCATCATAAAATTGTGCTGCTGGTTTAGAGTCAAGCCACAACAATATGTATCAACATTGCCAGGTGGTTAGAACGAATCCACATTTTAAATACAATAACTGCCAAATTTCAAAATTGTATATAAACTACTAAAACATGCTAAATTTTTCAACAATGCTACTTTTCTATAAACTTGTATTACCTCTCTCCAATTATCAACATTCCTTCATTGCATAATGACAAACATATGTTATTGCTAACTTAACCTTAAGGACATCAGATTAAAATTATGCAATTTCTTCCCAGGGCCCGGATTCTGTTTTGACAATGTACATTATTTTTGGGAAGTGTTTGGTAAACATGATAACTTTTTTATTTATAAAGATATTAATGTGTGAGACGTATGATTGGAGTTAGCTTGGAGAGACAAAATCAGGAATGAAACACTAAGGAAACAATTAGGGATCAAACCAACAATAGAATACATACAGAAACAACAAGTTAAATGGTACGATCACATAACCAGACAGAAAGAGCAAAGTATTATCCAAAAAACACTTAACAAACGATACGAAAACAGGAAACCTATTGGACACCCTCGTAAAAGGTGGATAGATAGTGTATTAGAGACACGAGGAAATATAACAGCAGAGTAGGCAAATAGAAGGGCAAAAGACCGTACACTCACTCTCCCCTCAACACCGAAAGGTACATGAGGACAGAAAGAAGAAAAAAGAAAAAAAGATATCAAAATAATTTTTGCACATGTAAATAAAGCAGTGAATAATGCACATAATTGGTTTTTTGGGGGGTTTTTGTATGTGTTATATGACAGTTGTTAAGTTGAAAATTGGGGGAGGGGGGATCTCAAAACTACCATTTAAAAAAAATTGCAAAAATTATTTCTTGATGCATCTATACTTGAACAATATCTGACAACACTGATAAAATCCTCCTAAATACCTATTCCTGTTGTATATATGTTGTTTCATATCCAAATTAATATAATATGGACTAAACAAACTTATAAAACACTGAATAAAGTAATAATACAACTAGATAAAGTGTGTCAGGGCCCAGGTTACAGTGCATGAACTCGCCCAGCTACACTCGAAACCACAAGACATAATTATATACAAAGATGGCTCCGTTAACAGAAACATAAATAAAAGCGGTTGGGGTTTTGTTGCCTACAGAAACAACATGAAGTTGGTTGAGAAATCTTCAACATATTCCATTGTCACATCAAGCATGAGGATGGAGATAGAGGGAGTTACAGCAGCACTTATTTGGTTGATAACTGATACATCAATACACTCTGTAATATTCACACTCTCAAAGCATGCTGTGCAAGATAGAAAAGTTCATGCTAAGAAAATAATGGTGGGACTTATTGAACAACTCAACTGTCCAGAGCATTACATGGATATACTGCCCTGGTCATGCTGGGGTCAGAGGAAACAAGAGAGCTGACTTATTGGCAGGCAATGCAGAGATAGACGGTACATTGCTGAGAAGAGATAAAGCAGACTTAATGAAGGCAGTAATAAATTCATTTCAAGATGAAGATGATGTCAATGAGGCTGAGAATGTACACATACAGAGAATGTTAGAAATGGGAGTATCTAGAGGTGAGGGGAAAAAAGTACATTTTTTGGAAAGTCCTGAAGATCATACAATCAACATCTGACTGGGACTGAGTCTACATAAACTAGGATGGCTGCTGGAACGGAGGGCGGAGCACTTATGGGAATGCCCCACATGCTGTGAAGCCAGTTTCTAATCAAGAATCAAGAAACTTATAAAACATGAAGAAATCACATACATGTCTGTCTGTCCAACACTAGACCTAAGCCGACATACAACATACGGTAATTATTTTCCATGCTGACACATGAGACCCCTGATACATATTGTGTTTGTGTTAAAAATGAATCAATGAACATTCTTATAATATAACAACACACAAAAAACAACTACTAAAATATATAGATATTAATTTCCATAATGATCACCTACCATGCCATGAGGTACTACATTTGATAGTAAAATATGGCGTCGAAAATCAATATACTTCGCTCTAGACTTTTGATGAATTTATCAGCCGGCAATCTCCTTACAATCGCAATGTGTAAAGGAATTTGACCTTTATACTGTGACATATTCATTGCTTCGTGTGGCGGGAATTCTAGGTCATGTGAGCTTCACTTTGTGTGATTCCGTAGTGAGGAATTGGGGCATAGCAATTAAGGTGACTGGAGACACTAACGGGCTTTGGTAACGTAATATTGTTGGTATTTCAAGACACCTATGTGGTCCGTAAGGTTTTTGTGAGTTCTTATAATGCTATTTTGAGTCTGAGCTTTCACTAGACATGTAAGCAATGAGGGTACTTAAAACTTTTGTGCATAGCAAAATTATACATCTTACTTTTCACCATATAGTAACTCAATTTTCAGTTGTTTGTTTGTTTTTCGTTCGCTCCATTGTAACCGTCACGGATATCCGTGCGATTTCCGCCGGGAGCGTGATTACGTTGTGCCACCGTTATGCGCCTTGTAGGCCTAGCACATCCGATTTCGGCATGAATTTTCAGTTAAATTATTATCATCTAGTGCTTTTTGTTACAAAAACATTTTTTTAAATTGTTTTCATATCAGGTCTCATGATAGTAACAAAGCTTCCAGTTAGACTTTCTAAATGGAATTATCAAATATCTGTTTGTAACATGTGGTCTCCATTCTACATCTATACACGAGTAGCATAGGTAGTGTTCATAAATTAGTTAATATCCACAAAAATTAGTTAATAACCACACTGTAGCCAAACTTAAACTAGAAAATATGGGAAAGAAGATTTGTTTTCAAAAAGGTCAAAAATAGCAGAAATAAATTTCATAGTCAGTAGCCTTTAAAATAATATGGCAACCCTGATCTGCACTTTGTTCCAGAACCTCTGATTTTGATAATGTAGTAAATGAACAAAATGATACTCTTACCACAAATTTTAAGAGGAGCCTCCAGTTCTAGAAGTATTGGTTGACTCAAGAAGATTTCCCTAGATCTGAGACAAAGTCCTCTAACTTCTGATTCTGTCATCTGCACGGTCTTCCCTGGGCGGCATCCTCGGACTGAGAAATAAGTGATAAATTATTTATAACCTACATTAGTATTCTTAAAAGTTATTCCATGTTACAAACATCCACCAACAATATTACACATTGTCAAAAAATAAGTAGGCACAAGGAGAAGAGCAAAAAGTACCCCAGGGTGAGGTCACTTTTCAATTGCGGACGTTAGTTAAAACTTTTAGCACGCTATTTGGCTACAAACGTCGCCACTTTGTTTCCCGTTGTTTAGTGCTGTTGGTGACATCTGTTGTCTGTTGTTATGCATTGATTTAGCAACGGGAACAACAAGATGTTTAATGTTTACCTGACCAGAATCTGCGAATCCTAGCAAGCTATTTGATTAGACTTCCTTTTCCACTACTGTGTTAACATGAGGCCTAACCAGGGAAGCTGTAATTGTAAAATCCAAGCAATCTGTCCAGATCGACAAATCGGTGAGGCGCCATTTTATTTGTGCCAATGGCCCGATACATCCACCTTTGGTGGGAATAGTTATTCAAACTGACTGATGCCCATGTCAAAAGAGTCTCCAACCTCCAGAACACATCCTGCATACATATCCATTCTCTAGAAGCAAGAGACTAAAATTTGACCCAAAGAGGCAAAACTTGAAGCAAAGCTAGGGGTACCTGCGAGGACTAGCTGTTGATGACTGAATTTATGGAGACCGTCCCCACATTTGAATCGACTGTCAAGCATATGAAGCTCAAGATATTTCCACACTCATCCACATCACTTAGGATAGAATTCGCTGGAGGACTCTGTTTGCTGAGGCATCCAATGTGGTGACCCTACGACCCTGAAGGGTTACAGGTTTATTGATTGATTGATATGAAACTAATCACTAAAGAAGATATTGAACAAAGCAGGCAGTAGGGGACCCAATATACGTTTCTCTAGCTTCTGCATTCCTTCTCAACCTCCTGCAGATCCAGAAAACAAAATATGTTGTGTCATGGTTTACAGCTTTGCTGCAATGTCTGCACCTCTCTGCCACACATCCAACTTCTGGGTCACCTTGACCCTATATGGGATGGAATAGCCAGTTTCACCCCATAACCCCCTTAGTCAACTAAGGGGAAGGTAAACAGTGTTCACATTCTTTGCTCTCTTTACGGGCCCCATCAACACATGGGCACATGACATCGATGAGTTGGGACATTTTGCGCTATCTCTTCTTCACCATCATTATTTTGTAATGCAGCAGCCGAGTGAACATTTTTGCGAAGGAACTTAATTCTTCTTCAGCGTTCATTCTCAAACTCCCACTGGATATCTCTTGTAGCAGGACCATGGTCCTATTAGATTTCCAGTGAGATGTAGTCCAGAGAATGAAAATGCGGTGTGTTACAGTTTTATTTGCGCCAATGGCCCGACACATCAGTCTTTGGCAGTTAATTATTATTCAATATCAAAATAACATGAAATTCTGTACTTTAGGTAAGTAAAATCAAGAATAATCATGTGTATGTTTGTGAAACTAAGTAAAACTAATACATTATTGTGGTTGTTACCCGTTTTTCTGTTTATATATGTAACTTTTATGCATGTTAAGCATTGCCACAAAGTTCACAATTTTTAAAGATATCACCATGCTATGTGTGCAACGCCATCTTGTCTAAGTCTTACTTTGACTGCTACATGTTGACAGGCCAGTAATAAGAAACAACCCTCTTTGTTGTAAATAAATCTTATAATATTATGTAATATAACTCAAGTGCATACTATAAAACTGCAAATGGTTTGCATTGCTTATCTGTTCTATCACCATGACTATATTTGTGTTTATTTAGGTATAAATAATCATGATTCATAGAATCACACTGATACTTATTAGGCCTTTACAAGTAAATGTTCTATTGTAATGATTAGTTATATTTATGGGCATAATGTTTATGAAGTCAAATTAATTATATGCCTAATAGTCACATAAATATTTCTAATATGATCATATATTTAATTTTATTATTCCACCAGATCTAATAGAAATAAGTATTTCAGTCCGTCAGTTCCTCTTTTGCCAAGTTTGGCACAAAGGACGGATGTCATAGTTCTCCATGCATGTCGGTCAGTTGCCGAGGATTGAAGGGGAAAAAAAAATCATAGCTTTTTTCAGTGTTGACGTATCCGTACAGAATTGGTTGAGGTATCATTGAATTGCATAATTGTAATTTTCAACTACAATATTTTAATGCTGTAGAGGATTATTTTGAAAATTGTGTCCAAGTACCTACTATTTATATTCATTTGAAGTGATTATTTTGGACTTCCCGGTCACGGAACGAAGAATGATAATATAAAATAACAATTAACATCAAACACTATTATCAAACAAAATTACTTTATTTAGGTACTTGGACATCCTGAATTTGCATATACAGAAAATTTTGCTTAGGTTATAAATTTCTTGTGACTAGAATTTACATTTAGTGATGTCGTCATTTGTCATGTTTGCAACTAGATTTATTACGTTCTTTTTTTTTTCTTCTTCTTCTTCTGTGTTCGTTCTCAAACTCCTGCAGATTAGCAGGATGTAGTCCGGAATGCGTTGTGTCATGGTTTACAGCATTGCTGCGATATCTGCGCCTTTGGGCCTGACACATCCGACTTCAGCGTGGCTTTGGGTCACTGACCCTATATGAGATGGGACAGCCAACTCCATCCCATAACCTCCCTAGTCGCCTTTAACGACATGCGTGGAAGGTAAACAGTGTTGCTATTCTTTGCTCCCCTTTCGGGCCCCAGCAACACACAGGCGGTTATTAAGTTCTTTAACCATTTTTATATATGTAAATTTTACTGATGCAGGAAGTTGCAGAAAATAGCAGTTAAATTTTTAAAAACAACATTTGTTTTAACTAAGCAAATTAGCCAACATTTTTTATATTAATTAGTTGTACATGTATCTAAGAATAACAGCAATATGATCAACAGATGCATCTTGTCTTTGTGATACATATATAGTTTCTGTGGTATTTATTATTTTTAATAGATATTTAATTTATTTTCATTATAATTATGCAAATTAGCAGCCATTTTGAATATAAATTAATTCTGTGTCCATCTGAACATTCCAGAAATGTAATCAACATAAGCGTCTTATCTTCACAAAGACAAAAATGTATAGCTTGTGTATTGTATTATTGAAAATAACAAAGATAATTCAGAAATTATCAGCTGAGCTACACATTTTGTGGTCACAAGTTTTATTTGGTGCATCTTAAGTTTCGTCCACCATTGTCACTACCTAACCTTTGCAGGGTTAAATCCTAAGTCACTGTTGTGCTATAAATAGCACACTGTTGTCATGGATTTCTGTGTAACATCAATGAAATTAATGGCTGATGTGACATCACATCCCCACAATCACAGAGTTCAACTCTAAACACAGACAAATTTATTATCATAATCTGTTTCTTTTCAATTTACATAATTTTTTTTATTTTTCTATGATTTGTACTGATCGCTCATTATTTCTGCGCGCTATACACGGAACGAGGCGCACGAACGCATTATAAATATTATTTCGAATCCTAACCCTACTCTAAGTACTTAACCTTACGCTTGCCACATCACACAACAAAGGTTAGGAAATACCTCGAAAGTAGACCAAAGGTCACAGTAGAGAATCAAACTAGGATTGAGCCCCTTTGCAGTGTTAGATAAGTTGCGTATAACTAGAGATTATGGTAAATGGGGATTTGGTAAAAATTTAGTTTCGTCCACCGTTGTGTTATAAATAATGCCAGTAATTTTTTCTTTCAGGTGTAAACTGCGCTATAAATAGCACACTGTTTTCATATTTAACTAGGCGATGTCATGGATTTCCGTTGTAACACCAATGAAATTAATGGCTGCCTTGACATCACATGCTGACAATCCCTCAGTTCAAATATAGACACAGACAAAATTATTTCATAATCTGTTTCTTTTCCAATTTACATAATTTTTAAAATTTTCCACTATTTTTTACTGCACGCTCATTACTTCTGCGCGCTATACACGGAGCGTGGTGCGCGCACACATTAGAAATATTATTTTAAATCACACAACAAACTTTAGGGAATGCCTCAAAACCAGAGCAATGGTCACAGTGTACACCTGAACGAAAAATCTGCCATAACGACTTAGACAAGAATTTTTAGAGAAATAATTATTAATTCTAAACACTGATTCTACTCCTTCTTCCCCCGGCCTAAACAATACAATTCTATAAACTAATTCTAATCCTTTTAAAGTTTAAAACGTTAAATTAAGGTTAAATTAAACCCCCCTTTTACCAAAATCTAATTTTACGCACCTTATCTAACACTTGATGTTCCAAAATTAATAACAATTTTTCTTGGTTGACGTACCCGTACAGACTTCGTTGAAGTATCGTTCTTCTTCAGCGTTCATTCTCAAACTTCCGCTGGATTTCTCTTGTAACAGGACAATGGTCCTACAAGATTTCCAGTTGAATATAGTCCATAAGTCCAGAGAATGGAAATGCGTTGTGTTGCCGTTTTATTTGCGCCAATGGCCCAACACATCCGTCTTCGGCGGAGGTATCGTCCAATTGCAATTTTAAGGTACCTACCCTACTTTGTGTTGTTATTGTAGTTGGCCTATCATCAAGAAAATCATAGTTAACAACTAATTTACCTTCTTTATGTGGATACTTTCAAAATAAATTATGTCACAAGACCTGTGTGCAATCAAAATATAACACGAAGCTGGCACTAACTAATTAAAAAATGAGCATAATAACCTTCAAGTAGCCGCGAAATGAGACTATCTACATTTAGCTCCGGTTCCGCCATCTTGAGTGCCACTGTTATGATCACAGTTACCACTGATTATGTAAACAAAATCCACAAGTTCCAATGACAATAAAAACTGCCAGATAAGACCAGCTCGTGTGAATGTGTGTGTGTGAATGTGCGCGCGCGCATTTGTGCGTGATTGCGTGATGTGTGTATATATAATCTTCATAATATAACTTATTTTATCAATGATATATATTATTGAACAACAAACCGTATTTTATTTTGCTCCAAGCCCCAGCCCCTCTCTTAATTGTGTGTGAAGCTGAAAATTTCCCATCAACACGTTCAGATAATTCTAACAGTGTCAATAAACAACACAAAAATGACAACAGTTATGTTCATTGGTGAAAATAATGTCCAGTTGCGTAGTGGACATTCTTGAGTAATACAAATGTATCTAGAAACTAGTTTCTAGCTAAATACTAGTCATGTTTTCAAGTAAGAGGTTCTCGGATTTAGCAGCAATTTTTATTCATTTCGCAAATTGCTCAGTTCGTTCTCAGATACAATGCTGAGAATATTTAAGCAACTGGAATTAAGGAAATTGCACGATCGTCAAATGATAAAAATTACAAATTTGTCACAGAACTATTGGGAATTAATTGGTTATTTGCAGTGACCCATCATCATTGTACCCTGGCAGATCAATATATGTTGTCTCTTTCAGCAAATGTTGAAAAGATGTACACTTATGATTCCTGTAACTCGATGCCTCTATATACTCCTAATGCTCCACAGTTGGTGAGCATTTCTACAAGTGTCACATTAAATACATAATTCCCATAATAGCTATTAGAAATGTAATAAATCGCAATGTCCGTCTCCAGCATGCATGCATGGACCAGTTTCAGCACGTCTCCTTTATCTTCTGTCAACTCTAGGTGCATATACATGCAAATGTATGTCAGTCTGTTTCTTGTTATTTCGTATGCAATTGTTACCAACGAAGCTGAAACCATCTATAGATGTCATTGCTCGTATAAATACCATACACTTTGGACTGAGTTTGATACTACTTCTTCTTCTTCAGCGTTCACTCTCAAACTCCCACTGGATCTCTCTTGTAACAAGGACCATAGTCCTACTATATTTCCAGCAGGGTGTAGTCCAGATAATTGAAATGTGTTGTGTCGCCGTTTTCTTTGCGCCAATGGCCCGACACAACCATCATCGGCGGTGGAGTCTGATACAATAATTGCCATTTTAATGCATGTGTAACGATCTCAAACTTCATGCCGTTGAATTGTAGGCATATACTCCGCTAGGCTTGTGAAAAATGTACCAAACAATTAATGAAACATTGGACGAATCATTATCAAGTACCGTCTCCGCAGCGAAGGTTAGCTGCAACAGACATCCAACATCCCCTGTCTCTTGTTTTGGTGGTGAACTCTGATAGACTGTAACCTGTCCATCGTGTAATGTTACCCTCCCACTTGTAATTCTACCTACCTCTTGCTCATCTCCCATTGATTTTACTCTAGGCGAGTCTATTCTCAAGGAAAGGAAGGTCTACAACAATGTACCATATCTTTTGATGCGTCCAGAATATTTTATTTATTAGATCTTTATTTCCTTTAATAATTCTTTCTTCATATTAAGTGTTGTTAAACATCTGTGTTTGTTTTCTTCTATTTCCATGATGTTCTCGCTATTCTTCAATATATCAACATCTCAAATGCTTCAAATTGGCCAACTAACTTTCTAATAAAACAAAATAATTAGACTAAGGTCATTCTTTAAAATAATCCAAGATCCACAGGTATGATCGAAAAAAAGCCAATATCTGGTGGGAAAAAAAGGCACAGGAGTGGTAATGCTGGTTATGACGTCATATATACTGTTGATATACTATCTTTTCCTATTTCTCTCTCTATCCCGCTCTCTCCCTAAGTCTCTCTACTTAGGGAGACATAATACTATATATTCTATACATAATACTATATATAGAAAGTGCGGTTTAATATTAATGTCTTCTACGTTCTGGTGCTCCTTTGTAATGCCCGGAATGGTTCCGTTAATCGCCGTCCATCCAGCAGTCACTATATATATTGTCATGTGACGTGTTCTTTCCAGAACGTAGTCTTCCTTATAAATCTCGTGAAATTCCTGCGATCTCTGGCGACATATGCTTGCACCACTAGCTAAACCTTTTGCCCACTGAAATACTATAATGGATTTTCCTATAGGGAACATAAGACCAATGTGTACGTAAGAAATAAAGTAGAGTGTGTGCATATGTTCAGGAGCCATTTCTTTCAATAGTGAAACGGCGAAAAATAGCATGGTTCAGGCACGATTCCTTGTCAAAAACAATACTGCAGGGAATTGTCGAGGGTGGAAGAAGCATAGGAGGTAAAATAAAGGCATGGACAGACAACATCAAGGAATGGACAGGGCAAGATATTTCCACACTCATCCGCATCGCTGAGGATATAATTCGCTGGAAGACTGTGTGCTGAGGTATCCAATGTGGTACCCCTACGACCCTGAAAGGTTACGGGTTTAATTGATTGATATGCTTGCATTCCTGAATATCTCTTGTCCAACGACGTCTTGGTCGGCCTCTGCCTATACTGCCATCTATCGTCCCGTTGTTGCTCTTTTATGCCATCGTGTATCAACACATGGCCAACCAAACCTAACTTCCTTCTTAATATGGTGTTTAAAAGCCAATCTATGTAGCCAATATAGCAGCCATTAGAAATATTAAAAGCCAATAGAAAGGTTCATGCTAAGAAAAGAATGGTGGGACTTATTGAACAACTCAGTTGTCCAGAGCATTACATGGATATACTGCCCTGGTCATGCTGGGGTCAGAGGAAACGAGAGAGCCGATTTATTGGCAGGCAATGCGGCGATAGACGGCACATTGTTGAGAAGAGATAAAGCAGATTTAATAAAGGCAGTAATAAATTCATTTCAAGATGCAGATGATGTCAATGAGGTTGAGAACGTACACATACAGAGAAAGTTAGAAATGGGAGTATTCAGAGGTGAGGGGAGGAAAAGTAATTTTTTTGGAAAGTCCCGAAGATCACACAATCAACACCTGACCGGAACTATGAGTCTACATACACTGGGATGGCTGTTGGAGCGGAGGGCGGAGCACTTATGGGAATGTCCAGCGTGCTGTGAAGCCAGTTTCTAATCAAGAAAAAACCAATCTTCTTGAATATTGATTTTTTCTTAGCACGTCCTGGTTGGTCCTTCTGCTGTCATGGTATTTTCAGGGCTCTTCTATATCACTTAATTGCAAAGGCCTCTATTCTATTGGCTGTAGTTTTATTTATTGTCCATGTTTCGCAGCTGTAAATCGTCACTGGGAACACACATGTACATAACAAACATATATTAGTTCCAGTTTTTGCCCCGTGGCACAGTTTTTTCAGCTGTTTTAATTTGGACATCGCTATTGCGGTTCATCTAATCTCTGTTGCCTCTAATTTCCCACTTTCCAGTTTGTTTATTGTCCAAGACTCGCACCCATAGGTTAGTATATGGGTTATATAGCGCTGCAGAACTCTCTTTCTCACTTCTATTCATTCATTTTTCTTTTGCGCTGAAGTTAGCGCATAGGGCAGAGGTCAGATATCTCAAATTATGTCTGTTTTGAATGAAAAAGAATTGGAATTTTACACAAATCGGTCTGGACTTTGCGATGTTAGTTGATTAATCCAACGATCGACGGAATGACCCAGACTTGATTAGAGAAACACCCTCCATCAACGGACGTCACTACCAGAAGAATCTATTATAATAACTTCTATTAGCTTCTTGATATTAGAAATTTGTCACTCCTTCTAAAACGTATTTATATATTAATTCTAATTCTCGTTTTTTTCACTTTGTCGGCACTATATAAGTGACTAATCTACGAATTTATGACTGTTCAGATGAGTCAAAAGAAACCTCGCAATTGCAACATAAAGATGTACACAAATGAGAAATCTATAGCAAAGTAGCAATAATGACACTAAAATAACCCTTTTAAAATCACATTTTTTCCCAGTGGCAACATACGAATGCGAGACAGACTTTAAACAAGACAATATCCAAAAGGATAAATTTATTTGAAATAAAGTGCCACAGAAAGATCCTTCATCTCCGACCATGGTGATTTTACGAAGATGGTAACACCATCCACGCAGCGGTTTTCCGAAGCTGGTATCCCCATCCCCGACCTTAACGGTTTTCCAAAGATGGTAACCCCACCTCCGGTTGGTTTGTTGGTTGGTTGCTGATCCAGTGGTCGATGCCCTTTGACCCAATGCCATTGTGTGATATATGCATGTTCCCCACCTCCGACATTAGCCGGTTTTTCAAAGACGGTAACTCCATCCCCGACCGTAGCGGTTTTCCGAAGATGGTAACACCATCCCCAACCTTAACGGATTTCCGAAGACTCATCTACAGCTCCTGATGCGTGTCCCCTTGGAGATGAAAAAGAAAGAAATGTGTGGCTTTGTTATAGAACGTTTTGTAATATATTTACTTAAACAGATTATAAAACGATGGTACTGCGTCCTTATCCTATCTTGACGAGTCCCCGACATATGCTTCCTTACCCCACCTTGACGAGTCCGCGTCGTGTGTTCCCTTACCCCACTTGACACTTCCCACCATATTCCCCCTTACCCCACCTTGACGAGTCCGCGTCGTGTGTTCCCTTACCCCACTTGACACTTCCCACCATATTCCCCCTTACCCCACCTTGACGAGTCCCCATCATACGTCCCCTTACCCACAATTTCACATTTTATTTATGTTCCCCTGAAAATCGATTGTGTTTTCACTGCACAATAAGATGGACTATCAACCCCTCCCCCACCAAAAAAAAACCTACATAGTTCTTACGACATACATGTTAAGTTACGGCGTGTGAACAATATTTCCTTTGCGTGGGTTGGTGCGTGGCATCCTGATTGCTGTGATGCGCCTCTTGGTTGGTTGCTCCGTCTTCAGTAGGCCTACATGTAGTTACTAGGCAGACCGAGGTCTTCCTCGATTTTAGAAGGGCCTGCCAGTATTAGTTTTCAGTCTCTGTAGGCTGAACTGAGTCCCGTCGCCGCAGCAAGGATCTGGCCGATGTGGTAATCTCAGACAGCAGAGCTTACTCTTAAATAATGCTTAGAATATGTATGAATGTTATTGTATTGTATTATTTGGCCTTTTGCATCTTGCAGACTGTCATTTAGCAATAAGAAGAAGGAATCCGTTGAATATTTTCTCAGGAAAGGTGACTTTTCAAGCGTTCATATCACAGCGACGGAAAATGTGTCTGCATCTTTCTAGTTTTTCTTTCATATCTTAAACATATTATTTCTAAACAATGTTGTTCTCGCACGCAGACGCTGCCTCCAGACATTCCAGTTTCGGCCGTGTTTTCCCAGTTTTTTAAATTCTACATGGAAGTCTTTCATTGAGGAATTACAGATATCTGTATACCTCAGTATTTGTCTATCGCGGGCTCAGTGGCCTTCAGCCAGTTTCCCTTATCCACCAAGCTAAACGACTCCGTAGACAACTTACAGGCCTGCCTGAAGTTGACAACCCCTTAAGGTCTGTACCAGAACAAATCCCTTGGAGTGAAAGGCATGGGATGCCAATATACATTGAGACCAATGTGAAAGTAATGCTAAGCGAGGATGCATAGAATAGTGTGTAGCGAAGGACAGTCACCCTCAGTTTCCTGGATGAGGAATATCCACAAGATATATGGGTCAGAGTGTACACAGATGGGTCAGTGTACACCAACACAAGATGACTATCACATTATGAACAGATCAGAACAACTTATAATTCTACGCCTCAGAACAGGGCACAACCGACTCCGCAGTCACATGTGCACAAAGTTCAAGATTGGCAACACGGCCATGTGTACATGTGGACAGGCAGTACAGAGTGTCAAACATATACTTCAAGAGTGTTCTGAACATGAAACGCTGAGGCAGACATATTGGCCAGAGGAAACAACACTGGAATCAAAGCTCTATGGGCCACTGTATGGTGTATGAACTACAAAAGACAGTGCGTTTTATTAAGGAGACAGAATTACAGATATAGACATGTTTCAAGTGAACGAAAGAAAAAGAAGAAGAAGAAGCCAGTTTTCCGAATAGTACTTGTTTTGTGATGAGGTTTTTTATAGCATTTTGCGAACGTGATCCAGACAACGCAATCTATTTATATTGAGTGTTTCCATGGCAGATGGTATCTGAGTGCGGCGCAACACTTCCATGTTGGTGATTTTGTCCGTTGTATAATGTACCCAGCACGCATGTTTGAAAAATGTGTATTTTTGTTTTCAATTATAACTTGTTTTTCCAAACTTGCTTTGACAGTCCGCCAAAAATAGTAGCCGCTTTCCCTATACGTTCGATTATTTCATTGTCCAGAGAAAGGGTGGATGTAATTGTGGATGACGATTATTACTAAGCCCGGGCGTCCTGTGCGGATAAAGTGCCCTGCCCATTTTACACTTACCCACTCTCGGTTTTGTTGATGAAGTAAAAGGGAAAGGCACAGCCGATACGCATAGAATCAAGTATAACTGCAGAAGATGATAGAGGATGGTCGGATGCGACCATCAAGTGCCTTAGGGTCTCCCCTCCGGATTTTGTAATGGGTTTACTCCCCTTAGCAGTGGGCACTCCCATGCTAACCCGCTAGGTTGTGGGGTTTTTCTGTCAGGGTTGGCTCCCTTAGCCTAAATCACTCCCGTACTGACCCACTTAGACTGGCGGGTTTGATGGAAACCAGTAAAATCAACAGACATTTTAATAGTCATGGGAGAACATTGAACAAGAACATTGTAGGGCAATTTGGACTAGGGACAAGAAATGACAGAGGAGAAATACTTATACAGTTTTGTGAGGAGAACAACATGACCATATGTAATACATTTTTTGAACATGAAAATAGAAGATTATATAAATGGAAAAGTCCTGGAGACAGAAAGAGGAACCAAATAGACTCAATAACTGATTTAGAAATAGTGTCAAAAACACTAAAACATATCCAGGTGCAGATATCAACTCTGAACATAATCCAGTGTTGTGCAAAATACATGTCAAACTTAAACACAAATAAGAAAAATCATATAAATGAGGATGTCTGTATTAAAGATAAAAATGGAAAAATAATATCGGATAAAACAAAAGTACTTACAAGATAGGCTGATTATGTGACAGAACTGTTTGACGACCATCGAAACAAAAAACCAACAATACACAACAACGATGGACCAGCAATACTGAAAGCAGAAGTAGAACATGCAATAAAATCAATACAATGTGGAAAGGATGCAGGCCCCGACAACATAACAGCAGACATAATAAAAACTCTAAATGATTTTGATGTGAATACTATCACAGAACTTTGCAATGACATATATTCTTCTTCTTCAGCGTTCATTCTCAAACTCCCGTTGGATCTAGCAGGACCATGTTCCTACTAGATTTCCTGCTGGATGTAGTCCAGAGAATGTAAATGCTTTGTGTCGCCGTTTTATTTGCGCCAGTGGCTCGAAACATCCGTCTTCGGCAGAAAAAATGAAATATATGAGACAGGCCACATACCTAAAGACCTAACATCATTAATATTCATACCGCTACCTAAGAAGCCCGGGGTTGTGGACTGTACAGAATATAGGACAATAAGTCTAATGAATCATTTAACTAAAATACTCCCCAAGATAATACATGAAAGAATTAAGAACAAGATAGACACGAAGGTCGGTGAAAAACAATTCGGGTTTAGGAAAAACAAAGGAACAAGAGAAGCTATACTGAGCATCCGACTAGTGATAGAAAATATTTAGAAGTCCAAAAAGTATCTATATTTGCTTCATAGTCTACAGCAAGGTCTTTGACAGAGTCCAACAGGAAAAGTTAATCAAATATCTTCAAGAAATAGACAGATGGAAAAGACATCAGACTGATTAGAAATATATAATGGGGAAAAACTGCATCATTAAGGTGTGAAAACAACTACTCACCATACATAGAAATAAAATGTGTGGTAAGACAAGGATGAATTTTATTATATCACCAAGCCTATTTAATATCTACACAGAGAATATCTTTTAAAATATAGAAGAAATGTCAGGACTCAAGATCAATAGGAAAATAATAAACAACCTTAGATATGCAGATGACACTGTTCTTTTAGCAGAAAGTGAACATGAACTACAAAGACTAATAGACCAAGTCAATAAATCAAGTAATGAATATGGGCTGGATATAAATAACCACACAAAAAACAGTGATAATCAACAAAGACACAGAAGAACAAGAGAAGAACAAGAGCTAAACATAAACATACATGGAGAGAAACTACAACAAGTAAAGCATTATCAATATCTTGGACACATAGTTCCAAATGATGGCAGATGTGAAAAAGAAGTTAAAAGGAGAATAGGAATGGCTAAAAGTACCTTCAACGACATGAGGAAATTATTAACATCTAAATAAATTACAAACAAGTTAAAAATGAGAACTATAAAATGCTATATCTATTCTATATTAATATATGGCTCAGAAACATGGACACTAAATAAACAATTCGAAGACAGAATTGATGCCTTTGAGATGTGGGTATATAGAAGAATAGGGAGAACATCATGGACAGAGAAGAAAATAAATAAACAGGTGCTAAAGACACTTAATATGAAGAAAGAACTACTAAGAGAAATAAAGATCAGGCAAATAAAATATTTTGGGCACATTAAAAGACATGACACCTTATTGAAGACTTTTCTTGAGGGTAAAGTCAAAGGGAGGCGAGCAAGAGGTAGGCAGAGATACAAGTGGGAGAGTAACATCACACGATGAACAGGTTACAGTCTAGCAGAGTGCACCACCAAGACAAGAGACAGGGGATGTTGGAGATCCGTTGCAGCCAACCTTCGTTACGGAGACGGCACTTAATGATGATGAATCACAAGTTCCCAGACGACAGCCGCCAAACTCCAGACAGTGGAAAAAACTCCAGCTGTGGCATCCCTGCTTATCACAAAGACTAGAAATATTTTGCATATAGCCAGGATCGAGCAAGGGAGATTACTAATAATCTAATTTTCGACGGATTATTTGTTTAGTATAACAAATAGTATAGTTAAATACATTCAATCTTGCGTGAAAACATTGAAACAGTGAGTATTATGTGTTGTGCTAGCCAATTCAATTAAATTGGAACCAGTGACAGAACGAGGGAAAAGTTGACATCAGATTTATAATGTAATCTATGCTATATAGTATATATATATATAGTATTTATATGATATACTATATAGTATAGTATAGTTATAGTAAGTATATAGTATATAATAGTTAGTTTGTTCCTTTCGTGCCGCAAGCGACACATCATCATGCAGAGGTTTTGGTTCTCCATAATCACATGATGCGGTCCGCTGCCTGCAGCTTTAGTTCCATTATACAGCCTATTAATTCTCCTTCTTTAAGAGAATAAGGGTTGTTATAAGAATAAGTTTTAAGGGTTGTTTTAGGTCTTCCTCTTTTTCTTTTACCCTCAGGTGACCACATAAGTATAAGGGCTTGTTGGTTTATTCTGTTTAATTACATCTAGTCTTAAAAACGGGCCCAAGGTATTTCTATCTTCGTTTTCTTATGATGTTTGAAACATACTCTTGGTGTGTTTTGTCTCTTAGATCACTATTTGTGATGAAATCGCTCCATTTTATGTTCATCAGTTTGTGAAGACATTTGTTTTCGAAGCTGTTTAGTTTGTTGTCTATTGCTTGAGCTGATTTCCAGCTTTCACTACCATACATTAACACTGACACAATACATGCGTTAAATAGCTTTAGTTTGGTGTTTATCCCTAGATCTTTTGATTTCCAGATATTAGTTAATTTAACAGATGTGCTAATATACTATAGTGAGTTCATAAATAGTTGTCCGCTGATATTTACATTTTTCTCTGTAATTACTGAGCGTATAGACTTCATATTTTGCACGAGTGCATCATATCATAACCACGTTACAGATTTATGATTATTTATATTGAGCAGATTTATCGCAGCAGTCGCTACGAATGTCGTTTTTAGGTCGCATTTTTCTTCGATTGCAAGTACAAAAATTGGACTGTTCTACAGTAAAAAATTATAATATTATTTGTCAGTGAGTCTTATTTGTTTATTGTTGTTTTTTCTTATCTAATTATTTATTGGTTCTTATGCAAATTGTAACTGTGCTTACCAATGAAATGCACGATGTTATACAAAGCCGTAATCATTGATTGCATAGTATTTTCGTGAAATTTATGGTGCCTACCAACTCGTGTTTTGATATTGTTTTCACAAGACAAGTTGCTTATGAAAGCCACATCATACATGATTTGGCACAATTGTAGAACGGAAATTAAAATTTTAATTTGTGCAAAATTAAGTAAGGCTTTTTTTTTTAGAGATTTCATAGTTGAATGTCTGATAATAATAGTTAATCATCATTTCTATGATAGGTGAATCTTAAATACGTTTTTATATTGTGATATTATCAACTTATCGTGTTTTTGTAAATAAATACAACGTATCATACAGCTGCATTTACAAATATATTATAAGTATGTCGTTGAAAGTTAAATTCGTTACACTAAAAAATATAACTGTAAGATTGTACAAATATTTTTCACAAGAAGCGAGACGCGGTACTCTATTTCATAGTTCATCGTAGCCCTCAAAAAGAACACGCCATGTCATGGGTACTACAAAACACTATCACTGTGATTAAGCGAAGATAACCTTAATGTCAAAAACATAAAGGAAAAGAGAGGACGAAAAAATGTTGTAGACAATTTCTATAAAGAAATCATTGAGAGAGCAATTCATAAGATTTTGTATGGCAAAGAAGCATTGACATTAAAAATATTGAAAACGTATCTAGAAAATACCAACGACATTCACATTTCTGAAACAAAATTATGGTAATCAGTAAGGAGTGTCGGATTTAAATTTCACAAATATACATGTGGCAGAAGTGTCATTTGTGAGAAACCACATTTAGAAACTATGAGAAGTAAATATTTGAGACAAATTAGGGAGCTGCGGAAAGAAAATTATGATATAGTATATATTGATGAAACATGGATAAATTATCACCATACTAATGAAAAGGAATGGCAATCTACAGATGGAACTATTAAGAGATATGTACCAAGCAGCGACGGTCAAAGATTAATAATGGCACATGCATGTAGCAGAGGAAAAGGTCTGTTGAATAATTGTGAACTCATGTTCATTTCAAAATCTACCAATAATCGAGACTACCATACTGAAATGAATGGTCATATATTTAGAGAGTGGATAGAAAAGACTGTACTTCCATCGCTATATAGACCCTCCTGACTGGTTTCTGGACAACGCTTCTTACAATAAGGTAGTTGCATGTGAAGATAAGATCCCTACAACCTCGTCTACTAAGGAAGAGATTAAAATATGGCTTAGAAAAGAAAATATTTCATTTAATGAACTGCACTTGAGACCTGAGTTACTGATGTTGGTAAAGAATGCACCCAGAGCGAAGATTTTCCACATTGATAAAATTATAGAGGAGCATGAACATAGATGTATAAGACTGCCACCGTATCATTCACATTTAAATCCAATAAAATTTGTTTGGGCTAAAAATAAAGAAGCAGTGGCAATGGAAAATAAAACCTTCAGACTTAATGATGTTCATAAAATGGCATATTCTATGCTCTCCAACATTAACAAAGAATTCTGGACTAAATGTGAGGACCATATATTGAAAGTGGAAGAAGAATATTGGCATAAAGATGGTTTACGCTGCATTCAACCCATTACCATTATCAATCTTTACTATTCATCAGATTCTGAATGAAACAAGAAGTGAAGAAATTTTTGATAAAACAAATGATATTATAAACAAGAACACAGAAGAATAATTATTAGTATTACAAAATTTCCACGCACAGTTGGCATGCACAATAATACTATTTCATAAATGTTTCACTATTAACTTTATATCTCGTTGCATATATTCTCAATGCAACAAAAGAAAAATATTATTCTCGAAATATCTCATTTTTACACATGCTATGAAAGATGTACGATACGCCTATACAGGCAATTACTGTAAAATTTATTTTCCACATACAATAAAATTGTTACTACCTAAAAACGACATTCGTAGCGACTGCTGCGATAAATCTACTCAATATAGATAATAAATAATCATAAATTTGTAACGTGGTTATGAAATGATGCACTCATGCAAAATATGAAGTCTATACGCTCAGTAATTACAGAGAAAAATGTAAATATCGGTGGACAACTATTTATGAACGCACTATAATATGACTTATTTCACTGATATAAAGTAAGTCAGTAAGATTAAGATGAGTTACCTCTAATATTTTATAGTAGTAGTAGATACTTGGACATCCGGGTCAGACTCATAATCGATTTTTAGCATTGTGACTATAAATAACTGAGTATGCTGCATATAGTAGTGTGTCCTGATATAACCTAATTAGACTTTGTCCGCTGGTTGAAAGGACGCGCCTCTCCAAAAGAGAGGCAAACTCATTAACCTACTAAAGAGTAAAGTAAAGCAGTAGTACTGAAGTACTCATTTTACTATATCTTGCATCAGAATTAAAAACAAGATAGACACTTGAGTCGAGACACTGAGAGTGAGGTCGGTGAACAGCAATTCGGTTTTACGAAAAAGAAAGGAATCAGAGAAGCTAGTAGTACTATTGATAGATTAATACATAGGGCCTATGTCCAAAAAAAGTATTTATATTAACTCAATAGATTACAGCAAGGCCTTTGACAAGTCTAACATGAAAAATTGAATGTCATCATTTCAAGAGGATTGATGATCTTTCTAAACCTCTCATGGGAGGAGGGGTGGTGTTCCTATGTTTTATATACTTGTTTTTAAGTACTAAATGTCATGTTTGTATGTTCCGAGGTGTGTGTGATTATAACCGTTCCTATGAGACCAAAAGGAGAGCAAAGAATAGCAACACTGTTTACCTTCCATGCATGTCATAAGAGACGACTAAGGAAGTTATGGGATGGATATATCATGATATATTCAAAGTGACCCAGAAACAATGTGGATGTTGGATGTGTCAAGCTGAGAGGCGCAGATATTGCAGCAAAGCTGTGAACTATGGCACAACACATTCTGTTCTATTAGGCTTATAAGGGTTATGCACCAACACACGGAAATCTCTATTTTCCTCAGCCTTCTGTGATGAGTCCCATCTATTTCTTGATGTTATCAATCCATGATTTTCTTTGAAAAGAAGAAGTAGAATTAGGAGATGAAGGGTTACAAAACTCAAAATCTATTAGAAAATAATGTAACAAGTTTAACGTGACTACGTAAAGGTAGTAGAAATATTAAAATGACAACATATTAGAATGTAAATTCTAAAATTCTGCACGATATAAAGATATAGGCCTTTATTATTTTGGAAACAAAGAATAGAACACAATTTTATAACAGTGACCTGAATGTCCAGATCACAACAAATATAGAACACAATTTTATAACAGTGACCTGAATGTCCAGATCACAACAAAGATAGAACACAATTTTATAACAGTGACCTGAATGTCCAGATCACACAGATGATCAATGTTGTTGAATTGTGTGGCTACTGGGATAGAAATGTTTGAATCAAATCATCCTTATGTTTATAAATGGTTACCAAGCCACTTGTCAATTTAGCCTATGTAACTCATATAACAATATTTGCAAATAAGGGATTGATAAAACTGAATCTCACATATAAAACTGTCCTCAATAACATTTCCTTTAGGAAATGATGCAGTATTGGCCTATATCAGATAAAAACGTTCATAGTTAGCACACACAAAAAATTCCCTCCTTTTATTTTTTTGGCCCATCAATATGTTCAATACGTGCAAAACGTCTGCTTTAGTAGTAATGATTGAAGATGTAACACCAAATTTTTTTAAAAATTAAAAAATTGGGGGGGGGGGGGGGCAAAATCCATATTAGTTGATCAATATGAAAAATTCATACTAGTTGACGCCTATGTCCCCAATCATAGAAATGGAAACATGCATGGATATGCTATCATTCGGAAAAAAGTCTCACATAGTACATGTGCTTGGGAAGTCATTAAATGAACTAAAGTCTCAGCAGACCTACAAAATAGCAACTCAAAAGACATAGCTATCAAAACTCAACAAAACAGCTTCATTAATAACACTCTTTTATAAGATACAGATCTAAAAATACCTAAAACCACTAAACAACTTACAATCTTTGGATGATGACAGATTGCGTGCTTAAATTTCAAGTGGGGGTCAACAACCGTTTCTCTCCTTTTTTATGTCCTTTGAAGTTTCATGATGAAACTTCCGTTAACAACAGACCAACTTTTCTACATGGTAAGGCTTGCTGTGTCTGAAGTCTCTGATTTCAAACAACAAAAGTTGACTGTGATCACTGCTTTTAGCTAGTAGAATCAAAGATTTGACGTAATCATTTCCTCCTTATCACTGTTTAGTATATTTTGGCTCAGATATCTTTGTTATTTAACATATTCTGAGCTCAGAGCCAATTCATATACAGTAATGTGAAATCAGCCTGGCAGGCCAGAAAAAATAGTTAGGTTGATTGGATTTGACCAGAAGGTAATATTTTCCCCCATATTTAGTAGGTCTATATAATATGTCAATTCAAGGAAATTTTGCCTCAAGCTTTCAGTTTAAGATCCCCTATTTAAAAAAAGGTCAGCTTTATATTTAGGTTATCTGATAATGAACAAGGACAGATTGTTTTGATACATAATGAACTGCTTATCCTATCAAACAGCACAGATCTTAAATGTTATCTAACTCATTAGTTGAAATCTGGGACATTATTTACCACATCAATGTACATAAGTGGCATGAGTAATCATGCACCTATACTAGACTTCCTTGCTGTTAGTTTCTAGGTATAACCCCTTAGTTTTAGTGATAGTCCATCTGTTGTGTTCAAGTGAAACATCAAAAACTTGTGTTCTACATAAGTACTATTGTTGTTTCTAAGTACACAACAGTTATAGAAGGTCAGTATTGTATGACTTGGTAGTACAGTATTGTATAACTTGGTAGTAAATAGTGTATGACTTGGTAGTCAATATTGTATAACTTAGTGTGTGACTTGGTAGTCAATATTGTATAACTTAGTATGTGACTTGGTAGTCAATATTGTATAACTTAGTATGTGACTTGGTAGTCAATATTGTATAACTTAGTGTGTGACTTGGTACTCAATATTGTATAACTTAGTGTGTGACTTGGTAGTCAATATTGTATAACAGTGTGTGACTTGGTAGTCAATATTGTATAACTTAGTGTGTGACTTGGTAGTCAATATTGTATAACAGTGTGTGACTTGGTAGTCAATATTGTATAACTTAGTGTATGACTTGGTAGTCAATATTGTATAACTTAGTATGTGACTTGGTAGTCAATATTGTATAACAGTGTGTGACTTGGTAGTCAATATTGTATAACTTAGTGTATGACTTGGTAGTCAATATTGTATAACTTAGTGTGTGCCTTGGTAGTCAATATTGTATAACAGTGTGTGACTTGGTAGTCAATATTGTATAACTTAGTGTATGACTTGGTAGTCAATATTGTATAACTTAGTATGTGACTTGGTAGTCAATATTGTATAACAGTGTGTGACTTGGTAGTCAATATTGTATAACTTGTTGTGTGATAACCTGGTACCTGCACTCCTGTTAATACTCCTGGTAGAATATGATGATCCTGGGAGGCTCAATAGATCTGACAGATGAATAATAATCTAGTTAACTCAGAAGTATATGCTACACTTCTGGTAGGATATGATGATCCTGGGATACTGCCACCCTTTGGAAACTAAACTTGCATCCATAACTCCCCGCTTTCCAAGACAACAATGCTTTTGAACAACAAACCTTATACAAGTTATTGTAGCACCTCAGTTATTCAACTGAGAAGGGCCTGTGTTTTTGTCAGAATGGCTATGGGCTATCAAGAGCTACTTTCTCACAACTAAAGGGATTACTTCATAAAGGTGAAGGCAATGTGAGTAATGAACATGTGTCACTATTTCCCATAAGTGCTCAGCTGCCTAATCAGTCATTGACTAGAAACCGCCTGACTATCGCCAACCTAAAACACTTACTCAGTAACGGTGGTGCCATTTCTCAATCTTCATAATTCACAAAGCATGAGCCCAGGTACCCTACTTCCTGGTGGCTGGGTGGAACACAGGAGTAGTTTTTATTTTGATCCACAAATAACGAGTGGATTAGAAACCTGGGATTGCTTATCAGCGGGCAAATAACTTTAACATTACACTACTGCAGCTCCCTTTATTACTTTATCATCATCGTGAAATGCATTATGGAAGAAATGTCTCATTTATGTTTCTAACATTTACCTTCACTCTCAGTTTTGTTTGAGCTCAAGAAGATGTTGAAAGTAGCAGTTCTTTTGTGTTTAGCCTCATGTTTTCCACTCAGGTAATATTGCTTTTAGCAAACACATTTTTTAGCACAAATATATAACAAATATTTCATTAGAATTTGTTTTACTACTTAGGAGATGGAATGCACTCATGTACCTGGCCCAAAAAGTATGCAGGTTTCTGCAATTGACCATTCATTTGATCCTTTACATATTAGGGGTTGGGAGGGCTGAGAGTTTTCTTTCATGTCCAAACTCTTTCTAAGAGTCTTCTGATGTCTTCTAAGAATGCAATGCCTTGAGCAGAAGCTTCCTATTCAGGATTTCCCAAACTCACCCAACCAAGGGTGATTTCACTCCTTTGGGGTGATTTCAAGATTCTAAGGGAGCCAATTTGGGAATTTAGTGCTTTGAAAACAGGATTGCTTGTTGATTAAAAATATACGGTAAAGGTAAGTCTCACGGCAGCAACCTGTCATCGGGGATGAAAATAGCTAATGTACTAAGACGTAGAAACTATTAGGTGGAGTGGCCAGTTCCCTCCCTTGCTGTCTTTACCTTGATGTGTCAGGTATTCATTTACAGCTGAGTCGACTAAAGGAGTGGTCGTGTCAAGTGAGAATTCAAAACCCGGACTTTTTTGGCACGTTGTAACCAGGTGATAGTAAACAAACTCACTATCAACTAGATTACCATAATCCTCTTAAAAATATAAGCATGTTTCCAAAAATATATTTCAGAAAAGTGAAAGATTATAACTGTTGTTCCAAATACAAATTAATTTTTATGACGTCAGTTAATTTGACTATCCTTATATCATACTCACTACATACTTGACATGTCATACTTACAAAAAGAGCAATTTTGTGTGTGTCTCCTTATATCATACTCACTACATACTTGACATGTCATACTTACAAAAAGAGCAATTTTGTGTGTGTCTCCTTATATCATACTCACTACATACTTGACATGTCATACTTACAAAAAGAGCAATTTTGTGTGTGTCTCCTTATATCATACTCACTACATACTTGACATGTCATACTTACAAAAAGAGCAATTTTGTGTGTGTCTCCTTATATCATACTCACTACATACTTGACATGTCATACTTACAAAAAGAGCAATTTTGTGTGTGTCTCCTTATATCATACTCACTACATACTTGACATGTCATACTTACAAAAAGAGCAATTTTGTGTGTGTCTCCTTATATCATACTCACTACATACTTGACATGTCATACTTACAAAAAGAGCAATTTTGTGTGTGTCTCCTTATATCATACTCACTACATACTCACTAGGTTTACTTGACATCTCATACTCACAAAAAGAGCAATTTTGTGTGTGTCTATGTTGCTATAGTGCACTACCTCTGTAGCACATTCTTTTATAACAACATTTCCTATATAACAACACTTTTCAAAATCTTCAGTTATACAGTAGAATCCCTCTATAGTGCATCCTTTTATAACAAATTTCTCTATAAAACAACACTTCAAAATCCTCAATTATATTTATTATTGTTTGTACTGTATATAGCAATTTTCTGTTATTACATATATATTTTGTCAGTTCAGACCAAGTTGTTATAACAGGATTTCACATTGCCTTTGCAAAATGTTCAGGGGAAGAGAGGTAGGTTGTCTGGAAACGTTTCAGAACTACTGATCATAATTATACAGCATAATCCTCTTCTTCTTCAGTGTTCATTCTCAAACTACCGCTGGATCTCCTTTATAACAGGATTTTTGGAAATGCATTGTGTCGCTGTTTTATTTGCGCCAATAGTTTGACACATCAGTCTTCGGCAAATACAGCATATAAAAATTGTATCATTTGTACAGCTGTATTGAAGTTCCTACTAAATGCTAATCTCATGTTATTGTGTATATTTAATGAAGTAGGAGTTGAAAATGCTTCTTTATATTATATAATACCTGTGATAATTTTATTGTATTTACAGTTCAGATGCAGCGCTAGTACAACATCTGGCGAGAAATAACTCGTGGGATTTCCTTATGTTGGCACAGTTTTGGCCAGGGACTTCTTGTGTTTATTTCAGGAAAGAAGTGAGTTATTGTGATAGATATTTTTGAAAAGACTCTTCTTGTTCCTCTTTTGTTAATTATATTGATAAAAAGAAAAATGTTGTTGAAAAGGCATAGAGGATTGACTTCATTGTACTATGATTATGACATGTACTCCATCCCTCACAATGAAGCCGCCCGCTGAGAGTACCACTCATACATGTAACTCCATTTCTTCAAGCAATAATCAGTGGGGATCAACAATAAAAAAACCTTTGTAATCAAGGCATCTTGATTTGACCCTGCAATCTCTTGAGCACAAAGTGAATGGCTTAACCATTGAACTATAGAGGTTCCCAAATTATTTGTTTTTGCTAAATGCCTAGACAAAAAAATAAATTTGTATATAAAGGTCGCAGTCATAGTTTGTTTGTCTTCCCCATTCAGCTTTAAGTGAATATTAAACAAACAAACAAACGTATCCATTCTTCTCCTAGATACATTTTCAAGTAATGCACAGTTTACAACAAATTCTACTAAAAAGCCTATTGTGTTGCCACAGGTAGATTGTGACACTACTGGTCCACATTTGCAATTAAGTGTAGAGGTGGGAGCTTTAGTTTCCATTCCATACCCGATGTGTCACCTCGGTTGTACTTTCTCCATGTGTACTTAAAACATCTTTAATATTATCTAAACATTTCTTTCTTGGTCTTCCACTCCGTAACCTAAACAGGTTTTATTATATACATTTGTAGGGAATTGGTTGTATTCCATTCTCATAAGATGTCCAAACCAATGTAGTTGCTGTCTCTTCTTCTTCTTCTGCGTTCATTCTCAAACTCCTGCAGATTAGCAGGATGTAATCCAGAGAACGGAATGCAGCTGTCTCTTGATATATTCAATAAATCAATAATACATGATATCATGCATATTATGTTTCTAGTGACATCATTTTATAACCAAAGAGTGTCAGACAAAATGGCCTAACAACCATGCTACAATCATCACAACTTTATGTGTTAAGTACTGTTATCAATGTTTGTGATTTTTTCCATGTCATGCTATGTTGCTCAATATTTTCCGTCTTTGTTATCCACTTCATTTTTGTTCAGCTTTGTCAATATGAACTTTTCCTTTTGTTTGTTTATTTGTGTGTATACATGGCATCTTGATTGCTGGGATACACTTCTTGGCTTGTTGTCTCTGTCATCAGTAGTGTTGTTTGCTTGGACAGACTGTGACCTTGTTTGATTGTGGCCAGCCTTGCCAGTGTTAATTGGATTTCACTGTACATATATTAATGTACGCACATTTCCTGCATGAGAACAAACTGCAGATATGTTCCATTCTCCCCTTGGGGTGATAAATGATTGATGATAATTGATGTCTTATGTCATTTTATTCTCCAGGGATGCAAAGTTCCTCAAAGTTTAGATGGCTGGAGTATACATGGACTTTGGTAAGTGGTTACAGATTTACTTCCTCTTCTTACTCTGCAAGATTTGACATAGATCAGGAAGACAGCTATAGTGCATTAGCTTCATAGTTGGGTTATCCAAGGTTCAATTCCCAGTTAAAAAGGAGATATTTTACAATTACTAATGGCTCCTAGGTTGACCCTGCCTAAGATAATGGGTACCAGATTATCTGGGAAAGTAAAGAAAGTTGACAGGTATGATGCTGATGATATTATACGTTGATCAGTGAAAAATACAGGCCTTCCACCATATTCCCTGATATACCTCTGGCATGAATAAGAGAAATTTTACAGAGTCGCAGCAGTAAGCATTTATACACTAGGGTAGTAGTTCTTTTTGACAGTGGCTCCTTTAGGGACAATATTTTTTTCCTGATGGCCTTCCTTGATTCTTATAAAAGGTCATTGCCTTTCTTTAGATTCCAGTAAATCAATTCTAGGTTTACTGACAAATTGGTAGCATATCCCATTCAGGATGTGGTCATCAACCCAGCATTTTTTGGCTGTAGTGATTTTCTAGGAAATATAAATACTTTCAGTAGTTTACCATTGTTTTCTGAATGCTCCGGATGCACAGTTGATTGTTGCGGGATTTGAACCATGTACCTTGGCCATCACAGACACTGTACGATGTCACCACAGAGCTGGACTTACTGACTTTTAGTACTAAATATATAATCTATTTAATATAATTGTCATCCTGTGGCCCTCCTCCAGATGGATCTATGATCCGTCAATTCATAATTGTTTCTTGTTGCTCAACCACTGCAGGTCTGTGACCTCCAGGGAAAGTGTATGACCCCCATTGAGACCACTACTCTAACGGATAATTTTTTATACAGTAAATTATAAAGTTACACAGTTAAAAATTGGTATCCTAACTTTATGAGTTTAACAAATTCTGAATTGTCTCAGGTCGTGCTGTAGAAGTGAGGTCTACTGAGTCTTTCAGTAGAAGTTTGGAGATTGCCATGGAGAAGTGTCAAGCTATTTGTCTTGTGTTCAAGAGGTTGTTAGTTCTTCTTCAGCGATCAGCATCTTCACGTGAATGAGTTCCAAGTTTAAAGTCGAACAGTGGCTCCAATTTATGTTTTTTGAGAAGATCCGTTGGGGATTATTTCTTGAGCTACAGAGTTGTGTACTGTGAGCGAAACTAACAACAGGCCACATGCTTCTCTGTTGAGAGGCATGAGAGTACATTATACTGTAGAGAGTATAAGGAAGCCTGAGTATAATGAAGTCACTCATCTTATTTGGTAGAATTATTTCAATAGTTTCCTGAAATATGTTTTTTAGCAAAAGGCTTCAAACTCCCATTGGATCTCTCTTGTAGCAGGATAATGACCCAACTAGATATATACCAGGATGTAGTCAAGACAATGGAGATGCATGATTTAAATTATAACAATAGCATGATACATCCAACGTCTACAGTGTTATTTTACCAATTCAACTTAATCGTTGACGTTTGTAGCCATATCATTATTATGTCAGCTTGTGCATTACAACGCTTATCAATGTCATTCGCATCGCAGGTTACACTAACCTTTTTGGTCACCTATCGATTTTTGGCCACATCTTTGCTTAGTCTTTTTGTCGTTATCTGGGTCGCTATCAACTTGACCACAGATACCATTGTAATATGTAAAAATGAGTATTTCTATTTGTTATATTGCCAGATATTTTATACCTTTCTATCAATCTTTATTCTTGCAGGCCTTCTATAAGTGCAAGTGCTTCACAACAACCAGAGTTCTGCAACAATTCCATGAAGTTTGACTACAGTCAAATACAGGTTATACAATTTAGTTTTTATTACCGTACTTCAGTTAGCTTTTTTTCACCCTTGTGTCACCCCAGCTGAAAGTACCATGGACCGCTAGAAAAACTAATGAGGTGCTGGAAAAGTCAAATGTGAGATTGAAAGGGGGGGGGGAGAATTACTTAATAATATCAGAGAAAGACAATCTTTATTTTTTGGATATGTTATGCCAATGATTTCTGAAGAACATAATTACACTGGGCAATATTGAGAGCAAGAGAAATTGAGGATGACAGAGTGAAAAAAATATTAGATAGTCTAACATTATGACATGAAAAACAATCAACAATAATCCAGATACTGGAAATAGAGTTGTGGAGATCCATGAACGCCTGTGCCAGTCAGCATGACACATGATGATGATAACCGCATCAATTGTCATGTGATTTGAGTCGAAGAGCATGAATAAGTTGTGCTATGGTTTTATTTGTGCCATTTTGACTAACTCATCCAATTTCTGCATCCCTTTAGTTTGGTTCTTTGAATTCTTGTCACTTATTTTATTGGTTATTCATATGACTTTATAGTACTTCAGACAGACCCATAGGTGTTCAGTTGTCCATGGCATATTCTAATAGACATAGGAGTTTAGTTGTCCATGATAGATATTGAAGGGTGTTTATGCTTATAGCTCACTGGTTAAATACACTTCTCTGACTGTCTCTTAGATGCCAGGTCTACCTGTACAATGAGTTGTGCTATATTATATAATTGTAGTTGATCTTTATGGTTAGTTAGTTGTCGGATCATCATCATTGCACTTTGAGTGTATCCACTACTACACTATGACTGGCAGTTCCAATTCTCTGTTGGTTGACAAACATTCTTCAAAGCACGCAGTAGCTATCATTTCTGGTAATGCAGCATTTCAAGCTCAGATTCTTTATTCTGGACATAGAAAATGAATCATCACCCTCGTTCATTTCATTTTTCTGTATTGTTTCTCGCAAGGAGTTTAGAATGTCAGCCTGATCCAGCTCTCCTGTCCAACAAAATAGCAAAGCCAGCCGATCTGCTCTCTCATTCTCTTGAATACCCATAGTGAAAGCCAGCCGATCTGCTCTCTCATTCTCTTGAATACCCATAGTGAAAGCCAGCCAATCTGCTCTCTCATTCTCTTGAATACCCATAGTGAAAGCCAGCTGATCTGCTCTCTCATTCTCTTGTTTGATTCAATGCTATTATCTGATATATGAATGTGTTTGTGAGATGTTCTTTTGTTCCATATTCATCTTCTTCAGTGTTCATTCTCAAACTCCCGCTGGATCTACCTTATAGCAGGACCATGATCCTACTAGATTTCCAGCAAGGATGTAGTCCAGAGAATGGAAATGTGTTGTGTCGCCATTTTATTTGCGCCAATGGCCCAATACATCTGTCTTCGGTGGGTTGTTCCATATAAGGTTTGCTATTTATCTGGCTTTGGAGGAAGTAGCATTTTCTTGATGTCATCCAGTGCTGGACATTCAGAAAGGTGGTTGTCAACAGTTTCATAGGGATGAGTGCATAGCGGGCACTATCCATGAAGTCTGGTATTCAGTTTATAGAGGCATCTAGGTATTATTGCTTGTATTGCTTTGCTTGAGCTATGAAGTCATGTGTTCTGAATGATATTGTTGGCAGGCAGTTTACTGCTCTGTTGAGATGGATAAAACATTTATAGGGAAACTGGAGTCCAATTAAGTCAGTCCTTTGAGTCATTTTAATATCCTAAATTGTAATATAAATTCATCATCAATTGCTGTTGTCCAGCCCAGTTCTAAAGAAACTACAGTATGTCTCCCTTATCAATAAAAAATGGCTTGAAAAGTGTAGAGGATTGACTTAATTGTACTCACGTTGTTCTCATATAAACACTGCCTCTCTCAACACAGCTTCACATCGCCTGCCAAAAGTACCACTCATAGAACATACTCTGTAGCTTCAAACGGTAATCCCCAGGATTATCTGAAAAAAATCAACTTTATAAATAAGATGTTACAGGATCAAGATTCGAACCTGCAACCTTTTTAGCACAAAGCGAATGACTTAACACTAAGCCTTTCTTATCAATCTCAGGTAATTCTGATGCTTGCTTGCTTGTCTGTTATACACTGTTACCAATGTCATATGAGACGACTAAGAAGGTTTTGGGCTGGAGTTGGCAGTCCCATCGCATGGATGGTCAAAGTGGCCCAGAAGCTGAAGTTGGATGTGTCAGGCCACAGGTTGCAGATATCACAATAAAGCTGTAAACAATGACACAATATATTCTGTTCTCTGATCTGCATCCTGTTAATCTGCAGGAGTTTGAGAATGAATGCAGAAGAAGAAGAAAGTAAAAACTTATAAACAATACATCTTATCGTGAGTTGCACTACTTTGAACATGATTCCAATTTTATTATATTAGAACTTTGGCCATAATAAATAATGGAGGTTGTAGTTTAGGTAATCTTACCCTCATTAACTCTAGAGGTAATGTTTTGGTTTAATTAGTGCGGGAGAACTGCTTGATTCAAATATGGACAGGGGTGGAGACTAGTTAGAAGTGAGCATACAATCTAAGGGTTACAGCTACCATCTTCAAAATCACGTCCAAACACACAAATCTGAGTCATAATTTCTTGCCTGACATGACCGCTCCTCCATGAGTTTGGGAAAGTAAACACAGCGAGGAAGGGAACTGACCACACCACCTAATAGTTGCTGCGGCTTAGTACCTGAAGAGTTATCTTCATTCCCGATGGCAGGTTGCTGCTACGGGGGCATTCCTTTACCTGTGTGAATGATTTCATAAGTGTGAGATTTCTTTTAATCAATTAGGGACAGTGATACATGCTTGTATGAATTCACTTGTGTGTGGGAATTATCATCATCAAGTGACATATTCTTTCCAGAACGTAGTCTTTCCTATGGATCTCTTGAATTCTCCACGGTCTTGAGCAAGTTGCCCTGCATCTTCCAGTGACATACGCAGGCATTCTTGAATGTCTTTTGTCTAACAGCGCCTTGGTCGGGGAGTGGGAATTATACTTGTGTATATCAATATTCATTGGCGTGTGGGAATTTTTAAAAATCAAAATGGACAATGATACATCTATCTATTTGCTAAACTCTTTGTTGCCTTTCAGCATCAGGGGTAGAAGAGTTTTCTGGAGATGGCCCTCATGTGTGCTGAGTATATTGTGCAATTAGTTGCCTCTTTATATTAGTAGTCGTCTTCAGAAAACTCTCCATTTGACTGCGAGCCGGTTTGTTCTCACAGTTTGCTAATCCTGTCTCACTGTTGTAACAGGAAATTCACATGGCTACACCATGATCTCTAACACATACAGAAAGAAATATTTATTATATTTTCCATGCATAAAAGCCCTGAACATTGAACTGGACTTCCATATGTAGTCACAGGAAATAGCACAGCTGTAACTTATAACACAATCATAACTCAGTTTTGTTTGTGTCCAGATGTGATTTTGAACATCGTAGCTGTAACCCTGTGTTACGGAGGCGCCTTTTTACATAGTTGTGTGTATGAATTCATTGAGAACTGTTTGCATCAAAATTTATCTCTATTTGCAGGTTTTAAAAGACCAGCTCGATAAATATTGGCCATATTTTAACAGTTCAGGCGACCCGTCAGATTTATGGTAAGGTTTCAAACTTTATCATGCTTTACAGACATCAAATAAGCAGATACTTTTGTAGATTTATTATCCTAGAATTGCGAGAGAATGTGGCAATGAGATAGGGGACATGTTGGCTCTGATGGCACTAATCATCATCATCATCACATGCCATGCAGACTAGCTAGATGATCATGGATCTCCACAACTTCCTAGTTCCAGTATTTCTTATCAGGATCGTTGTTGACTCTTTGTCATGCCAAGATGTTAGATTATTTAATATTTTCTCATGCTGTTATCTTTGATCTCTCTTTTTTCTTCTATCTTGCCTGTTGTAACTGTTCTCCAGACTCCTTCTGTCTCATAACATGTCCAAAAATAAAGATTGTCTCTTTCTGATTTTCTTCTTCTTCAGCATTCATTCTCAAACTCCCCCTGGATCTTCCTTGTAGCAGAACCATGATCTTACTAAATTTTCAGCAGGATGTAGTCCAGAGAATGGAAATGCGTAGTGTTGTCGTTTTATTTGCGCCAATGGCCCAACACATCCATCTTCTGCAGGTTTTCTGATATAATAGAGTAACTCCCATCTCAAATGTGACTTTCAGCAGCTTCTCATTAGATGCAACACATCTGGCATTGAAACGACATCTGAGGCTCCCACCCCTACATTTAATAGCAAGTGTGGATATATCCAACCGTCTTTCATCTGGGGAAAGACAATAGGCAATAGTGTATCTCTAAAACAGAAATATCATGGACACATCAAAGTTATTTAGAAACCATAGTGAAGAAGAAATATAATGAATGTTATTTAACCCATTCATTCCCTTAGTGGCCAAAATCGTTGGTACATAACCATGTGTCAATCTGACGAGAACGGCCGCTACTGTAATGTATATATATAATATACATTACAGTAGCGGCCGTTCTCATCAGATTGACACATGGTTATTTCAATTGATGTCTGTTACCAGTTACATGCAAATAGACGTGCTAAATTTAGCGCTGATGTGATACTGGTAATGGCGGTGTCCAGTGTTGTTTTTCGATTGCTTCTAACAGCTGTCGTTTCTGAACTGCGCAAGGTTTGTTATGACCTTCAATTTTCATCAAAATTTGGTAAAAATGGACCTACTTATGATTCAGATGATGTTGATAAGCAATTTTTAAATGGAATTCTTGAGAATGTGAATGAGTCAGACGTTGATGGGGTAGTAGTTCAGTATTTAGTAGACCTAGTTGAAATTAGCAGCGATGTGTAGTGTAGGCCTAATTTATGGTGTGCACATCCCACACCACACACTATAGAACTAGTAATGGTTGAGAATAATCAACACAGCTGATCTATGTCAATATTGATAAATTTTACGAGAAATCAGGGCCCACAAATGACATTGATTGACATTACTCTGCTTATGAGACTAGTCCTAGTTGTCACTATTTCTACGTGAGTCATTCTTTGGGGGTACGAGCAGAACAAATGTTGTATATACTGGTCACAAAATTTTTAGAAAAACAAGATCCATTT
This sequence comes from Meghimatium bilineatum, assembly GCA_034231615.1. Classification (NCBI taxonomy): domain Eukaryota; kingdom Metazoa; phylum Mollusca; class Gastropoda; order Stylommatophora; family Philomycidae; genus Meghimatium; species Meghimatium bilineatum. The sequence goes on from CM067313.1 coordinate 43,775,648, forward strand.
TGGAACCCTGTTTCATCAGATATCTAGGGCTTTCTTTATGTGAACTAGGTCTGTATGTTTGGAGTAGTTAACAGTTACAGATTGTTGTTGTCATGCTGTGTAAGGGAGACTTCTTTGCAGCTTTTATTTGAACATTTATCAGCAAACAAATTGACACTTCCAAATCTTCTTCTTCAGCGATCATTACTCAGTCAGGTTGGGACTCCGGATTCTATGATATAGGCTGCTGTCTGTTTTAGAGTGTCCACTGTGCCATACAGTTTCTCTTCAACACTGATTGGGGTGGGCCATGTCTTGTTTCTCAGGTCTGCATACTGGGGACATTCTTGTAGGATATGTTCTGCTGTCATATTCGCAAGGCTGCAATGGCAGAGCCCAGTTGTACCTATTTTGAATTTGGTGTACAAATGATGTCTCATTTTGTTGTGACCAGTTCTGAGGCGCAGCAGGATAACCTGGTCTCTTCTGGACAGTTGGTAATACCCATCATCTGCATTATATTTGGGGTGGTCTTCTTTCCACTTTTTGTTATAGTTGCCTTTAATGATGGTCTTCACTTCTTCATAACTGACTAGATAGTCTTCTTGAGGTAACTTCCCTCCTTCTTTGGCCAGTCTATCTACAACTTCATTCCCTTCAATGTTACAGTGTGACGGTATCCAATGGATCACTGCTCTTTGGAAATTATTGTACAACTGAACTAGAACTGCCCTCAATTCATTCAGTTCGGTGTTCTTGTGTAGCTTCACTGCTGTTATGACAGAGAGTGCATCTGTTAGTAGTACAATATTCCTGTGTACTTGTTCTTTGTGTTGTAAGATAGTTTCTGCTGCTTTCTTGAGAGCTTCAATTTCTGCTTTAAAATTGGTTGAGAGCTTGCCTGTAGCTATGGCTAGAGTAACATCATTCCCGTATTTTAGTCTGAAGGTCACTCCTCCACCTCCATTCTCTATTGCATTTGTGGCTGAGCCATCTGTATAGGCATGAGTCCATGCATCTTGTGGGTAATTAACTGTGATGTGTTGTTCTGTGATACGCTTTCTCTCCAAGTCTGTCTGAGTTCCTTTCTTTTCTATACCTTCTATTTGTTCTTTTAGTTGTGGGAGTCTGTATGCCCAAGGGGGGATGATACTAACTGGTTGTATGGGCCAGTTATATTGGTTTCGCATGTCCTATAGTTGGTGCCTTTTGTATCAGTTTCTTTGCATTTGCTGAGAAGTTGCTCCTCTCCAGCCTGCTTTTGCCATAGCCATTAATTCTTTGATGCATAGGATGATTCAGGAGTCTCTTGTATTTTTCTGCTTGTTGAACTACTTTCATGTCTCTTCTATCTTCCATTGACTGAAGGCCAGTTATTGTTTCTAATGTATTTATGGGTGTAGATTTCATAGATGCAGTGATAATACGTGTAGCTTGATTCTGGGTTTTGTTTATTTTGTTGAATTGCGTTTTAGATGCTGTGGCCCAGGCTGCGATGCCATACTCTAGTACTGGCCTAACTCTACCTGTGTATAGTCTTTTCAAGATTTTGCTGTCTGCTCCCCAGTTTGTGCCTGCTATCTTTTTCATTATTGCCATTCTATTTCTGGCTCGTTTCTCTGCTTTTTCTGTCGGTTTTGCCCATGTCATTCTAGAGTCAAGGGTAATTCCGAGGTATGTTGGGTTCTGCTCTAGTGGGAGTACGTGATTGTTTATTTTTAGTGTTGTTTTCTGTACCTTGTTGGATAGGGTGAATATTGTGTGTGTGGTTTTCTTTTCATTAATGGTAAGCAACCATTTCTTGGTCCAGCTTTCTAGTTTGTGCAGTGCCCCTTGCATTATATTTTTTGTTACTGCTATTGTCACCCCTCCTGTCCACAAGGCCAGGTAATCTGCATACATTGCAGAGTGTACCCCAGTTGGTATGCCCTCCATAATATCATTTATGTAAATTAAGAAGAGTGTAGGGGATAGTACACTTCCTTGCGGGACACCTTGTTCTAGTATTCTCTTCCTGCTACGTTTTCCCTGTACTTGCACTCTAGCTGTTCTTTTTTCCATATAGTTGCATATCCAGTTATATAAGTGTCCTCTGATTCCTAGTCTAAGGAGCTTGTTCTTGAGTCTGTCTTTCCAAACTTTGTCAAATGCCTTCTCCATGTCAACCCACACTGCAAGCGTGTGTTTTTTTTCTTGGTATGCATCTTCAATCTCTTGGGCTATGTAGGCGACCTGGTCTTCTGTTGATCTGTGTTGTCGGAAGCCGCTCTGTTGTGCTATTATGAGTTGTTTTCCTTCCAAGTGCCACATGAGCCTTCTGTTGACATTTTCCCCATTAATTTGCCCATACAGCTGAGGAGACTGACAGGTCTATAACTACTTGGGTCGAGTTTGTCTTTGCCTTGCTTTAAAATGGGTACCATGATAGCTTCTTTCCATGCAGTGGGCACCTGTCCTGTTCTCCAGCTAGTGTTTACTATGTTTAGAAGTTTTCTCTTTGCTCTAGGCCCCAGTTTCATAAGCATCTCATTGGTAACCCCATCTTTACCTGGTGACTTCTTGAGTTTGAGGTTCTGTAGTGCTTCTTCTAGCTCAGTTTCCGTAAATTTTGCCAACATTTGCTCTTCTATCACCATAGGCATATCATTTAGTCCATGGATTTCTTTTTTGACTTCTTTTTTTTGGTATGTTTATCTGGCTCACAGTTGCATAATTTTTAATGAAAATGTTTGCTGCTGCTTTTCCAGTGTGCATTTTGTTATTATATTCAAGTGTTATTGGAGGTCGGTTACTGTTTTCATCACTCAATGCCTTGGAAAGTTTCCAGAGTTTGTTTCCATCTTTGTCCATGTTAAGGCTCTCGGTTTTTTCGATCCAGCTCCTCCTTGCTGATGTTTTTACCTCTCTCTTGTATTTAGCTGAGGCTGCCTTGAGAGCTATATTGCTTTCTGTACTCTGCTCTGTTTCTGCTAATTCTCTGGCCATATTCAGGTCTTCTTCAAGCTTTTGTATTTCTTTGGAACAGTACGGTTTGTAGTTTTTTCTTGCCCCTCTTGGTATTGCTGTTTTTTCTGCCCTAAGTATTGCCTCAGTTAGCTTTTCCGTCATGTTCTTTATTTTTTTTGGATGGGTTTTGATAGGCTCACTATATGCGTCTGAGAGTTTTGCAAATTTGTCCCAGTCTGCTCTCTTATAGTTCCAGCGGGGAAGAGGTTTCTGCTCTTCCTGTGTGTAGTTGAGGTTGATAGTGAGTTTTATTGGTTTGTGGTCCCCTAGCTGGTTCATAACTATTCTACATATTTTATGGGATTAATCGCCAGTGGCAAACGCTAAATCTGGAGTTGATGTTGATTTCCACCTCCTAGAGTAGAAAGTTGGGGGATCATCCTGCGCATTCAACAGAACTAGGTTGTTATCAATTTCCCATTCTTCCACTTCTTCTCCTCTTGAGTCAGTTTGCTGGTAACCCCATCTTTCAGAGTGGCTGTTAAAGTCGGCCACTACAATACAGTGTGACTTTTCCAAATTAAGCTGACCTGAAACTGGTGCTCATTTTTTCCTCTCCCATGTTACATGAAAAGTAAAGTTGTCTTACATGATATTCACAAAGGTATGTGCACAATACCTCTTCCATTTATCTGTTAATCAAACTTTGAATCATAAAAATTGAATATAAATGTATTTTATATTAATTTTCTTGCACAATCACTTCTGATTTGTGCTTAGTTATTCCCCTTGCCCTGGGAATTAAGCCCTGAGTTATTCCTGAACGGTTGTGATTGAAAGGGTTAAAATAAAGTATGTGTAACCAATTCTTCTTCTTTTCTAGGGCACATGAATGGAACAAACATGGAACATGTGCGTACGTCCTGCCAACTATCAGGGGAGAATTGAAGTACTTCAATACAACCTTACAAATTTTCCACACACTTAATATTTACGAGTAAGTCTGTGTTCCATTTGTGTTATTTTCAGGGCATAATGGCTTTTTAACACTTCATGGACCATCCATACAGAGCATACTTACCTCCCATCACCAAGACTGTTTGCAAACTTTGTAAATATTGATATGATCTTCTTAAAACATCTGTGTTAAGTCAAACTCACGACACTAATTTTTGGAATTTTATATGTGTCATAATGAATATCTGCATAAATTTTGATAATCTCAGATTTATTTAAAGTCAGTGGTGCTGAAGTTGGATGTGTACGGATGAAAGGCGCAGATATTGCAGTTAAGCTGTAAACCATGATACAACACATTCTGTTCTCCAGACTATATTCTGCAAATCTGCAGCAGTTTAAGAATGAACACAAAAGAAGAAAAAAGTATGTGTGTGATATTTTGAAGAATGGTTGTACCTTCAAGCATTATTTGTGTATCTGGGGTATTAACTATGTCATTGTATTCTCATTGATAGGACTCTCAGAGCTGCTGGTATAGTTCCTAATCAAAATGTACAGGTTAATGTGAGTATCTCTGTGATTATTTTATTTCTGTCTATTTCTCATTCTCTCCAGTTCTCTTTTATGTTTTATGACTTGTGTTGTTCCTATCTTGATCTTTAAAATATTTTGATAGGAACAGTGACTTAATTTTTACATTTATTAGACTACACTTGGAGTTTTCTAATTTATTATGGATATATGCATTAACAGCATTTTGAGTGTTTGTTTCGACCCCTAGGAATTATTAGTGATTAAGCTCTTATTTTTGCGTAGTATGAGGGGAGGGGTGCAGTAGAGGCAGAGGTGACCAAAACATCATTGGACAAGAGATATTCAGAAATGCATGCACATGTCGCTAAAGGAAGTGGGACAACTTGCCAGAGACAGCAGGAATTTTCAGGAGATTCATAAGGAAGACTACGTTCTGGAAAGAATACGTCACATGACAAAAATATCATGTGATAAGATTGGGGGAGGGGGGGGGAAAGGTTCCAGAATTTTCTTTCATACCCAGAAGAGTTTAATTGTCTGCGGTGTGCAATGCTTTGAGAGGAAACCTCATATCTAGATGATGTTTATGAAGGATGTATGTTGTATCATCTTGTATGCAGATATTCAATCATTTGAAAACCTGCAACCATTTGGTGATATCAATGTTGGCTTCACTTTCCAATCGATACCTGGCCATGTTGGGATGCCTGAAAACAACGCAGCTAACAAACTATTGAAGAAAAGAGCTACTACCCCAGTTTTCACCAAACACCACACTACTAACATGCAAACAGATCTTGAAAACTAACTATCTACCTGCTTACAGCTAAAGGGACTACATCGATCATCATCAATGCTGACAGCTTTTAACTATTTCTTCTTCAGCGTTCATTCTCAAACTTCGCTGGATCTAGCAGGACTTTGGCCCTACTAGATTTCCAGCAGGATGTAGTCCAGAGAATGGAAATGTGTTGTGTCGCCGTTTTATTTGCGCCAATGGCCCGGCACATCCGTCTTCGGCGAATTTAAATATTTAATCCATATGATTGCATAGTTACAATAAAGTCAACTCAACAGTGTCAAACATGGACTACTTTTCATAACTAAATATCCTATTTAATCCTCACATTTTTCATTTGTATCATTTGTATTGTTTTAATCCTTTACTGTATCACTGACAATACAATGTGTTCTTGCACATTCATACTTTGGGTTTTTTTGTGTGCTGATAATTGCCCTTTAAATTAATTAATTAATGTTTTATAAAATTTTCATTGCTCAAAAGTTAACTGATGTCTTCAACGCTGTGAAAAAGAGTTACAAGATCCCCCAAATTGAATGTTACTATGCGGTGAGTAATAGTGAATGTCTTATCCAGTTAGTTCTATTTTACTTCACCTGTGTGTCACAGGGCTGTTTTTCTTCTTTGCATTCATTCTTAAACTCTAGCAGATTAGCAGTATGTAGTCCAGAGAATGAATTGCATTGTGGCATGGTTTACAGCTTGAATGCGATATCTACGTTTTGACTCGATATACCTGACTACAGCGCTGCTTCTGGGTCACTTTGACCCTCTATAGTAAATCACAGCTAATTCTACCTCCAAACCTCCTTAATCACCTTGTACGACATGCATGACACGTAAGACTTGTTATTCTTTGCTCCCCATTCAGGCCCTGGCTAAACATGTGGGTTTGTAAGAGACATCTACTGATGTTTGGTGTGGGTTGTTACTCCTCCACCATGATCAAGCAAGCCGCTAAGGATTCATGTCTGTACTGCTGGCAGAAAATCAGCCCTTTTATCTGTTGCATGCCTCCAGATTGTAAGGAAGTCTGCAAAATTCCCCTGCTGTATTGCCTCCAGATTGTAAGGAAGTCTACAAAATCCCCTCTGCTGTATTGAAGACTGCCCAGCTCATGGCATCGGACACTATTCTGTAGCTTCAGTGATAATTCCTAGACCTAAGTACAAAAATTGCATTTGTGAATCAGATGATACAGATTAATGTTGAATCTGTGAGCACAAAACAAATGGCTTGAACCATTTGCCACTTAGTTGATATAGCTATCCATTTATAACGTAACTGATATAATCTAACTAATTACTTAACTTATTGGCTACCAGAGTTTTTTTTGGATTTGTGTGGAATTAATTATTTTTAGATTTTTTTAATTTGCACATCCATTACAGGAACAAGAAATAGCACTTCTAAATATATGTACACGCATGTGGTTGTGTCTGTGGGTCTCACCAATGGCCCACTAGGCATACCACCCATGCATCAGAAAACCTTAGTGGATGACATGCCGTTATATTGAGGTTATCTTCTTAGAGAAGCTTCATGGCACGGCATCTATACAATTATGCTTTTATTTTGTTGTTGAAATGTGTTTCATGTTTACATGAATATATATGTATGCACCCTCTGTGGTTGGGAGGGAGCCAGAGATGTACTGTGCAGCACTAGGGATGAGGAAACTGACAGCACTGTTTTTTTCTATGGCTGAAACCCATCATAGAGGCACAATGACTCAGGACGTGACAATCCTTTTGACTTGAACATTTGGTTGCAAGCCTGGAGCAATAGAAAAGTTCGGCATAACCAGTAGTCAATTGGTGGCGGAGAATGAGCACAGTGAACCCTATCTTGGCTACAGTGGCTAGGTGCAGTGCATAAGTTGAAACCTACCTTCCTGGAGGTATGATAGTTATTCTCTGGCTCTGTCCCGGGTGGGCCGAAAATCCACAGACATCCCAGCAATATAATGCCATTTAATGGCATTAGGTCAAAGGGCATGACCCCATGAACCGCTGAATCAGCAACCAACCAATTATATGTACATTATAATGTAATATATATATATATATATTTTGGGTACAGGTCTACTTTTTTTGCGGACAACAAAATGAAAAAAATGATGGAATATGCAAATCTTTGTTATTCATTCTTTAACAATTATTTTTCTTGGTTATAATTACCCATCAGTGGTTGACGGTGTAGATATTTATTTAGGAGTGTTTTATTGAGGAGCACTCTCAGTGGGTGGCACAAACATCTTTGCATTTGGCAGATCTCCTCGCTGTTATCTGGGAAAGGACCTGATATGCTATAACTGCCAAGTTTTTAAATGGTGATAATCAAGTTTTAGATCAAATCTTTGAGCATGCAAGTTTAGAGTTGAAAACATGTTCAGAACAAACTGAGACATGGAGGGACATTGTCTATCTGTACCTGTGATGATACAAATTACCTGCATGTTGCCAGGGTATAGCAGCATTTTGACATGACATAAATTTTGTTAACAACTAACTAAAGAGGTTTTGGGGGTGGTTGTTCGCTGTTCAATACAATAGAAAGTCAATTTGAGCTAGAAGACATGCTGAAGTTGTATATGTTGGGCCGAGCGGTATAGATATCCCAGCCAAGCTGTAAGTGTATTCCGTCATACTACATCCTGGCAATGTGCATGAATTTGTAAGCTAATGTAGAAGAAAATGATGATGATGATAATAATAATAGGAGGTGAAGAAAGCTTTGTCTTTGATTGGAGCAATTCTTTTGATCGAAGGACTAAAATAGAATGACTGGCAGGTATGGCCCTAACCCAGTCAAACAACTTTGAATTTTGCTAGTAGACTTAAAATGGTTGCCCATCCCTGATCTAGAGCCAGTTATGTCAAAATTCTGTTCTTCCTCCATATGTACCACAAGTGTGGACAGAGTACTCTAAACTAGTCTAGATTATTTGTTCCCTTGCTTTATGAATGTAACCTCATACACTACTCATGGTAATGTTTTTTCATGTAACTTTCCAGGAAAACAAGCACTATTTAGATCAAGTTTGGTTGTGCTATGACAAGACACTACAACCAGTTGATTGTCCAGAACCAAAATTGAACAACAGACTAACATTGAATAAATCTATCAGAGTTCAGAGTTCAAGCCAACATCTCCTGTTTGAAAGTGAGAAATCAGCAGAAGGTGTGGGTAAACAGGGTCAATATTTTGTTGAATGTCCCAAAAATCATTTGGCTTATTACATTCCCAAACCATAGGTCAAGGATGAAGTAAAGACAGTAGTTGAATGGTTTTTTTTAATACTTAATATTTTAATTCTAAATTAGAGATACATTCTGTATAGTTTAATCTTTCAGAAAGATAAGCTCGGATTTTTAATAGTATCATCTATTAGTGAGATAGATTCTGATCAGTTTAATTTTCCAAAGAAACATATTTTGATTGTTTAATTTTTGCAAGGAGATTCTTTTTCTTTTGTTCAATTTGAAATGTGCCTTTATCTGTAAATTTGTTTTGTGCATAAACTTTATTAGCTCATAAGGAGGTCTTAAGAGCTTTGCTTCTAGAGTTATTTTTCCGGTCAGTTGGTTGGCCCGCATTTCAAGAGATTCTGATTGGTTTAATCCAGAAAGATAGTTTCAGATTGTTTAAATTCTCTAGAAAGACAGATTATGATTGCTTTAATCTTCCAGAGATAGATTCTGATTGGTTTAATCTTCCAGAAACATATATGTTATGCTTGGTTTTAATTTTCCAGAGATAAATTATGATTGGTTTTAATCTTTCGGAGATGTAGATTCTGGTTGATTTTTGAATGGTTATCACCTTGAAGTGCTTTGTTTTCTTGCAACTTAATTTTGTCTTTAAAAAATGGAATGTTAACCCTGGAATCATGTTCAATGGCACATATGACATAGATAAGTGCATTCCATGCTCCTCTGTCCTGTGCCACCTATTAACTCTATATTCTTATTTCTATGCATTCATTATCACACACCTGCTGGTTAACAGGATGTAGTCTGAAGAATGGAATGTGTTGTATCATGGTTTACAGTTTAGCTGTGATATCTGGACCTTTTGGTCTGATACATCCAATTTCAGCATGGCAGTTAGGTCACTGACCTTTTATGAGATGGGACAGCCAACTCCACCTCCAAACCTCTCTACTCGTTTCATACAACATGCATGCAAAATCATAGTGTTGCCATGTTTTGTTCCTTTTTTGAATCCAGTAATCTCGCCAAAGAGGGACGTGTCGGGCCATTGGCGCAAATAAAACGGCGACGCAATGCATTTCCATTCTCTGGACTACATCCTGCTGGAAATCTAATAAGATCATGTTCCTACTACAAGGGAGATCCAGCGGGAGTATGAGAATGAACGCTGAAGAAGAAGCAGAATCCAGTAATACATGGGAGAATTAATACAGGAGTATAAAAATTCAAGAAATGGCTCTTAGTTGTATCATTGATCATCACCTCCATTTTGTTCTTGTGCTATGTTTAAAGGTAAGTGGTAAGGTCACAGGGAAATCTAATTTAAAATAATAAAAATGTAACATTATGATGATGACATAATCCCTTTAGCTGCAAACAGGTAGCTCTGGACAGTTCATAGCCTTTCTGATAAAAGCACAGGTTCTTCTCAGTTGTGTAACTGAGGTGACATTCTGGCTTATATATGATCTCAAAGATGTAGATATATATGGGGGTTTATGTATACATGTTTAGTTCCTGAATGGAGACACTCCAGCGTGCCAGTATCCTAGGATTACCATGACCTGCCAAGAGCACAGCACATATTTCTGGGCCAAGTAACTAATCATTCTTCTGTCAGATTTGTTAATCCATCCATGGTGATGCCACATCTAGCATTTGCTGTCATCTAGGAGTATGTCACAAAGCTACAATGACAGCTGGCCTGCATCCCTTTGTCTTCCATGGGGATTATTTTATAGAAGATGAAAGTCAAACATTGAGATAAGATGTGACAATGATGATTGTTTTACAGATGACAAGTTGTCAGCTTATCCCCCAACTTTCCTTAGTCACCTCGTACAACATGTTTGTAAAGAAGACAGTGGTCCTATTCTTTGCATCCCGAACCAGAAGTCCAGGCCTGATTGCCACATGCGTGATAAATTTTAATATATAATAATAAGACCCATAACCCATCAGGGTCGTAGGGGGTTTCCCACTGGATACATCAGCACAAAAAGCTTTCCAATCAGCGCTATCCTCATCCATTCAGGAAAGTGTAGAAAAATCAAACTCAGACTTTTCCTTGATGTTATCAGTCCAGGATTTTCTCTGTCCTCCTCTCCTCCTTCCACCCTAGACTGTTCCTTGAAAATAATTTTAGAAAGCAAGTTTTGTCTTGTTACATGTCCAAACCAAACACATTTACAGTTTCATCACCGCCAAATGTAGTTCTTGATAACCTGCAAGTTGGTTTATTTGTTGCTGGAAAAATATATATATCTTGTGAAATGTAATATAAACAAGGACAGCATCTATGTTGTGGCTAATAGAACATTTATCATGAAGCAAACACAAACAGTAATAGAATACAGATATTGTTTACAACTTTTCTGCAATTTCTGCACCTTTAGGTATGAACATCTGACTTCAGCATGTTTGTAATAGTATTATAGATGTTTAAATCTGTGAACAAAGAAAATTGGATGAACAGATGGGCCATGGGAAACACTGGGAGGGAAATCTATAAATATATGACCAGCATAAATCCTAAAGACATCAAGATCCTGGTATGGAAAGACCAGAGTATCATCTTCTGACTGTGCACACAACATGTACAGCTGAATAATCACCTGAACAGAATGCAACCACAACACACTCCATGGTGTCGGCTGTGTACTCATCCATATGAAACTGTTGACCACCACTATTTTGAATGTCCAGCGCTGTATGACGTCAGGACAATGCTTCACCCTCTAAGACCAGATAAATGGAAGACCTTATATGGAACAAAACAAGAACTCACAAACACATGCATATATCACACAATTGCATTGGGTTACAAAGGGCATGAGCCCGTGAACCGCTAGATCAGCAACCAACTGACTTCAGCATGTTATCTTGGTAATTTTTCCTATGGATAGGACAGCCAATTCCACCCCAAACCTCATTACCCGGTAGTCACCTCTTATGACATAGGACCTTGCATGACAGGTCACAGTGTTGCTATTATTTGCTTCCCATCAGGCACCAGAAACTCTCAAGAGGTCATTACTGCAATATTGAATTATATGAAAATCATATTACCATCAATGTCCTGCAGTTAATTGATATATTAATACTTTGAAAGTAGCCATCAATGTCCTGCAGCTACTCGTTTGCTTTCAGTAATATTTACCCTCATTTTATGTATTATATACCAAAAAGTCCACATAAGGTACAGTCTGAAGGTTTCATTGGTGACCCATCAGCCCAACTGGCATGCAGCAGCAACAAATCTCTAGTAAACAACATGCCTATATAGTGAGACTTTTCTTTTGTGGAAGTACCGCAGTATTTCATATATACAATTATGTTTTTACCACCTCAACCTAGGAGTCTTCTTCTCAAGGTATTACACAGCACTGAGTGTTAGAGCCATTTTGGCATAAAATCTTCTTCTGTGTTCATTCTCAAACTCCTGAAGATTAGCAGGATGTAGAACAGAATGCGTTGTGTCATGGTTTACAGCTTTGCTTTAATATCTGTGCCGTTTGGTCTGACACACCTGACTTCAGCAAGGCTGTGGGTCACTTTGACCCTATATGGAACCAACTTCATTCTGTAACCTTCTTAGTCACCTCTTATGACATGCATGGAAGGTAAACAGTGTTGCTATTCTTTGCTCTCCTCTTGGGCCCCAGCAACACACGGGTGGGGTATAAAATAAATCTACGGAAAAACCTCCAATTACACAAAAGGACACAAGAGCTCTATTGCTCGTCATTCCTGGGTATTGAAATAAACAGTACCAAAATGTTCAGAAGTTCATATTGAACACAATGAATCAAAAATAATGGACATTTGTAGATGTGTGCGTGCATGCATGTGTGTGTGACAGATTCATTACTGTGACATAAATTTTTGTAAACTTTGAAATAAAATAAAAAATATCCACATTGATCTGTCAATCTTCTACTTTACATTGGTAGATTCATCAGCCAATATTCTACAATATTATGGTAACAATTGAGGCGGAACTACAAGAGTTAACAACAAGACTGGAACTATCTATTAAAAAAACTCAGTATGGAGACTAATGCAGAAAAGAGTAAAGTTTTAGTGAATTGGAGTGATAAAGTAGTCCCAATCAATATAAAGCTTAACAATCGAAGACTTAAAGAGGTTTCAACATTTACTTATCAGGGTGCCCAGATTGGTGTTGAGAAATCAACAACAGAAGTTAACCTTTACTACACTAAATACAAATTATGTAACTTCTCTTCTCTTCCTAGTAGGGTTTTATACATGCTGATGCCGTTGTAAAGGTTTAAAAAAAGAACTGCCAATAGCCATGACTGCTGTGACAAGATTAACCACAATTTGGGAGGGCAAGATTAACTTATCTCCGTGTTAAGATTAACTTATATAAATCTTTGGTTTTATCAGTATTTCTGTATGACTGTGAGACCTGGAATCTTAACTGCAAACTTAGAAAAATCCAGGTGTTTGAAAACAAATGCTTGGATGTTACATCAATGACCTAGTTGCTGAACTACCACATGTGATCAAAGTGGCAATGTATGTTGACAGCCTGGTGATATGATACACGCAAGAACATGCAACAGTGGCCACTAAACAAATACAAAGAGCTTTTTATGCCTTAACCCTATGGGCAAATAGATGGTGCGTCAACATTAACACAGATAAGTACAGCACTACACTCTTTACCATCTCACCAAAACAAAATGTCAGTGATTAAGATATATGGAGAACTTTTGAAAGAAGACCAACAACCCACATATATCGGAGTTACTTTTGATGATAAGCTGACATGGAAGCAACACATAAACAAAGCAACAACAGAAGGAAGTTAGCTATCCTCAGAAAACTAAGTGGAATCACATGGGGAGACAGTGGGAATATACTCAGTAAAGTTTACCAGCAAGGCTTAAGACCATACCTGGAATAGGTTCAGCTATGTGGTCCATCAAACACCACATTACAGGATCTAGATTTAGTGCAAAACCAAGCGCTTAGGATAATGTTGGGAGCAATGAAATCAACTCCCATAGTAGAGATGCACAAAATGAGAATGCACACACATAGACACAAAGGTACTAATACAAGCAGAAAAGTTTCAGTGTATGCCAAGTCATCCAATGAAGGAAAGATTCCAAAATTTAACAAGGCGACTGAAAAGAAGTTGCTTTATCTACCAATCTAAACGACTTTGTAGACAACTTACAGACCTACCTGAAGTTGACAACCCCTTAAGGTCTACCAGAAAAACCCCTTGAAGTGAAAGGAATACCAATATACATTCTGACCACGTGAAAAGAATACTAAGTGAGGAAAGAACAGAACAGTGGGCAGCGAAGGACAATCACCCTCAGTTTCCTGGACGATAAATATTCACACGGCATATGGGTCAGCACAGAATGCAGTGAGGAATGGAGGTGCTGGTGTAGGCCTATGTATAGAATATCCACACGAGCCTAGAGATACGATAAGAACACCAACAAGGAAATTCTGCAGTAATTATGATGCAGAAATCCAAGCAATTAGGGTGGTAACTGAAAAACTGCTAACTCCAATCCCGGCCCACATCCCGTGGTATTCCTGACAGATGCAAGGTCAGTGCTTCAAGCTGGAAAACCAATAGTTGTAATAGACTTCCAAAAACTACTTAATGAACTGTCTTGCCAGTATAGTGTAACCATGCAGTGGATACCCTCTCACTGTGGAATACCAGGAAATGAAAAAAGCAGATCAACTGGCTATGGGAGGTGCTGCCGAAGACCAGCCACTGTGTGTAATAATGGAGAATAATAAATACAATTTGACATGTAGTGGAGGAAGGGGCACCGGTCTAAAAATATATAGGTTACGAAATGGGGTCGATTAAAAGAAAAAGTATGAGAAACACTGATGTAGTCGATTCTTTAAATATTGTTATATTTATATTTTAAATATTTTTCAGCATGTTTATTTTTAGTGTTTTGTATTGATTTCAAGAGTATGCACAATTACTGCAGAACATAAAAGGAAAAGTGTTCCAGATATGAGATAGGCATAGCAGTGGTATAATGGCCGTCATTATATCTTTCTGGAACTAAATCTTGTGACTTGCTTAGTCTAATAAATACTTTCTTTATAAGCAGATGGAAGATGCCAACTGAAAGTGTAGATACAATAAGAACGAGATTATGAGCGATCTGCAAAAATGCCCTCTGTTCAAATAATCTTCTAATCACTATTTGTGAAAAGTCTTTCGTTTGCTTATTTTCCATTGTGTTAGTTTCCTTCTTGTTTTTAATAAACCTGTAAAGTAAACATACGTGCATGAATAGATATTTTTCTGCTCACATTTTTCTTTAATACTGTGCTAGTTTATTATTTGAATATTGGAAAACTAGTCAGTAGTATATAAACAGATACGTGTAGTTTTGCTTTATTTTGGATTATTGACAGCCATACATTGTACACCATGACTTTTGCGTCATATGAAAACGTCAGTTTGCTGTAGGCGTTTATCTCAACAGCCGGCAATCAATGTCAATAGTGATAACCAATCTGCATGAAAATGTCAGCTCTCGGTCGCAAGTTTAAAAAAAATATACCAGAGTGAGTTGTATTTATTGGAACATCGCGAATTAGACAATAAAACTTAGCCCGAAATACACACTGGAACTTGCTTAGCACGCAATAAACATTGGGACATAACACGAAATGCACATTGGAACTTGCTTAACACGCAATAAACATTGGAATTAACAAGAAAAACATTGGAACTTAACACGAAATAGACATTGGTACTTAGCACCAAATAGATATTGGAGCGTAACTCGAATTGCACATTGGAACTTAGCAAGACACGAAATAAATACTGAAACTTAGCACGAAATAGACAGTCTCAGCAAAGATAATTCGCCTGTCCATGGTTCGGGGATCTCATGATCATCATTCCTCTGGACTATGGTCTCTTAAAGATCGAACGTTGGCTTATGGGCAATCTGAAGCCAGGAGCAAGACAGCATCCACGCGTATTCTGGGTATTGGCATTGTTCTGACTGGTGTTCTAGTTCTGGCAGTAGGTCTCATCATGGGGTTGGAGTTTCCTAATTATGTTTATAGTCAAAGCAAACAAAGACAATGTGTTTTCTTTACTGGTCACGATAAGTACGAGTCTTGGGTAAGTGGTCAAGTCTACCTATTACATTTTTAAATATACTTTCTCATTATCAGACTCCGTTAAAATCTTATGTCACCAAATACTTTTAGTGCTATCGTTACGTCTTACGGTATGCGTATATTTTAATTATTAATGTTATTGCTGCTACTACTCTAGTAAAATTTAACACTAGTAATTGTATATAGTTGTATACAATTGTATTGATATATTACTACTACCGTAAATGCAACTACTGTTACAATTATAACTGTTAATGCTCTACTACTACTACTACTATTACTACGACCACCACCACCACCACTACTACTACTACTACTACTACTACTACTACTACTACTGCTACAGTAAATACGACTTCGCTCGCTAGGGGAGGGGGCGAAATAAAGCTTGTTATTAAGATTTTTGAACTGGTTCGGCCGCTTAATGAGAATGAACTAATATTGGCCTGCAGCAGGAGTATACAAACATGATAATGGAAACAAGAATCCGAGGAAGACCTAGAATAAGATGGATTGAATGAGTTATCAACGTTCTGAGACGTTATAATATTAATACATATCAAGCTACCAAACGTATCATAACCCAAAAAACCGACCGTCATTCAATCCTGCAACGCCTAACAGCAAAAGAAAAGACAATAGAAAGATAGTCTAGACTTAGTTTTATGGATTTATGTTTTTTCAATGAATATGCAAGTATATGCCCAACTTTTATTTCGGTGATCTTGCATTATAAAGGTTAGCTCCTTGCATTAACATTGATAGCGAAATGGTGCATGTAGCTAGTTATACGACAGAACAATTGATAGTGTTCTGAATCAGGTAAACAACTGCAACATGGAATGTAGTGGATATATTGCATCTCTCTTGTGGAATTTTACAAAATTTATATAAGAATTGGGCAAGGAAGACATGAAAAGATCTGAAAGGACTAAAGACTGGAAGAAAATGAAAGAAGTTGTTGAAGAGGTGATCTTTGATCCGTAAGTAGTGATTTTTGTTGCCCCATATGTGCACAGTTTTACCTAGTAAATGACGAAAGTATGCATACTGATGGCTCGCTGGTTGACAAAGCTTTTCTTTCTACAGTGAGGGGGCGTCTATTTCTACAATTTAAAAAAAGTCCATTTATAAATTCGTAATCACACATTCAAACGAATATCTCATAAACTGGCTGTTTGATAGCAGAGATTTTTGGAATCCATCTTTTGATTCAAACCGACAATGGATAAAAAAAAAAAAATTTTTATAAAAACGTTAGTAGTTTAACAAGTGTCCTCTATAATTCATATACATATGCACCCCTTCTGCATTGCATATTATGTTTTACAGTATTCATTGGAGTAGTAAGTAAAGTAACCCATAGCATTTATTAATGCCGTAGGGGTGTGAGATGTTAGCGATCTCACATTTCACAGGCTCTGCAAATGAGGGCGGTAGCCATCTCCTCATTGGAGTATACCCAAAGCAAATTACTGTCTAAATAATCGGAACACATTTGCATTGGTGACGTTTTGTTTATATTGTTTGAAATTTTCATTTTCTGTGATGGAAAAAACAAATATATTGACCAATTGAAGACAGGATACAAATTAAGAACGTCAACAATCACGGCGTTTCCCCTATCTACATGCAGGGATATGTTGCCGTGTGATCTAAAAACAGGGGTATGTGTTTAAAAAAAATAGATACCCTAATTTCTTGTTCGGGAATATAGCCCGTGTTTCAGAATTGGAACACGATTTCCTGAGTGCAAACATTATGTTTTGACGGCCATAAGCCACTCATGTTGACATAGTTATCTATCCATTGGTCACCCCAGCGTGATGTCAACATAGTGGCAAAAAAAAAGCACTGAAATAATACGTTAGACCAACATAAATGATACAATAAGCACATTGAATTTCATTTATGTTTTTGTTTAAGCAAACACGCCAACATCTCTGTCTCAAATATAAGTTTGAAATTGTCGTTAAAATTCGTATTCGCCGTGTGGTTATTGTGTTATCGTTTCAGTTTCTTGCAATTTACATTCATATATAATTCAATATATAAGAGTAATGCTATAATTCTACAACTGGTAAATTCAAATAAATAACTTATTAACTGTATTAGAAAACGACAATCACAGTTTTTGGGTCATGTCATGAGAAGAGGTTGGTTGGAGAACATCGCAACAACTGGAAAGATCGAGGATAAGAGAGACAGAGGAAGACAGCGCGAGAAAATGTTAGATGCCTTGAAAGCCTGGCATGATGCAGAATGACCAGAAACTATATTTAAATGTATAACAAACAGATGACTGTGGGGAGACATTATCGCATATGCCGGAAGGCATGGTACCTATGAATGAATATAATTCAAAATGAGTTTGAAGTGCATATTTATTACAGTGCAGAAAGTTACCGTTTTTTTCTACAAGAATTTTGGCAAATAATCTAAGATGGGTCATTTATATTGTGATACTAATAACCCTAAAAAGCGAGCTCAATTGACTCTTGGTCTGGATAGATCATCTTTTTTCCCCGTTGAATGAAACAGAATTGAAAAAGCAGCCATGTCAAGCTATGAAGAAAAATGAAAGTTGACGACTTTGGCACAGATGTCATAACGAAGGAGATATTGAAACTGTTTGCTAAAAATGAACTTGTTTCTCTTCGAAAATTAAAAGTGAAATTGCAGATCGATTACGATATTGAAATGTCTAAAAGTTCTCTGTAGAAAATTGTAAGAACCGCCGATTTAACATTAAGAAAAACCTTAGGCGGCAGGAATATTGTTTGTGAAAATTCCACACTTGATTGCTGCCTGAAGTAATTACTTGAAACAGGTCCGGGAGCGGAGAATCCAAGATTATGATAATGTATATGTGGACGAATCCTGGGTCAATGCTCATCACACAAATACTAAATAATGGCAATCAGTGGAGAGTAAACATAAAAGAAACATCCCAAGCAGCAAAGGCCAGCGAATTATACTCACACAGGCTGGAAGTAGCAACAGCGGCCTAGTCATTGAAGTTGGACTTATTTTCTAATTTAAAAATACAGATGGCAGGGACTATCATACTAAAATGAATGGACATATTTTTAGGCATTGGTTGATGAACAGTCTTCTTCTAATTCTAAAAGGAATATCATGTTTAGTAATGGACAATACTTCATATAACAATACAGTATCACATTTACCATATTTAATACCACGTTCCCCAAATCTTAGCGTAGATGTTTCATCTACCGTGCGGACGCCATCCAACATGCGCTCTTGAAGCAGTTTCAACATATCCCCATTATCCACTATCACATCTCCGTCGATTGGTTCCTTGGATGCCAGCATGTCTGCTCTTTCATTACCACGAACATCGGCATGCCCTGGGCAGTAGGTCTATGTAATACCCTTGAGGTTGAATGTGACTGTAGATTTCATCTACTATTATCGAAAATGGTAATTTTTTATCGTTCGCATCATGGACTTAGAGTCGGACACAATTACTCTGATAGTCCTATATGAGGTCTCAGAGAGCCAGCCATTTGAGGGCTGCAGTAACAGCCTCGTGTTTCATCAACATACTGGATTTAATCTCGATGTGCTCAGCAAAAACTCTACCCTGAGAACTAGCTATAAAACCACAAAAAAGACTTCTCATCACAACGCACATATCCATCTGTGAACTACAGCAGATAAATATTTTCAACTACACTCGTTTTAGACTATCTACGTTTGGCAAACTTGGTTTCTTGATTTTTTTCTTTACTTTAGCTAAATTCTACACACGTGTACATGTAAAACTATACATGCACATATCAAAGTATGGTGAGCTAAACACTAAAACTGCATAAAAGACGATATTGAATTTTCTGCTGTTTGTACTATAAATATTCCTGAGAACTATCGATTTCGTTTGCGAAGGACATACTATTCTGGCAATGTCAAGCATGTCGAGAAGCAGGCATGATTATTTGTTTATGGATTATTTCCAGGTGAACATTTTAACCAGCTTTTAATGTTATCGTGACAAAACTAAATGCTAGAAGGCCACAAGAACATGCATATATACTGTAGTCTATATGTTATTAGTACGATGTTCGTCGCACGACATATTCTCTAGTTTTAAACGTCTTGGCATTCAGAAGCGACTAAGAAATACTGGGTGTGGCTGGCTATCCATTGTGTAGATCAAAGTAGCTCAAATAGTTAGTTAGACGTCAGATCATCATCATTGAAATCTGGACAGTGTAGGATTTACGTATAAGCTAAACACCCTATAGCTTAGGCACCCCATCTTTTGGGGTCCCCCAAAAAATCATATCCGAAAATCATATTTGGCACTGACATATAATATCTGAACGTTTAAAGGGCCCAATATCTCAAATAGCTTAGGGCCTTATCAAGTCTAAATCCGGCCCTGCAGAGGTACTCCGATCTTATATTCAGTATGTCCTTCAGCTTGTGGTAACTAACTGTTCTGGTTCTGTGTTGGTTAACGAGTCTTCTTTTGATTCCTATATACCCTTCGTTTCTTGCAACATCACGCTTCATTCCCAGGTCCTACATTCTAGCATAAGATATGGAAGGAAAATACGTCCCATATCTTCCAACTGGTCTAACTTGAAGAAATATACAACTTTGAGGAAATATACAACTTTGAGGAAATATACAACTTTGAGGAAATATACAAGTTTGAGGAAATATTAACGAGGTTCAGTTCATTTGTATAATTTGGTAAAAGCACAAACGATGTAGCATTTATTCATTAGCTGATGCGAAGGTTCTGAATCTACTTCCACGGCTTCACAGAGATAAGCTTATTTTGATTTAACCACAATGAACCCACGTTTCATTTAGCTCTTTCTGATAAAACAACACGTTTCCGTTGTGGTTTAAGATAATTTTTCTTTTTTTTGTATCAGTGGTCTCGATATCAGAGTTGATAGTGAACTCGCCTCGCAAACCCGACTTATCGAATTAACTCGTGCTTCGAACGCCGACCATTCACATTATACTGGCGATACGATTGGATGTACTAGTGGTGCCTCAAAATTCAACAATAGTTGAATATCAATGCCTTATACAATGCCTTACTGTCTTTGACGGCAAATGTACCGAGTTCGATCCCCGCCACAGGCTATTGTGCAGAAAATTCAATGGCAAACTACTGAACGTATTTATATTGCCTAGAAAAATCACCACAGCCCAATGCTAAGTCATGTAAAGGATATGCTACCAATTTTCTTTTCCACTCCCTGCACTATCTCATTGTTATTTTCATGTATGTTGTTGCAAAGAATGCTAGAAAAACACCAGTCTGGAGTTTAAAGTAAAACTATGCCACAATGCATTTCTTTTGAATAAGTTCTCTGGATTACATTCCGTTCTCTGGATTACATTTCGTTATCTGGATTACATTCCCTTTTCTGGATTACATTCCCTTCTCTGGATTACATTCCGTTCTTTAGAGTACATTCTGCCAATATGCACTTGTTTGACACACGGCATTCCCTTCTCTGAATTATATTCCCTTCTCTGGATTACACTTCGTTCTCTGGATTACATTCTCTTCTCTGGATTACATTCTGTTGTCTGGAGTACATTCTTATAATCAGCAAGAGTTTGTCTGCCACAAGGCACTCCCTTCTCTTAATGAAATTTCATTATCTGAAATACATTTTCTAATCAGCAAGAGGTTGTCTGCCACAAGGAATTTCGTTCTCTGGATTACATTCCCTTCTCTGGATTACATTCCCTTCTCTGGATTACATTCTGTTTTCTGGATTACATTCTGCTTTCTGAAGTACATTCTTCCAATCTGCAGGAGTTTGAAAGTGAACGCAGAAGAAGTAAAACTGCATCGCATGGCATAAGAAATAAGAATGGCAAACTCGTATTCCCTCCCCTTTCCCCGGGATTTCATCATAATCATGTCTTTAAAGTGAGAGCTAAATCTAATCTTATTGTAACATACTTGTGAATACTTCTTTATTCCAGAGTCAGGGCTCCCAATGGAATAGGAAGCTACACCTATACTACTGGACGCTAGATAATGTTGATGATTTCATGTTCAATGGAGCTATACCACGGGTAAAAATGAATGTCCTTTCCATGTCTCGAGAACCTATTATGTCTCGTTTGTACGTCCGTGTGGGAACCGGGGTCTGGACTACTATATTTTGGTAACATATCTACATATTTTTGTTTATATTGACATTTGCCTTGTGTTACTTCAGCCACCAACTTCCTCTTTAGGGTTGTTACCCTACACTGGAATATTTATCCCTATCTAGTACAGGATGTAAAGGAAAGGGTCGCGGTCTTCTTTCCAGACGTATCATAAGAGGCGGCTATTGAAAGTTGGGGGATAGGCGGGTAACCTTTTGCCTGTGAAAAAAATCATTGTCTCAAATTTTTACTTGTGTATTCTATCAAATAATCTCAATTGATGGCGATAAGACGTATGCCAGCTGACATTGTATCTTTGTACTTTTGTGGTAGACTTCTAGGTGACTGAGAGTGCTAGATATGCCATCATTGCGGATAGGTCAAATCTTGACAAACGAATGATGCGATTGTTGATTCAGAAGTGTGTGCTGTACTCCTGGAAGAACATGGTAATTTTTGGATACTGACGCCTCTCTTCAAAGACTAAATATGCATCCATAAACCTCCCTTTCTCAACCGTGTCTATGAGATAACCTTCATGAGTCCGGGTGTCGCCTCAGTTAACAATTGAAAAGAACCTGCGCATTTGTTTTATAGACTATAAGTTACAAAGAACCACCTGCTCACAGCTAAAGGGATTATTTCATAAGCACCATCATCTCTCGTTTCTAATCGTCTCTCAAACCTATATACTGTGATGAAACATACAACTTTGTGAAAATATACAACTTTTAGGAAATATACAGCTTTAAGGTAATATATAACTTTGAGAAAATATATAATTGAGGAAATATATAACTTTGATGAAATATAACGTAAGAGCTTTGATGAAATAACTTGTACTATTATGGAAAAACAAAGCTAGTAAGAGAGAATTTGAATCATATAGATGCATCTCCTTATTAAGTCACATAGGTAAAATCTACGCAAAAATAATAGAACAGAGAATACGATACATTGCAGAACCACAGCAGAGTCCTGATCAACGCCCTTCTCTATAGCAGTGGAACAGACAACATACTAGAGACGACTAAACTATCACATAGATGCCTACGTAGAATTCTTGGAGTCAGGTGAAGGCACAGTCAAGTCGTGGCTATCGACGGAGTACTCCAGCTCTTCTAGCAGGATTAATGAGACATTCATTCGTTACTTTTCTTGATTATTCCCATGTTTTCCGTTGGACATTATTTATATTCTTGGAATTGCATGCCAAAAATAGCCAAGACTACTTCAAGTATATAAATAGTAACCAATGGAAAATGTGACAATAATCGAATACGTACCAAATGAAGGCCTGTTTACGTTGAGCAGTTAGGTCTTCTATATCAACCGATGGTCACGGTCAAATAGCACTGAAGTTTTGGAGAGAACAGACAATACCGCAGTTGTGTTTTATGGTCAGTCTGACAGACTCGGATAGCTGGGGCACATTAGGACAGAGGTTCCTAGAGTGGGTGTGAGTCCCCTTGGGATGTTTGAGGATATCTAAAGGGGGCGTGGAGCCATTTGCGAATTTGGTGAATCAAATATATTATTGCTTTTAAGTTATAAATATAAGTTGGAATGTTATATCTGTATGAACATATGGTTGGAATGATCTATCTTTATGAACATATTGTTATGAATGTTGTAAATTAGCAGAGTTACTCTGGAAGAAATTACATTCTTTTGAAAATAAATATCGTAAAAATGTCTTAAATATTGACTGGGAAGAATTCAAGCCAACCAAATACTAGAAAACACCAAAAAGCAGCAGTATGTTTCTACAACAGTAAGGCTTATTTTTAGGGAAATTTTGTAAATTAAACATCAGTTTAACATTAAACGTGTTAGAATTTAACCATCTAACATAAACATGCTTCAATTAACCCCCCTAATATAAACATGCGTCCATTAACCCCTAACATAAACATGCTTCCATTAACCCCCTAACATAAACATGCTTCCATTAACCCCCCTAACATAAACATGCTTCTAATAACCCCCTAACATAAACATGCGTCCATTAACCCCCCTAATATAAACATGCGTCCATTAACCCCTAACATAAACATGCTTCCATTAACCCCCCTAATATAAACATGCGTCCATTAACCCCTAACATAAACATGCTTCCATTAACCCCCTAACATAAACATGCTTCCATTAACCCCCCTAACATAAACATGCTTCTAATAACCCCCTAACATAAACATGCTTTCATTAACCCCCCCCCCAACATAAACATGCTTCTATTAACCCCATAACATAAACATGCTTCCATTAACCCCCCTATCATAAACATGCTTCTAATAACCCCCTAACATAAACATGCTTTCATTAACCCCCCCCCCTAACATAAACATGCTTCCATTAACCCCCCTATCATAAACATGCTTCCATTAACCCCCCTAACATAAACATGCTTCTATTAACCCCTAACATAAACATGCTTCTATTAACCCCCTAATATAAACATGCTTCCATTAACCCCCTAATATAAACATGCGTCCATTAACCCCCCTAATATAAACATGCGTCCATTAACCCCTAACATAAACATGCTTCCATTAACCCCCCTAATATAAACATGCTCCCATTAACCCCCTAACATAAACATGCTTTCATTAACCCCCCCTAATATAAACATGCTTCCATTAACCCCCCCCCTAACATAAACATGCTTCCATTAACCCCCCCCCTAATATAAACATGCTTCCATTAACCCCCCCCTAATATAAACATGCTTCCATTAACCCCCCCCCCTAACATAAACATGCTTCCATTAACCCTCTAACATAAACATGCTTTCATTAACCCCCCTAATATAAACATGCTTCCATTAACCCCCCCCCTAACATAAACATGCTTCCATTAACCCCCTAACATAAACATGCTTCCATAACCCCCTAATATAAACATGCGTCCATTAACCCCCCTAATATAAACATGCTTCCATTAATCCCCCCCCTAACATAAACATGCTTCCATTAACCCCCTAACATAAACATGCTTCCATAACCCCCTAATATAAACATGCGTCCATTAACCCCCCTAACATAAACATGCTTTCATTAACCCCCCTAATATAAACATGCTTTCATTAACCCCCCTAATATAAACATGCTTTCATTAACCCCCCTAATATAAACATGCTTTCATTAACCCCCCTAATATAAACATGCTTTCATTAACCCCCCTAATATAAACATGCTTCCATTAACCCCCCTAACATAAACATGCTTCTAATAACCCCCTAACATAAACATGCTTTCATTAACCCCCCCCCCCCAACATAAACATGCTTCTATTAACCCCATAACATAAACATGCTTCCATTAACCCCCCTATCATAAACATGCTTCTAATAACCCCCTAACATAAACATGCTTTCATTAACCCCCCCCCCCTAACATAAACATGCTTCCATTAACCCCCCTATCATAAACATGCTTCCATTAACCCCCCTAACATAAACATGCTTCTATTAACCCCCCTAATATAAACATGCTTTCATTAACCCCCCTAATATAAACATGCTTTCATTAACCCCCCTAATATAAACATGCTTCCATTAACCCCCCTAACATAAACATGCTTCCATTAACCCCCCTATCATAAACATGCTTCCATTAACCCCCCTAACATAAACATGCTTCTATTAACCCCCTAACATAAACATGCTTCTATTAACCCCCTAACATAAACATGCTTCCATTAACCCCCCTAACATAAACATGCTTCTATTAACCCCCTAATATAAACATGCTTCCATTAACCCCCTAATATAAACATGCGTCCATTAACCCCCCTAATATAAACATGCGTCCATTAACCCCTAACATAAACATGCTTCCATTAACCCCCCTAATATAAACATGCTTCCATTAACCCCCTAACATAAACATGCTTCCATTAACCCCCCCCCTAATATAAACATGCTTCCATTAACCCCCCCTAACATAAACATGCTTCCATTAACCCCCCCCCCAACATAAACATGCTTCCATTAACCCTCTAACATAAACATGCTTTCATTAACCCCCCTAATATAAACATGCTTCCATTAACCCCCCCCCCCTAACATAAACATGCTTCCATTAACCCCCTAACATAAACATGCTTCCATAACCCCCTAATATAAACATGCGTCCATTAACCCCCCTAACATAAACATGCTTTCATTAACCCCCCTAATATAAACATGCTTCCATTAACCCCCCTAATATAAACATGCTTTCATTAACCCCCCTAATATAAACATGCTTTCATTAACCCCCCTAATATAAACATGCTTTCATTAACCCCCCTAATATAAACATGCTTTCATTAACCCCCCTAATATAAACATGCTTTCATTAACCCCCCTAACATAAACATGCTTCCATAACCCCCCCCTCTAATATAAACATGCTTCCATTAACCCCCCCCCCCCTCCCTAACATAAACATGCCTTCCATTAACCCCCCTAACATAAACTTGTGTCCATTAACCCCCCTAACATAAACTTGTGTCCATTAACCCCTCCCTAACATAAACTTGTGTCCATTAACCCCCCCCCCCAACATAAACATGCTTCCATTAACCCCCCCTAACATAAACATGCTTCCATTAACCCCCCCCCCCCTAACATACACTTGTATGGATGTAGCTATATGCGTGTTGATATCTCGTTTTCGCTTGTTCTTGTATCTGTATGTGTTAACATATCATACATACGTTGACATTCTGTTTTAGTTTTTCCAGAAAGGTCCCTATATATACTCGGAAACTGAGCACAGATACAATGTCAGTTTTGCAGCAACGGAAGTGACGTTTCATCAGCACCGTTATCACAAGTTTGACAAAGGGGCCACCGAAGCGGCCTGTGAAGCGTGCAGTGATCAGGACTTGGTGAGTATCAATCTCCGTGTGTTGAGAACACACATTTGATTGTCACAATCAGCTGAACAAAATAATGGCTTCATGAATAAAGAATCATGACTTAACACGCCCGTTGGTATGACTGATGATGTTGATACCTGGTCGGTTTTCTGTGCCGGTGGCTCCAATGTGATACTACTACTACTACAATCCTAATGTATTACGGGTTGTATTATTATTATTATTATTAGAATAATTATTAGGTTAAGTTAATTTTGAGAACACATGAACATAACACATTCCTCGCCAATACAGTCATGTGGACTCATCGAGAATCATCCTTCAATAGTGACAATGTTAGAAGACTGGGTTACAGATTCTATTTTGTAGAGGGATTTTTTTTAAGTCTCAGTTCTTTATTCTTATGTTTGTGTGGTTTATTCTTATGTTTGTGTGGTTTATTCTTATGTGTGTGTGGTTTATTCTTATGTTTGTGTGGTTTATTCTTATGTTTGTGTGGTTTATTCTTATGTGTGTGTGGTTTATTCTTATGTTTGTGTGGTTTATTCTTATGTTTGTGTGGTTTATTCGTATGTTTGTGTGGTTTATTCGTATGTTTGTGTGGTGTATTCTTATGTTTGTGTGGTTTATTCGTATGTTTGTGTGGTGTATTTCGCTTTCTTTCTATCTACATATATTTATATTATGCACTTACTTTTACATAATTGGGGGGGGGCGAAGGAACGAACCGAGGGGGAGGGGTTGAATTTCATTTTACTGCGAAAAGACGGGGCATGTGGTCGAATCACTGAAAC
The DNA here is from genome assembly GCA_034231615.1 of Meghimatium bilineatum. Taxonomy (NCBI): domain Eukaryota; kingdom Metazoa; phylum Mollusca; class Gastropoda; order Stylommatophora; family Philomycidae; genus Meghimatium; species Meghimatium bilineatum. The sequence goes on from CM067313.1 coordinate 43,803,055, forward strand.
CGAATTTGTGGGGCAATTGACGCAAGTAAAACAGCGACATAGAAGCATGTTTATGTCGTGGGATTAATAGAAGCATGCTTATGTTATGGGGTTAATAGAAGCATGTTTATGCTTGGAGGTTAATAGATGCAGTCTAGATATTTTCTAGCTGGCAATGATCTACGTGTTGCTAGACAACTCAGTCTAAATATCTCTAACTGACAATGGTCGTGGCGCATGGCCGAGAGGTTAGAGAGGTGGTCTCACACTAGAGTTCGTTCCCCGGTAAGGACTAGGTGTTTTTTCTGTCGGAGGGTAAATTAAAAAACTCACCCTGTACATGACATGACGACAGCAAGAGCATACGGCCTTTATCACATAGCTAGAGAATCGATCCATGCAACCACTTATCGGGAAAATGCAGTATTTGATAGTTTTGACAAGGTATACTTGTTGCTAGACAAGTCACAGTTTAAATATTGTTGCTAGACAAGTCACAGTTTATGTAACAGTAACAAGCTCTGCACTTGGTGTGACAGAAACAACTTGTTACCGAAAACATATAGTTGACTGTCTGTCCTGGACAGGCTAGTGTGACAGAAATAAGATCTGCAGCGTCACAATAGTTTGCGACGGAAGAAAATGCCTTTTAGGACTTACTGGAATACTGGTGCTGTGACCAGGTCTAAATCTGTGTAATACTGCTCGACATCAATCAGTTAACCAAAGCACTCCTTCACAATAATATGAGGTTTATTTACACAAGTTGATATACATCAATTAATAGCATCATACTCATAAGAGAGGCAAATAAACACTAGTCACAAGTCCCAATCTAGTCTTATTTGAGTCCGTCCTCAACTCTGCAGACTAATCCTAAATTGTCTGCAACTGGGCAATAATATAACAATCGCCGATTACAAATTACGCTAGCACATCCAGGAATTGTTTCACTCGGGTTATAAGCTAATTCTTAGAGATTATACACCGACTGACTATCTGGCTCTGATTCTTCGTCATCCCTGGGAGACCGAAGACTGACTATCTCGGCTGCGAGACTAAACTAGGACTTGTCTCTCATGGGAGACAAGTACTGACTGTCCGAGACAAGCCTGATGGAGACTGACCGTGCGGAGACCTGACTCCGGGGACTGACCTCTAAGCTAGGTCTTTCTAACTTATCTCTCTCCTCCTAGAAAACTTCCGCCAATCAGAACTTATGGTTTTCTGTCTCCGCCTATCCTCTTCCGTTTCCCCCGGATGAAAACCTCTAACCAATGAGAACTTGATCCCTCTGGTCATACAACAACACGCGTTGTCCATTCTCTGCGTGGGAAATACGCCCCTACTTCTGTCGTATACAAACTCGGCCTTCCTACTTATCCCTTGCGCCTCTATTCTAAATATATTTCGTTCCCACGGAAAAACAGAGTGTCAACAAATCTTTTCATCGCTTCGTTCCTTCTGACCATCGGGTACTGCGTAATCGACGTGTCAATAACACATGCGGGCCTGAATGTATTCATCGGTGGCGACCAATTATTCTTTTGACTGCTTCGTCAATATAGACTTTGTGTCGTCTTCCTTTTTATTTGAGCGAGGGAGATGCAGACTTGTGATACTAATATTTGTCTTACCTAAAGCCTACTAGCTTATGTCAGACTGGTCTCTGTGCAAACCATACTTCTTTGCATGTAGCCATATCGTCTGTGTTATTACAAACAATCCGTCTGCCACGCTAGTATTAGTACAAACAAACCGTCTGCCACCACCGATACTATTACATTTAAATATTGTAGCTAACAATGGTCTACTTGTTGCTAGACAAGCCACAGTTTAAATAGTGTAGCTAACAATGGTCTACTTGTTGCTAGACAAGCCACAGTTTAAATATTGTAGCTAACAATGGTCTACTTGTTGTTAGACAAGCCACAGTTTAAATAGTGTAGCTAACAATGGTCTACTTGTTGCTAGACAAGCCACAGTTTAAATAGTGTAGCTAACAATGGTCTACTTGTTGCTAGACAAGCCACAGTTTAAATAGTGTAGCTAACAATGGTCTACTTGTTGCTAGACAAGCCACAGTTTAAATATTGTAGCTAACAATGGTCTACTTGTTGTTAGACAAGCCACAGTTTAAATAGTGTAGCTAACAATGGTCTACTTGTTGTTAGACAAGCCACAGTTTAAATAGTGTAGCTAACAATACTTAGCAATGTTTTAAAATAGTTTAATTAATGTCTTCCTCAGTTGACAATTGTTAATCCATGGTACTTGCAAACAGTGGGTCAACATGGAGGAGAGGAAGCCTTGAGCTGGACTTACATACCTGCATACACTACAGCGTATCTCATGGCTGCTGGACTCATGTCTAGAGTTGACGGCGATAATTTCTTCAACCCGAATATATCCATCCTTGGTAAATTTGTCTCTGAATATTCATATTTCTCAATTCCGTCACTGACACATTTCTCCTTCGGAACGTGGTTGCACTCTTCAAATAGTTCTTACAGATTCACCATAGAGAAGATGAGGCAAAGGCAGGATCTATCGTTATCAGAAGTGAAATCGCTGTACAATGTTCTCACAAATTTGACCATTCTTGGGGGGAAAGCACTAGCAGCGAAAAACAGAAGCTTACAACAAATATGCAAACAATGGGCCGACGATCTGTGTTCTTCAGCGCCACCTAGAAATGAGCTAGGAACATCAGATTGCGGTGTTATATATATCTTTCATAAATGTCAACAAAATTTGCCATCTGCGGCAGTGCACGTTCTGCAACATATATTTTGTCCACCTAGCAACACAAGCGATTGCTTCAATCTGACAGGACTGCCGGATGCTCTACTAAATGCGTACAAGAACGCTATGGCAGACTTTCTATGGCATCTATCAAATACCGTGTTACACAGTTACCTAGCTGATAGAAATCTAAGTTTAGTCATTTCTAAGAATCAAAGCCAGTTGGCAATGGGATATGATATCCCTAGTTCTGACGTCTTCCAAGAATCTCGCCAAGTAGGACTTCTTCAGTACAGTTGGTTAGGTGGTACGAGCCAAACTCATCCTCAATGGAAACTATACACGTGTCTCGAGAAACGAAGTATGAGTAACAACATGAGACTCAAAGGTAAGATAAATAATTGCACGTGTTAAACTGTTGTTTTTTGTCTCCTGAAATATGGATGTGTTGGTCCATTGAGCGACAATAAAACGACGATACCGCGTACGTCCATTCTATGGACTACATCCTGTTGGAAATCTAGTAGGACCATTGTCCCCCAACGCGAAATAATCAGTTGAAATTTGAGAATGAACGATGAAGAAGAAGAAAAACTCCTAATTTGTGAAGATATATAATTGTGATAGATAGCTTTCTGATTTATGAAGATATATAATGGTGATAGATAGATTTCTGATTTGTAAAGATATATAATTGTGCTAGATAGACTTCTGATTTGTGAAGATATATAATTGTGCTAGATAGACTTCTGATTTGTGTAGATATATAATTGTGATAGATAGACTTCTGATTTGTGAAGATATATAATTGTGCTAGATAGACTTCTGATTTGTGTAGATATATAATTGTGATAGATAGACTTCTGATTTGTGAAGATATATAATTGTGCTAGATAGACTTCTGATTTGTGTAGATATATAATTGTGATAGATAGACTTCTGATTTGTGAAGATATATAATTGTGCTAGATAGACTTCTGATTTGTGAAGATATATAATTGTGATAGATAGGCTTCTGGTTTGTGAAGATATATAATTGTGATAGATAGACTTCTGATTTGTGAAGATATATAATTGTACTAGATAGACTTCTGATTTGTGAAGATATATAATTGTGCTAGATAGACTTCTGGTTTGTGAAGATATATAATTGTGATAGATAGACTTCTGATTTGTGAAGATATATAATTGTACTAGATAGACTTCTGATTTGTGAAGATATATAATTGTGATAGATAGGCTTCTGGTTTGTGAAGATATATAATTGTGATAGATAGACTTCTGATTTGTGAAGATATATAATTGTGATAGATAGACTTCTGATTTGTGAAGATATATAATTGTGATAGATAGACTTCTGGTTTGTAAAGATATATAGGTTTAATTGTGCTACATATATTTCTGGTTTGTGACAAAAAAATCAAGAATAGAGACACTGTTACCTGTTATGCATTTGGGGTGAAGTTCTATGTCCCATTCCATAGAAAATCAACGTTATCCAGAAGCCATGCTGAAGTTGGATGTGTCAGGCCGAGAGGCACATATATTGCAGGCTGTAAACAATGACACAACGTGTTCCTCTCTCTGGACAACATCCTGATAATCTGAAGGAGTTTGAGATCGAACGCAAGAGAAGTGATTCTACTATAAATGTTTATTTATTCACAGAGTTCAACAACAGCTGGTCGTTGCCGGATGGTCTCTTGAGGAGCTCTTACAAGATCGACGTATCGTCATTTACAGATTATGTCACATCGTGTACACTAGCAACGTGTCGGTCATGTTTGTGTCCAGGCACCACATTAAGCTTTTTCATTGAGGAACTAATAAGGGCAGCGCCTTTCGTATTTAATTCCAGTTCATATCTCCAGGGAGTCAAAGTCTTCAGATACGAGTTACATACAGGTAAGTTTTTAATTCATACCTCCAGGGAGTCAAAGTCTTCAGATACGACTTACATACGGGTAAGTTTTTAGTTCATACCTCCAGGGAGTCAAAGTCTTCAGATACGACTTACATACGGGTAAGTTTTTAGTTCATACCTCCAGGGAGTCAAAGTCTTCAGATGCGAGTTACATACAGGTAAGTGTTTAGTTCATATCTCCAGGGAGTCAAAGTCTTGAAATACGACTTACATACAAGTAAATTTTTTTAGTAGAAAATACTTCTTATATCCAGGTACATTCCTTTCAACCGCGGACGTTAGTTAAACATGGTTGTATCACAGCTCTTTTACAATAAATAAGAATATAGGTTGTAATTCAACGAAGCACAATCCCCGAGATATTACCATAAATACAACCACCAAGATATTAACCTAAACACAACTACAGAGATATTACAATAAACACAACATCCGAGATATTGCACTAAAAACAACATTCGAGATATTGCACTAAACACAACCTTCGAGATGTTACCCTAAACACAATCACAGAGATATTACCCTACATGCAACCTCGGAGATATTACCCTAAATACAACCACCGATATATTACCGAAAATACAACCTCCGAAATATTACCTGGCAACCCGTTCCATTTCGATGTCGTATTAAGATTTGTAGGTATTTTAAATACTTAACGTAAAACACAGGTTTTTATAACGTCCCACTTAGACACCACGGACTATCACTAAAACTAGGGGATTATGATACGCAAACAAGAAAACATACACATTACAATACACAAAACACAATTCAACTTTTCTACCAAAAGGACTTTATCAAGATTTTATCAAAAGGCCTTTTACAATTGTTGTTATGTTTCACGCAGTATTACCTTATATTGATTGTAGATTTTTAAAAGACTTCTTTGTGAACCCAGCAGCATTATATGTGTTTCACTTCTTGCAGATACATTCAGTAGATCAAACTTACTGACAGTAGAAGATGGCCTTCAAAACATGTCTAACGTGGTTGGTTATTTTCTTTGGATCGGCCTACCAGGTTCAGCCCGCATCGAGAAGACGGGGCACATTGCTATGGTCAAGACTAAACAAGCTGCCAACTCGTATGTACGTGGCTGTTTTACATATTTTAAATCAATGTCCAAATTATGCAATAGCAAATATCTAGTAGATGACATGGCATGCCTATATTGTGAGACATATCTCTTCTTTCCTCTTGTGGAACCCACACAGCTCTTTATTTGTACTATCTGCCTGTTTATCTGCATACCTGCCTGTCCGTCTACCTGCAGCAATTAAATACTAAGGGTTACCTGTCTACCTGCATACCCGCCTATCTATCTATATATCTGTCCTTCTGTCTATCTATCTAACTTATTGTATCAATCTAATCTAATCTCTTATCTATCTTATCTATCTATTTATTTATTGTATGTGTTAACTCTGTGTTTGCTATTAGTTGTCACAAGACTGAATGACGATCGGTTTTCAGGCAAATGCACGTTTAGTCGCTTGATATGCAGTAATAGTTTATGGTCTAGAATGTTGGTAACCCCTTCAATCCACCTTCTTCTTGGTCTCAATCTACCTAATGGTAAAGACTAAATAAGATGTGAACTCGTATCTACGTGGCTGTTTTACATATTTTAAATCCATGTCCAAATGTTGAAGGATCCTCGATTTGTTCTAGCCTTTTAAATATATTATTGATAATAGATAGTAACTACGGCAAATATTGCATAATTGTTTCGCCTCATTGACGCCCTTTGTCTCTTTTCCCCTCATTTTGTCTGTTGTTACATTGTATTCTAAACCTTCTCTTTTCATGATGTGGTCAGTAAACCTGTACTGTTTTCTTCTGATGTTAGGTAAATCTATTTTAGTGACAATCTTCTTTAGTACCTCCTAATTTTTTTTCTAGCTGTCCAATGGATTCTCAGCTTTCTTCTAAATACCCAATCTCATTGATCTCTAGCTTCTTACTTCTTTATTTTTATATTGTCCATGATGCACTTCCATATAACAAATAACGCTCTATATAGCATACACAACGTATATATATATATAAAGTGACATATTCTTTCCAGAACGTTGTCTTCGTCGTGGACACTCTGAACGACTCTGTTCCTGGCAAGCAGGCCTGCATTGGCCAAAGACATGTGCGTACATTCTTCGATGTCGCTGGTCCATCGTCTTCTTGGTCTTCCTCTTCTTCTCTACCCGGCACTCTGCCCTCTAGAATCAGCCTTTCGATATAATAAATATATATATATATATATATATATATATATATATATATATATATATATATATATATATATATATATATATATATATAAACCTATTTAGTTATATCATGTGTACATGCAAAGTGCCATTCTTACTAGTCGTTTGCTATGTTGTGAATGTGTTCTGCATAAAAACCTTTCGGTGGAATCATGTGTATCCAGTGATTAGCAAAATTTAATCAACCTGTTTCATAGTTCCGCCTGTTAAATATTGCATGACTGTGAATCTTTATGAGGATTGTTGTTGTTTCAATCCCCATAAATTATGAATGATTAACTCTTACTTCCTACGAAAAATGTGCTGGTGACTAATGAGATTTTTTTCATGCCCTAAAGACTAATTCTCAGAATTTCAATCCTTCAGAACAAGGATTTCTATTCCCGTTAGTCTCAAGAATGATTTGAGAAAACTTGAACTCTCATAGGTGTACAATGTTCTGAGAAGACTTTAACTATTTCAGAGGTGTACAATGCTTTGAGAAGGAGTGTCCTACTCCAGGAGGAGGGGGGATTCTAATTTTTCGAATTCTTCGAATTTCCTACCTTTCTATCAGGAGAGTCAGCTTCCCTGCTGAGCATTTTTTACTGTCAGAGGTGTTCATAGATAATAATGCAGCCCAGGACCATGGTCAATGTGTGGGTGATACAGCCAGCTATGTCTTCCCCACCATCCAAGGGGGCTCTCCAATTATGCACGGGTTAACATGTTTCTCTTATTCTTAGTTCTCCAAAGAAACTGAGTTCATTTTTACCACCTCTTCCCGTGTCACCTGTTTATAGTAGAGTTACCGTGTACACGTTGACAGAAAGGACCATGGCCAGGTCTGGAGCTCATCTCCATAGAAGGAAATGCAACACTGGTCTCATCCAGGAAATGGTCACGTCCTGCACATAGTTAGTTTTCATCACACCCCATGTACCACTTGGTAATAGTCAGAACATTACGTACACAACTCTAATAAATAAATAATGAATTATTCTCATTTTATCGGGTATAATTTTCAGATCCTTATCGAACCCGTCACTGGAAAAGTGTGGAAAAGAAGCGTGAAGCTGCAGTGGAATCTTGGAATCAGTCAAGAAAGTGCTGGTGTTCTAGGAAGAAACATTAGTGTGGCTGAAATGGCTCTGCCTGTTTTCTGGACTGAAAGAGTAGCGACAATAACTGATGATGAGGTCCAAGCGCATAAGTATCTGGTGAGTGTTATAAGTATATTCTTCTTCTTTAGCGTTTATTCTCAAACTCCCACTGGATATCTCTTGTAACAGGACAATAGTCCAACCAGATTACCAGCAGGATGTAGTCCAGAGAATGGAAATGCGTTGTGTCACCGTTTTATTTGCGCCAATGGCCCGACACATCCGTCTTCGGTGTATTATAAGTATCTGATGAGTGGAATAAGTACCTGGTGAGTGGTATAAGAATCTGGTGAGTGGTACAGTATCTGGTAGTAGTATTTTCAAAGGAACTTTAAAATCTAAGATGGACCATCTTTATGGGTCAGCGCTCAGAAATGAGTTTCTTTCATTTGATACGGGGCCAAACACTTTGTTTAATCCTTTGGCTCCCCAAGTAGTGTTTCTGAACTCAGAGGGGAAGCGCATATAGTACTTCTAAATAAGCCTAGTGGCCAAGAAATAATAACTTGGATGGCCGGATTTGTCACTCGCGCCGTCATTTTCCCAGTACTTCTTTAATCCTTCGTTTTTGACTTTTTTTATAATTCTTACTCCTGACATTACAATTGATTAATAAATGTTTTGTTTCGATCTTTATGAATTATGAGCAGTAGAGTTTTTTGCGGTCGTTCTCACTCCCATCGGATCTCTCTTCTAGCAAGATGGTCCTACTAGATTTCCAGCAAGACGCAGTCCAGAGAATGGAAATTTTATTTCCCATTTTATTTGCGCCAATTGCCCGGCACAACCAACTTCGACAATGTTGACTAATACTTTTAGCGTTTTTATCACTTCCACTGAATGGTGTAACCATATCGCTAGTAGTAGGCCAGCCGTCTGAGAGAACCGGTTCTCCTACTTACACGCTTGCCACCATGCTGAAAGTTAACCATGGTCAAGTATGCTTGCCTTTTATTTTTGCTGCTGTCTGTATCTCTATCACGTGAACAAAGACGACCACAAAGCAATTGAGTTCTTGTATTCTTTTGTACTATTGGGAAATTTCTCATTTCGAGAAGAAGGCTGAAGTCTCCTGGGTATAAAATAAAGTTCCGAAAAACCACCCCACTGCATATAGGAAATAAGAGTACGTTGCTCGCAATTCCTGGAAATAGCAAACAAACAAAACAAACATCATGCACATAGTTTTTTTTATTTCATACCAAGAAAACTCCAAATCTCAGCAGTTTTCAATGTCTTGAGAGTACGCTTATTTTTCAAGGGAGCAAAAACATACAGAGTAATGGCATAGAGGAAAGGATGAAGGGTTTCCACAAGAGAAACGCTTCTCTATATAGGCATGTTGTCTACTAGATGATGGTGTTGAATGGTGGTTGGTTGGTTAGTTAGTTAGTTAGTTAGTCGTCGGATCATCATCACTGCAAGCTGGACACGTCCATAGTTGCTCCGATCTCTCCTTGAGTGTATCCGCCATTACACTTCTGCTGACAGTACCGGTCCTATACAGGTTGACCATCATTCTTCTGCGCCCTCCAAAATGTTCACTTCTAGCAACACCGCATTTCAATCCCTGATCTTTAATCCTAGCCATTGAAAAGGAATCATCATCCACATTAGTCTCGCTCTCGCGTGTTATATCTCTTACGGAATTCAAAACGTCAGCGCGATCCATTGCCCCATCGCCCTGTGCCACAATCGCGCATGATTCCAGTTGATCCGCTCTTTCATTGCCTCGAACGCCCACATGTCCCGGCACGAAAATAAATGTAACCACTTTCAGGCTCGCCTTTCTCAAGGCCTCAATCCACTGTTCGCGAACGAGACCCACTTGTACCTTCTTAATCATACTCACAGAGTCACTCAAGATGCAGACCTGCGTTACCTTCTGTGTGCGTAGCCACTCAAATGCCCTGGTCACCGCCATAGTCTCCGTGGTCATACTACTCGTAGTGACCGCAAAGGCACCACTCTCCTCCTTGATCGTTTTACCTGCGCACTGAGCTGCGAAGGCCCAAGCACTTGTTTCGGTGGTTGGTCTTGTGGTGGTTAGTACTGCTGAGATCTTCAGACACTCAACATACGGTACTAAATATTAAAGTACTATTACATTTATTATATGACACTTGAATCTTGACTGCTTCTAATTGTTGGTATAGTTTAAAACAATTTTGGAAACAGGATAGGAAGAAAATACTAACAAACTCAATTCCCAAATATGCCTCCCTATATCATGTTTATCGTCAAAATTTTCTCAATGACAACAAACGGAGTTCTAGTTGATCCTACTATTATGATTTGGTTAGTAGTGTGTGCGACATGGCAACAAACGGAGTTCTAGTTAATCCTACTATTATGATTTGGTTAGTAGTGTGTGCGACATGGCAACAAACGGAGTTCTAGTTGATCCTACTATTATGATTTGGTTAGTTTTGTGTGCGACATGGCAACAAACGGAGTTCTAGTTAATCCTACTATTATGATTTGGTTAGTAGTGTGTGCGACATGGCAACAAACGGAGTTCTAGTTGATCCTACTATTATGATTTGGTTAGTTTTGTGTGCGACATGACAACAAACGGAGTTCTGATCATTGTAACTCAAAGGGCAAGTTCAAACTGGCAACTTAAGACGTAACATAAACTGATCAAAAATGGATATTTCTTCGTCTTCTGCGATCATTTTCCTATGCTCAGCAGTCTATATAAATCGGTGGGCTGCCTCCACGAATAGTCATTAGCAGTGTGTTCTCGTGTGTGCCTCACAGCTTCACTTCCAGGTTTGTCCCTTGGATTTAGGTTTGAATTCTTAGATCGCCAAAGAGTTAACAAGTTTGTAGAATGTGCTCTGGAATCTGATTTCCATTTTGACATGAACATCGATCAGTTTGGACAACATAAACAACAAAATATGTTTTTACAGGAACATTATTCGATCAGATCAAGGCCGTAGATACCACTTTGTTAATGACGTAAACTCATTAGCTTTACATCTCCAGTAGCTTTACATCTCCAGTAGCTTTACATCTCCAGTAGCTTTACATCTCCAGAAGCTTTACATCTCCAGTAGTTTTACATCTCCAGTAGTTTTACATCTACAAGAGTTAAATATCTGGTAGCTTTACATCTAGGAAAATGGTCCTACAAGATTTCCGGCAGGATGTTTTGTCTAGAGAATGCAAATGCGTTGTGTCGCCGTTGTATCCATTTCAGTGTTGCTTCTGTGTCACTTGGACCTCTATGTAGTGCATTAGCTAACTCCACCCCCAAAATTCCTTATTCGCTCTTTCGACATTCATGGCAAGTAATAGTATCACTATTATTTTCTCCCCTTTCGGTCCCCAACAACACGCGGGGTGGCTGCTGAAGTAAAATGTATTTAAATAAGCATAAAATAACGTGAATAGTGAATCAATTCAAACAAAAGTTGGTCATGTTTATTCATAAACATAGCACAACTGGAGAAGTCAATGGTTTGTGGAATCTCATGGGCATACACTTGTGATATTTTTCTAGAGCAGGATTTATCGGGCAATATCATCTTAAAGTTTCACCATCGAGTGATATACGGCATTTCGGATTAATGGTAATCATCCTAAAATGAGGCATTCGATTTTTTTACGTTAATTTTAGATGCTCAAATTGTATATACTTTGTGTGAACAGCCAATAAATTAACGGTAAAAATGAAATACGTCACTTTGAAAGGATGATTTCAAATTTATCCCACGTCTAATATAAATCGTTGGTCATGTCTAAGATATGATGGTTACGTCAGAGAACGACAAAGGGTCAAAAAGCGATAAAATTGTGATTAAGTTTTGAGAAACACAGAACCAGTAAAGAGTGGAATGATAAATGAAGACTTAAAGTACTGACTACTTAGTAAATACAGAAAAGAAGAAAATAATCGTGAAATTTTAATGATAATAGTAGATTCTGCACAGCTGTAGCATATGCTCTACTCTATTATTCAAATCATTGACAATTTCTTGCTGGGAACAGAAGATATCTCGCTGAATTCAGATAAATATACGCCCGTGTGTTGCCGGGGCCCGAAAGGGAAGCAAAGAATAGCAACACTGTTTACCTTCCACGCATGTCGTAAAAGGCGACTAAGGAGGTTATGGGATGGAGTTGGCTGTCCCATCCCTTATAGGGTCAGTGACCCAAAGCCTTGCTGAAGTCAGATGTGCCAGGCCGAAATGCGCAGATATCGCAGCAATGCTGTAAACCATGACACAACGCATTCCGTTCTCCGGACTACGTCCTGCTAATCTGCAGGAGTTTGAGAACGAACGCAGAAGAAGAAGATAAATATAAGCAAAAGCGGATTATATGACTATTTCACACACACATAAAGTGATCTAATTTTACAATGCTTCTTCATTTGTCAAATACCCTTGGATGTTGTGGTAACAAGATTACCTAAACTGCGATCACCATTATTTTCGAAAGTCATAAGTTCTGATATACAGCCAAACTGGACTAGCGTCCAAGGTTGAAAGTAAACTACACAAGCCCAAGGTAGAGAAATATATCCACCTCCCCTTCCCCCTATTTAGGAAATCCGAACAGTATAGGGTAAACATGCAGTGGATACCCTCTCACTGTGGAATACTAGGAAATGAAAAAGCAGAACAACTGGCTAAGGAAGGTGCTGCCGAAGACCAACCAGATGTACTAATCACCTACCATCAAAAAAGCAGAGGATGAAGTCAATATGAAAGCCACAAACACCAACACAAGATGGCTATCACATTATGAATATATCAGAACAAGTTATAATTCTTCACATGTACACACAGTTCAAGATTGGCAACACGGCCATGTGTACATGTGGACAGGCAGCACAGAGTGCCAAACATATACTTCAAGAGTGTTCTGAGCATGAAACGCTGAGGCAGACATATTGGCCAGAGGAAACAACACTGGAATCAAAGCTCTATGGGTCACTATGAACTACAAAAGACAGTGAGTTTTATTAAGGAGACAGAATTACAGATATAGACATGTTTCAAGTGAACGAAAGAAGAAGAAGAAGAAAGAAATCTGAACTAGACATTTAGTACTAAGGAGCTAGCCTAAAAGCTAGTAAACCCCATATCCCCTTTTAATGGATTTCCAAAAATGGATTGGAAGTCACACGAAAAACTCACGAAAAAGAGAGAATTGCCCACAAAAAGTAAGCAATATCTCTTTTTAAAAGGTATTACCTCCCTCCCTTATCAATTAAAAAAAAACGAGATAGTTCCTTGTTCGTTTGTTTCGAAGTGAGACAACATAGGTGCCAATCGAATTTAACTAGTTCGTTCCTTGTTTGTTTGTATCGACGTGAGAAGTAGGTGCCAATCGATTGAAACTAGTTCCTTCCTTGTTCGTTTTTTTTCGAAATGAGACGTAGGTGCCAATCGAATGAAACGGGTTAGTTCCTTGTTTGTTTGTTTCGCCGTGAGGCGTTAGTGCCAATCGAATTAAACGGGTTAGTTCATTGTCTGTTTCGAAATGAGGCGTAGTTGCCAAAAGGAATACCGGCCTATATATAATATACAATACGGGGCGCTGTCCTACGTAATCTGTACAAAAGAAAACACTAGCCTGTATATTTTATATAATATGGAGCACTTGCCTATGTGATCTTTACAAAAGGAAGCCCAGGTCTATGCAACCTATACAAATATAGACACAGGCCTTTATAATTTACAGGTAATGAAGCGATAGTACCAGCAAGTTTGAGAAATAATGTTTTATTTGACCCACTGAAGGGTACCATCTCTCCTAATGAACTCCATTCTATCGAAATAGTATCGTTTTATCCCTGGGTATCGTGGCTTTACGCATAGTTCTAGCACTTTTAGATTTCTCGGGAGAAGCTCTGTCTGTGTGATGACCCTAGCAAAGTTCACTAAATATTCACTTCTGTGCACAGTTGGTGTTATGAGTCCTATGCTAAAAATGATGTCGTGACGAAGAATATCTTCGAAGTTTTTATCTATTTCAAGGCCAATAACGGCGCCATTATCGTCCACTCCAAAATAGATCGTTCCCCCTTCGGAGTTCAGAAATCCACAAACGTAGGTACCAATACAATATCGAAATACGTTCCCATTATGTATTGCACCAGTCGTCTTAAATTCTCTATACCGTGACTCCGTTCCTATTATCTGTCTCCGGCGATAGAACACCGTATCTGGGCATGAGCATTGGTATATTGATGGCGTAGATGTTGCAGCGCTGAGCATTGCTGTTGATCCAGTTGAATCTGTTTGTTTATGTGGTGGTATTTCTGAAGTAGAAGCTGCTGCATGTAATTTCTGTGGCTTTTCCTTGGACATTTCACAAAATGTAAACGTCATTGCCGATACCGTCCTTCTTGCGCATCTTGCCGGTACCGTCTTTCTTGGGCATTTTGTGAGATCATTAACTAGAGGTTTTGCAGAAGCTATTCCAATCGATTTCTTCTGTTTTTCTGTATTTTCCTTGCCTTCTTTGTGATCTAGTTTACCTTCACTATCTGTCAATTTCTATTTTTTAAACATATAGAAAATTATCAGACATTTATTTGCCATCAATGAAAACAGTCACCTTACACAATTAAAATATTCAATGAACAATAACACACACACACACAAGCACGCACGCACGCACTCACGCACACACACACACACACACGCACACACTCACACACACACGCACGCACTCACACACACACACACACACACACACACCACCACCACATAAAGTGTAGTGGTTACGCTTACCTTGTTTTCTTAAGCTTACGGGTTCGATGCCTGGTCGCGACGTCTTAATTGTAAGCACATTTTTTTGTTCATTTTTTACATGCAAGTTCGTAGTTTGGTTGGGGGGGGGGGGCTTGTAGTATTCAAACCCGATCACAATAAGAATGAGACATCAATTGTACACTAAATTCAAAATTGGTACAACTGGCCGTTGCCATTTCAACCTGGCGAAAATGACAGCAGAACATATCTTACAAGAATGTTCCCAGTATGCAGGCCTGAGGAGATAAACATAGCCAACTGCAATAAGAAGAGAAGATGTATGGCAAAGTGGAAACTCTGAAACAGACAGCATCCTTTATCATAGAATTTTAGTCCCAACCTCATTGAGTTATGATCTCTGAAGCAGACAGCAGCCTATATCATAGAGTCCGGAGTCCCAATCTGACTGAGTGATGATCGCCGCGGAGTCCCAATCTGACTGAGTTATGATCGCCGCGGAGTCCCAACCTGACTGAGTGATGATCCCCTCAGAGTCCCAACCTGATTGAGTGTTGATCGCCGCGGAGTCCCAACCTGACTGAGTGATGATCGCCGCGGAGTCCCAATCTGACTGAGTTATGATCGCCGCGGAGTCCCAACCTGACTGAGTGATGATCGCCGCGGAGTCCCAACCTGACTGAGTGATGATCGCCGCGGAGTCCCAACCTGACTGAGTGATCATCACCGAAGACAGAAGAAGAAACCCCTCACAATGTTATAATGAGTGGACATGACTTTTAGTACTGGGACGCTCTGGTGCTACCAGGGCGCAAGAGGGAAGCATAGAATAGCAGCACTGTTACCTGCCACGGCTTGTCGTAGAAGGGAGTTATTTCTCGCAATCTTCTTCTGCGTTTTTTCTCAAACTCCTACATATTAGCAGGATGTAGTCCGTAGAACGGAATGCGTTGTGCCATGGTTTAACAACATTGCTGCGATATCTGCGCCTTTCGGTCTGATGCATCCGACTTCAGCAAGACTTTGGGTCACTGACCCTATATAGGATGGGACAGCCAACTCCATCCTATAACCTCCTTAGTCACCTTTTACGACATGCGTGGAAGGTAAACAGTGTTGCAATTCTGTGCTCCCCTTTCGGGCCTCGTCAACACACAGGCGATTTTTTGTAATGAGATGTATATCAGCCGGAGTCATTGCTCCGACACTAGACACAGTCAAAGTGTACGCAGCCGGTCTTTTCTCTCGTTGCCCTGAATACCCGCATTATCTTCTTCTTCTGAGTTCATTCTCAAACTCCTGCAAATTATCCGGAAATTGTTTGGAGAACGGAATGAGTTGCGCCATGTTTTACAACTTAGCTGTGATGTCTACACCTTTCAGCCTGACTTCAGTTTGGTTTCTTAATCAATTTCATCCCCAATGTGGTTAGGACGGCAAATTCCACCCCAAAACATTTTTTAGCCGTATCCTACGACATGTGTAGTAGCGATTCAAAATAGATGCGAATGTTTCCTTCTATTGATACAAAACATAATAGTAGATACGATAGTATAAACCATAGGCAACATGGAAATACATCGTAAGCTTCGATTGAAACACAAACACAGTAAACGCCGATAAAAATGCAATAATCCACACATTCTGCCTCGACGGTATGATGACAAATGTTGACATCATGTATTAGAACTGTGTGACCAGGTCAGAGGTGAAATGTTAACCAATTGTATCATTGGTCAGCGTTTGTTGAACAACTGGGCAGTAATTAGATTTTAATTAGAGTACCACCGGCTAGCATTTTATCCAAACTATAAAGGAGCCAAATATCGTCCATATACGTGCTTCTTTCTTCTTCTTCGCGTTCGCAGTTTGACATGTCTACACAGCAAGTCCTGTTTTCTTAATAAATGCTGCTGTATTTGAAAGCTACTCAGTGCTTCCATACATCTTTCTGTGGATATCCATCTATGTGGGCCAGTGTTCTTCCCTTAACTGGTTTAGTGTATTGCAGTCTTGCAGGATATGTTCAGCTGTCTGTGCTGCCTGCCCACAAGGGCACAGTAGTGATGGGGCCAATCTTAGTCTATTTAAGTGGCTGTTTAATCTGTTGTGTCCTGTTCTGAGGCGGAAGATAATAACCTGCTCTGCTCTGTCAAGATAGCGGTAACTGTCTTTTGGGTGGTCGACTTTCAATGAGGCGAAGGAGCCAGTGGCCACTGACCAATTAGGCAATTTTAAAGAAGGTATATACTGGTGCAATTAGACCAGTACTAGAATATGGATCAACAGCATGGACTTCAGCAGTCAACTCCCATCTACAAGCCCTGAACAAGGTACAAAATCAAGCACTTCGCCTTATCACAGGTGCCATGAAGACCTCTCCCATAAATGAAATGGAAAAATTACAGGCATCACCCCCTTACGATACAGGCGAGACATATACGTGCTGTTTTCGTGTATCCTTTAGTACCCCAAAAGTACAAGGAATCGGAGCTATCCATTTATGGGTATATATATGTGTGTGTGCGTGAGTGCGTGCGTGCGTCTGTGTGTGTGTGTGCGTGCGTGTGTCTGTGTCTTTGTGTGAGTGTGTGTGTGTGCGTGTGCGCGCGTGTGTGTAACACCTAAGGCCATATACAAGATTTGGGCTTGAGGCATGACCGGGTTCCAGTATAGCCCTGTCAACAGAAGTCAGAAAGTAAACAGAACTTCATTAGTTCTTGATTATTGTCACAATTTTCGTTGTTCACTATTTATATACTGGAAGTTGCATTCCAAAAAATGTTACGCAGATCAACGAAACGTACGGAAATAATCAAAAATGAGCCATTTAAGTCATGTCTACTTTCTGTCGAGAGGACCTATAGTACAGTCGTGGTCACGATATAGGCGTTCAAACACTCTCCTCGGCAAAATAGCACATAATAGTTAGTACTACAAACTAATAAATCAAATGGTAACACCACCACCACACCCACCACCACCCCCACACACACCCCCCCCCCACACACCCCCCCCCCGCCCTTTAGCTGTTTTTCTGAAATAAGATCATTTTAAAAATCTCCAAATCTGAAGTGATTAGTTTTTCTATAGTAAAAACATCCCCCTTATCAAGATCACATCTACGACCCTGATACTGACATCCTTCTCCTGTTACAAGAAGAATAGTTACAGCAGAGAACACATAAGTCTATGATTGAATCTGATTTACAGCAGAGAACACATTAGTCTTTGATTGAATCTGATTTACAGCAGAGAACACATTAGTCTTTGATTGAATCTGATTTACAGCAGAGAACACCTTAATCTGTGATTGAATCTGATTTCCAGCAGAGAACACATTAGTCTTTAAGTCTGATTTACAGCAGAGAACACATTAATCTTTGAATCAGATTTACAGCAGAGAACACCTTAATCTTTGATTGAATCTGATTTACAGCAGAGAACACATTAGTCTTTGATTGAATCTGATTTACAGCAGAGAACACATTAGTCTATGATTGAATCTGATTTACAGCAGAGAACACATAAGTCTTTGATTGAATCTGATTTACAGCAGAGAACACATTAGTCTTTGATTGAATCTGATTTACAGCAGAGAACACATTAGTCTTTGATTGAATCTCATTTAGCTTCCCCAATTTGCTACAGATAATCTCCGAGAACCGATAAATGTCTAGTGCTGATAGGTGCACATATCACATACATGCTGTAAACCTCATTGACTCATTCCGTTCTCTGATCTGTAACCAGCTAACCAACAAAAGTTTACCAACAAACGCAGAGGAATTAAAAGGCACCTCTCAATTGCATGAGCACACAAACAAATGAACAGCTACTGTCATTGGTGAGCTAATCAACCAATCATACCAGTGGCGTAGACGATCGTGTTTCTTTACAACTCCTTGTCGTTTATATTAAGTTCAGTTGGTGACATACTCTCGTGCCACATTGATATTCACAAACTTCTCTCTTTGGCTTCCTACTTCCCTTGATCTTTCCGGTATTTATTAAATGTTCAAGTTTTTGCCCTTCTCATCACGTGCGCTAAAAAACTCACGTCAGTCAGTGATTCGGTCAATGAACAGCCAGCGAGCAAGTCCATCAACCAGTGAGTGGATCAGTGAGTAGTTAGTAATTCGATCAGTGAAAAATCAGTCATTCCGTCAGCAAGTAACAAAGTACTTCAGTCAGTAAGTAGGTCAGTGTTTCAGTCCGTCAGCCTGTGAGTCAGTATGTCAGTCATTGAACCACTCAGTGTGAACAGCTATGTGAGTGACTCAGTGTGAATAGATGAGTGCCTCGGTGTGAACAGATATGAGTGACTCAGTGTGAACATCTATGTGAGTGACTCAGTTTCAATAGATATGTGAGTGACTCAGTGTGAACAGCTATGTGAGTGACTCAGTGTGAACAGCTATGTGAGTGACTCAGTGTGAACAGCTATGTGAGTGACTCAGTTTGAACAGCTATGTGAGTGACTCAGTTTGAACAGATATGTGAGTGACTCAGTTTGAACAGCTATGTGAGTGACTCAGTGTGAATGGATATGAGTGACTCAGTGTGAACAGCTATGTGACTCAATGTGAACAGTTATGTGAGTGACTCAGTGTGAATAGATGTGAGTGACTCAGTGTGAACAGTTTTGTGAGTGACTCAACGTGAACAACTATTTAAGTGACTCAACGTGAACAACTATTTGAGTGACTCAGTGTGAATAGCTATGTGACTCAATGTGAACAGCTATGTGAGTGACTCAGTGTGAACAGATATGTGAGTGACTCAGTTTGAACAGCTATGTGAGTGACTCAGTGTGAACAGCTATGTGAGTGACTCAGTTTGAACAGCTATGTGAGTCACTCAGTGTTTGACAGATTTTAACTAATGACATCTGCGACGAGACCTACCTCCAAATGTTTCATTCCGTCTGACATGTTGATTCTGTTTATTGCAACAAAATCACCAAATATCTTTGTCATCTTTAATGTGATCTCTTGCTTCATCGATTCCACCATCAGGTCTTCACACTCTTTGGAATATACTTCCAGCCTTGCATAGCCATACTCACTGTTGATAATGATTCGAGATATCTCACAACTTTTGGCTCCGAGAGACTTCGCTATATAGAAAAGTTCTTTGGCTGTTTCATCTGCTAACATGCCCGTGCGACGATGTGTGACATGAATGCCGTATGTATTTTGGGAAGATGTACTATCGGCCATTTTTGTGAAGAAAAAAATGTCATTAGAAACAGTTTTCTTGTATTTGTACCTACACAGATGTGATGTTGAAGATGTTAATATGTTTGGTTTCAGGCATGTTTACGTACAATATTGATGGGAACAAAACCGATCTGCATGTTTATACGTTTCATTATCTGCTACCAGAGATTGAGCGCCTATAGGTCTGCTCGGAGTGATGTTCGATCCAGTATATAAGCTGGTATCATATACAAATACTAATATTTACAGTGATCAAAACTATCGTACACCCAATTGTCTGGCATTGTGCGGTGCCGTGAGTTAGTGTTGGTACGTTTACTGCTTGCGGATTTTCCCCAAGAATATCTTGTGTACAACAATATACACATTGAAGATTTCTAGGGCATGTGCTGAGAAGAACACAGCTTCAATACTTAATAACCACTGGAAAGATCAAGGGGAGAGGAGATAGGGGACGACAAAGAGAAAAGTTGCTAGATGGACTAGTATTGTGGCACGATAGAAGTTCACCAACCGAGCTTATTGACAACACAAGAGAGACAGAGAGTCGTGGAGAAACATGATCGCCATTCGGCATGACACTTGATTAATTGATTGAATATATGAAAGTCGAGGTGTTTTTTCGTCACTCGCGAGACGACGACAAAGGAGAATACGAAGATATATCATGACATGTCATCCAGTCTGTTAACATATCTGCTGCGATAGACCTGGCAAGTCGGCAATGTGTTAGTTAGTTAGTTAGTCGTTGGGCCGGGGTGCAAAGGGAACGTATTGCTCTTGGAGGACCCAGGGTTAGCAGATAACCAAGATCCCAAATGTACCTCCTCGCGGTGCACCCTGGTAACAGTAAACAGCAGCTCGAGCTGATTCTCGCCAAATCATTTGGGGATCGTGTCCGGGAATGTGGTGGAAGCAGATGTAAAGATTTTTGACTGCATAAGAGACAGACAATATCTCCGACATCATCTGCATCACCACATACAGAGACACTGTCGACATACAGTGACGTCTGTTAGTCCAGTCAGAACATTGGAGGAGCGGCCAATGTAAAAGGCACGTAAAGGTGGATAAAACAAATATATGTCAAAATGAGTACAATGACACAATGAAAGGGCAGAACAGTGCTAGAGGGCAGAGCGATCTGCAAATAAAAAGTGAAACGTTCCTTGGATAGGGAAACTATAAGCTCTGTTAGCTCGAGACGAGCTTCTAGTTACCTGTAATCCTTATAGGCAGAGACCCAGACCCAATCGTGGCCACGCGGAAAAAAGCAAGAAGACCTAAATCAACTCTAATGTCCAGTCTTCCTATACCGGAAATATGCTCGCGAAGAGAAAGGGTTCCGAACCCGACGGGCTTAGGCAAGAAAGGAACAACGATGGCAGTCCTGGCCCAACTCTACTGTCGAGTTTTCCTATACCGGAAATATACTTGCAGAGAGAAAGGGTTCAGTACCTGATGGCTCAGGCACAAGAGGGACAAAGATTTAGCCCTGGCCCAACTCTACTGTCAAGTTTTCCTATACCGGAAACACACTTGCAGAGAGAAAGGATTCAGTACCTGATGGGCTCAGGTGCTATTGGGACAGGGTCGCTCAACTCGAGAGCGCCTTGCTCTCAAACGCGTGGTGTGAGACTCGAACTTGGACGAGGGGTTCACGATGTCGGTGAACGACGCCTCGGGTAGGAGGGCGAACGAGCCGGGGTCCAACTCTTCTGACGAGTTCTTCCTCATACGGAACCAGGCTCGCGGATGAGAAACGGTTCAGTACCCGATGGGCACAGGCACAGTTCATCCAACTGCTCGAGATGAGTTCATAGATAGTGGAATACCTCGTGCAAGACAGACGCGCTCGACAAGCGTCTTGGCGAAGAGGCACTAAACACCAGCGTGCCCGGCGACAGATAGACAGACTGTCACGGACTAGGGACCAAACCCGAAATAAAGGAATGACGAAAACGGATGTGCTGGACCTCGGAAGTCCAGGTCACAAATTGGCCAACCGGGGTGCAAATAATCACAGTTCTACTGTGGAACTTGCAGCACAACGTACTTCACGCTCCCCGGCAGAAATCACACGATAATTTCGTTGTGGTTACTTGAGAGCGAACGCTGAAGAAGAAGAAGTCGTTGGGCCATCGTCATTGCACTCCGGACAAGTACATAGGTGCTCAGATCTCTTCTTGAGTGTAGCCGGCATTACACGTTGACTGACGGTCCCAGTACGCAGTTGATTGACCATCATTCTTTCTTGCCCTCTTTTCTAGCGACACCACATTTCAAATCAAATTTCTTTATTCTAGTCATAGAACAAGAGTCATCGTCACTTATACAGTCATTTATTCATGAGTTTTCCCGTAAGGCGTTCAAAGTGTCTGCTCGATCCATCGCTCCATCAACAGCCGTAGTAGCAGCGTGTGCGGCCAACCATCCTGCTCTCTCATTACCCTGGACTCCCGCATGTCCCGACACAAAAATGAGTCACTTTACGCATACAGGAATTATTCACTGCATCCAGCCACTGTTACCGAATGTATCCTGCTTGAACTTTCACAATTAAGCTCATCGAGTCACTGAGTATGCAGGCATGCTAATCTGCGAGCAGATCCATTGCTAAGCTTTGGTTACTGTCAAAATCTCCATTGTCATGTTACTTGTCTGAGCGAATGCACCACTTTTCTCTCTGATGATTTTCCCCCACCTTTAAGCCGTGAAGGCCAAGGCACTTCTGATGTATCTCTCAACCGACAGATCTGTAAATACAATCATATCACCTTCCCTGGAATGTCCACCGATTAGAGCGAATACCTCCGACTCCACCACTGTCGGACATCATTCCTTGCATTATCAAAGAAACTAGTTGCATATAGGAATCAAAAGAAGTATCAACCAACACAGAACCGTAACAGTCAGCACATTCTGAAAGACATAGAGTATAAGATCGGGGCACCTTTGGACGTGTCCGGAGTACTATGATGATGATCTGACGACCATTTTAATGCATAGCAACAGAAGTATTTCAATGGCACAGACCATTTGTATACCTGTGACATCCTAGTCGCTGCAATAAAATCACCCACTGATGATAAGGCTCGATATAACTCTGAGAATAGACCATGCCAGCTCACAGCTAAAGGGAATACTGTATCATCATCTTCATTATCGTCACCAGCATCGTCATCATTATGTTTAAGTTTTATAACAAACATATTTCCCTTATTGGTCTATAATTTACTGTACTTAACTAAATACTTCTTTGTATGTATACGTTTTTCAGGTTACAAGGCTGATGGCCGTGTCTTGTGGTGGAGTCATTGGATTCAGCGTATTTGCTTTCGTTATTTTTGCTGTTGGAATTTTTGTTTTCATCTATCCATTTAAACCTAACAGGATATTGCCAGTTTCAGAAGATTCGAACAGCATGCCAAATGGTCGACACTAGTAATTAGTCATCACAATAATAACTGCAAACGATGTCATCATCATCAGGTGCCGTTCCTGAATTGAAGTTTGGCTGCAAAAGATTACCAGAATCTTCTGTCTTTTGCCTTTGTGGTGCACTCTTCTAAGCTGTATCCTGCCTATCTCATGGGGCTTCCTTTGTATCTGTGTCTACCTCTCGCCCACCTCCCTTCAACTATGCTTTCAAGTAAAGTTCCAACAAGATGTCATGTCTTTAAACATGTTCAAACGAGTTATTCTTATTCTGTGTTCGTTCTCAAACTCCTGCAGATTAACATGATGTAGTTCGAAAAAGAAATGCGTTGTATCATGATTTACAGCTTTGCTGCGAAATCTGCGCTCTTCAGCCTGACACATCTGACTTCAGTATACCGCTATATCACTTTGACCCTATACTGGATGGGACAGTAGAATTCACCCTATAACTATTGGTAAACAATGTTGCTATTCTTTGATCCCCTTTCGGGCCCCTCAACACACGGGCAAGGACAAACGTTTTTGTTTTTTTTTTATTAATTTTAAATAGTTCTTTATTCACACACATCATTGTCCAAAACTATTGTATCTTCCCAGAAAGTTCTCCTTATTCTTCTACCTATATATCCACATTTTAAATGCATCAATTCTGTATTCTAGCTATTTCCGTTATGCATGTTTTTCAGATATACATTAGTGTAATGTAAATATAACATTTTACTATTGTTATGATATAGGGACTCATAATGATGAAATTTGCACAACAGAAGGCCTACCAAACATCCCTACTATGCTATTATACGAACCATAATGGAAAAATCACACCCTAACCAGCTTGATATTTTGAACAGTATATTCGCCCATGTGTTTTTGGTGCCCGAATGGGGAGCAAAGAATAGCAACACTGTTTACCTTCCACGCATGTCGTAAAAGGCGACTAAGGAGGTTATGGGATGGAGTCGGCTGTCCCATCCCATATAGAGTCAGTGACTCAAAGCCATGCTGAAGTCGGATGTGTCATGCCGAAAGGCGCAGATATCGCATCAATGCTGTACACCATGACACAACGCATTCCGTTCTCCGGACTTCTTCTTCTGCATTCGTTCTCAAAGTCCTGCAGATTATCAGGATGTAGTCCGGAGAATAGAATGCGTTGTGTCATGGTTTACAGCATTGATGCGATATCTGCGCCTTTCGGCATGACACATCCGACTTCAGCATGGCTTTGGGTCACTACCCCTATATGGGATGGGACAGCCGATTCCATCCCATAACCTCCTTAGTCGCCTTTTACGACATGCGTGGAAGGTAAACAGTGTTGCTCTTCTTTGCTTCCATTTCAGGCCCCAACAACACACGGGCGGTTCTCCGGACTACATCCTGCTGATCTGCAGGAGATTGAGAACGAACGCAGAAGAAGAAGAACAGTATATTTTTTTTCTACCTATTCTCTTTCCACCTGCAACTGTTTCCTGCAAGATAATATTTTTAAATTGAATGATGACTTGTTACATACCTAAACAACACAATCAGACATCGACTCGCCACTGATAACAGTGATTCCTACCACCTCCATTTCAAGAACGTTATTTTGTCTCGAACAAGGACATTCGTTTTATTTTCTTGAAAATAAATTTATAACACAAGTAAGCAGCACTTGTAATCAGGCGTGTTAATCATTTTTTCCAAATTTACAAGTAGTAGTTGGTAGCAATATCTTATTTACAAATAGTTGTTGGTAGCAATATCTTATTTACAAGTAGTTGTTGGTAGCAATACCTTATTTACAAATAGTTGTTGGTAGCAATATCTTATTTACAAATAGTTGTTGGTAGCAATATCTTATTTACAAATAGTTGTTGGTCGCAATATCTTATTTACAAATAGTTGTTGGTAGCAATATCTTATTTACAAGTAGTTGTTGGTAGCAATATCTTATTTACAAGTAGCTGTTTTCAATAAGAAGAAGATATATCCTGACATTACATCCAGTCAGTTAACATCATCTCTACTGCGACATACCTGGCAAGTCAGCAGTGTGTATACATTGCTAAATAATTAAAGTACGAAATCTACAACCCCATCATACTCATAAATGATAAAAATGGCAATTCTATGCCGAATATCTTAGAAAGTAATGAAAGATGGAAAGAGTATTTTCAAGAGTTATACAATCCTAACATAATAACGGAATATAATTACATTCCAGCAAACCAAGACATCGCAGAATCTGACATACTAAACCAAGAAATAGAAGCAGTATTAAAATCTAGCCCAAATAACAAATCACCGGGACAGGCGGTATAACTAACCTAGAGATAAGAGCATGCAAGGAAACAGGGCTGAGTGGCTAGAAAAACTATTCAAAATATCATGGGGAAAAAAAGAAGAGTACCAGAAGACTGGGAAAACTCAATAATAGTACACATATTGAAGAACAAATGAAATAAAAGAGAATGTGAATCAAAAAATATATACCCACAAATATTAGAAATATGTCTGAGATACATCACAGACCCACAATTGAGCTCCTCCCAATTTGGATTCATGAGAGGAGTAAGTTGTACATATGCTTTTTTTTCCTTGAGACAACTAAGTGAAAAAACACTAGAATATGATCACGAACTAAACACAATATTCATAAACCAGAAAAAAGCAGCATGCATTTCTAATCACTATATAATCATAGCTCTATGGACCCATATTTGAATTACACAAGACTTGTCCTGCTATAAGGGAGATCCAGTGGGAGTTTGAGAATGAAAACTGCAGAAGAAGAAGATATTCAGGACAATATTCATTTAGGAGGCACACACAAAAAAAATATAGGCACGTTTCAAGCGAAACAGAAACAATCCTTGCAAAACTTAGTTAAAAATATAATATCAAAATGAACAAAAATATGTATGTGTTACCAAAAAAAGTCATAAAACAGCCTAACAACGAGACACAGTGAAAGACCGTTATTAGGTTGTTTTATGACTAATTTTGGCAACACTTATACCTATTTTTGTTAATTTTGACATTTGCCCTGTGTTACCCCAACCACCCATTTCCTGTTTAGGGTCGTTTCCCGACACTGGAACATTTATCCCTTAATAATATAACAGAAATAACTTCCGGTACAAGATGGCGAAGAGAACAAATGTGTTCTCACATGGTTATATAGAATCGGATGTTCCTCATGAAAGCAAATGACGGAAAACTACAAGAGTATTGTGTCAGTAATTTCCTTAGTGATGTGTACGTTGGCATGGAAAGAGTGTTGTTAATTCAATTAACAGCCCCGCTTCTTTTTGAAAAGAAAAATAAGAACAGTGGGTTTGCTACCATAGTCAATGACATACCTAAAAACTAGGCAAGCTGTATTGTCATGTAGTCACATGACTTTGAACACTATGAAAAATGTTAGTATTTCGCTGTTTTTTACGTTTCGTCTAGGTTTATGCCATATTTCATAATAGCGAAAGTCGTGAGCTTAAATTACTGGATACACATGAAATTCATTTGGACAGGGGTGGGGGGGAGGGTGATGTTGTTATCTAAACTAGTAAACTCATTGTATGCTTGTTTGAATATGAGGCGTAGGTACCATTCGACTGAAACAAGTCAGTTTCTTTTTTATTTATTTGTTTCAATGTGAGGAGTATGTGCCAAACGAATGAAACAAGTTTCTTGTAGAAGGAGGGGGGGGGGGGGTTAGATATGTTAACTAAACTAGTAAACTTACTGCTTCTATGTGAGGCGCAGGTGCCAATCGTTCAAAAAATGAAACGCAACATTATTTCAAACGTTTACCAAAATTATATTTTACGGAATTAATGTTTTAACCTTGACATGACGAAAATTTCAGAATTTAATTAAACCAACCCCGTTTCCAGTCATTTCCAACGGCCCATTGACGATGCTGGTTCGCCCACTGCAGTCGATTCTGGCGATGGCTGTCCGTAAGAGCAGAACCTCTGTATGATATTCTAGCTTAAAGACCATCTTCGTGCAACCGGTTCCTGGCCGTTTGATCTGAAATTCGACGAGCTGCTGGCATTGACTGTACTGTGGAGGACACATATGCAAATCGATTCCTGTGGTGATGCATCCGTATGAAGCGGTCTTCGGCAGAAGTTGTAACTCTGAGTCTTCCACTGCGCTGCCGGTCTGCCACTGATCCAGTTTCTTGAAATCGTCTCTAAAGGCGACTAATGGTGCTTCTAACCACATTGTTTTCACTGGTCACTACACTTGTGATTGTCCAGTCTGTAAGCGTCCAATAATAATGTACCGTTTATTTGTAGTGAGATGAGCCCCACTTGCGCATTGAATTTTTAACTGAATTTATTCGAGGGCCGTCAATCTTTTACAGGCGTTCAATAATATTGTCAGAGAGTGTTGTGCTCAGTAAGTTTTACGGGATTCTCATGAACCTATCACAAGTTATTTCCAAAAATATTATGATCTTGACTTCTTTCATGACTTCACTCACAAATCATGAGTTGAGTACAATTCAGGTAACCCCGAGAAATTAATGATCAGATAGACAATCCATAGGTTGAATCAGGGCCGCCCCTAACAATTGTGGGTCCCTATGCGAAACGGATTGCGCGGGGCCCAGTCTGGGTAGGGAAGAGGATAATAAAATCTAATATGAATTTATGGGCCTATGAAGTTCGGGACCCACTGCGGCCGCATAGGTTGCAATTGGCCTAAGACCGGCCCTGGGTTGAATTATGTCTAATCAGCGAATATCTTTTATAAAAGTAACTCCAAAAAAAGATTTCTTTCTTCTTCTCTTCTCCTTTTTTTTATTTGAAGAGAATTTTAGTCTATATTGAAGCAAAGCATTAACGTACAAGATTCAATGCATCAAGTGCCACATTATATAACCTCACTTCAGTAATTATTATTATTCTGCGTTCGTTCTCAAACTCCTGAAGATTAGATCGGAGAACGGAATGCGTTGTGTCATGGTGTACAGCATTGCTGCGATATCTGCACCTTTCGGCCTGACACATCCGACTTCAGCATGGCTTTGTGTCACTGACCCTATATGGGATGGGACAGCCAACTCCATCCCATAACTTCCTTAGTCGCCTTTTGCGACATGCGTGGAAGGTAAACAGTGTTGCTATTCTTTGCTCCCAATTCGTGCCCCGGCAACACACGGGCGAGTAATGATTGTATGCTTATACTGAAGCAATACATAGCCTAGTCTTATGACAACAAAATCGACGATGACATCGATGGTGATAATTATATCTTCTTCTGCTTTCGTTGTCTAACTCCTGCAAATTTGAAGGATGTAGTCCTCAGAACGTAATACGTTATGTCATTGTTTACAGCTTTGCTGAAATATCTCTGCTTCTCGGACTGCCATGTCATCTGGGTCACTTTGATCGTATATGGAATGGAACAGATATGGAATGGAAAACTTCCTTCTATGACATGCCGTGACAAGTAATAATGCTGCTATTCTATGCTTCCATATTCGACCCAGTACTACAAGTTATGTTCTCTTACTCTAAAATCGTGAGGAAGTTTAAACACTACAATCCCCCTCCTTTTTTCTACCTATAAACCTCCTTAGTCGCCCATTACGACATGCATGGAGGTAAACACTACTCACTTTTAACAAACTATTGCTGTTCTTTACTCTCCTTTCAGACCTTGACAAAACATGGGCGATGATATAACCCAGAGAGGGTGCGATCTTATCACTCTTGTTTATCCCATCGAAGACGGATGTGTCGGACCAGTGGCGCAAATAAACCGACGACAAAACACATTTTCATTCTCTGGACTACATCTAATATGATCATTGCCCTGTGACAATAGACATCCAGCGGGAGTTTGAGAACGAACGCTGAAGAAGAGGAGGTCTTGTTCCTGTGCTAGGCAGTGGAGTTTTACTTTCACCTCCAGACTAGTGTATCTGTAATTTTTTTAATGAGAAGACTTCCAGAGTTTTTGTAAGTTCCTTATTAGTTTGTTTGTTAAATGGGGGATTAAAGCCTCTTAGCTGAGGCACGGCCCTTTCAACCTAAGACAGAAGTCTATTTTGGTTATATCAGGCCGTATTCGTTCCTTATTATTGCTTAGATACCTCTATTTATACCCCAATCTTCTTTTTTTTTGGCCACTTCATGAGACAGGGAGGTTTGGAGAACATAGTCACAACAGGTAAGATTGAAGGAAACAGAGACAGAGGGCGACAACGTTGAGAAAATATTAGACAGTTTGACAACATGGCACGGCAGGGAAACAACAACGTTCTTGATACATAATACTGGAGAAAGAGAACTATGGAGAGCCATGATCGCCAACGCCAGCAGACATGGCACCTGATGATGATGACCCCTATTTAATACACTACTTAAAGTCCTTTGGGTAAAACATCAGAAATTATGGATAATAAAAATCACACACTATCTCATCGCACTCAATAAAATGCTTTACCAGGAACTAGTCATATTATCACCTTGACACGCTTAAGTCATCCTTGAAACATCTTAACATTGACGTAGGCGCTTGGGAGAGCCTCGCTCAGGATAGAACATCATGGCGTTACAGCATTAGAACGGGAGCACTAACGGCAGAAGAATTCAGACAAGAAACTGCAAGACAGAAGTGGACACGTAGAAAAGAAAAAAACATCTCAACCTCACGCAGATACCTTCTATTGTTGTCAATTCTGTAAAAGAACATTTTGTGCGCGCATTGGACTTGCTAGTCATTTAAAAACGCACTATTAACTTTATTATTTTATTACTTATTGTTATTATTATTATGGTTGAGTTTTTGGTCATCGTCGATCACGACGGACGAACATCATCATTATCACCTTGAGAGAGAAACATCCGACTGGATATCTGAAAAGGTTTCCGGTTGGGCTGCATCCTCTTAACACATCTGTTTAACATAGTCTATTGTCTATCCCCCAGATGGAAGATGGTTGATAGCATCCACACTAAGCGTATGGTTGGGATCTGTAAGTTTCTGTTCAAGGCCAGATGTGATGCCTGAGTCGTACTGAGTCCGTGTTTCTGGAGGGTGGTCATGATGTTATCGATCCATCTCTTTCTCGATCTTTCCCTTGCGCTGTATCCAGCTGATCATTTGTTATAAGCTCACAGTGGTAATTGGTTTGGGTCCATTCTCATAAGGTGACCAAACTACTTTACCTGCTGACGTTTAATATATTCGATTCAAAGCATTATTCGTACTCTTTTTTCTGATATCCTCGTTTCTTACTCTGTCCAGTTTGGCGATCATAGCTGCTTTTGTTAAACATTTCATCTCACATGTGATGATTTTTCTCTACTGTGAGATTGTTAAAGATTATGTTTGACGCTGGTAACAATATGTTACTATTCTTCTTCTTCTTCTTTCGTTCACTTGAAACATGTCTATATCTGCAATTCTGTCTCCTTAATAAAACTCACTGTCTTTTGTAGTTCATACAGTGTCCCATAGAGCTTTGATTCCAGTGTTGTTTCCTCTGGCCAATATGTCTGCCTCAGCGTTTCATGCTCAGAACACTCTTGAAGTATATGTTTGGCACTCTGTACTGCCTGTCCACATGTACACATGGCTGTGTTGCCAATCTTGAACTTTGTATACATGTAACTGCGGAGTCGGTTGTGTCCTGTTCTGAGACGTAGAATTATAACTTGTTCTGATCTGTTCATAATGTGATAGTCATCTTGTGTTGGTGTTTGTGGCTTTCTTATTGACTTGATCATCTGTTTTTTCTGATGGTAGGTGATTGGTATATCTGGTTGGTCTTCGGCAGCACCTTCCTTAGCAAGTTGGTCTGCTTTTTCATTTCCTGGTATTCCACAGTGAGAGGGTATCCACTGCATGGTTACCCTATACTGGTAAGACAATTCGCTAAGTAGTTTGTTCAAGTCTATTAGTTTTCCAGACTGGAGAGCTTGAAGCACTGACCTTGCATCTGTCAGGAATACCACAGGCTGTAGGTCAGAGTTGGAGTTCAGCAGTTTTTTAGCTGCCACAGTAATTGCCTGGATTTCTGCATCATAATTATTACAGAATTTCCCTGTTGGTGTTCTGATTGTATCTCTAGGCTTGTGTGGATATTCTATATATACACCTGCACCTCCATTCCTCACAGCATTCTGTGCTGACCCATCTGTGTATACTCTGACCCATATATCTTGTGGATATTCCTCGTCAAGGAAACTGAGGGTGACTGTCCTCCGCTGCACACTGTTCAGTTCGTCCTCGCTTAGTATTCCTTTCACATGGGTCTGAATGTATATTGACTTTGGCCTTTCACTCCATGGGGTTTGTTCTGGTACAGACCTTAAGGGGCTGTCAACTTCAGGTAGGTCTGTAAGTTGTCTACGGAGTCGTTTAGCTTGATGGATAAAGCTGCTTCTTTTCAGTCGCCCCATTGCTAGGTTTTGGAATCTTTCCTTCATTGGATGACTTGGCATACACTGAAACTTTTCTGCTTGAATTAGTACTTTTGTGTCTCTGCGTTCGCCAAGTGTTTGCATTCTTCCCATTTTCTGCATCTCTGCTATGGGTGTTGATTTCATTGCTCCCAACATTATTCTAAGTGCCTGGTTTTGCACTTTATCTAGATCTTGTAATGTGGTGTTTGATGCAGGACACCATGCAGCTGAACCGTATTCCAGGTGTGGTCTTATGCCTTGCTGATAAACTTTACTGAGTATATTCCCACTGGCTCCCCATGTGGTTCCACTTAGTTTTCTCAGGATAGCTAACTTCCTCCTGGCTTTTGTTGTTGCTTTGTTTATGTGCTGCTTCCATGTCAGCTTATCATCAAAAGTAACTCCGAGGTATGTTGGTTGTTTGTCTTCTTTCAAGAGCTCTCCGTCTATCTTGATATGACCGGCTTTTTGTTTTGGTGAGAGGATAAAGAGTGTAGTGCTGTACTTATCTGTGTTAATGCTGACACACCATCTATTTGCCCATAATGTTAGGGCATTGATAGCTCTTTGTATTTGTTTAGTGGCCACTGTCGCATGTTCTTCCATGCACCAGATCACCAGGTCGTCAGCATACATTGCCACTTTGATCCCGTGTGGTAGTTCAGCAACTAGGTCATTGATGTAAACCAAGAAAAGTGTGGGTGACAGGACTCCTCCCTGGGGGACTCCATGACGCAGTAGGACTTTCTTGCTTTTGCGACCATCTAATTGTACCCTGGCTCTTCTATTATGCAGGTATGCTTTTACCCATTTGTACATTCTTGAGCTAACCCTGCAATTTCGCAATTTCTTTAGGAGCCCTTCTTTCCAGACCTTATCAAATGCTTTCCTGAGGTCTATCCATGCTGCTAGTACCAGTTTCTTATCTTGGAAGGCATCCTCAATCTCTTGGGAGAGGTAGGTTGCCTGATCTTCAGTAGAGTAGCACTGTCTGAAACCTGCTTGCTGTGATACCAGAAGGTTTTCACTTTCAAGGTACCACTGAATCCTAAGATTGATAATGCGTTCCATTGTTTTGCATAGACAGCTTGTGAGGCTGATGGGCCTGTAGTTGGAGACTGTGTTGCCATCTTTTCCTGATTTGAGGAGAGGTATCATTATTGCTTCTCTCCATGCCTGTGGTACATTACCTGTGGACCAGCTTGTGTTAAAGATCTGCAGTAGCTTTGCTCTTGCTGCAATTCCCAGGTTTCTAATCATTTCATTGGACACTCCATCAGCTCCAGGGGACTTTTTCATTTTCAATTTGGATATTGCATGCTCCAGTTCTCTCATTGTGATTGGTGCCTCCATGACTTCAGGTATAGGTTCGTCTTGTCCAATGTTTTGCTGGTTCACTCGAACCTCCTGTTGTTTGTCTGGGCTGACTTTGACGTTATTGTCTTCTGCAAAGGAATCTGCAAAGTAATCAGCTGCATGTTTACCTGTTAAAATGTTTTTATCTTTATAAAGTGTGATCCTGGTATTTCTCCCTGTACCTTCATCATTTAGTTGTTTTACAAGTTTCCATAATTTCCTAGTATCTCTTTCTAGGTTCAGCGACTCTGTTTTTTCTTTCCAGTTGTTCCGTCTGGCTTGTAACTTGGCTCTTTGAAATTTAGCCTTTGTTTGCTGATATTTGTTGTGATGTTCTTGGCTAGGTCTGTTCTCAGCCTGCTTTCTAGATGTTTCCATGTCATTTTGCAGCTTTTCCAGTTCATCATTCCAGTAGGGTTTGTAGTTTTTGCGTGCCCCCCTGGGTATGGTTTTACTAGCAGCATGTAGTATACATCTATTAAATTCACTCACTGCTCTATTGATGTCTTTGTCCAAGTTCATGTCCTTAGCTAGAACACTGGTTAAATGCTGGTATATTTTCCAGTCTGCCCTCTTATAGTTCCACCTAGTGAGCGTGCTGCTGTCCTTGGTATATTCATTGTGAATTTCCAGAAATACTGGTCTGTGGTCACTACCCCCAAGCTGCTTTCCAACGACACGTGTGATGTTCCATTCCAGGCCTGGTGAGTAGAATGCCAGGTCTGGTGTAGAGGTGGTGTGCCATGCTCTCGAGTAGAAGGTTGGTGAGTCTGCTGGCTGGTTAATAAGAATGAGATTATTTTCATCCTGCCAGCTCTCAAGTTCCTCACCTCTCTTGTCGATATGATCATAGCCCCAGCTCTGAGAGTGGCTGTTGAAGTCACCACACACCATAAGCCTTTCTTTGTCTGGAATTGTGTCTAGTGCCAATGGTTTATCATTTGGGCAGTAGTAGTTCAGGAGATGGAATTCTGCGCTGTCTGTTTTTAGGTGGAGCATCTGGTATTCTGCCCCGTCCATGTATACTTCTAACTGACATGCGCTGATATTGTTTTTAACTAGTGTCAGAATTCCACCCTTTCGCCTGTCTTTTCGGTCAGATCGGTAGCACTGGTAGCCTCTGATTTTGAAGGCTATGTCGCTGCTGAGGTGTGTTTCTTGGATACAGCATATATTAACTTGTTCTTCACTGAGGACATTTTCAAGTTCCAATTTTTTGCTGTATCCATCTCTTTTACTGTTGACACCCTCAGCATTCCAGTGCATTATTTTTATTGGTCGTTTGTTTGTTTGGCCAGTAGCTCTATTCCCTTGCCTCCTGGCTCCTCGGGGCAAGTGAGAAGGACTTCCAGTAACTGAGGTTGGGCCCTTTCGAGGTATAGGGCCCGGCACCGTCCCTGCCTGAACGTCCGCCACAGGGCAGGCACCATAACGTTTATTAGATGCAGACATGTTTCCATTGTGTTTTATGCGTGGCAACCTGATTATCTGTGCGCCTTTTGGCTGGTTGCCTCCGTCTTCAGCACTCTGCTTACTTGGGCCGGACTATGGTCCTGCTCGAGTGGGAGTGCCCGACCAGTCTTAGTTTCCAGCCTCTGATGGCTGAACTAAGCCCCATCACCACTTCAATGTTCTGGACTCGATGGGGAAAATGTTACTATGAAAATTGTAGATATTATGTCACTTTATTTCCATATTAATCTTTGGATGCAGGAGTAATGGTGAAAGTTGATACGTCACAGCGTTTGCTTTCTAACATCTTGATTCTATTTCTCTGTCTAGTTTCCCATTTTCTGTAGAAGAAAAAAAAAACACTTCCTAAATATTTGAATTCTTTTGTTTGTTTCACTGCTGAATCGTCTATTGTTGTTGGTGACTTGTTGATTTTCATAACTTTCGTCTTTTGTATGTTGATTTTCATGATTTACTACTTACAAGCTGGTGACAGTGCATCTATGTGAATTTGTATAGACATAAATGTAAAAGCAATAACCAACACACAATTTCTTGTGATTTCCACCGGGTAGCGGGAAGTACGTTGTGCCGCTGGTTTACAGCAAAGTTGTGTTATTTGCACCTTCCGGCCAAGCACATCAAATTTTAGAATGCATTTAAACTTCTAATATAGGAGGCCATGAGATTTCAGAAATTAAGGATGAATTCGACACAGCATATTATCAAGAAGCCCCACAGATCTAGAACACATGATAGTCTCACTTAAACAGCACAGCGAGGCTCAATATTTTTTTAATGCAAGGCAGAAAAAAATAATGCATATAAACCGAAACTGACTCACATATTTACAATAGCTGTGATAAAGAGCAGCTAGAAAATGTCAACCACTTTGAATATCTTGATTTTTCTTGGGTCAATAATTAACACCACGGGAGATTGTTTATCAGAAATAATAAAGGTTAACAATTACCCTAAAAACATCACATATGAAAATTCAATGGCAATGAGTAAGCAGAAAAACACAATTACAACTATTAAGAAGCTATACTATTCCAGTGCCAATATTATGTTTCTGAGACGATGTTTTTGATAATCCTTGGATACTGTCTCATCGGAATACCTCCCTGCATGCATGCGTAGACCTCCCTGAAACAACCAAAG
This sequence comes from Meghimatium bilineatum, assembly GCA_034231615.1. Lineage (NCBI taxonomy): Eukaryota > Metazoa > Mollusca > Gastropoda > Stylommatophora > Philomycidae > Meghimatium > Meghimatium bilineatum. The sequence goes on from CM067313.1 coordinate 43,838,898, forward strand.
TTGTTTTTTCTAGGGTACAAGGTGGGTATGCGCTTAGCGAAAAATTTCCTAACAACTCATTCCATCTAAAGCCTCCACATCCCCGGAACGATCTTTAAAAGTGTTGGCCAGGACACAGCACGAGCCGCTGTATTTCTGTTTCCAGGATGCACGAAGAGGTGATCTTGGTTATCTATTAACCTGGAATCCGCATAGGACCCTTTGCACCCCTGGTCCTGTTCCATAGATGGTCAAAGTGAGTCAGAAGCTTTGCTGAAGTCGGTTGTCTCTGGCAAAAGGAAATGGTATCGCAACAAAGCTGTAAACAATGGCACATGACATTCCATTCTCCTGACTACATTCTGCTAATCTGCAGAAGTTTGAGAATGAACACAGAAGAGAAACAACTATGCTCTATACTCTAAACACTATTGTCTGTCCCCAGGTGAATTATGGTTGATCGTATTAGCACTTGCCGTTAAGCGTAGAGGTGGGGGCTGTCGTTCCAATGCCAGATGTGTCACCGTAGTTGTATTTAGTCAATGTTTGTTCAAGTCTTTGATGCCTTTGAGATGTGAGTATATAGGAGAATAGGAGAAAAGAGAAGAAAACAAATATAGAGGTGCTAAAAACACTTAATATGAAGAAAGAATTACTAAGAGAAATTAAGATCAGACAAATAAAATATTTTGGACACATTAAAAGACATGACACCTTATTGAAGACCTTACTAGAGGGTAAAGTCAAAGGGAAGCGAGCAAGGGGTAGACCGAGATACAAGTGGGAGAGTAATATCAAAAGATGGACAGGTTACAATCTAGCAGATTGCACCACCAAAACAAGAGACAGGGAATGTTGGAGATATGTTGCAGCCAACCTTCGTTGCGGAGATGGCATTTGATGATATGTTCAAGACTGTCTTAATGTTTTCTATCCGCCATTTTCTTAGTCTACTTTACGCCCGGATATTCTTTTGTTATAAGCTCTTATTGTTATTTGGTTTGGGTTCATTCTTATAAGATGACCGAACCATTTTGCTTGATGTCTTTCAATATGTTCAATACATGATATTATATCAACTCTTTTTAATTTCTTCCTTTCTTATTTTATCTAGAACTCTAAAGCTTTAAAAAAAACTTTCGTTACTACATATTTTCCTGTTAAGGAGTGCATGGAGCCTTTTACGGCTGTGGAAATAAATGCCGCTGTGTCAAATCTGTCGCCGCGATTTGAACTATAACTCTCCGCCGAAGACGGATATGTTGGGCCATTGGCACAAATAAAACTGCGACACAACGCATTTCCATTATCTGGGCTGCATCCTGCTGGAGATCTAGTAGTACTGCTACAGGAAAGATCCAGCTGGAGTTGGAGAATGAACGCTGAAGAAGAACTAGAACTTTAAACACTAAATAAATTATATATAGGAGTGATTGCCCATAGTTTGTTTTTTTAAGACTGTCACGTCTGCTGTGTTCTTCATGTGAAAACGAAAGTTATTTGATGCAGTCGAAATTACTGCGATTATTTTTTCCTTAGTATATTAAACATTATTTTTCTCCAAAATTTATAAGCAAGAAATATCCCGAACTTTGAATGGCAAGTGCTAAAGTTGCTTCTCGACATTTCTTTCTCACAGGAATGCCAGGTAGGCCTAATTTATAATTATTCTATCTATTGACAATTGTCTTTTCTTTGCTTAAGTCGCTTTAAGTTATCTATGATGAGGCGTCGCGCAGGATTGAATGACGATCGGTTTTTTGCAGGCTATTTCACGTCTGGTCGCTTCATATGCAGTAATACTGTGCCGATTCAGAATGTTGGTAACTCCTTCAAACCATCTTCTTAACTGTTGGTCTTCCTCTGTATCTTGATGTTTCCATTTTCATGTTCAATGCTCTTGCCGCTGTCTGAATATGGGTTCATTCTCATTAGGTGGCCGAACCATTTCAATCATAATTAATATATTTTTCAATATATTTGACAACTGATGTTGTTCCAACAGTTCTTGTAATCTCTTTTCTCACATGATCTCTTCTTGTTCTGTTTGCTGATTTTCTTAGACATCTCATTTCACATGTAGTAAGCTTTCTCTCTTGTTCCTCAGTTCGAGTCCATGTCTGACATTAAAAACGTAATGTTGGGATGAATATCGAATTTATAATTTGCCTTTTGTTTTCCTTCCGGATGGATGTGTGTTTCAAAATTGGCATACGTTCACAACTTACGTACTTGGCTTTTTGAATTCTTGTCTCCAGTTCCATGTCCATTCTTCCATCTACTGTAAAAATGCTCCTTAGATGGCTGAATCCTAGTTTGATTCTCCATTGTGACCTTTGTTTTAGTTTCGAGGTATTACCTGACTTTTGCAACGTGATTAGTAGAATTTGTATTTAAAATTAAGGTATATTAATTGAAAAGGCATATTAACCGAATTCCCCTTAGAGATGCAGCACGTCGCTTCAACTTGCTGACTCCAGATTTAAGATTACAAATTCCCCTGGATTTAAGGGAAACTGTCTAATAAAGAAACAGAAACCAAAAAAATAGGCCTTTATGCAGAAATTTCAAATGTTGAAAATGGGAAAAGATAAATGAATGTTGAGAAACTAGTGTAGTTTTTAGACAAATAGATTTTAACAGTTCTACTTGTCTTTGTAGTAAGATAGGAAGTCAGAGTTTTAAGACACCTGTGTGTATCTTAAACTGCATGGAAAAATAAAATGCTATTTGGTCAGCTGCTTGAATACGTCAAAAGATGGAAGTCTCAAAATGTATTGTTGTTGTTAGCATATCATTTTCAGGATGTATTGATCAACCTTGAATTTTTTGTCTGTAGTGATTTTCTAGACAAAATAAATGCATCCAGTAGGTTGCCAGTACTTTCTAAATTGTTTAGATATGCAGTTTCCTGCAGCAGTGTTTGAGCATGACACCTTGTACCTCTCTGTCACAGAGCTGACAAAGTGTTTTATGCAATACTGTACCAACACCATATTTACTCTCACATACTGAATAGCTTATATTATAGTATAAATAAGTACATGAGAACAATATTTAATTTTATCTTAATTACATGCATATCTTGTTAAATTTTCATAACACATTATTTAAGCAGAAAGACATCCCATTCTCTTGAATATCCACTTCAGATAAATTTTACTGTAAGGCCCCTATACTGTGTCAACATTAGTAAATCAGCTTTCATGTTTCTTCAATTTTCAACTTGATTCATCTGGGTTAACTTGAAAAATACAGGGTGACACACAAAAAATGGTCATCACCTAAACTTGAATAACTTTTGAAATAAATAATTAGTTCCTTTTATTTTTCAGATTTATCAAGAAAAATTGATGTTTTAAGAGTACCAAATTGACCTTCAAGATGCCATGGACTACTGAGGAAAAGACATTTATAGTTGAGGCATATTTTCGGTTGTAGTCTATCCACGCAGCTCAATTGTAATTCAAAGAACGGTTCAGATGTCGAAAATTTCCTGTCCACTCAATGATCTACAGATGGGTCAACAAGTTCAGAACCCATGGGACTGTGCATAACCCCAATTGTAAAGTCACCAACAGACAATCACACTCTGGACGACCGAAACCATCAAGGACACCACACAACATTGCTGCAGTCAGAGACTCTGTTGTCCGCAGCTCAAGCAAGTCTGTGCGACAGCGAAGTCATGGAATCAATCGGGAGTCAGTGCGGAGAATTTTGAATGCAGATCTCCACATGTATCCTTACAGGATACAGATTAAACACAAGCTTACACCAAACGACATGAGGAAGCGAGTGATCATGTGCCAGTGGTTTTGCAACAAGATTGACGCTGTGCCAGACTTCCTTGACAATGTCTGGTTTTCGGACGAGGCACATTTTCTGTTATCAGGTCACATGTGAACTCGAAGAACAATATCTTCTGGGGTAGCACACCCCCTGAGCACTGTCTGCAAAGGCCATTACACTCGGCGAAGTGCACTGCCTGAGTCGCCATCTCCAAATATGGCGCCAGGAAGCTCATTTGGAGCACATTTTGGAGCGCCAGTGAAACAAAGAGTTTTTGTTGTACAGACTTGAAACTTTGGAGATGTCTGCTACACAGTCTTGACCTAATGTAGCTAAAGTTTTGTATCGATCTAAATAACATTTTGTAAGTTATTCGTTTTTTGGTGATGACCATTTTTTGTGTGTCACCCTGTATATACCCATTCTTGTATTTTCTCACAGGGGTAGGTAAAACAACACTAATGATGAAGTTACAAAAAGAGTTGACAGATAAAGGTCTCTGCTGTTCAGGTTTTGTCACAGAAGAGGTTCGGGTATCTGGCAGGAGAATTGGTTTTGATGTTGTTGCAATGACTGGCCAGCGAGGTCAACTGGCTAGAGTCAGGTATAATTGTTGTTTTTAGTGTTTATTTGAATTTCCAGGGCCATCATTATTGCTATTTTGGCTAACAGCCATTTATATTGCAATCACTCAAGTACAAAGAATGATCTTAGCAATAGTTCTGCTAAAGTATGTCCAAGCAATGCTTTTTTGAAACAGGTTCCATAATGTGCATGGGCCAATGCTTTCTATATCAATCATGGACTGTTGACAAGGAAGTAAAGTTCTGTGTTTCAATGTTTTCTATATGGACTATGTGATTTCTTTTCTGAATAGGATAGATTAGAACACTGTTTAACCATTTGGAGTTACTAAAACTTCACTATGGTTGGTTTATCGACTAGACAGTGTAAGAAGTAGTACTAAGTAATAATGCACATAAGAAACAATGGAGGGTTCTCAAAAGACTACTGTAAATATCAAATGAAAAACAAACCACCAAATTTGGCACAATAAACATCTGTGGCCTACGAAATAAAGATCATCTTATAGAAGAAATAAGAAAATGAATATCAAAATTTTAGGACTGTCAGACCCAAGAATTAAAGGTAACGGTTGCCAAAAATTAAACCTAGATTACACACTACTCTACTGAAGAGTTGACTCAAATTTACGAGCCAAGCACAGCATTAAAATTTGTCTCATAACAGTGCAGGGTATTATTGAAAAAAATTACATGTCAGAAAGAATAATAACAGTTGTGACCGTAAACAGTGTCAGTACCACCTACATCCAAGTTTATGCACCATGCAAGGCCCAAAACAACGATGGATGATGAACGTGATAAATTTTTGACAACGTAAATGAGTAAATGACACAGTGAACAGCGTAAACAAAGAACAGAGTTTTAGGAATTGGGTCTTGTATGCACAGTTACTGTCATACAGGTCCTCTATGTAACGAAAAAGTTGTTGAAAGAATAATAACAAGTATACAAGAACAGAGTCTGCTCAGTGGTAGAGTGGTTAGTGGGTCAATCCCACAAAGACAACCTGGTCCAACTTCTCATTGCTCGAAAACTAATCATCCATGCTGTACTGGCAATGTAATTGGACGTGATAGTGATGTCTAAAAATTCAAAAGTAGTTAAATAGCAATGTTTTTTCCATGTGCTGCCAGGACCTTAAATGGGAGAAAAGATTATCAACACTGTGACCTGCCATGCATGTTGTAAAAAAAACTAAGAAGTTTTGTGGAATGAGGTTAGTGTCCTATCTCATGGTCAAAGTGACTGCAGGAAAATGTCTGCTGATTTCAGATATGTCAGGCCGAAAGATGTAGATACCAAAGGTAAGCTGTAAGCCATGGCATAATTAATTCCGTTTTGCAGACTACATCCTGCTATCTGCAGGAGTTTGAGAACGAATACAGAAGAATAAAAATAAATGTATCCACCATCAATATATTTCAGAGAAATGCTATTCCTTCACATGTATTTCAAGTTTCACAGCAATGTTGCATTTGTTATTTATCTACAAACTGAAAATGGCGAGGTTGTCATTACTTTATGAAGTCTAGTCACTTAACTGCCCGCAGTTCATTTATAATATGTTATCTTGGGATTGTAAGATGATGGCCTACTAGACATAAATATTGTGTGGAAAATCACTATCGTAAAAAATGTCAGAGTTTGTCATAATGTCATAAATAGGATATGCAACTGTGTGTTTACAAGCCTACTTGTGATGTATATTCAAACTAATAAAATCTATAATAATTTTAATAGTGATTCCTCAGACAACATGCCAGGAGGTGCTAGACAGAGAGAATACAAGGTTGGTCAGTACACAGTTAACATAATGTCCTTTGAGCAGACTGCCTTGCCTTCAATCCAGCTGCAGGTATGATTCAAATATTTCACTTCTAGTTTTTTGTGAATCTCATTTCACAAATCCTCATCTACATTAAATTGCTTTCTGTGAACATTATTTCACTTATCTTCAGCCAGTTTTCTGTGAACATCATTTCAATTATCATCATCTAGTTTTCTGTGAACATTATTTCACTTATCTTCAGCCAGTTTTCTGTGAACATCATTTCAATTATCATCATCTAGTTTTCTGTGAACATCTTTTCACTTACCATCTAAACTAACTTATAAACTTAAACTATTAGTTAATTTGAACAAGTATGGTTCCCATATTTGTTCAACTCGTTTTCCTGTGCAAAGGAGAGAATTAATTTCTAACTGCAAACTCAGCCTCAGAAAATGAATACAAATCTGGGAATAATATAATATAGAAGCAAAGAGGATTTCCTAATAAAAAATCATGCAGCAAATAGGATTTGAACCATGTCTGCTCAGATGGCATTCGCTTTGCAACTTGAGTCAATATATGTTTTCCAAGAGAATAAAAGCGACCACCATGATGCTGACCACATCATCCCTAGTATCACAGAAAAATACAGACTTGAAATTGCATTTATATTCCTCAATGAGACTGTTCCTTCTAAAATATTTGTGTGTGTTGCGGATAAGACAACAGTTTGGGCAAATCCACATGCACATATCATTATTGAGGGAGTACTTGAGGACCTTTTTCTAAGTCCTCATTTCTAAACCGTGTGTGGAATATTAAAGTCTGACAACATACATGGCTGTGCAACTTAGAGGAAACATTAGGGTGTGAGTTGGGTCTGTGAAAGTGCAAATTATCTGGTTGATATGTGTTGTGTATTTTTCATGCAGACATTCTCTTCTATTTAGAAAAAATCGGTACTGTACTAGTAGAGACCAACACATATTAAACGGAACAATATTAAGTGGAACGAAGTTTATCCATAACTAGGGTACAAAGGGACATAACAGCATATTATACAAGGGACACAATTAGAAATAATGCAATAAATTTTATTGAGACAAATGCAATAAGTTTTATTGGTACAAGTAATCTTGCGTAAGACAGAGAGTAGTGTGAAATGTGGTGTCTGTGGTTGTTGTCCTTGATGTCCACATAAATTCTGCATGATAACTTTCTAGATAGTATAGAGATGTGACACTGTGAGTATTGTTTCTCCATTCCATGCTACCCCCAAACTCGTTCAATGTGCAGAGCGCCATTATTTTCATTTTGCTTCCATAACACATAGATATCCCTAATATTTATTGTCCTTTATCAGGACACACAGACCAGACCCCAGATCAAACTACCAGTCCCAATCAGGACAACGCAGGTCATTCTACCACAATATACACCCTGATATAACTACAGGAAAATCATTCCAAGGTTGAAAGAGGTGTGTCTTATTACTCCAGCAAGACAAATCCATCAGCAAACAAACAAGAAACGCATATATATATTAAAACCCTAATCATTTCTTCTGCACGCTCATTATTTCTGCTCGCCATACACTGTGAGAACTGCATTTTCACCTGGGTAGAACTGGAATGTACAAAATATAATTCAATACATGCTGCTTGCAAAAGAATAAGTACAGCAATAAACAAGTACTCAAATATACATTAGTTAACTTATAGAACAAGTGTAAAATATGCATTAATTTTAGTTTGTCTCTTTTCCTTTGTTTTTTTTTTTTTTTTTCAATTTATCAATAGGCCAAAGAAACTGCAGACAAGAAAATGAAACAAATATTTCTTGTTGATGAAATTGGTAAAATGGAGCTGTTCAGCCAGAACTTTGTTCAGGTTAGATGTGTGATGTAGTAAGATTTTATTAACTCTAATAGGAGTGTAGTTGAGAGGTAGGTTTACATTGAGTGCACTTGTGAGGGTTTTGTCGACTGTAGTAGGTGTGTAGTAGTGAGAGTTTTGTTAGCTGTGATTAAAATATAATGGTGAGATCTTGTTAACTGTAGTCATAGCATATAATACAATATTATTACTACTACACCATATTTTCCTAGTGGGAAATAATGTAGATGAGATTAAGGATCTGCTACATTGAGAACTCTAATTGTAGAAATGGGAACAAGGATACGTTAGATTGAGGACCATTTTTATATATGGCATACAAATAGTCAAACTCAGTTAAGGTTTAGCAACACACAAGAAGTTCTGAATTGATGAGTACTAATAAATCACCTTGTGAATCATGGGAGGCGATTGAGAAATTAAACCTCAGAGAAAAGTAACTTATGTTCACTTTTCAGTTAGAAGCAGCAAGGAAAAGACCTACTCAAATGTAGAGCTATTAAAGTATTCGAGGTAGGCGAATGTCTGAAAGTCTCAGAGATCCCTGTTGTAAACTGTAATTTGTGAATTGTAATGCATGATTAGGACATTAGACATTTGAGATTAAAGAGAGGTACACTTGGATGACTATTGTAAGAGATTCTATGAGGTTGTGCATGATATTATTTCTGAGTGTTAAAGACAGCTAGGAATAGCATATGAACTGTGATATTGTAATAATAGGAATCATGCACGATATTAGAGGAGATTAGTACTGAAAATGATTTATTGAAAGTGATGAACTGATTCATAGACTTGAAGTGTAGGGAACTATTGAGGTGTATTTCATTTCCCTGGGTGTTTATGTAAGCTAGGAATAATATATGAATTTTGACAATGTAATTATAGAAATTGGGCAGATTTCGGATTATATAAGATTCCATACTTGTGATAGATAATTTATCGACTGACAACAGGCTAATATACTGATGTACCTTATGACTATGTGAACTTAAGTATGGTGATTGGATATAAATTGTGATAATGCAGTATCTTATTGAATTTGACTGGATATTTTAATGAAGATAATGAAAGCATAGTGACGACTGCTAGATTTAGATTGACAGGACATCAGGAAGGAGAAAGGGTAATATAATGGGAATAGTCTGGAACTATGTTAGGAAAATCAAGGAAGACAAATCTGATATTCATTCATCGATACAAGGAGAACTGGAGACTATCATAATACTTAGAATAGACGTTTAGTGGAACAGATGTTGGTAACACAGCAAATGAACTGTATCAAGAAATTTCGGCATGGTCAAAGTCTTGACCTACTTACTGTCCAACGTGTCTAGGCTATGACACACTAGGGGATCAAGCATCCAGCAAGAGACCATATTACAGCATAGAAGGATCGAGTCTTCAGTTAAAGGATTATTGTAAAGTATTTTATGTGAAAGAGGGAAAAGCTCTGAGCCACATCAATAAACCTATATGTGTCCAATGTAGTTGGACTTACGTTTGTTAATAATTAAATTAGTCATTGAAGATAGGTGGGTGAGTTAAAAGGAAAGAGGAGGAGAGTTAACCTTAGGTTGAGGTTAAGGGTAGAACATGAGTACTAACCACAAGAAGCATGACAAAGAAACTAGTGAGTGATGTGGCCAAGTCACTATACATATTGAGACTGGATTGAGGGTTAAGTGTAACCCTGTTCTATATTGAGAATTGTATTGTTCTTACATTCTTTAAGCTGAGGACATTGTTGTTTCAAAATTTTCCCTCAAGGCAACAGACTTGAATGAAGGGGCAACCACAATATTGTTATAATAAGGGACAATTTGTACTCTTGACCTCACTATTTTGGGTAACATTCTTCAACTCCCAACAAATAGGTTTCAGTTTCTCTAAATAAAGAGTATAATCAGTCTACCGGGTAATTGCAATAAACTTGGTAGGGGAGTTTTGAAATATGATTGCCAATGTTGAGCTTCTGTACATTTGACTTGTCAGTCTGTTGTGATCAGTTCATAATTTGAAGATCCCACCAAAGACAGATGTGTCAGGCCATTGGCACAAATAAAACGGCGACATAATGCATTTCCATACTCTGGACTTCCCTTGCCTTCACTTCTGTTGGAAATCTAGTAGGATAATTGTCCTGCTACAAGAGTGATCCAGCGGGAGTTTGAGAATAAACAATAAAGAAGAAGATTTAAAGATAATGGATTGTTATTTGCAAGGTTTTTGATGGTTGGGATCTATGGTCAGATCATGTACAAGGGAATCTTGATTGATTAAATAGTGCCTTACACTGTGTTTTTTTTCTCCATTTGTTAGGCAGTTCGCGAATTAATATTGAGGACAGATGTAATTATGATTGCAACAATACCTTCTCCTAAAGGAAAACCTATTCCCTTTGTGGAGGAACTGAGAAAAGGTACTCACTCTGTTGTGTTTGAGGTGAGGATGCTTTCAGTTTTCTTATCTCTATGTATATATAGACTAAGCTATGTTTTTAGAAGCTGCTTTTGAGAGACTTCATTTGGAAAGCTATTTTAGCTGGTGCTTTGTGCACGTTGGAAGGTGTTGCTATCTGAATTGTAGCTCAGAGGCTTGCAGTATCTCATTCAGTTATTATCAGACTGCAGCAGCACTTTTCCCAGACCGGGGTCGTTGAGGAGTGGCAAAATACATGTTGTCCTAGAGGCACTACACTTTTAGAAGATTGTTTAATTCAGAGGCAAGCACTGCTACAGAGAACTGCAAGTGCAAATGTTATCAGACAGTTCATTAGATACAACTAACACTGTTGTCAGTGACCAGACTATTCTGAAAGGCCTTCACAATGCCAACCTTCGTGCTTGGCATCCAGCCATTCAACCACACATAACTGCATCCCCTGCCGAAGACGGATGTGTCAGACCATTGGTGCAAATAAAACAGTGACACAACATATTTTCATTCTCTGGATTACATCCTGCTGGAAATCCAGACAAATCCATTGTCCTCCTACAAGGAAGATCCAGCGGGAGCTTGAGAATGAATGCTGAAAAAAGAACTGCTGCCCTAGAGTCGCTCATTTACCATTGTATATGCAGCATGTGCATTGGCGACATGTACAGGGTAATAATGTTATCTTCAAGGATACATTCTGATTTATCTTTGAGCCTACAGATGGACAAATCAGAATATAAAGGTGTCATGGTGAGCACTTTAGTGATGGGGCAGCCTCGAACATAACTGGTATGGTGGGGGATCAGTGTTGATGTGGGGTGGATTTAGTTTACTCCACAGAATCCTCCCCCTCTATCATGTGATTGGGAATCTGAACGGTGACTGTGACGAGATTCTACTGCCTCTTGTCATTCCAGCATTGCACGTTATTCGGCACAATGCAGAATATGATTTTATGATGATGATGCAAGACCATAGCAATTTTGTAACACTAAATGCTTTCCTGCAACAAGCAGGCATCAATAGAATGGTTTAGTCTGCAAACAGTCCTGGTATGAATCGTAAGCAACATGAGCCATCTCCTACACTTCTGCATGAATTGCTTCTGGTACTTCCGTATCAGTAGCAGACACTGTCCAAATGATTCATTCGCAAGTTCATCATTTTGATGCCACAGCAGTGCCTTCAATGTATTGCAAATAATGGAGGACATACACTGTACTGACAATGTTGACCATTGTTATTATTTTCATTAATTTTGAAAATGATGGTTATGTTGATTGCTGTGCTGTCATTTTACACGTTAATGCTAGCATCATGATATATAGTGTTTATTGTAACTGATAAGCTTGTCATGTTATATTTTGAAATGCTGTTCTTTTTCTTTTGTTATCTCTTTATTTTTGACTTAGTGTCCTTCTCACCCCTGCATTGCTGGGGCCTGAAAGGGGCGCAAAGAATAGCAGCACTGTTTTCCTCCTGTGCATGTCAATCGAGGTGACTAAGGAGGTCTTGGAGCAGAGCTGAATGTCGCTTGCTATGTAGGATCAAAGTGAGCCAGAAGCCATGCTGTAGTTAGATGTCAGGCCAAAAGGCACAGATATCGCATTCCGCCGAAGACGGAAATGTCGGGTCATTGGCACAAATAAAACGGCGACACAACACATTTCCATTCTCTGGACTACATCCTGCTGGAAATATATAATGGATCATGGTCCTGCTACAACAGAGATCCAGCAGGAGTTTGAGAATGAATGCTGAAGAAGAAGAAGATATCGCATCTGTAAACCATGACACCAGTGCATTCCATTCTCAGGACTACATCCTGCTAAACTGCAGGAGTTTGAGAACTAACACAGAAGAAAAAGAAGCACATTTCCAAAAAAAGTGGGCCGTAACTGTTTTTGAAGAGTATATTATGGCAGACTATAAATTCTTTGTCTCCCCTGGGAGATGTAGAAAGATTTGTATACTGATGGTTAGTTTTAGCTTGCTGATTATACACACTCCTTATCCGGTCTTGCTGGTACCCTTTTTTTACTAATGTAGTACTGCATTGGATTAAAAACACATAGAATAAAGAAGCTGGTCATGACTCTGAGGATATTGTTTGAAATCAGACGAAACTTGTTTTATAGTTTAAAATAACAGCTTCTTTGTCTGTATTTGTTTTCAAACTCCTGCAGACTAGCAGGGTGTAGTCTGGAGAATGGAATATATTGTGTCATGGTTTATAGCTTGACTGCAAGATCTGTGCCTTGTGTCCTGAATATCCAACTTCAGCATGGCTTCTGGGTCACTTTGACCCTTTATGGGATAGCCAACTCCACCCCAAACCTCCTTAGTTCTCTTGTACGACAGCATGGCAGGTAACAGTGTTGTTATTCTTTACTCCTCTTTCAGATTGTGACAGCACACAGGTGGAATAAAAACAATTTGATTTGTACATTATTTTATTGGAAACGGTACACTTGCCATTGTGTAAACAGTAATAAACCTCAGTCCTTTCAAACATGCATCCGCAAAAGGGAGCCCTGTCATTTGACTATTAAATATCATATTTAAAGCACAAACTTTTATCAATAGAAGTCTGTGTGACATACACCATATCATGTGGTCAAAGTTTAACAAATACAAGATGTCTGGTGGAAAAAAGAAGACAAACTAGTACAACAGGAAGTTGAAGAGAGAAAGTGGCAAAGAATTAGACAATGTTTTAATACTGCAGATCTGCTGTACAAAAAATAGCATCACAATGTATTCACGCTCTTTCTGGCTCATTACACTGAAACTCATGCTGATTATTTGAGAGTGAACACAGACATAATCTCAGAAAACAGCTTCTTAACATAACCTGACCGACTTGACTGAACAAATGGGGAATGACAAGATTAGGAGACAAGACTTGTACTTATTGATGAATAATATAAGAGGTTACCAATTTCATTGGTAGAACTTGGAGTTGCTACAGTGGAATCCCTCTATAGTGCATCCTTTTATAACAAATCTCCCTATATAACAACACTTTTCAAAATCCCCAATTGTACTTTTTCTATATTGTTTTGTACTGTATATAGCAAATTTCAGTTATTACATACATATTTTGTCAGTCCGGATCATTTTATTATAACAGGATTCCGCCCCATATACGCCTGTAACTTTTTTAAACTGTTACTTATAATATTAGTTGTTTTTTAGATGCAAGCTCTTCTGAGAAATATTGTTTGTTACAGGTAACGCATCAAAATCGAGATACCATGCTGACCAATGTGATGATTGCGATAGAAGCATGTATACAAAGTTAGAAAAGTGGTGTAACTTTCACATCTGTTTAACATCAGATTGCCTGTTGTAACTGATAGGCTATAAAATAACAAGCTGAGATGCTCGCATGTACTTGGTCTGCATCAAGAGATGGAGATATATCTCCATGCTAATGATTCATGTAATTTGCTGGTTAAACGTGCTGTACATTCAAAGTGTCTGTGGCATTGAGTGAGCCGTCAACTATTAAATGCAATTGTAGTCTGAATATTGAAGATAGTAACAGTAATATTGCAGTTGCTTAGCGATTACCTATTGAATGAAAACTGTAATTAATAATGCTTCTAAACTGCAATTGAAGGAATTTGGAGTAGAACTGGCCATCATCATCAAGTGCCATCTCCACAATGAAAGTTTGTTACAATGCACCTCCAACATCTTCTGTCTATGGCCTTGGGGGTGCATTCTGACAAACTGTATTCTGTCCATATTGTGATGTTTTGTCTCTTAATTGTAACTGCCATTTGCCCTTGCGTTGCTGGGGCCCGAAAGGAGAGTAAAGAATAGCAACACTGTTACCTGCCACATATGTCATAGGAACTCACTAATGGGTTTAGGGGGTGGAGTTAGTTGCCCCATCCCATAGGTCAGGTTTAGGGGTGGAGTTAGTTGCCCCATCCCATAGGTCAAAGTGACCCAAAAGCCATGTTGAAGTCGGATGTGTCAGGTGTCGATTGCAGCCAAGCTGTAAACATGACCAATGCATTCCATTCACTGGACTACAACATGCTAATCGTTAGGAGTTTGAGAATGAACGCAGAAGTATCTCTGCCTATCTCTTGCTCGTCTCCCTGCAACTCTATCTTAAGTATGGTCTTCAAAAAGGTGTCATATCTTTTAATAAGTCCAAAATATTTCTTGGAGGCATTGAATTGATTTTTCATATTGGACTGTCAAAGGTCTTGCTGTAGCCTATGAAGAAAATGTAGATACTTTTTTTAACTGGGCACTGAGGGTCTGAATAAAAATTGTGTTAAACCATCTATTTTTTGCTTCCCTCTTAGGCTGGCAACAGATGAGCGAGAGTTGTGTATACTAAAAATGAATTCCTGTGTAGACAGTAATGGACCTGTGAATGTTTTATATAGGTATATGTCTGATTGATCTGCATGGCTTTTGTTAAGTAGATTGTGAATATTGACCTGCTGTCTGCAGAATATGGAGATTATATAAATTGAGGTTTATTTTTCACATCTTTAGATCATGATATGTATTTTGAGAAATCGCCCTTGGTCCTAGGATGCACCCAAGTCTTATAATTTTGTGTACATTATTAAATTATGTATAATATGAATTGTTATGTCCTGTCATTTTGTATGCTACATGTTTTTAAATATTTCTTCAGTGTTCATTCTCAAACTCCCACTAGATGTCTCTTGTAGCAGAACAATTGTCCTACTAGATTTCCAGCAGGATGTAGTCCAAATAATGGTAATGCGTTGTTTTGCCATTTTATTTGCACCAATGATCCGACACATCCGTCTTCTGTGGATTTAAATAACTGACTTTATTATACTTGGATTTCCCAAGATGGACTGTCCTCCTCAGCATAACAGCAATCGTTCAGCATAGTAAAGCTAATAAAATGTGTTTATGTTCATTCTCAAATAATCTGTGATGTCCATATTGCCGAGACCCAAAAAAGGGAGTAAAGAATAGCAATACTGTTTACCTTCCATGACTGCTGTAGGAGGTGACTAAGGAGGAGGATATAGGGTGGAATTGAATGCTCTATTCCATATATGGTCAAAGTGACTCAAAGGCTGGGCTGAAGTCCAATATGTCAGGCCAAAAGGCGCATATATCACAGCAAAGCTGTAAACCATGACACAATGCATTCTGGTCTCTGGATTACATCCTACTAATTTGCAGAATTTTGAGAACGAACGCTGAAGAAGAAATAACTAGCTTAAAGTATGTTGAACTACCATTTAAATGCTGCCATATAGATCTAACACATCCATTTTCAGCACTCTTAATTTGGTAGGTACCAGTAGTAGTAACTTTTGGGGATCAAGCCATTGCCCTTTTTTTTTAAAAACCTCAGTACCCTTCTGTTTTTGAAAAAAAAGACTAAAGGTGATTTCTTTATCCCCTAAAAGCTACTACTACTAATGAGTACCTCTGTACCCTTCAGTGTTGGAAAGAAAAAAAATGTTAATTGCTTGATACCCCATTTATTACTACTACTAATGATAATAATTTTTGTTATCAAGAAAGAAATGCACAGCCCAATCTCAATCTGCACAGCCCAGCCCTGATACTTAAAGCATTAGCCAGATGTTTCACATGAGCTTCTTCTTCGGCGTTCGTTCTCAAACTCCTACAGATTAGCAGGATGTAGTCCAGAGAACGGAATGCGTTGTGTCATGGTTTACAGCATTGCTGCGATATCTGCGCCTTTCGGCCAGACACGTTCACTTCAGCATGGCTTTGGGTCATTGACCCTATATCGGATGGGACAGCCAACTCATCCCATAACCTCCTTAGTCGCCTTTTACGACATGCGTGGAAGGTAAACAGTGTTGCTATTCTTTGCTCCCCTTTCGGCCCCGGCAACACACAGGCGTCACATGAGCTATTTCTGAGATGCACCAAGATGTGCCTTTTGGAATCCTGGTTACACCAATGTGTTGCCAGAGCCTGTGGGGGAAGCAAAGAATAGTGAGACTGATATCTGCCCTATATGTCATAACAAACAAATGAGGTTATGGGATGGAGTTGACTGTCCCAACCTATAGAGGATCAAAGTGATCCAAAACCATGATGAAGTCAGATGTGCCAGGGTGAAAGAGGTAGATATCACAGCCAAGCTGTGAACCATGACAACTAATTTCATCCTCTGGACTACATCTTGCTAATCTACATTTTTTTGTGAACGAATACAGGAGATTCTTCACTGTTTGTTAACCCTGAAATTGCACAAGAGCAATGCAAAACTCTTTGCATCCTGCTCATAGCATGTAAATCCATAGCTTGAACAATAATTTCTTGGGTCAAAGGGCATGAGCCCATGGACCGATGGATAAGCAACCAACCAACCATCAATAATCTCTAGAAACCTCTGAAAAAAAACACAAAAATCACACTTTTTACTGTTACCTCATGAACACAAGTCAAATAGCTTGATCTTCTTCATCTTTCATTCTCAAACTCCCACTGGGTCTCTCTTGTAGTAGCACAAAGGTGACTTTCAGTGGGATGTAGTCCTGAGAATGGAAATGAGTTGTGTTGCTCCTTTAAATGTGTAAATGGCCAGACACATCAGTCTTCGATGGAAAAATAGCATGATCAATTCACCACAGAGATCTATAACGTATCTATATTATACTCTGTTCATTCTAAGAATGAAGTATGTCAGTGCTTATGATTGGCTATTGGGCGCAGAACGCATAAATTGAATGTTAAGTGTGCAACAATATAGTTCATTAGAACAAATACTGTTGTTAATTTAAATTAATTGTTGCTAAATGAAGCATGTCTATCACAAAAGCAATGTATATTTTAAAAGAAATTCTCATATATTTTTATCATTTCATGATAAATTACTATTTTAAAAAAAAGTAACCCATAGCATTTATTAATGCCGTAGGGGTAAATTACTATACCCTCTGTTATATCGTTGCGCAGGCACCAAAAGGTCATGGGGCAGCCATTATAGTTCATTGTCTGTCTATCCCCAGGTGGAAGCTGGTTGATAGCATCCACACGTGTCGTTATGCGTAGGAGCTGTAAGTTTCTGTTCAAGGCCAAATGTGACGCCTGAGTCCGTGGAGGGTGGTTGTGATGTTATCAATCCACCTCTTTCTTGGTCTTCCCTTGGCTCTGTATCCAGATGATCATTTGTTATAAGCTCTCAGTGATATTTGGGAGGAATCAGTGTTGCTATGACAAAGTTCTTAATAATTAATTGTGTTATTGTTTTTAAATGTCATTAGCTGTATAAAAATCACCTGTTGTTGCAGAGTAGTATATGAGTGTGTTTTGACCCACTTCAATCTTAGAATGAACAGAGTATAGCTAAGTTAGAACTGGTGAAACAAATAAAAAATTGCACCATGTCAAAAACAGATGTGCTGGGCCAAAAAGTACAAAATAATGCGGCTGAGCTGTGACACCAGCAGCACAGCGTAATTCATATAAACATCCATATTGGTTATCAGAGAACAAACGCAGAAGAAGAAACACTGCAGTAGAGAATAAAGACTGGACATTATTAAGAAAATAATAATTGAAAATAATTCTATATTCATTGTCACACTTCAGCCAGCTAGCAGTATGTACAACGGAATATACAGTTCAGCCAGTTAGCAGTATGTACAACGGAATATACAGGTGTTGTTATGACTACAGCCTAAGTTGAAAAGAAGCTCTGGACAACAACACAAACTGATTAACAAAACTCAGACTTCACAGTACAAAAATGATGTTTTGATTCATATACCAACACCAAACTAAAGCAACTTTAAAAATACAAAATTTATTGTAAGATTCACAATATCAAAGAAAATCTAAGAAAAAGAAATACTAACAGCCAAATATAAAATATCAATTCAGCTCTGCAGACATGCAATTCAGATTGTGGGGAGAAACTATAAAACAAATATTTGCTATATAGATTTATAAGTACTTTTAACCAAATCATCTCAGGTTTTTTTTC
Organism: Meghimatium bilineatum; assembly: GCA_034231615.1. NCBI lineage: Eukaryota > Metazoa > Mollusca > Gastropoda > Stylommatophora > Philomycidae > Meghimatium > Meghimatium bilineatum. The sequence goes on from CM067313.1 coordinate 43,857,345, forward strand.
ATTTTGACCAGGTTCATTCATTTAAATCTATTAGTCATTCTCTTTCCAATATTGAGTTTCATAAATTATGTAGACTATATATCTGCTACATTAGTTATACAACCTCAATATGCGTGTGTATACTTTCACAGCTTTTAAATACCTTATCTATCTTCTGATGTTTCTGCGCCAATTGTGATACCTTTTGTACCAATATTTCTAGTTTTTGTAATGCAATATTTTAAGATTCATTTTCCAAGTCCAATCTTCACATCAAATGAGCAATGTAATCTTCATTTTGATCAATAAACTCATCTCAGATGTAATAATGTCTGCTTTGAGATGTGATGTATAGTAACAGCTGATCAAGTAATACTTCAATAATACTGGAAGTAATACTTCACAAATAACTGCTAAAAAAAATAAATTAACCATGGAACGAGAAAAAAAGTCAAAACATCAGAATACAAGCTTTTTTTATTTTAAATACATTTTCAAAATTGTAACAAAAGATATATTAATTTAATGTGTTACTTAGAAAATGTTATTACGCTATCACTGGCTTAATTACAAGACATTTACAACTATTGATATCACAAACAGCCATTAATATATGCAATCAACGATACTGAAATATACAACTACTGATGTCATATTTTGATGTAACTCGAAATTTAACCACCGATGTCAGGAACCATGATGATATTAACAACCACTGATATCAGGAACCACTATGATACCAACAACAGCTGATGTCAGCAACCATCGATGATACAAATATTTATGGGTAATGATATTGATAACAATCGTACAACAACCAATCGGCATTGACAACCTCTGATGAATTTTATAAAAACCAACGATTTCATCAGAAACCACTTATTATACAAACAACTGATATTAATAATCATTGATGATGATGATAACCAATGATGATTAAAAACACTAATGTCAACAACCATCGGTGACACACAACATCCAATGATGATAATAGAACTGTCAACCATCAACGATACACAACATTCAATGATTTCGGTAACCAATGATGATAAAACAACTAATGATGTCAACAACGATTGATGATACAAATATCCAATGATAAACAATAACAACCACCAATATTCACAATCTCTAATGCATCTTACAACTACATATAGCAACAACCATTGATACTACAAACAACCAATTATACAGTACTGACATCCACTAATGAACATTCCAAGAACCCCCTAATACAGAAAACACAGGTTAACAAGACAATGAGAATAACAATAGTACAATGAGGAACACAATCCCATGTTACCAAGCAAGAATCTAATTGGCTAGAACTAAAATCATGAGATATTTTTTCACTTTGTGTTAAGTTACCCTAGCAATAACTTAGCTCAGTACCTTTTCAAAACCTACCTACTCTGATAACTTTGTTCATAGTTACGAATTGGTAAATTTATTGTAACTTTGTTCTCATGATTCGAGTAATGCTTTTCTGTAGATTACATCAACTATTTAGGGTACTTTTCTATACATCGCTCAACCATTTTAATTTAATTGTACTTTTCATTGAATACATGAAGTTCTAATACTTTTCTATTGATTTCATCATCCACTTGTACACTTTTCTATAGATTTCATAATTTGCCAGAATACTCTCCTATAGGTTTCATCATCCATTTGGATATTTTTATACAAATGTTAACTATTTAGGTACTTTTCATTAAATACATGATGTTTTAATACTTTTCTATAGATTTCATCATCCACTTGTATACTTTTGTATAGATTTCATCATCCACTTCTACACTTTTCTATAGCTTTAATAATTTTCTAGAATACTCTCCTATAGGTTTCATCATCCATTTGGATATCTTTATACAAATGTTAACTATATTAGGTACTTTTCATACATCTTGCTATTTCAGTACAATATTCTCTGCATTTAATAGACACACATCATGATGAAGTATCTGGAGCCATAATGAATGTACAAGATATCTTAATGTGATATGCATCCTCTGCTCAAATCGTCCTGGAAAAAAAATTTCATTAATTATCCAAGATTCAGTGCTTCTGCTGCAAAAATAAATATATTAACTTAAGTGGTACCAGATTATAATCCTGTGCATTAAATCTGATGGCGTAAAAAATGTATCAGTTGTATGTGATTAACATACAAGAATTTAAAAAATTATAATAAAAATATTTGGATCTATCAAAAGTTAACATGCAGCTACATGGTAAATTAGATAAAAGTAAACACAAATGTTTTGCTAGGGCCCAAAAGGGAAACAGAATAGCAATGCTGTGATCTGCAATGCATGTTGTAAGAGATGACTAAGGAGGTTTGTAGGTGGAGTTAGTTGTCCCATCCCACAGAACAAAATAACACATGCTGAAGTCAGATGTGTCAGGCAAAAAGCACAAATATTGCAGTCATGTTGTAAACCATGACGCAGCATAAACTGTTCTCCAGACTACATCCTGCTATTTTGCAGGAGTTTGAGATCAAAAACATTAGAAAAAATATCCATCATTGATACGTTCTTGTTCATCTTATGAGAAACACTGGTCAAAGTTCAACATTTTGTAATAAATGAAAAAAGGTATGTGTGGTATGCATAAAAATATAACAAATACAGTGGAATCCCTCTATAATGCATTATTTTATAACAGATCTCTTTATTTAACAACACTTCTATTGTGTGTATTGTATACAGGAAATTTATGTTATTACATACATATTTTTTGTTTGTTCCGGACCAAGTTGCTATAATAAGATTTGACTAGCAATTCCTAAATGAATCTATTATATTGTGCCATATATAATTTGAGAAGGGTCTTCTTCTCTGTGTTCATTCTCAAATTATTGCAGATCAACAAGATGTAGTCGGAAGAAAGGAATGCGTTGAGTCTTGTTTTACAACTTGCCTAAAATGTTTTGTCTTTCTTTAGTATATTTGCTATTTTTGACTTTCTACAAGATGGGATTGTTAAAGACATGCCCAACTCTCTTTACTTGCCTCTAACAACATGCATGGACAGTCACAGTGTTACTGGTCTTTACCTTCCTTTCAGAGCCTAGCAACACATGGACAATGGTATCTAAACTGAAAAACATAGTGGATTAGAACAGACCAAGACCTTACTGCATCACCACCCAGTGACACTGGTAACATCACTGATATATGGTTATTCAAACATGGATTGATGCTACAAACTTATGTGTTGGGCCTAAAGATGCGTAAATCTCAGCATTCATGTGAACTACATTATAATATAATTTTCAGGGAAATTGGAAATTGAATAAGTATGAATTAAGAGGAAATTATTATTGTTAGTATTAATGGGACATTGACTGGAAGCAGTGAATCATGAGTTGTAAAGACTGCTCAATCAGCACATAGTAATCCTGAATAGCAGACTGACAAGAAGTAGAAATAGAAAATGAAAGGTATTCCAGTATCCAAAAATATTGTGCTGAAGGTGGATGTATCAAACCAAAAAGTGCAGGCCAGCCAAGCTGTAAGCCACAACACGCATTCCATTCTTCAGACAAATTCCTGTTAACCAGCAAGATCTACTTGTTGTGCACTATTCTAGTTCACCAATATTTATATATATTTTTTGAAATATTTATATTTCATCAATATAAATACATATAGGCCTATATACAGAAATATGTTGCATTCAACCATTCTCTCATGTGATAAATCTTGAGTTTACGCAGAGGTGGTTGCACAAGAGAATGTCATGAACAGCAGTTAAAAGGTTAATGGAGATGAGATGAAGGAAGTCGAAGCACAGATGAAGGAAATAATAAATGGAAAGACTATCATTTTTCAGGCATGTCATGAAAAAAAAGGAGGTTTTGAAAGTAGTTGTTGGTGCCTGAAAGAGGAGCAAAGAATAGCAACACTGTAACCTGCCATGCATACCACAGGAAGTGACTAAAGAGGTTTGGAGATCAAGTTAATTGTCCCATCCCATAGGTCAAAATGACCTAATGCAATGCTAGAGTCTGATATGTACTGTTGAAAGGTATAGATATTGCAACCAAACTCCATATACAAATCTATGGCACAACATAGTACATCTGACTAAATAGCAGGAGTTATAACACTACATCTGACTGACTAGCAGGACTACTTCGTCAACACTGAACACTAACCACCTGGTTACCAAACATATTATAGTGAATATACTACAGATAATATTTATGGAATGTACATGCTGTAGTTGAACATACTCACCAATCTCAAATCACTTTACAAACATAACTTATCACTGTAATCCTTGCATCAGTTTATCTACTTTCAAAATGTCAGATCTTCAACATCTATCCACCAACTAAAATATTGATTTTTATTAAAGATTTCTGATAATTGAATACATTTCCATACAGGTTGTAATGAAATGGGATCTTTCTTGGGGACAAAAACCAATCATTCACAGTACTTGCAAACTTCTAGAAATACTTTGAAATTTATAAATATTTTGTGTTATGATACATTTGTTCAGCATTGAAATAAAAACCTTGAATCTTACAAATGGTATATAAGAGGAATGGAACAAAATTTTAAAAGGTGTGTGTCTCGCTATCCTTGTAAATCTTAAAATTAATATTTCATTATTTAAAACTTTAATAAGAAAACAATTTAGCTGTAGTTTGTAAGATAATGCATAATACTAACGGGAGAAATATCCATGACCTATGAAGGACAAAAAAATTATATGAGTTTCTAATCAGTAATAAAATTATCAATTAAAATAATACAAGATCCCCTTCTGAGGAATAACAGAGATAAATCAACTTTGATTTATGAGATTAATTTTTACTACTCAGGACTGAGCTTGAGCTTGTTATTCATTGATCTTGGGGGAAAAAAAGGATTCTGGTGTTACAATTCATCTCTCTTTTTCTCGATCCACTGTTTGACGGATGCAATATCACCATCCACTTCTTCCTTGTCAAACGTGGGCAGTGAACTGAATGAAAATATAAGAATTGTATTATGGTCTGCAGAAAATTTAGTAAAATCAAATATAGACTTATTCTTAATTTTATGCTTGTGTGTTGCCAACAGAAAAGAACAGTAACGCTGCTTTCTTCCACTCATATCATAAGAAACATCTAAGGAGGGCATCAGCCCAAGGTCAATATTTAGGCATGACCTTCAAATTTATCAGGATACACCACGTGGAGGTGCTTTTAGGATCTTGGTTATCTACTAACCCTGGGAGTCTCATAAGAACAATGAAAAACTTTTTACATCCTTGAGTCTTCGTGTTCATTCTCAACCCCATGCTTGTTAGCATGATGTAGTCATGTTTTATATGACATGGCCTTGTGTCATGGTTTACAGCTTAGCTATAATAGCGCATCTTTCAGACTTAAGAATGGCATGTTTTTATCACTGACATGAATTGGAATAACCAAATTCATGCTTAACCTTCCTTAGTTACCTCTTACATCATGAATTTCAGATCACAGTGTTACAATTCTTTGCTCATTTGTCAGGATCTCATAACATACAGTCTGATCGATAATTAACAGTGCAGATGACAAACATTTATCTATTGAAATTTTGTATAAAATGACAGGTGTGAAAGTTGGGTGATTTAATATGCATAGTTAAGTACTTCAGATTAAGAATAACAATCTATAATGCAATCACTTCCAGATTCTTGACTAGAAAACAGCAGCATGGCACAGTGCATTCCCTTAAGTGGTCCACCCTCCTTTCCAGCAGCCATCCAACAGTATGACAGATGTCCCAGATGCTGTGATCTTCAGATCTTTCCAGAAAGGACACACTTTCTCCACTCACCCCTTCCGATTTCTGTTGTTCTTTGTATATGCATGTTATCACCTCCAATGCCGTCTTCTTCACTCTATTGTAAATCAATGACTACTACCCTTTTAAGGTCGGCCATATCTTTTTCAATACTGTGCCATCAACCACAGCATTGACCACCAATGAGTCTGCTCTTTTGTTGTCTCTGACTCCTGCATGACCAGGGCGGTATATCCATGACAACCAAGTTGTTTGTGGCATGACACATTCCTTTCTTAACATGTACATTTTATCTTCTGCGGTGTGCTTTGGGAGTCTGAGAGTATCACCATGTGAGTCGATATTTCAGTCACCAGCCAAGTACTGCCATTTCTGTTACCTTTTTCATACTAAATGGTGGTGAGGTAGGCAGACAATTTCTCACGCGCCCTCCAGCCACTCTTGTAGACAACAAAACCCCTTCCTCACTTATTTGTTTCTCTGTTGACTGAGCTATCCTTATACCAGTATATGATTGTGTCTTGCAGTTTTAAGTGCAACTGAACAAGTTCTTGCATGGTTACCTCTGTTCTGATACCAGTCCATTCCCTACACACTTTCCCCTGTTGTTTTGCTACATTCATCAGAGACTTTTTCACTCTGTCCACATCAAGTATTTCACTGCCATTACCTAATTCTTCCAATTCACATACTCCAATCACTTCAAGAATAACACTTATTAACTTGCAACTTATGATAATGTTAATTGAACTTACTTCACAATGGCTCCCGACACTCTATCAAGAATACCACCTGTAGATAGAACAGAAAAAAACATATTTAAAATAAATATGGTTCAGTTATCATATAGGTGTAAAGGACCTAAGATCATTGCTCTGGTGTTGACCCAGGGTTAGCAGATAACTAAGATCCTAAAAGTACTTCCTCAATGGTGTACCCTGGAAACAGAAATACCTGCTCATGCTGTGTTCCTGGCTTAGTATTAAATTTCCTAGTAATTATTACTAATGTTAATGTGGACTTTTTTTTTATATCTCACATGCATGTATTGATGGGGAAAAATATAAAAAAGGAGGTGGGAGTTTTTGGGTACTAAATATGGACATTTTTTTTTATTGAACTACGGAAATAAATTGTTAAAAATAAAGATTTATGAAAAAATAAAATGACAGCTGTGATTTACCATTATTATGATTGCCTGAATGAAAAGACTATTTTTGCATCTTCATGGCAAATTCTTGAGTTTATCCATAAATAATAGACATTGTACAACAAGTGTTAAGCTCCACATTAAATATTTATTAACATAAACCTTTCTTTAAAATCAGCTACAAAACAATGGTCAAGATAATTGAATCATGAATAATCAATGTCATAGCACACAGTTTTTCCATAAGTGCTCAGCTGCCTAGCCAGTGGTTGACCAGAAACCACTTGACTAGTTTCAATCTTCAGAACTTACTCTGTATTAACAGTGACATTCATTAACCTTCGCCAGAGCATGAGATCTAGTAACCATTTCCTGGTGGCTGGGTAAACTATGGGATTTATTTTTATTTTATCACACCATAGGGAAACCAGGTCAGCAAGTGAGTGATTTAGACACTAAATAAATGTGGTTCTCAAAATGTAGCCTATTATGTCCCTGATGCTTAAGATTACAACAGCATGCTATTCCTCTAGGTTTTTGAGGATTTTCTGTATAGTGCTCCAAATATGGCTTTTTCTTATGCATGTGTTCTAAAACTCCTGGATATTAGCAGAATGTAGTATGGAGAAAGAATGTTCTATCATGGTTTACAGTTTTGCAGTGATATCTGCACCTTTTGGCCTAACACATCCAATTTCAGCATGACTTCTGGGTCACTTCTACCCTGTTTACCCTGTATGGGATGGGACAGCCAACTCCAACCCATAACCTCCTTAGTCACATCTTATTCTTATGACATGCATGGAAGGTAAACAGAATTGCTAATTCTTTGGTCTCCTTTCAGGCCTGGCAACACAGGTACAAATGTGGCTTTATCACATTCAATCCCTGTTCAATGTTCTCATTCATTATATTTTTGAGTATTCCATACTTTTTCCCATGTCCCTAGATAGTTATACAGTCCAAAGGACTCAATGGGAACCATTCTTCTAAAGTACTGCTATGTGACTTTTTCCATGATTTTCATTGGCTATCAACACAGTGACCAATGAAAATCACAGGAAAAGTTTAATTGCATCACTTTAGAAGGATTATTCCCAGTGAGTCCTTTGAGCTGTATAGGTGTCAAGTGAAATACTTTCTTCCACTCTTAGGTTTCCATTTTAGATTAATTGTAATGATGAAATTAAGTTCTATGCATAATACATGTTCAATCCAAAATAGAGCATCTCTCTGAAGATATTACTCATGTCATTCTGTGACGTAATGATGCTCTTGGTTATAGCTGGTCCTCAGTCAGAATATATACAGTATTTCCCATAGACGTGTGAAACGTTGAATGTTTGGACATATCATGTTCTAGTTTTAGTTTTCTGAATTGAGACGTTGGCTCACTCTTAGCAAACCCATAGGTGTTGTCTCTCCCAGAACATAATGAAGGGTGTATATGCTGATGGTTCCCATTGCTCGCTGAGTACAGTATTTATTTTAAATTTATATAAAGGTTAACATCTTGTTCTATAATTTAGAAGGTATTAACTATGTCTTCTTCTTCGTTCATTCTCTCAAACTCCTGCTGGATCTCCCTTACAGCAGGACCATGGTCCTACTAGATTTCCAGCAGGATGTAGTCCAGAGAATGGAAATGCGTTGTGTCGCCGTTTTATTTGCGCCAGTGGCCCAACACATCCGTCTTCAGCGGATATTAACTATGTGATATATCCTTTTCAGAAAGCTGTCCTCAATGTCACTCTGTACGGCTCTCAGTTCTACACAAGCTGTCCAGCCTCTTCTAGTGTTATGTTCAGAAGGTCTTCAATATCATGTGTCCATCATAGTCTTAGTAATCCTCTTTCCTGGAAACTTTCCCTCTATGATTAATCTTTCCAAACCATTGCATCGTTTTACATGTCCAAAATATGTTATATTGCGTTTCTGATAGTTTTGAGGAGTTAGTCTTCTAATATTCACGTTTTTATGGACAATTAATTAATTTTATTAATCTGTGTTTGGAGTGCTTTCTGTCCATATTCTTGGGACCTTCCTTCTTCTGTGTTCGTTCTTAATCTCCTGCAGATTAGCTGGATGTAGTCAGGAGAACGGAATACATTTGTCATGATTTACAACTTTGCTGCAATATTTGCACCTTTTGGGCTGACACATCCAACAACAGCATGCTTCTGGATCATTATGATCCTATATGAGGTGGGACAGCCAATCTCACCCCATAACTTCCTTCATCACCTCATAGAACATGTATGAAAAGTAAACAGTACTGTTATTATTTATCCCCTTTCAGGTCAGGTAACATACAGGTGATTTAGGAATTTTTTACTTCATTTCCAATGCTGAAATTTTCTTTTCCATTGTGAATGTCATTGCCCAATGCTCACAACCATATACTGTCACTTTAGCAGGATAGCTAAGATAAAATACAGAGACACATCACCAGTGTCCAGTATAACCCAACAAACTAGAAATACACAGTCTGCTGTAACACTGGCAAATGCTAGTGTGAATGGAAATATGTGGATTACATTGTTGTATGTCTATCTATGTTCTTTCAGCGCTGAGTACGGAGCATACGCCAGAAACCAGAGCTCTCCAGTTCAAGCGATATGATGCTAATGTGTGTAATTCTTGCATGTTGTTGAGACCAGTCATACCCTCTTTGTTGGTTGTTCAAGAATCTCTTGGTCTTCCTCCTTTTCTTTTGTCATCTGGTACCCATTTTAATGCTTGTAGTGGCAGTCTGTTTTTATTCATTCTAAGTTCATGTCTGATATACATCCATCGCTTTCTTCTTATCGCTGTAGAAACATATTGCTGTTTTGGTGTCTTCTCTTACTTGCTTATTTGACTTGAATTTTTCCCAACTAATATTTAAGAGTTTTCTAAGACATATTTTCAAATGAATCATACTAACAATCTAACACAGTTACTAAGGACATTTCGATTAAGATACCATTAAGAAAAAAATGTAGTTCTCACCTGGGGTACAAATAGTGTCACACAATGCAGAGCACAGATTGCAGTATTTACAATACTGAAAAATAAAGCATCACAAGACTAATGATAACAAATATCAACAACATAATATGTTTGCAGCAACTGATTTCATAACAATAATACAAAATGTCTTAAAATTAAATAAAATTAGTATTATCAAAGACCTTAATAAAGGCAAAAGAAAGAAAACAAGAGATGAGCATATTACAGAGTGTACCACAAAGACATAAAGTATTGGAAATCCATAAACAGTCACTCATAGAAATAAGGAGAGATCTTCATGGTGTAGTTGATAAGCTGTTTGCCTGGTCTTCACTAGATCGCAGGTTAGATACAGGGCTGTGATATCTCATTTACAAGTGAATTTTTTCGAAGTCTATTGGAATTATCATTAAACGCTATGTAGTCACATGATCTGGGTGTTAATCTTTTCAGGTTTCTCAAAGTTTTTCTGTGTTCATTCCCAAACTTCTGCAGATTAGTATATTGTGGTTCAAAAAATGGACTGTGTTGTGTCATGGTTTACAGCTTAGCTGCAATATCTTTCAGCCTGATACATTTGACTTTAGCATGGTCTATGGGTCACTATGATCCTCTATGGAATAGAACAGCCGACTTCACTCACAAAAACCTCCTTAGTCACAACTTACAACATGTCTTGGGGAGGGAAGGGGTAACATTATCATATTCTTCGCTCCCTAACTTCTACGGCAACTAACTTCTTATCCATTATTGCGGTAGATTTCCAACTTTCACATCCATATGTCAATGATGGAATCACACATGCATTGAACAGTCGCAGTTTGGTGTGTTTACACTTGCGATCTTCGATCTCCAGATGTTTGAGAGTTTGTTGGAGGCGAGAGTGATTCGAGTCTTGATTTCTGAGTTGGATTTTCCGTCTGCTGTTATCTTGCTTCCCAAATATACAAAATTTGAAACGTTGTCTAGTATATTATGATCTAGTTTAATTGATTCTGTCAGGCCGGTAAAGTTCATGATTTTCATTTTATGTGTGTTTATTTGAAGGCCTATCTGTTGTGCAAAAAATTTGAGTCTTTCTGTTTTTCTTGGAGATCTTGGTGTGTTGAACTCAGGAGAGCAATATTATCTGTGAAGGTTAGAACTTCCAGGGTCTTGTTGTTTACCCATTTGATTCCTAGCTGTTTTTGGTCTGCATTTCCTCATCACACAGTCAATTTCGATGCAAAACAGTACTGGGGACAAAACACATCCTTGTTTTACTCCTGTTGTTACTGCAAGCTGGAAAAGCCACTTTCTGTTCTTACGCAGCAAGCCGTATCAGAGTAAAAAGCTTTTATGAAATTTATGTTTTTTGTCGGGATGCCATAAAGCGTAAGAATTTAATCCAGAGAGATGGTCTGTGAAGACTATCAAAAGCCTTCTGGAAATCTACAAAACTGATCATGAATTTTGATTGTCTTTCAGTGGATTCTTCTTCTATTATTATTCTTAAGGTGTAGATGTGATCTATTGTTGAGCAGTTAGGTCTGAAGCCCGCTTGTTCTTCTCTGAGAGCCTTATCGATGGAATTTCTTAGTCTTTGTAGTAATATACTGAGAAAGACTTTACCAGTGATGGATAGTTGTGTAATACCTCACCAATTGTTGCAGTCAGACAGATCTCCTTTCTTTTATAATTTAACAATTATTCAATAATTCCATTGTTGTGGCGGCCGAAACTCATATATATCATAGTAAAGCTGTGAACTATTGCACAACAAATTCTACTCTCTGGACTGCATCCTGCTAATCTGCAGAAGATTGAGAATGAACAGAGAACAATTCTTAAAGATAATACCTGGAGACATGTCTAATAGTCTTATTCTACATAATATACAATAGATGGTACCTTGCACATGTGACAATTTGGCTTTGATTTAGTCTGCTCACATGGGCAGTCTTTATCACACAGCTTGCAAAACTGAAAGTAAACATACAAATACATAGGTTCTCAATTTTTTTTTTAAACAATATATCTATATATACAAATGTATCTAATATCATATACACACTAAAAAGAGTTTGGGACTGAGCCATTCTGGAAGTAGGATCTACATACTAAACCAGAGATTCTGACACCATTTTATTTGCGTTCATCCTCAAACTCCCACTGGATCTCTCTTATTTCGCAAGACAAGGGTCTTGCTAGACTTCCTGTAGGGTGTATTTCAGAGAAAAAAATGCAGTGTGATTGTTTATTTGTGCAAATGACCCAGCACATCTGACTTCTGCATATAAACTAGTGTTTTTACCACTTCAACTGAACCAATCTGTAACCATATTGATAGTAGGCCAGTGGTATGAGAGAACTGGTTCTTGTACCGTACACTGGGCACCAACCTCAAAGCCATACATATTCAAGCATGCTGGACAATTATGCCACTCTAGATGTCGCTATCGACATAATCACAGATACCTTGTTGAATCAAGTGTTTGTCACTAAATTTTTGTTAAACATAACTACATAGATATCCCTCTCTACACTGACATATAAATTGCCTGTGTATTGCTGGGGCCTGAAAAGAGAACAAAGAATAGTAAAACTGTGATCTGTCATGCATGTCATAACCAGCAACTTCTTGTTCTTTCGTTCACTTGAAACATGTCTATATCTGTAATTCTGTCTCCCTAATAAAACTCACTGTCTTTTGTATTTCATACAGTGTCCCATAGAGCTTTGATTCCAGTGTTGTTTCCTCTGGCCAATATGTCTGCCTCAGCGTTTCATGCTCAGAACACTCTTGAAGTATATGTTTGGCACTCTGTGCTGCCTGTCCACATGTACACATGGCCATGTTGCCAATCTTGAACTTTGTATACATGTGACTGCAGAGAGAGTCGGTTGTGTCCTGTTCTGAGACGTAGTATTATAACTTGTTCTGATCTGTTCATAATGTGATAGTCATCTTGTGTTATCTTGTTTGTGGCTTTCTTATTGACTTGATCATCTGTTTTTTCTGATGGTAGGTGATTGGTATATCTGGTTGGTCTTCGGCAGCACATTCCTTAGCCAGTTGGTCTTCTTTTTCATTTCCTGGTATTCCACAGTGAGAGTGTATCCACTGCATGGTTACCATATACTGGTACGACAATTCGCTAAGTAGTTTTTTCAAGTCTGTTAGTTTTCCAGACTGGAGAGCTTGAAGCACTGACCTTGCATCTGTCAGGAATACCACAGGCTGTAGGCCAGAGTTGGAGCTCAGCAGTTTTTTAGCTGCCACACTAATTGCGTGGATTTCTGCATCATAATTATTGCAGAATTTTCCTGTCGGTGTTCTTATTGTATCTCTAGGCATGTGTGGATATTCTATATATACACCTGCACCTCCATTCCTCACAGCATTCTGTGCTGACCCATCTGTGTATACTCTGACCCATATATCTTGTGGATATTCCTCATCCAGGAAACAGGGTGACTGTCCTTCGCTGCACGCTGCTCTGTTCGTCCTCGCTTAGTATTCCTTTCACATGGGTCTGAATATATATTGACATTCCATGCCTTTCACTCCACAGGGGTTTGTTCTGGTACAGACCTTAAGGGGCTGTCAACTTCAGGTAGGTCTGTAAGTTGTCTACAAGTCATTTAGCTTGATGGATAAAGCTACTTCTTTTCAGTCGTCCCATTGCTAGATTTTGGAATCTTTCCTTCATTGGATGACTTGGCATACACTGAAACTTTTCTGCCTGAATTAGAACTTTTGTGTCTCTGCGTTCGCCAAGTGTTTGCATTCTTCCCATTTTCTGCATCTCTGCTATGGGTGTTGATTTCATTGCTCCCAAAATTATTCTAAGTGCCTGGTTTTGCACTTTATCTAGATCTTGTAATGTGGTGTTTGATGCAGGACACCATGCAGCTGAACCATATTCCAGGTGTGGTCTTATGCCTTGCTGGTAAACTTTACTGAGTATATCCCCATGTGGTTCCACTTAGTTTTCTCAGGATAGCTAACTTCCTCCTGGCTTTTGTTGTTGCTGTGTTTATGTGCTGCTTCCATATAAGTTTATCATCAAAAGCAACTCCGAGGTATGTCGGTTGTTTATCTTCTTTCAAGAGCTCTCCATCTATCTTGATGACCAGCTTTTTGTTTTAGTGAGAGGGTAAAGAGTGTAGTGCTGCAATTATCTGTGTTAATGCTGACGCACCATCTATTTGCCCATAAGGTTAGGGCATCGATAGCTCTTTGTATTTGTTTAGTGGCCACTGTCGCATGTTCTTCCGTGCACCAGATCACCAGGTCGTCAGCATACATTGCCACTTTGATCCTGTGTGGTAGTTCAGCAACTAGGTCATTGATGTAAACCAAGAAAAGTGTGGGTGACAGGACTCCTGCTTGGGGGACGCAGTAGAACTTTCTTGCTCTTGCGACCATCTAATTGTACCCTGGCTCTTCTATTATGCAGGTATGCTTTTACCCATTTGTACATTCTTGAGCTAACCCTGCAATTTCGCAATTTATTTAGGAGCCCTTCTTTCCAGACCTTATCAAATGCTTTCCTGAGGTCTATCCATGCTGCTAGTACCAGTTTCTTATCTTGGAAAGCATCCTCAATCTCTTGGGAGAGGTAGGTTGCCTGATCTTCAGTAGAGTAGCACTGTCTGAAACCTGCTTGCTGTGATACCAGAAGGTTTTCACTTTCAAGGTACCACTGCTACCTAAGATTGATAATGCGTTCCATTGTTTTGCATAGACAGCTTGTGAGGCTGATGGGCCTGTAGTTGGAGACTGTGTTGCCATCTTTTCCTGATTTGAGGAGTGGTATCATTATTGCTTCTCTCCACGCCTGTGGTACATTACCTGTGGACCAGCTTGTGTTAAAGATCTGCAGTAGCTTTGCTCTTGCTGCAATTCCCAGGTTTCTAATCATTTCATTGGACACTCCATCAGCTCCAGGGGACTTTTTCATTTTCAATTTGGATATTGCATGCTCCAGTTCTCTCATTGTGATTGGTGCCTCCATGACTTCAGGTATAGGTTCGCCTTGTCCAATGTTTTGCTGGTTCTCTCGAACCTCCTGTTGTTTGTCTGGGCTGACTTTGACGTTATTGTCTTCTGCAAAGGAAATAACCAGCAACTAAGTAGGATTGGTTGTCCCAACCCATAGGTCAAAGTGATTGAAAAAGCCATGCTGAAGTCAGTTGTCTCCAGCAATAAATCACAGATATAATTGCCAATCCATTTTCTGGACTATATGCTGCTAACCAACAGGAGATTGAGAACAATTTAGAAGAGAGGAAATATATTGTACACATCTAGAATAGACAATACAATATTTTGCCGAAGACGAATGTGTTGGAACATCAGCGCAAATATAACGGTGACACAATACATTTCCATTCTCCGGACTACATCCTGCAGAAAATCTAGTAGGATCATTTACAGGAGAGATCCAGTGTGAGTTTGTGAATCAATGCTGAAGAAGAATAGACAATATTAAAGTCATGGAATATGTGGAAACAATAAATATTGCTGATATATGACCACAAACTATCCCCCATATTGTCACATTAGATTATAGAAAGCTTTTCTTTTCAAAAGAGATGTTAGTTTTGCCCACAATTTCATTGTATGAGAAATATTTTTGTTCATGAAAATGAATTTTTGCACACAGAGCTTCTTGTCTTAGAGGAGACTACAGTTTGAAGTAGCTACATATACAATCTACTGACACTGACACGTCATTTTGAATTTTCTTGAAGCATAATCTGAGAATTAGACAAGCACGATAAATGTGCTGACTAACAATACGAATAAAAAACTTTCATTAGGGGTGCAAAGGGAACGCATTGCTCTAGGCGGACCCAGGGTTAGCAGATAACCAAGATCCCAAATGTACCTCCACGCGGTGCACCCTGGAAACAGAAATACAGCAGCTCGAGCTGATTCTGGCCAAATCATTTGGGGATCGTGTCCGAGAATGTGGAGGTAGCAGATGGAAAGAGATTTGACTGCACAGGAGACAGACAATATCTCCGACACCACCAGCAGCACCACATATAGCGACACTGTCGACATACAGTGAAGCTAGTCAGTCCAGTCCGAACATTGGAGGGGCGGCCAATGTAAAATGCACATAAAGGTAGATGCATGGCGAGAGACAAATAGATTTCATACCGAGTACAATGAAACAATGAAAGGGCAGAACAGCGCTAGAGGGCAGCGCGAACTGCAAATAGAAAATGAAAAGTTCCTAGGTAAGGGAACTACAAGCTCCGTCAGCTCGAGACAAGCTTCTAGTTAACTGTGTTCCTTACAGGCAGAGACCCAGACCCATTCATTGGCGTTTGGTAAAGCAAGAAGACCTAAACCAACTCTAATGTCGAGCCTTCCTAAACCGGAAATATGCTCGCGAAGAGAAAGGGTTCCGTACTCGATACGCTCAGGCACAAAAGGGACAATGATTTAGCCCTGGCCCAACTCTACTGTCAGGTTTTCCTACACCGGAAATACACTTGAAGAGAGAAAGGGTTCAGTACCTGATGGGCTCAGGCGCTATTGGGACAAGGACGCTCAGCTCGAGAACGCCTTGCTCTCAAACGCGTGGTGTGAGACTCGAACTTGGACAAGGGGTACACGATGTCGGTGAATGACAACTCGGCTAAGAGGGTGAAAGAGCCAGGGTCCAACTCTTCGGTTGAGTTCTTCCCCTTAAGGAACCAGGCTCACGGATGAGAAACGGTTCAGTACCCAATGGGCACAGGCACAGCACGTCCAATTACACGAGGCAAGTTCATAGACAGTGGAACACCTCGTTCGAGTCGGACGAGAGCAAATAGTCGTCTGGGCGAAGAGTCTCCACTACGCGTGCCTGGAGACAGATATAGAGGCTGAAACAGGCTAAGGGTAGCCCACCCAAATTGTCAAGGCATGCCGAAATCGGATGTGCTAGGCCTACAAGGCGCATAACGGTGGCACAATGTAATCACGCTCCCGGCGGAAATCGCACGGATATCCGTGATGGTTACAATGGAGCGAACAAAAAACAAAAAACAAACAAACTTTCATTACATGCTATGCAGAAACATCGGAGGTTAAGATTTTTTCCAAAAAAAGTACGCTCTGTACCATGTCAGACACATGAGCTATATTCTATCGTACAGTAAAAATAGTAACATAAATCTGGCCCACCAACTCAGAAAAAGGTTGCACATCACTGGTCTAACATAATGACAGCTCTCAACAACAGTTCTAGCATACCTTGCAGTAAGTGCAGTATCCACAAACAGATCCCCTTGCATATTCCACCTTTTCTTCATCTACCTGTACACTTTTATGAGCAGTAGCCTCAGATTTCACTTCAGTGTCATCAGAATTCACTTCAGTGTCATCAGCAGAATCATCCGGTGTCACTTCACTGCCATTGGCTATATTGTGTTTTATAGCAAGCACAGTAAGAAGTATAAGGAACACATGTGTGGTTATTTTCATCATGGTTGTGTTTCTTGCAACCTTGTATGTACCTTCAGTTCAGTTTTCAAGGAATCTGTAAGAACATACAAATGTACGAAAATAAAGCAAGATAACAACACAACCCTTTAGTTGCTATGGATGAGTAAATTCATTTTTTTTATCTATCCTTTGTTAAAAATGATTTCACTCTGAAATCACCAAACACCTGTACACTTCATAGATCCCATCAATGTAGTATATATTTTCTGGTGTCGATATTAAGTCAGTACAGTGAAAGATCTCTTATTTTTGTAGGACTAGAGAAGGATTCAGCACATTGTGAAAGTCATTGGGGAAATAATTTATCAGCTAAAGGGTTAAAAAGAAGTCCCTGCTTACACTCTGAGATGTATAGTGAAGTACAGTGTTAGGACCTTATTTTTCATTGACCAATAGAATACTTAGGTATGGCATGGTAAGCATCCAACCTTTTGATTTCTCATCAGATCATGTACCAATTTCTTACGGCTGACTCCACCTATGGGTTATTTGCGGTCTTAACAAAGTTTTTGTAGTTGAACTGGAAATACAGAAACAACCCAACTAGGAAGTCAAAGAGGCTCAGAATAACACATAAACTGGACATTAAATGTAAACATAGAAAGATGTGGCTGCTTTCATTTTTATAAAACATGTCTTCCTTGTTCTCCAGCTGAAGTCATACCAGTACTCTGATATGGATTTCATCAATTAACTATACTGTGGTCACAACTATACTGTGGGAATTGGTAGAATGTCACTGGTAGATCAAAAACCACCTCTATGGTCATCCCATGCCCGAACTGCCGAAGAGATTATTTATGGTCAGAATAGGGCTATTATTAGGACTTAAATGACTTTCAAAAGTGGATGTAACACATGAAATGGTCATCATCACTTGTGACAAATGAACTACAATAAGTAGTACTAACATTTTACAGACTAAGCTGAAAGTCTACAGAGAAGTGGTACTTCCAGTGCTGTTATACGCTAGCGAAACATGGACTGTGCATGATGTGAGGAAACTCAATCACTTTCACACAACTTGCAACTTGTCTCAGAAACGTTATACATCAGATGACAAGACAAGATTCCAGATACCACTGTCCTTGACAGATCTGTTATCCCCATCATAAAGGTAAATGGTGTAGCACTGAAAGTTGTGAATAGATTCACATATCTAGGCAGTACGTTATCACAAAATGCCAACGTTGATGATGAAGTGTATACAAGGATCGCCAAAGTAAGCAGTAATTTCGGCAGATTGTACGCAAATGTTTGGCGTAGAAATGGCATTAACCTACAGACTAAGCTGAAAGTTTACAGAGCAGTGGTACTTCTAGTGCTGCTATACGCTAGTGAAACATGGACTGTGTATAGACGTCATGTGAAAAAACTCAATCATTTTCATACAAATTGTCTCAGAAAAGTTATGAACATCAGATGGCAAGACAAGATTCCAGATACCACTGTCCTTGATAGAGCTGGTATCCCAAGCATTGACACGATCCTGATGCAGACACAGATTCGCTGGGCAGGTCATTTGGTACATATGCCAGATCATCACCTGCCAAAGATACTTCTCTATGGTGAGCTGGAGAATAGTAAATGATCTCAAGGTGGCCAAAAGAAGCGCTACAATGACTCATTAAAGACATTGAAAGTCGTTTTAAATAGACCAAGACACATGGGAAAAACTTGAACAAAATAGATCTATATAGCGATCTACAGTAAAAAATAGCACATCATCTTGTAAAGAGAGGAGAAATGTTGCAGCCCAACAACGGAGAGTAGCTAGAAAGTCACGGATAGACCTTATCCTGATCCGCCTACAGTTAGTGGTCATTCCATGTCCAAACTGTCCAAGGACATTTACAGCTTGAATAGGGCTCATTAGCCATCTAATTACTATTAATTACATGGTCATAATTCTAAATGGGCCCAGAGATGACATGCACACCAGAGTGCACAGGCCTGCGCTCCATAGCTGGTCGAGCATCTGGGTCAGCGAGCTGTAGGCCTGGAAACAGGAGTGCCGCAACCTTGCTGTAGCCTAGACAAGTACTAGGGATCGAAGATACGGGAATGCCAACCCGGCACACAAAAATGCTGGGTGAAGACGGATGTATCAGCTCGAAAGGCGCAGATAACGCAGCTTGATGTAAAACATGACACAACGCAGATCACCCTCATACGTCCTTCTCAGGATGGTCAGCGGAATGCTTTCAGAGGGTCGGCAGCAAGGCATACGACAACGAAGAATTATAACTGAATTTTCAAAAGTGGATGTAAAAAATAGTAATCATCACTTATGATGGACGAACGAACAACAACAGTACTACTACTAAGTAACTCAAACTGTGTATAGTATAGGCCTAAGTCTAATGGGACTACCCGGCAATTAAAATATTTAACTTGAATTTAACAATAATTATTATTTGTCCAATCAAAGCACACCACAGTTGAGTTGACACAGCGTCAGTAAGCACCTAATGATAATTTGTGACTGAAGTTAGACCAGTTATAGTAATAGGCTCTATCAGAAATCTGGTTTGTAGAAACTACCTTTATAATTACAAAAACATAGTGCACAGAGATTAAATAAATCCTTGCCTAGTGTGTTATATCACGTCCTGAACGATGAGCGCATTTATGTGAGCTACGTACGATGTTAAGGACACGATTACGACGAATCACCCTTCTCCGCGTAACGTCTAAAAGTGACCGTGGACACCAGTTGTAGCAGTATTAAAACAGTTTGTCTGACGTGATTGTTCATCTGGAATACATGTAATTCTTGATTAGGAACAAGCGTCACAGCACTAGCACTGGGGGCATTCCCATATATGCTCTGCTTGCCGTTCGTCAGCCATCTAAAAGTGTATAAGCTCAGTGTCCAAGTCAGTTGCTGATTACGCGTTCTTCTGATCTTTCCGGAGAGGAAGGTCTTTCTACCATCGCCTCTAATCACTCCCATTTCTACCATTCTCTGAATATGTACATTGTCTCGTTCGACCTCCTCCTCGTCTTCTCGTAGGGTATTCATGACTGTTCTAACCAATTCATTCATGTCACTTTTTTATCTCGGTGCAGTTCATCATAGCTTTACCAGTCAACACACTGGCTCTTTCGTTTCCCCTGACCCCAGCATGGCCTGGGCAGTCGATTCATAAAATGCTCTGCGCATTGTTGTGAAGAGTGACTCATTCAGTTTTGATCACACACTTTTCTATCTTGCGCAGAATGCTTTGAGTCTGATAGAATCACCGAGTCTGTTGGTGGTTGCGTCGCCAGCCAAGTGAGAGCTGCTGTCACAGCTTTTATTTCCATTCTCGTACTCGATGCTCAATTGGGGTAGGCAGCTGACTTCTCAGCTAATTACTTGCCATTTTGGTAGGCCACGAAACCACACCTGTTTGTTTCTTGCGTTAATGAGCCGCCTGTGTAAATTATTGTATCGTGTGTCTTCGAGTGTGTCTATGAGTTCTTGAATCATTCCACCTGTTCTGTTGGCAGCCCAGTCGAGGCACTCTCTACCTATCTGTATTACAACTGTTGTCAATAACTTTCTCCCTTTGTCAAATGTCACCCATTCACAGCTTCTTCCCAATCCTCCAGCTCACAAACTCTGAGTAGAGTATCTTCTGCTTCTGCTATCCAGACCTTCCTCTCTTGATACGCCTTCCTTTTGTGTTGTCTAGAGATTGGTGTAAGAGGTGATGATCATTATAGGCGAAATTGAAGTATTATTAAACCTGAACTACTTTATGTTATGCTTTCTTCGTTCGTTCTCAAACTCCTACAGATTAGAAGGATGTAGTCCGGAGAACGGAATGCGTTGTGTCATGGTTTACAGCATTGCTACGATATCCTGACACATTTTTCACCTTTCATCCTGACACATCCGACTTCAGTATGCTTTTGGTCACTACCCTATATGGGATGGGACAGCCAATTCCATCCCATAACCTCTTTAGTCGCCTTTTACAACATGTGTGAAAGGTAAACAGTGTTGCTATTCTTTGCTCCCCTTTCGGGTCCCGGCAACACACGGGCGATGTTTTGCTTTGATGCTCGGTATGTCCAGGAGAAACCTCATGATTGCGATAGGTGTATCTTTTTATTTTGTGCATTCTAGGACAGTTCTCGTGGCCTCGTTTTGAACTCTCTTCAATCTATCCACCTGTGTTTGCGACAATGCATGTAAACCTAAACCATAGTCCAACACAGATAATACCATTGCCTGCATCATCTGAAAAAGGGTTCGCTGCTGCATCTCTGCATATGCCATGTTTTTTATTGCAATGACATTCTTCCCAGATTTCTGAATGACATTGTCCACATGTTTTTACGAAATATAAACTTCTATGAAAAGTAATGCCTAGATATTCCATAGTCTGCTCCCTGTCAATGCTGATGGCCATGCAGGTGGTCGCTGGTACTGTGTTTGTGACCATGTTATTGTTCAGCGAGAATCATAGATCTTTGCGAGTGCCAAACATATACTTCAAGAGTGTTCTGAGCATGAAACACTGAGGCAGACATATTGGCCAGAGGAAACAACACTGGAATCAAAGCTCTATGGACCACTGCATGAACTACAAAAGTCAGTGAGTTTTATTCAGGAGACAGAATTACAGATATAGACATATTTCAAGTGAACGAAAGAAGAAGAAGAAAAAATAGATCTTTGCCTTCGTATGATTGATGACTGCCTTGTAGTCAGTGCACTAGAGCGAAAAATGTTCTAGATTACTCTGAACGCCATCAATCATGTCTCTTCTGGTTCTGCCATGCTTGTACAGCAAGAGGTCATCCGCATATGTTAGTATCCTGACGGGTCCAGCCTCTTGAAGATGCGCTATTTTGTATGTGTAGACGTTAAAGAGTACAGGTGATAGCGGCGATTCCTGTGGCAATCCAGGTGCTATTGTTCTGATCTCTGATGTCCAGGATCCTCATCTCAGAGCAACAGGTCTGGACATTAGCCACATTGCCATTCATCGAATTATTCACGAGTTTATGATGAGTTCATTTAGCAAATGTATCAGCTGGCCGAAGCTGACTCTGTTGTAAGCCTCTTCTAGGTCGATCGTGGCGACCAGTGTTTCCTCCTTTGCCTGAAAGTCCTCGTAAATGTCATATGCGAGGATTTCCGCAATTGTGATCGTATCTCTCTCTCTCTGATCTGTATTCACCTAGAGTGTCAGGAAGTAAGTCTCTATTTTCCAAATCGAAGGCCAGTCTTCTAGCGATTGTCTTCTCCAGTCAGTCAGTCAGTTCCTCTTTTGCCAAGTTTGGAACATAGGGCGAATGTCATAGTTCTCGATGCCTGTCGGTCCGTAGCTAGGGATTGCAGGTATTGTGCATTTATGCCTGTTGATTTTAATTCATTCATAAATGTTCTTCTGAGCGTTGTTTTTGGTCTTCCCTGTTTTCTTTTTTTTCGTCTGGTGTCCACATGTTTATTTGTTTTGCGTTCGCTCCATTGTAACCATCACGGATATCCGTGCGATTTCCGCCGGGAGCGTGATTACGTTGTACCACCGTTATGCGCCTTGTAGGCCTAGCACATCCGATTTCGGCATGCCTTAACAATTCGGGTGGGCTACCCTTAGCCTGTGACAGCCTCTATATCTGTCTCCAGGCACGCGTAGTGGCGACTCTTCGCCCAGACGATTTTTGCTCTCATCTGACTCGCACGAGGTGTTCCACTGTCCATGAACTTGCCTCGTGTAATTGGACGTGCTGTGCTACCTCCACATTCTCGGACACAATCCCCAAATGATTTGGCCAGAATCAGCTCGAGCTGCTGTATTTCTGTTTCCAGGGTGCACCGCGTGGAGGTACATTTGGGATCTTGGTTATCTGCTAACCCTGAGTCCGCCTAGAGCAATGCGTTCCCTTTGCACCCCTGGTGTCCACATGAA
Organism: Meghimatium bilineatum; assembly: GCA_034231615.1. NCBI lineage: Eukaryota > Metazoa > Mollusca > Gastropoda > Stylommatophora > Philomycidae > Meghimatium > Meghimatium bilineatum. The sequence goes on from CM067313.1 coordinate 43,880,655, forward strand.
GGCTTGTCGTGGAATTATGTCTTCCTTCATTCTAAGTATTCATATGTATGTCCAGCAGTGCTTTCTGATGACGCTTTCTTCTCCAGTACTTTGTAGTAAACATTTTGTAAGATGATGATACGATAACTCTTGATGTTGGATGTGTTTTTGCTTGGCTTTACCGTGGGGAGAAGGTAGCTGTGTAGTCACTCTTCTGGTACGCGTCCTCTTGTCAAACTGTTGTTGAAATCATCAACAATTGTTTTAAGCCGGTCGTCTGCAACATCTGTCAGGAGGCTGTAGCGTATTAATTCTGGTCCCGGTGCACCATCTAATGTTTTCTTTATGGTTTCTTTTACATCCTCCATCGAAAAGACACGGGTTTACCATGTCTTTTCGTGTGCTTAAAGAATGATCAATTAGAGGCTATACTGGTAGTTAGGGAGCTCCAAGATCATAAAAACAAATCAGTCTGGCTTTAGAAAGAACAAACAAACAATTGACAAGCTGATACGGTTCACACAAGACATAGGAGATGCCTATCAAGAAAATAAAAGAGTAATGGCGACCTTCATTGACCTCAAACAAGCCAATGATAGAGTCTGGAGAACAGGATTATTCTTTAAAATAAAAAAAAATGGGGATATCCTGGAAATTGTGTAACTGGCTAAAATGTTACTTCCAAAACAGAACAATTCAAACAACCTATAATTGGAACTCATAAAAACAAAGAACTCTGGAAGAAGGACTGTCCCAAGGATCCGCGTTAAGTTATACATTGTTCCTCATATACATAAATGATCTACCAGACGCCATTACCTGTCAAAAAAATACTATTTGCTGATGACTTGGTTATTTGGACAGAAGGAATATACCCCTAAACCATCATTAATAAAATCAATAAAAATCTGATTACAATCTCTGCGTATTGTGAACTGTGGAAGTTCGAGATGAACAGAGAAAAAAGTTTACAGCCTGTTCAGCCTAAACACCAAAGCAAAAAGGGGAAGAAATGGAATTAAAAATCCGCGGAATAAGAATAGCATATACGGAATTCCCAAGATACCTCGGAGTTGAACTTAATCAGAGGCTCACAATGGAGCACTACATAAAAAATCTGATTAAGAAAACGATCACAAGGATAACGCTCATAAAACACCTCGCCTCATGCAAATGGAGAACTGATTTGCTTGCTCTGCGCCAGTTATAAACTGGATATTGGACAAAGTCCAAAATAACGTAGTAAGATTTGTATGCAATGCCATGAAAACCACACCAACTGATGCATGTGAAATCAACACGGACATAGAACTCTTACACCCAAGAAGATAACGAGTGGTATTAGAGACCTTTGAAAGATTCATGAGAATGGACACTGCAGAAGAAAATATAAAAATGATAGGAAAATGTCCGGGAAAACACAAAATACTCAAGACATCGTTTCTCAATAACGCAAGAGAACCAAGTAAAAAACACCATCTGCCTACAGAGAACAAAAGGAAGAGAGACATTGAACCACCCTGCAGGCAAACAATAACCCCTACCATAAGGACCGAACTCGCTGAGCCCTCGGCAGATAAGAACATTGTAACCCCATTCCTGAAAAACATTGCCCAAGACACAATCCATACATATCCATCAGAAATAATACATGTTAGATAAACAGTCAGATATATCACCTTTTTGTGGTAATTTTACTATAACTCCATCTTTCCATTGTTGAGGCGGGTTTTCTTCCCTCCGTACCTCACTTATAATAGTAAACATCTTTAAAAAGAGTTGTATCAAGAGTTGGAGGCCCTCAAGAGTTGGTAGCCTAGTTGATAGTGAGCTTGCATGGTTACAGCAGTGCCAGGTTCGAAACCCCGTCCGGACCAAAAAAGATCGGGTTGTGGTTTCTTGTTCGAAACAACCACTCCTCTAGTGGACTCAGCTGTGAGTACCTGATGCATGAATTAGGGAAAGGTGAAGATAGCAAGTAATGGAACTGGTCATTCCACTTAATCGTTGCTGCGGCTTAGTACATGAAGAATTATCTTCATCCCCGACGGCAGGTTGCTGTCATATGACCTACCATTATCATCAGCCACTTTCAGCATTTCATCCACTAATCTCATCGTCACAAGCTGCTTTGTAATTCTTTAGTTTTCTAACTGCTCGTCTGATCACATCAAGTATATATTTAATGCATGGTACTGACATAAATGATATGTTTAGTTCGATCTCAAAGTCTGGGGTTAATGCTGGTGGTACCTTGCACCTCTGTAAAATGTTATGCCCATCAGATCATTTGACCACCGAAGACGGATGTGTTGGGCCATTGGCGCAAATAAAACGGCAACACAACGCATTTCCATTCCATTCTCTGGACTACATTCAACTGGACATGTTTTAGGACCATTGTCCTGTTACAAGAGAAATCCAGTGGGAGTTTGAGACTGAACGCTGAAGAAGAAGAAGAAGATCATTTGATCTTTTTATGAGTAAGTTACTATGCTTGTCTCTCATAGGTGTATTTGCAATGGATGGTCCATTACATAACTGTCTTGTTGTATTTTCTGCTGTTGTAGCTAATTAATCAATAAACTGTCTTTTGTCTCTACGAGCACTTGATTTTACGCCTTTATTTAATCATCATCATCAAATGCCGTCTCCGTAACGAAGGTTGGCTCCAACATCCCCTGTGTCTTGTTGTGGTGGGGCACTCTGCTAGACTGTAACATGTCCATCTTGTGATGTAACTCTCCCAATTGTATCTCTGCCTACCTCTTGCTCGCTTCCCTTTGACTTTACCCTCAAGTAAGGTCTTCAATAAGGTGTCATGTCTTTTAATGTGTTCAAAATATTTTATTTGCCTGATCTTTATTTCTATTAGTAATTCTTTCTTCATATTAAGTGTTTTCAGAACATCTGATTGTTTTCTTCTCTTTCCATGATGTTCTCACTATTCTTCTATATACCCACATCTCAAAGGCATCAATTCTATGTTTCTGCGTCACACATTACTATAATAATAATAATTTCATCTGACCTTGAAACGACAGCTTATGCTACCACCCCTACGCTTAACGGCAAGTGTGAATGGGATCAACAATCATTCACCTGGGGAAAGACAATAGACAATAAACATTACTATAGAATAGATGTAGCATTTTATAATTCTCATTTTTAACTTGTTTGTAATTTGTTTAGATGTTACTATTTTCCTCATGTCATTGAAGATACTTTCAGCCATGCATATTCTTATTTTAACTTCTGTTTCACACCTGCCGTAATTTGTGACTATATGTCCAAGATATTGATAGTATTTTACTTGTTGTAGTTTCTCTCAATGTATGTTTATGTTTAGCTCCTGTTCGTCTGTGTCTTTGCTGATTATCATGGTTTTTTTGTGGGATATTTATAATCAGTCCATATTCTTTACTTGATTTATTGACTTGATCTATTAGTCTTTGTAGTTCATGTTCACTTTCTTCTAAAAGAGTATTGTCATATGTCTATCTCAGGTTGTTTATTATTTTCCCAATGATCTTGAGTCCTGCAATTTCTTCTACATTTTAAAAGATATTCTCTGTGTAGATATTAAATAGGCGTGGCGATAAAATGCATCCTTGTCTTATCCCTCACTTTATTTAATAATGCTTTATAAATATTTAATTACTATACATACACGATGGATACAAAGACAGGGGCAGACCTTGCGAACGATTAATTACAGAAATAAAAGTAAACAAACGAAAACAAACATATATTAAGCACACACAAAAAACCATCTCCAGAGAACTTTTCTACCCCTGACGATGCAATGCATCAATCAATCAAGTGTCATGCCGAATGGCGTAGGTGATCATGTTTCTCTACGACTCTCTGTCTCTTGTATTGTCAATAATCTCGGTTTGTGAACTTCTACTGTGCCACAATACTAGTCCACCTATCAAATTTTCTCTTCGTTGACCTTTCTTTTCTCCCCTTGATCTTTCCAGTGATTATTAAGTGTTCAAGCTGTGTTCTTCTCAGCACATGTCCTAGAAATCTTGACTGTCTGCCCCTAATGTTTGATATTTTTTCGCCAGCATCAATGAGAACCTCTGCATTAGTTTTCTTGTCCATGGTATTTTCATCATTCTTCTCAGAAAGCACATCTCTGTAACCTCTAATTCGCTTTGAATTTTATTGTTTACAGTCCATGCTTCACATCAATAAAAAAGAATTGGTTCGATATAACATCTCCGTCGAATTCGGGTCTGCATTGATAGTCTTTCATTGCACAGAATGGTTCTCATTTTTTTGAATGCTGATTTGGCTTGTACTGTTCGGCTCTTTATCTCACGTGAGCATCTACCTTCTGATGTTAACAGGGTGCCAAGATATTTCACTTTTTCAACATGTGTTAATTTTGTGTCGTTAATTATTATATTACATCTTGGTGGTTACATCTTCGAGACAACCATTATTTCTGTTTTCTTCTTATTTAAACTGAGACCTTTGTTTTCACTTTCACTACTTTATCTAACAGGGCTTGTAGTTCCTGTTCGCTTCCTGCGATCAGTACTGTGTCATCAGCATATCTCAAGTTATCTATATTGCATCCTCCCACCTTTATTCCTGGCATATCTTTTATATTTCACATAATGTATTTTGTATACAAGGAGAAAATATCAGGTGACATTACACAACCTTGCTTGACACCCCTTTCTACCTTTTGAAATCTACCTATAGTGTTGTTAACTCTCATCGCAGCCGTTTGTTTCCAATACATATTTCTTACTATTCTTAGATCTTTCCCATCAACGTTAAGATTTTATAATCTCTGAAGGCTTCACCTTGTCAAATTCTTTGCTGTAATCTATGAAGCACAGATAAAGGTCTTGTTGTACTTCTATGGCCCTCTCCATTAATGTTCTTACTATATAGGACATTTCTTGTGCATTTTCCTTCTACGAATCCGCATTGTTCTTCTGCTATCTCTGGTTTTATTTTTCTTCTTATACGCCTCATTATTTTGCACAGTAGAATCTTGGTCATCTAACTCATAAGGCGGATTGTTCGGTGGTCTTCGCAATCTTCTGCACCAGGTTTCTTTGGTAGGGCTATGAAAATTGATTGTAGCAAATCAGATGGAATATAGCCACTGTTGTAGATGTCATTAAAAATTGTGGTGATAACTTCAATGCCATAATATCCCAGAGCTTCTAATTTTTCTTTTGCAATGCATAAAGGGGTATAAAGCGAAAATAATGAAAGATTTAATAATGTTTATGTCTTCTTGCAAGAATCTTATGTAGCAGATGTTTTTGCTGCAAGTCGATTTAATTTTGCTGTTTCTAGTTGTTAATTTTTGTCCCAGGTTACTTATTCTTTATTCTTTTGTCTGTGAGACTAAGGGTATCATGCAGTAGTTAAAAATATCAAATATATAATATTTGTTTCGATGCTGCATTACTGTGGTTATTTTTATAGAAGAGCGTCATAAAATGAGTTAGTTATGTCCCCTAGACATAGAAACCTAGCATGGCGGATATCATGGGCAATGAATATACAACTATACAAGATTCAGATGATCTTCCAAATGACCCCCAAAGTATTGGAGACGAAGCTAAAAGTAAAGCTGAAGAACTAAAGGAGGAAGCTAATGTATTCTTTAAGAGTGAGACTTGTTAATTATACATAATTAACACTGCATGCGTAACTGCCAGATTAACTATTTATTATATTTTATTAGTTAGCCTGCCAAATAATTATAATTCAGTGTGAATTTCATTGAACTATTCAGTCGGCCATGAAGCCTAGGGATCTACTTCTTTGTCTTGTCTTTATCTTCATAATCATGGGACGGGGGAAACATTAGTTTTTTAAATCTTTCCTTGCAATTGCGAAGTGATAAATAATACTTAATAATATTATAATAAATATAATATTAATTATTTTTTCCCCAGGCATGTTATATAAGTTAGTACGTACTATAATAATAGGAGGCGACTAAGGAAAATTAGGGGATAGGCTGACAACCTGTCACCTGTGAAAATCATCATTACATCTTGCCTTAATTTCTTACTTTTGTCTTTTATCAAATCATCCCCTTGGATGACAGATAGAGATACGTAACAGTGGACATTGATTGCACCTTTGTGGCAGATTCCTAGATGACAGGTTGCTAGATGTGCAGTCACTGCTGATGAGTCAATAAATCGACCAAATTCTCTCGCGTAAAGTAAATGCTGCAATGTATGCAGACGATCTGGCGATATGGTGCAGTGAAGAGAGCATAGGCACAACAAAAATAAGGTTGCAAGAAACTATGAACAATTTGGCCAAGTGGACAGACCAATGGGCCATGTCTATCAATGCCCAAACACCTATACCATCTTCAGCATGTCCACCAAACCACAGAATATCCTACTAACCATAAATGGTCAAACATTGCCAAAAGATGAGACACCTACATACCTTGGAGTCACTTTTGATCCAAGACTTACATGGAAACAGCACATAGACAAGTGCCAAACAAAAGGTACAATGAGGACAGCACTCCTTAAAAAAATTGGCTGGAACAGATTGGGGTGCAAATGGAAAAATTCTAAGTAGAGCATATACAGGTTATGTAAGACCAGCTTTGGAATATGGAATGTCAGCATGGGGGACTGCAGCCAAGAGTAACACTCAAAAGATCTCAAAGATACAAAACCACAATCTCAGAATTATAACAGGAGGTATGAATACTACCCCAATCACAGAAATGGAAACATGCACAGGTTTGCCATCAATGGAAGAAAGAAGAAATGAAAAAATCCTCACACAGTATGCAAAGTTCAAATGTTTGGAGAGTCATCAAATGAACCAAAGACTAAGCAGACCTACAAAAGAGCAACTCAAAAGAGGTAGCTTTCTACACTCCGCTAAACAGCTCCAGAAATCACTCACAGATACAGACCTACAAAACCTAAAACCACTAAACACCTTTAGCACATACCCAACATGGGACAGGAAAAACTTCCCAAGAATTATGGACAATATACCAAGCATTATTTCGAAAACAGAAACTACTATACAAGTACTAAAGGAGACAACTAAGAATCACATACAAAAAGGATATATGGACACATGTATATACAGATGGATCAGCGAAAGAGGCAGTATTAGATGGAGGATCAGGAATATATATAGTAACACCAGATGGAAAAGAAATAGAGAAATCCATACCCACAGGCAAACATTCCACAAATTTCAAAGCAGAAATGGAATTCATAATAGAGGCAGCCAAAATGCTCATGAATTGCTTGCCGAGTCACAACAGACATGTAGTATTTCTAACGGATGCAAAATCAGTATTGCAGGCATTGAAAGATCCAAAGAACACGAGCATGAATGAACTTACGGCCTGCTTACTACACCTCAGCAGTACCACCAAAGAAACAGTACTGCAGTGGATCTCAGGTCACTGTGGCATACCTGGAAATGAAAAAGCTGATCTCCTGGCAAGGAAAGGGGGATCACTGGAACAAATAGAAAATGATAATACGTACTATGAAAGTAAGACCATGTTAAAAGCAGAATATAAGAAAAAGTGGAAGCAAATGCACCCAACTGCAGAACCAAATGACCCCTACCACCAAATGTCACGCAAGGAACAAACCCATCATTTTCAGACTACGAACTGGTCACAACAGACTGAGAAGTCACATGTTCCGAAAGCTGAAGATTGGTGAGACAGACCTGTGCAACTGTGGACTGAACCCAGAGACTGCAGAACACATTCTTCATGCCTATCAACTCTACCAAGAAGAGAGGGAGAAAATATGGCCTACTGAGACGGCACTGCTTCCAGACTTGAGGGGTTCCATGGATGACCTGAAGTGAATCACACAATTCATTGAAGCTATTGGTGCTGTAACCTGATATCTGACTGAAGAACGATGAAGAAGAAGAAGTCAATAAATCTAACAAGAATGTTGACATAGTGTTGGTCCAGAAATGTGTACACGCTATGTTCCTGGCAGTATGTAGTAATTTAGTAATCCTGGAATGTCTCACTTCGGGGACTAAACATGCATCCCCCTTACATAACCAAGCCATTGAGACAACCTTATACTAGTCCAGGTTTCGCCTTAGTTACACAAATGAGAGGAACTGTGTTTTTCTCAGATAAGCTATGGGCTGTCTAGAACTTCCTGCTCACAGCTAAAAGGATTATTTCATCATGTTTAACATTTGTAGATTTGCCACATGTTGGTGCAGCCAATCCAAAAACCAAATATTCATATGTTATTTGAGTCTCCTTTAGTTTGTACTCAATCTAAAAATGATTGTGTGTTTTTTATTTCCAAGCTTATGGATAGCACCATATTTGTGAGTGTAATTTAAATTTAGTAAGCTTGCTTGCTATCATCGGGTTACAATGTGCGAAGTTCGAAACCACATCTGTACAATAAAAATCAGAATTGTAATTTCTCGCTTGACATGAACACTCCTCCAGTTCACTTAGTTGTAAATAAGTACCTGATGCATGAGTTAGGGAAGGTAAAAAACAGCAAGAAAGAGAACTGGCCACCCCACCTAATAGTTGCTGTGGCTTAGTATATGCAGAGTTATCTTCATCCCCGACGGCAGATGCCATAGATCCTACCTTTACCACTACATATTAATTCCAATAGAGTTTCTTCTATTGGACCTTTCTAGATAGGTGTCCCTCAATATAATTTATTGCCACCTACCCTGCTGATCCATCTATTTATATTCTGGTACCTAGTATTGTGGAATCAATATGTAGTGACTCCAAAATTGTTTTATGACAGATCTAGATTGACTTTTAAGTGGCTATCAATTTCTCTGATTTGATTTCTTTGGTGCATTCTGTACAGATGCCCCACCACTATTTATCATTGCCTCCTATGTTGAGTCACTTGTATATACTCTGGTGCAGGGAGATTGTGATGATTAATATGAAGCTTCTCCAATACTATTTGAGCTGGATAACACCAAGTTGAGAAAGAACTGTTATGTATTTCTTCCGTTCATTTGCTGATGCAACTGCCAGAATTCCCATAATGATTGGTCACAGCCGAGCTGAGTTATAAAAGTTCATCATTTCTCAGACTTGGATTTACTCAATATTATTTTGGAATTAATGAGTAGCTATGTTTCTGTCAGCAGTCCTTTCACCTACATTTCTTGACCTTCTCTTTCTGGCTCTCAGTAATTTAGAAGGCCCTCGTAGCTGCCTCCTTTGCCAATCATGCTTTTTCTACAATTTCATTCCACTAGGGGGGGGGGGGTTGTTGGGTCTCCAAATAGTCTTCTGCTTGGTACTTTGCTGCAATTTGGATATCTATCTTACTATTTACCTTTGTATACTCACATGTACAAACAGAATGCAATAGAGAGAGGAAGTGAACCTCAATCAAATTATTGAAGTCAGGATATAGCATAATTCTGTAACCAAGTCATATTTTGGGAGTTGGAAATCTTGTAACGTCTCTTAATGACTCAACTCAGTTTATGTTGGAACATAAACTTTCTTATTGTATTTTCAACAGATGAAGACTATACAAAAGCTATTGAGAAGTATTCGGCAGCTGTTAAACTAAACCCATTTGTTGCTGCCTACTTTGGGAATAGAAGTTTTGCATATCTTCGCACAGAATGCTTTGGATATGCCCTTTCAGATGCTACAAAAGCTCTGAACCTTGACAAAAATTATTTGAAGGTATTACCTGTAAATATTTGTATTACACATGCATGCAACTATATAAGCTTCTATAAGTTTACAATCTGCCGAAGACGAATGTGTTGGGCCATTGGCGCAAATAAAACGGCAACACAACGTATGTCCATTCTCTGGACTACATTCAACTGGAAATCTTGTAGGATCTTTGTCCTGTTACAAGAGATATCCAGTGGGAGTTTAAGAATGATTGCTGAAGAAGAAATAAGTTTGCAAGCTTCTGCTTCTTCATTCGCTCTCTTATAACCACAACAAATAAATTGTGTGATTTCCGCCAGGGAGGTGAAGTACATTGTACTGCTAATTCCACAGTTGAACTGTGTTATTTGCACCTCGGTTGACTCACTTTGTGGTCCACACATCCAAGGCCCAGAACATCTGTTTTTGTTATGCCTTTAATTTGGGTTGTGGGCTTCCCTAGAATGTGACAGCTTGCCTATCTGTCAACAGGCATGTGGGTGTGTAATGACTCTTTGCCGAGACAATTTTCATTCACGTCTATCTCGTGTGACAAGGTGTTCCACAGTTAGTGAACTTCCTCATGTAATTAGATGTTCTATGCCTGTGCCCATTAGGTACTGAACATTTTCTCATCTGCGAGCCTGGTTCTGGTTAGGGAAGAACTCGACAAAAGAGTTGGACCTGGGCTCTTTTCCCTTCTTAGCCGAGGTATTGTGAACCCCTTGTCCGAGTCTCACCTCACATGGGAGCAAGGCATGTTCTCTAGCTGAATGACCGTGTCCCATTTGTGCCAGAGTCCATTGGGTACTGAACCCTTTCTCTCCATGAGCATGTTTCTGGTATAGGAAAGCTGGACAGTAGAGTTAGGTCATTTTTTTTAAAGGACTGCTTTATTTGCCAGGCGCCCACGACTGGGTCTCTGTCCGTAAGGAGCACCGGCAACAAGAAGCTTGTCTCGAGCTAACAGAGCTAGTAGTTCCGATTTCCCTGAAACGTTTTTCCTTTCTATTTGCACTTGGAACTGCCCTATGGCTCTGTGCTGCCCTTTAGTTTTACTCAGTATGTTGTCTTTTCATCTTTTGCCATGCATCTGCCTTGGCGTGCCGTTTTCATTGGCCGCCCCTACAATGCTCGGACCGGACTGACTAGCATCACAGTGTGTTGACAGTGCCACTGTATGTGTTGGCAGAGTGGTATCAGAGATATTGACTGTCTCTTTTGCAGTCAATTCTCTTTCCATCTGCTGCCTGCAAATTCACGGACACGATCCCCAAAAGGTTTAGCCAGAATCAGCACGAGCAGCTATATTTTTGTTTTCATTGTGCACCACAAGGTGTTACTTTTGAGATCTTGGTTATCTGTTAACCCTGGGTCCGCTAAGAGCAGTGGGGTACCATTTGCACCCCAGCTAACAAGCTGTAAATAATGACAACACATTCTATTCTCTGGACTATATGCTTCTAATCTGCAGAAGTTTGAGAATGAATACATTAGAGAAAAAAAAAGAAGAAAGAAGTGGTGTAGCAAAATATAATTTGGGAAGATACACATTAAAAATATGAACTTGGTAGAAGATATGGAGAAATTGCGAAGGTCAAAGGCCCCACCAATGGCACATCAGAGCAACCACCACGCAGCAGTAAACTCAAGTAGATCACATGCATGTACAACGAGACTTTCTCTTACGGAAACTCCACAGCACTTCATCTATACAATTATGCATTTATCCCCTCTGAGTAAAAGGCTACTTCTCAGAGCATTGTACATTGCTTAGTAAAGCTCTGGAGATGCCCATGTGTTGCAGGGGTTAAAAGGGGGAGCAATGAATAGCAATACTGTTAACAACTGCCATATGTTTCGTAAGTGGCTGCTATTGTGGTTTTAAGGGTGAAGTTGGTTGTTCCATACCATATAGGGCAAAGTGACCTAGAAAACATGCTGAAATCAGATGTTTCACACAAATGGTGCAGGTATCGCAGCTAAGCTGTAAACCATGACACAACACATTTCATTCTCCAGACTACATCTTGCTGATCTGCAGGAGTTTGAGAACAAATACAGCAGCTCTGAAGAAACCTCATCATTGCAGAAAAGGATTCAAGAGCTGTGTTGCTCATAATTCCTGAAGAAGCAAACAAACATGGAAAAATAACTAGAAAAGCCTGACAGTTAAGATGCTATCAATAACTTGTGTAGCTGCTGCAATGTCTCCTGTGATTATTATTGGCAACATTCAGTCTAGCACATCTGATTTCAGTATTATTAATTTATTTAATTTACCATAGGATTTCTTAATGTAGTATTATGCTTTTATCGTCTGTTATTTTTTTTTACACAGGCATATTATAGAAGAGCTTCTGCAAATATGGCATTGGGGAAGTTTAAGCTGGCCTTAAAGGATTTTGAAGCAGTTAGTATTGATTTTATGTGTGTTGTGTATGGAAGAACATGTTCTTTGTTTATTTGCCCATTCTTGTGAAATATGGACATTTGGCTGCCAATCTTCAAAGTAGAGTTAGTTTACTAGAAAGGAAATGGTATAGAAAAAAAGATGCGTGATCCTAAAATAAAACTTGACTTTGAAAATGTATGTACACATGTTTCTATTGTGACATGAATACACATAGAAAGACAATGATATATCTTAATATGTACATCTTATTGTTCTGTCAGATTTTCTACTAGTTGTAAAAAATATCATCATTTGTCACTTTCTATTGACAGTGTTGTAATGATTAGCTTTGTCTAATGTTTCAACTTAACCTTAGCACGCTCTGTTTACAAACCGGGCGGTATACCGTCGGAATTGTGACATGTCTTGACACGGAAGGCGGAATCCACCGCCCGATTCGGCAAACCCGAAATTGAACGAAAAAATCGAGATCAGTAACTTTTTGACAGAATGTTTTGGCAACATTGAGAAGAGAAATTATCTAACTTCCTGTTTTTATTGTCAAAATGGCGAAATGTGATAGTGTTTGATTATGGAATGGAAATTCGAGCAATCTTTAAGCATCGGCTTTGCAGCGAAGCGACATGACAGTGAATTGAGTTTATTATACTTTTCTATCATCGATTTATTCAGTGAAATCATTATTTATTCTGAATTCAATGTGGAAATCTTGAGAGGTAAGTACTTCAATTTGTTTAATTAAAATAGACCATGAGGTTCCACAAGGTTATCACTATGTAAAATATATAATCAACAGCCTTCGATCGATCAAAAATACAGTATGCCTAGCTCTAGATAGGTCTAAATCTGTCTTTATCACTTTCTCACACATCTCGTATCACACACATACAAACAAAACTTACACCAATATGTGCAGAATTTAAATATTTATGTGCGCAAATATTATTTAAATATCTGTAACAATAAAAAAGTTATTGCGATTTCAAAACAGCCACAGACGATTGCATAACATTTCCGAAAACTAATTCAGCGGCAGAAGAGAAATTGCGTAATTGTAAACACAGCATGCCTAAGGTTAATGTGTATTTATTTTCTTTGTATTTACAAAGTATTAGTTTTGTTTAGTGTCTCAATTTATGAAATGCATTTCTTTATTTAATAAACCCGGCATTTCTTGACTAAATTCATCTTTTGCATATTTCTTCTGATACCTGACAATTTTTCGACTTCTGGTTTTTCTACACATGTTTCTACTTTTTTGCCATTAACATTTTTATTTATTTAGTTTTTTATATCAAATTTGGAAATAGAGATAAAAGGATGCTGGATATGATTTGGAGGTGTTATTTGCTTGTGTGAGTGGGTGTTATATTTTGTACAATGAAAATCGTGAACGTGGACAGACGCACACAAAGTACTTAGCGTGTCAAGGTCATGCACAGGCCTAGCCGAAGAAAATACAGCTCTTCAAATTCCTCGTCGTAAATGACACCAATTACATCGCTTTTAAATATTATAAACATCTCTCACAAACACCATACGTTGATATGCAGTAACTGAAACAGTAAAGCTTTAAAATTCGTCCTTTTCTTAATCATAATCTGTGAAGAAATGGCGACACTGAAGCTAGGCCTAAGCAGTTCGGTTTCCGAACGTGCAAGATCAAATAAATTACAACTGTATATTTATGTCGCTTCGGAAAACTAAGGAACAATCACTCTAGCACACACTATAAGAGCATAATGGGAAATAAACATAGCCGATTATTGTCCATGATTGCAAATGACTAACTCGATGTAGACATGAAATCTATTCACATTTCATTTGTCGACGTCTAATATTTTCATCGTCCTTTGTCTTTGTTGCCTTCAATCTTGCCCGTTGTGAATATGTTCTCCAAACCTCACTGTCTCTTGAAGTGGCCAAAAAATGAAGATTTTCTTTTTCTTATATTATTGATTAAATATGAGGATAAACATTGATAACTATGAAATGAGTGTGTCAAATTTTTGATGTAGAGAAACTGGAGTGACAGATATAATCTGCTATTGTATTTCAGTCATTCTTTGTTAAAACATGATGCCATTGTTTTATTTCAGGTAACGAAAGTGCGTCCAAATGATAAGGATGCTCGAATGAAATACGATGAATGCAATAAAATATGTAAACGACTTGCTTTTGAGAAAGCAATTGCAACAGATGATGGAAAATGTGTGGCAGACACTATTGATATCAATAGTTTAGGTTTGTTACAGTATTTATGCAGTTTTTGTGGTATTGTCATTTTTACTCATGTTTTGCTCTTGATAAAGGCTTTTTGCTGAAAACATAGATTTTGTTTGTTTTCCAGTGTCCTCATGGTGATTTGTGAAACTTCATTACACTGTTTACATTTTTTCCTGTTGCTTCAACCGTGACTTGTTTCCATCTCACAGTAATTGAACCAAGTTATGATGGACCACATTTACAAGATGAACAAGTGACCAGACAGTTTGTAGAAGATCTCATGGAGGCTTACAAAGAACAAAAGAAACTACCAAAGAAATATGTCTGCCAGGTATTTCATTTACACTTTTTAAAATATAACACTTTGTTTATGACCAAAATCATGTGTCTATCTATGTGATGTGTTCTTTGCAGAACGTTGCCCTCACTGCCATTCTGTAAGCCTCATGAGCTGCCCAGCTTCTTCCAGTGTCATGTTCAGAAGGTCTTCGATGTCTATCGTAGTCTTGGTCTGCCTCTTGTTCTCTTTCCTGGAACTTTCCCCTCCATGATTAATCTTTCCAAACCAATGTGTTTCTTTATATGTCTGAAACATGTTAGTTTGCTTTTTTGATAGTTTTGAGCAGCCAGTCCTCTATGTTCAGATCTTTGCAGACATCTGTGCTAGTTTTTTTTCTTCTGTCCATGATATTCTTAAGACATTTCTATAGCATTTCATTTCGAATGCAGATAATTTCTTTTCCATTGTCGATGTCATTGCCAACGTCTCACAACCATATCTTGCCACTGGAAAGATATAGCTTCTTAGTACTTGGAACTTATTTTTCTGTTTGCTCCTTGCGATAGATTTTTCATCTGTGATGTTTTTTGTAGTGCCATTGTTAATCTCTTGCTTATCTTTGCCGAATAATCTCCTGTGGTGTTGATGGTTAATCCTAGATATTCAAAGTTTTTTATATTTGCTCTTTGTCAATGACTATTTTAGGTGTATTACCTTCCCAGCAATTGTAGCTTTGAAATGCTGTGTTTAGAAGTCTCTAGTGGCTAGCAGTAAAGAAAAAAATGTGTGCTGTCGTCAGATAGTCAGATTTTTTAATAACCAAATCCGCAGATAATTAATTCTGTATGCAGAATAATTATGAGTCTTTACATTTAAGTAGTACATGAGATGTTTTACTGATGAATTGGAATAGAAAGTTATTTCAGGGATACGTAAACACATATACATTATTCATTTTCGTGATGTACAGGTATGTCTTATAGGCGTTTAAGAGGTTAAGTAACAGGACATATTTTTGTTGCACATTGATGTCATCTAGGAAGTTCCAGCTAAAGATTAGGAAATCCCACTATGTCATTTACGGAAACCTCATTGGAACACTTTCTTTGTTTTGTATACAAATTTCTTCTGTGCACCCTTACTTGATGTAAAACATATAATTTGAGAATTTTGTCTTCTTTTATTTCAGATTTTAATACAGGCCAAGAAGATCTTTAGTCTACAAGAATCACTTGTTCATATTGATGTCCCTGATGTGAGTAATAGAATTTGTTGTGTTTGCTTGATATGCATTGTGACTGCTGTGTTGACATTTGTGGTTCTAATTGCCTTGCCATTTCTTTTGGTTATCTGTTGAGTGAGGCTGTTGTGTACCAATCTGTGAAGTGAGGCTGTTGGTGTACCTATCTGTGAAGTGAGGCTATTGACTATACCTATCTGTGAAGTGAGGCTGTTGGATATACCTATCTGTGAAGTGAGGCTGTTGTCTGTACCTAAGTACTTATTACAACCTGGGTTTCTATTTTCAGTGATATTCTTCAGCCAAACTTAGAAGGGTGGTATATTCCAATACTTGAGAAACAAACAAAACATTTCTGCCAGCAGAAAGAGAACTATACTTCAGTTTGTGTGTCATCACAGTGTGGTGTGTCTGGAAAGGAAAATTCTTATGAGTTGGTTAAAAAAAGAAGTTAAACCAACTCAGCAAAAGATACAAATCACTAGACTGGCCATGCTGAAGTCGAATGTGTCAGGCTGAAAGGTGCAGATATCGCAGCAATGCTGTAAACCACGACACAACGCATTCCGGACTACATCTTGCCGATCTGCAGGAATTTGAGAACAAACGCAGAAGAAGAAGAAATGGTTAACCCTTTAGCTGCTACGCATGAAATATATTGTATTTCTCTCTTACTGCTATTTCCAAGAATTTTTTTCTTTCTATACCCTATTGCTAAAAATGATTTCACTCTAAAATCACAAGATCCAATCATCACACACATGAAGTATATATTTTCTGGTAATAATAAAAAGCTAGCGCCCGTGTGTTCCCGGGGCCCGAATGGGAGCAAAGAATAGCAACACTGTTTACCTTCCACGCATGTCGTAAAAGGCGACTAAGGAGGTTATGGGATGGAGTTGGCTGTCCCATCCCATATAGGGTCAGTGACCCAAAGCCATGCTGAAGTCGGATGTGTCAGGCCGAAAGGCGCGGATATCGCAGCAATGCTGTAAACCATGACACAACGCATTCCTTTCTCTGGACTACATCCTGCTAATCTGCAGGAGTTTGAGAATGAATGCAGAAGAAGAAGAAGATAAAAAGCTAGTATCATTAAAACATTTTATTTTTGTAACTCAAGGAAATTGAATTGGCACAGAGAGAAAGTCATTGGGGAAAGAATTAGCACAGGGAAATAGATTACTGAGAACAATGTAGCAACTAAAGGGTTAAACAGGAAAATATACACTAATAGTAGCTCTTCAGCAGAAATAACAGAAAATTCTGTGTTGGTAATCAGAGAGCGAACGTAGAAGAATAAGGTGAATCAAAAGCAGCTGGGACTGTAGTAAATTTGTGATTCAATAAATACCCTATGTATGGGAAATGCACATATTTGTGCACCTTGCCTTTTTTGGGTTTTGTTGGTAGTTGTTCAATAGGTTTGTGTGTTGATTTGCAATTGCAGAAGAAACCAGGTCACTATTGCTTTGCAGTTTGCAATGACTGTTTTTGCTCTGCTGGCACTGTAGGAGTTTTTCAAGTCTCACCATTATATAAATATTGATCTCCATGTACCTTGGTTTTTGGCTACATTTTACCAGTTTATTTAGACCTTGCTTAAATCTTTGTATTTAATTAGTGGTCTGCCCAGAAATGTATTCTGCTTCGGAAAGTTCACGGAATAATATTTGTTTAAAGGTATGGCTCATCAAAGTTATCCATTTTTCATGCATGACTCATCCATCTTAACACTTTACCGGCCAGCAATCCAGAGTATACTTATTTCCCATTACCCTGCATGAAGCATTTGATTATGTTATATATATATATATATATATATTGTATTCATATTTTTACTTTCAGAAATCAAAGTTTACAATCTGTGGAGATATTCATGGACAATTTTATGATCTACTAAATATCTTTAAAATGAATGGCAATCCATCAGAAGAAAATCCATATGTATCCTTTCACATTATATTTGTTAATTACAATAGATATGGTCACTTCGGCTCCCATGGTATATCTGATTATAAGATAGCAGTTTCTGCTATATTATTGTTCACCATACATTTTTTTCCCTGTTTTTTTCTCAAGCTCACACCGGATCTCTCTTTTAACAAGACAATGCTGCTATTAGATTTCCAGCAGGATGAAGTCCAGAGAACAGAAACGTGCTGTGTCACCATTAACTAACAGATTAAATGTTTACCCACATACACTGGGCGTCTGTAGCAATATCACTAGTAGGCCAGCCATACAAGAGAACTGGTTCCAATACTCATGCAGGTCACTGATCTAAAAAAGTACAGATGTCCACATATACCATCAAATAAGAGACACTGAATGAGTGAAGGAGAAGACAAATAGGCAGATTGTTGTCATAGTTTGATTTCTAGTCTTGAGGCAGGAATGTTTCAGACAACAAAGCGGTCTCATGGCAAATTCGAGAAATGTCAATACAAATCTGGGGAAGTAAATTGCGACCAATGTTTTTCTTACTGATCATTCTTAGTGTACAATTGCCCATAAAAATATTGTCTAAATACCATATACCCATTTATCTCAATGGTGTGAAAAGTACATTCGTTGCCATGGCCTGAAAAGGGAGCATAGAGATGCAACAATGTGATCTGCCATTAGTGTCGTAAGAGGTAACTAAGGAGGTTGGGGAGGGGGTGGAGTTGGATATACTTTCCCATAAAAGATCAAAGTAACCCAAAAACCATAAAAGTTACATAAAACTATACACACAGTTAAAAAGATGGTGAAATCTATGAATAAAGAGACTTGACTGAACAAACAGGCCATGAGAAACACAGAGAGAAATCTATAAATATATGACCAGCCCAAATCTCAAAGACATCAACCTCCTGTGAAGGAAAGACCAGAGTATCATCTTCTGACTAAATAACATATAGGGTAGCGCAGGAACAGCTTGGTGGAAGTGACCATCATCTAAATCACCCCCATCAAACTCACCATCGACATCATCTTCTAACTTCACACCATCGATCACCATCAATGTCCAGCGCTGAGTGACATCAGGAAAATGCTTCTTCCTCCAAGACCAGATAAATGGAACACCTTTTATGGAACAAAATAACAGCTCACAAACACATGCATTATCACATAATGGCATTGGGTCAAAGGGCATGAGCCTGTGGATAAACAGCCAGACTAAAGTTGCATGTGCCAAGTTTGAAACCACAGCACATTTAGTTTTCTTGATTACATTCTATTAACCTGCTTGTGTGGTGCCAGGAAAAAAAAGCATAACGACACTGTATCCTGCAATTACCTGACTACGGAGGTGTTGGGAGTGAGTTGTCCAATACCACAGAGGGTCGAAGTAATCCAGAGGCCTTGCTGAAGTCAGATGTGTCAGGTCAAAAGGTGCAGGTAAAATTTTAGGTGGGAATTATCACATCATATAAAAGTTCTCCATAACTTCTCATTCTAAATGTTTATTATGAAATAATGGAATCTCTCTGTTCTCATTCTAAATGTTTTTCATGAAGTAGTGAAGTTTGTTCTTATTCCTGATATTTATCATGAAATACCGGTAGTGGAGTTTGTTCTCATTCCTGATATTTATCATGAAATACCGGTAGTGGAGTTTGTTCTCATTCTAAATGTTTATCATGAGATACCGGTAGTGGAGTTTGTTCTCATTCCTGATATTTATCATGAAATACCGGTAGTGGAGTTTGTTCTCATTCTAAATGTTTATTATGAAATACCGGTAGTGGAGTTTGTTCTCATTCTAAATGTTTATCATGAAAAGCACTTTAAACAGTGGTATTTAAAAATTTGTTAACAGCAGACAATAACTGGAGGTACTTCAAAGACACTGATATTTCATTTTCTTTAACATCAAACATCAGCTATTCAATGGAGACTTTGTTGACCGAGGCTCTTTCTCAGTTGAATGTATTATGACTTTGCTTAGCTACAAACTTCTGTACCCAAAACATTTCTTTATGGCAAGAGGTAGGTCCATCTGTTTATTAATGTGTGTTGAGTTGTTGGACTAGACTAAATGGCAGACATCCTCAAATAATTTATGATTTGTTCAAGTGAGGATCTGACAAGATTGTACTTCATGGACAGAAGATGGTCCTAAACAGAGACATCAAAGTGTATGAAGGAACCCTTGGAACAAACAGCAAGGACTTCTTCTGCATTCATTCTCAAACTTCTACAGATTAACAGAATTTAGTCCAGAGAATTGAATGCATTTGTGTCATGGTTTACAGTTTAGATGCGATATTTGTGCCTTTCTACCTGACATATCTGACTTCAGCATTACATATTTGACACTTTATCTGATGGAACATACCAACTCCATCCTCCAAGCCTTTTAATCATCTTTTATGGCATGTGTGACAGATAATGGTGTCCATCTTTTCTCCCTTAAGGGCTCTGGTGAAACATTAAGGTGAAGCAATATATCTGTAAGAAGTGGAGCCGTAGCTTTCAAATTAAACCTGGCTTGTCTTTACTGTTTCCATACCTACCTGGAAAGTAATGAAAATGTTGACGTTGGGTATTGGCACAAATGAAATGGCAACACAGATCATTCCTGTTCTCTGAACTACATCCTGCTGGAAATCTTGTAGAACCATTATCGTGGTATAAGAGAGATCTGGTGGGTGTTTGATAACCAACACACACAAAGAAAAGAGAAAAACGGATCCAGTGAACCAGGTTGTCTGGTTGGTGATTTAGATACTACTAAGGCATTTGTGTATTTTAGAGTACATCACCAAAGATGACAAATTTGTTAGCAATGATGTTAGTGCTATATTATGCCCGTTTGTTGCCAGGGCCCAAAAGGGTAGCAAAGAATAGCAACACTGTTTACCTTCCGTGCATGTCGTAAGAGGCGACTAAGAGGTTCTGGAATGGAGTTGGCTGTCCCATCCCATATATGATCAGTGACCCAAAGCCATGCTGAAGTCGGATGTGTCAGGCCGAAAGGTGCAAATATCGCAGCAGTGCTGTAAACTATGACACAACGCATTCCGTTCTCCGGACTACATCCTGCTAATCTGCAGGTGTTTGAGAACGAACGAAGAAGAAGAAGTGCTATATTACCAAAGTGACAAAATTGTATAGCAATGATGTTAGAGGTACATTACCAAAGTGACAAAATTGTATAGCAATATTAGAGTTACATTACCAAAGTGACAAAATTGTATAGCAATATTAGAGTTACATTACCAAAGTGACAAAAGTTTATAGCAATATTAGAGTTACATTACCAAAGTGACAAAAGTTTATAGCAATATTAGAGTTACATTACCAAAGTGACAAAAGTTTATAGCAATATTAGAGTTACATTACCAAAGTGACAAAAGTTTATAGCAATATTAGAGTTACATTACCAAAGTGACAAAATTGTATAGCAATATTAGAGTTACATTATTCTTGAGACTAACGGGAATTGAACCAGTCTGTTCAACGGCACCAAATTGTCTAGCAACTATTGCACACGCTTTCTTCCGTACTTGACTAACCTCATACCAATAAAAGATGTGATTTTGTCAAGACATTCAAACCGTGCACTTAAAGTCACAGGAACAGACCATTCGAGACAAAAACTATTAAAACAACAACAAACATCCTGTACAGGTATTGAAATATCCTCAGTAACAACAAACATATAGCATATAATATCCGTATTAGTTCTACAAGGGCCAATAGGTCTTCTTGTAAACATGGATAACATATATAGACAGTACAATTTTGCTGAAGAACGCGTGCGCAATAGTTGCTAGGCGATTTGGTGCCATTGAACGGACTGGTTCAATTCCCGTTAGTCTCAAGAATTTTTAAATTGTCCTCTGGCTTCCTACTTAAATTTACTTAGAGTTACATTACCAAAATGACAAAAGTTTATAGCAATGATGTAACAGTTACTACACTAAATACATCTGAAAAAGTAAAAAAAACACCTTATAGATACAGGTAAGGGGATCAAGCTTGTGATACATTTGTTCAACTGTTTCAATGCTTATTTTCATTCTTGTGCATTCTAATTGTGCTTACTTCTCAGGCAACCATGAGAGTTTAACAATGAATCAGATGTACGGGTTTGAAGGGGAAGTCAAGTCAAAGTATCCTTTTTATCATGCTTGTGTATATTTTTAAATATTCATTATTCTTCTTCTTCTTCTTCAGCGTTCATTCTTAAACTCACGCTGGATCTCTCTTGTAGAGAATCATTGTCCTACTAGATTTCCAGCAGGATGTGGTCCAGGGAATGGAAATGTGTTGTGTCGCCATTTTATTTGCGCCGATGACCCAATGCATCCGCCTTTGGCAGATTATTCATTATTAATTGTACTGGTTTTACTTTATTAATAGAACCATCTTCAGATAGGTGCAAGGTAGTCCTGCCGGATGTAGTCCAGAGAATGGAAATGTGCTGTGTCAGGAGAAAATATGGAAGGACCTTGCTATAGGATACAAAGCTGATGCAAAAGCTATGGCGTATCTGCTCTGAGCAAGAAAGTTTACTTCTTTCTAATGACAGGATTAACACATCATTAGCATGACCACATCACTGAATGCAGAGGCATAAAAAGCTGTGCTGAAGTCAGATATGTTGGACTGAAAGATAAAGATATTGTAACCAAGTTGCATCAGATTACACTTTCTGGACAACATTTAGCTAGTTGACTAGTTCTGAATGAGTTTTTGAATGAACACATTATAATAGTACAGCTGTTTTGCTTTTTGGTGGTTTGCAACTTTAGTAGTGTAACTAATTGTGAGAATAAGTGTGAAACTATTTGAATTGAATGAGACAAACAATTGTGAGAATAAGTGTGAAACTATTTGAATTGAATGAGACAAACAATTGAGAGAATAAGTGAAACTATTTGAATTGAATGAGACAAAAGTTGTGAGAATAAGTGTGAAACTATTTGAATTGAATGAGACAAACAATTGTGAGAATAAGTGTGAAACTATTTGAATTGAATGAGACAAACAATTGTGAGAATAAGTGTGAAACTATTTGAATTGAATGAGACAAATGTGAAAATATAGAATATTTAATTTTCCTTTCATTGAAACTTTTGATACTCATCTCAACTTTGTGAACTGTTTACTGAAGTTTTCAACTGGCTCCCCCTGGCTCATTGTATAAATAACAAGATCTTGGTGGGTTGTGTCATTTTGAAAGCATATTTATGTATGTGTAGAATATGTATGTTTTGTAGAAAACATTGCACGTATGTAGAAAATATATTATGTGTATGTACAATACATTCCAAGTATTCTTCTACTTCAGCATTCATTCTCAAACTCCCGCTGGATCTCTCTTGTAGCAGGACAATGGTCCTACTAGATTTTCAGCAGGATGTAGTCCAGGGAATGGAAATGTCTGAGCAGAATTCTGTGTATAATATTCTGCGTTTGCTCTCTGATAACCAACATGAAAGTTTGTGGCATTTCCACCAGGGATTGTGAAGTACATTTGTGTTGCTGGCTTCACAGTGAAGTTGTGTTATTTTGCGCCTTTCAGCAAAGCACATCCATGTTCGGCATGGTTTTAATTCAGGTGAGCTTCTATAACCTGTGAAATCTTCCGAAACCAGACACAAATATGTATTGACTCTACTCTGTGACAGCTTATCACCCACTGGTCCCTTGGACTTTACATTCCAAAACGTGTCCCTGAGTGGCAGTCTTGTATATAATCTGAGAATGTAACTATTGTACAAATTTTTAATTTAAAAAAATATTCAACCAAAACATACTGCCAAATGTACAAATTCTGCTGGATTGTCACCACTAATTAAACCAAGTTGTAACACTTTCTAAAAATAAATACAGACCAGTAATCCAGAGCATACATAACTCTCATTATTAAAGGTGTCCATAGATTTTTTAGATATCCAAAAATCAGTGAGAAAAGACAATGCCTTTAAAAAAAATCTGAATAGAGTTTAGAAATTTTCTATTTCATATTGAATGTCCATGCAGAAGCTGAGTTGATAGTTAAATTGCTTCATTAACCCAACCCTTCAGGTTGGGTTTGAACCATCAAACCAGGAGGTTTGAACATCGACAATCCATATTGTACTTGCAATATGATTGGATGTACTAGTGATGCCTCAAAATTCAACAATAGTTGAATAATACGGAACAGACTTTGTAAAACTTGCAAATATGTGGTCTGACATATGGATGACAGTTTCACATGCAAATTCTTTAAAACCTATTTTATCATGTGTGAGCTGCCACCAGATGTATTTAGAAGAAATTTATCTGAGACACAAGAATCACTTCTGCTACCATCTCTAAGATGTTCATCTCAGGGGTTTGACCCCAGTGGTCACTTTATTCATTGAACAGAGAAGCACTAACATTTATCACCAACAATTGTTCATAAAAACTGTTTTGTAGTTGAGAATTATCTTATTCACGCTATTTTGCTTTCAAACCCAGTGACAAATAATTGTCTTATTCACACTATTTGGCTTTCAAACCCAGTGATAAGAAAGTTATGGGGTGGAGTTAGCTGTTATTCCTTATAGGGTCAAGTGATCCAGAACCCATGCTGAAGTTGGATGTGTCTAGCCAAAAGGTTCAGAAAAGTTGTAAACCATGACACAACTCATTTCATTCTCCGGACTACATCATGCTAATCTGCAGTTTAAGAACAAATGCAGCAGAAGAAACTTATTTTTTAATTCTGTTGTATGTTCACCTATCTCTACTATACTATTTTTTTCCCTTTGTTACAGGTGATGCATGGTGGTCTGTTCTCCACAGATAATGTAACATTAGATGATATTGCTAAAACACACAGAAACAGGCAGCCTCCAGAGAATGGTATGTACCATGTTTACATTTTTCTTCTGTGTAAATGTTACATAGTTAGGTAAAAGTTAACTCATGACACGTATTAATGCCGTAGGGTGTAAGATGTTAGAAATCTCTCGTTTTAGTGGCTCTGCTATATGAGGGTGGAGAAAACTCCTCTCCCTCACAGTCTCTACTTCCCGGACTAATCCGGTACTTGCCCAATTAAGGCTGAGTTGGCCCTGGAGCCATTGCGATTGAAAAACATTTCTGCCTCACCTGGGAAATGAACACAGGACCACTATTATGCGAAGCCAGTGCACTGAGCTGCGCTGGCCTCCTCAAAAATAGAGTGTTACATAGGCTGGGTGTTAAAATATATCCTCGTTTTAATTAAATTTATGGTAACTATTCTCGCATCTTATTGATGCAGTTTGTTTCCAATATATATTTCTGATAAGCCTGATGTCTTTTTCATCTAATTCTATTTTTCCTGTTTCCCCATACCCTTTTTGTTAGTCTTGCCATTTCTGATGCTTATTTCCTGATTCAGGGATAATTTATTATTGACTGAGGATCCTAAATATGTAAGGCAGTCAGCTACCTCTAGCTCATTCCTATCGATCAATTTGCAGCTGCTTGCTGACAGCCTTTGTTGTAATTTGTGTCTTCTTTATGCTGATTGTTAGTCCAAACTCACTGCATACAAGAATACAACCTTGTTTTACTCCACTCTTGATCACAAACTACTCTCAAGTACCTTTGTAAGATTAATAAAAGCAATATATGGTTGCTGCATTTATTTACTGCATTTCTCTTGTAATTGATGTAATGAAAATATATCTGTAGTTGATCAGTTTCCATGTAAAACTACATTGTAATTCAGGATAAACCAGATCACAGCTGATCACCAAAAATGGAGCCTTTGCAGTACAATTCTAGCAAGTATTTGGCCAACAGTGCATAGGAGCATGTCTCCTGCAGGCCAGAAATATCTTTGTTAAGACGGTTGAGTTCAGCATGGATAGCAGCTGTTTTTCTCACGTCATTGAGGTCTGTGAAATGTCATGGACACATGGTTTTGACATTCCAGGTTCCATAATACTTACACATGGTTACACAGTTGCTAGTCATTCCAATATGAATTGTATTGTTTCTGCATTAATTTTATGAAATAATTAACATGAATGAATAGCTATAACATTTATATGTTTACAAGATCTTGTAGATTAATAATATCCCTTACTGCAACGAGTACACTCAATTTTCATTACTTTCTTTCCTTCCCCAAGGTATAATGTGTGAGTTACTATGGTCAGACCCCCAGCCACAAAATGGACGAGCACCAAGCAAACGAGGAGTAGGGGTTCAATTTGGGCCAGACATAACGAAGAAATTTTTAGAACATAATAAGCTTGATTACATTGTTCGAAGCCATGAAGTCAAGAATGATGGCTATGAATGCATGCATAATGACAAGTGTATTACGGTCTTCTCTGCTCCAAATTATTGGTAAGATTTATAAGTGTTGAAACTCAATGTGTTTTGTGTTCACATCTTTTCATATATATATATAGATATACATACAAATATTTTGTTTTTCTGTATGGTTGTCTGAGCCTTCTATGCGCTCCGATAACCGTTTACTAATCGGGACCAAATATTGCAGTTACTATTTAGGACACTGCACCCCATCGAGGCCAGCACCTTGGCGAGGAGATGGGGCGTAGTCTAGCCAGCAGAGACTGGAAACTAAGACTGGCCGGGCAGGACCACAGTCTTTCCTGGCAAGTAAAGTTGCTGAAGTCAGCGACATTTGACAGAAAGCGCACCGCAACAATCAGAATGTCATGTATTATCACACATGAATGTCTATATCTGCATTACCCTGTTATGGTGCTAACCCTGTGATGACTCATCAGGCAGGAGTAGCACAGAGTCCTATACCTCGAAAGGGCCCACCCCATACGACTGGAGGTCCACTTTGATTGCCTTGTGGAGCCAAGAGACACGAGTAATATCACTGACCAACAAATATTACCAACCAATGAGACACCACTTACAATAATGCATTAGAATGCTGAGGGTGTAAGTAGTAAAAAAGATGGCTTAGCAAGAAATTAGAATTAGAGAACACCCTTCTTAAGGAACAGGCTAGCATTTGCTGCATACAAGAGACACACCTCAGCAAAGATGTAGCCTTTAAAATTACAGGTTATCAGTTCGTTGGAGCTGATTGAATAGACAGAAGACTTACTCTAGTCAAAAATAATATCAGCGCACATTAAACAGAACTATACATGGAAGGAGCAGAATACCAGGTTCTTCAGCTAAAGACCAAGAACACAGAATTCCACCTACTAAATTACTATTGTCCAAATGGCCAGCCCCTTTCCCTGGACACAATACCGTACAGAGGAAGACTTGATAGTATGTGGAGATTTTAAGTCACTCACAAAGCTGGGGTTATGACCACATGGATAAAAGAGTAGAAGAACTTGAAAGCTGGCAAGACAAAAAAAGTCTTCTATTGCTTAATAAGCCAAAATACCCTCCAACATGCTACTCAAGAGCATGGCAAACCACTTCCACACCAGACTTGGCAGTGTACTCAGCATACTTAACATGGGAAATCAATAGAACAATCATACATGAGCGCCTGTCTCATATATGATTCTAGTTGTTTCATAGTTTCTGTTTGTTTCATGTCACATGTATGTAGTAATTTTTGTATATTCCTTGTCTGGTGTCATTTCACTTCTTCCGGTCAGTCACCTCTTCCAGTTAGACATGCCAATGTGAACATCCATATCCTTACTGTCCGTTTTCTATTGTATGTTTTAATTTTTGTCTTGATAAAGGCCTTTTGGTCGAAACGTTGATTTGTGTGTGTTATTATGTGTGTCTTGAACGATTATCAACCGCCGAAGACGGATGTGTCGGACCATTGGTGCAAATAAAACGGCGACACAACGCATTTTCATTCTCTGGACTACATCCTGCTGGAAATCTAGTGGGACAGAGATCCAGCAGGAGTTTGAGAATGAACGCTGAAGAAGAATGATTATCAAAACTTCTTTACTCTATTCCTGGATTTACCTGTTGGATTTCAGTTTTGCTCAGTAAGTACATATTATGTGATTGTTGGATAGACTAGTAACAAAATTGCACTTTGAGGAGTTTTGGACATTTCAGCAGTAAGCCTGTGTTGAAGCATTTTTTTTATACAATTCATCATTTTTCTTTCAGTGATACAATGGGGAACAAAGGAGCGTATATCAATATAACTGGTGATAATCTCAAACCAAAATTCACGTCATATGAAGCAGTGGTGAGTAGACTTTCTTATTCTATTGACACATGAGCTGTAGTGAGTAGACTTCCTACTAGACGTAGCATTGATATTGCTAGACCATATCAAGCATCAAATAAACGGAAGTGAAATATTCTTGAGAGAAACTTGAGAAATGTAAAGCTTGTTCATATTTGAATATCTTTCTGAAGTTTCAAAATCCTGACTTTACAGGTTGATTTTTAGAAATTGTTACCAGTAATTAGTAACGCATGGTCTAGAAGTTAGAGCGTTGGTCTCACACTCGTCACATCCTGGGTTTTTTTATTCATCATCATCAAGTGCCGTCTCCACAACGAAGGTTGACTGCAACAGACCTCCAACAACCCGTCTCTTGTTTGGTGGTACACTCTGCTAGACTGTAACCTGTCCATCTTGTGATGTTACTCTCCCACTTGTATCTCTGCCTACCTCTTGCTCGCTTCCCTTTGACTTTACCCTCAAGTAATTTTTGTATTGTCGGGGGGTAAATTTAAACAATCCACCCTGAACGTGATGTGACAGCAAGGGCATGCAACCTTTATCAAAGAAACTACTAGCAATGTCCCTGCAACTTTCTAATAGGAAAAATGTAGTATTGACAGTTTAAAAAAAAAATTATTACCAGTAAAGCTCATCATAGCCAAAAAATGATGTGGTAGTACCAAAGACTTGCCTGAAAGTGCTAACGTTATGATTCATAATGGTCAATAGCTCATTAATACTGTCATTAACACTGTACAATATTCAGACCATATCTCATTACCATATATGTACTGGTACACATCTTACTACCATATCTTCACTGGTACACATATCTATATTATATAACTATATTGGTAAATAATACAGTGGAATCCCTCTCTAGCAGAATCTTCTATAACAAATTTCCCTATATAACAACACTTTTCAAAATCCCCAGTTATATTTATTCTATATTGTTTGTACTGTATACAGTGAATTTCTGTTATTACATATTTTGTCAGTCGGGACCAAGTTTTTATAACATAATTCCACTGTATACCTCAGTACTGTGTATATATACTTGTCTTAAGATTGATCTTGTCTTGTACATAAGAACAATAACTAATCTCTACCCAGAGATGTTTAGTTGAACATACTAATGTGGATTATCACATAATCTTAGCCACAGTGGTGTCCTCCTTATCTGTCACTGTTATTCAGTCATGCACATCAAAACACAGAAGTCGCTTTTGGAAACTGAAGAGAAAGAAGCAGAAGTGACATAATGTATCCACACTATGGGAAGATTGAAGCCTGTATGGGATGGGTACAATTCACATATTCTTATTAAACATCTCTTTCCTCACAATTTTCTGTTGTTTTTTATATTTGGTCCATATTTCCTCCTTTTTTCATAACTGCTGGTACTTTTTTTTAATGATTTCTATTGTTTATGTCACTTCTGTGTCCTTGTCTTTAACATAACTTGATGTTATTATTATGAATAAAGTCAACACATTCAGCCGAGATTCAATATCATTATTTATATTGATTCTATTTTTTAAATAAAGTTCTATTATTATAAGGAAGAGATTGGCAATGGCATATTGTAAAATAACAGCTGAAAAAAAACAAAATAGAAACGAAATTGCTAATGTTATGAACTTTTATTTTTCTGGTTGCAACATACGGCAGTGAAACATGGACCCTAAGTAAAACAGTGGCAAAGAAGATCAATGTCTACGAGATGAAATGCTACAGAAAGATACTTGGAAAATCATGGAAGAATACAATCAGAAACTCAGATATTATAAACACATTGAAGATTCCAGAGTGTTGTTAATAAACACAATAACAACAAAAAATTACACCTGTTTGGTCATATAAAGAGACACATCTGTTTAGAAAGACAAATAATGGAGGGAGGAGAAAGGGCAGACCAAGAAGACGATGGACTGGCAACATTAAAGATAACATAAATATATCATTGGAAAATGCAAGCCCAAGACAGAGAGGTTCAGATTAGACTTCACAGTTCATTGGGATGACGTTCTGGAAGGAATATGTCACATGACATTCCCACTATAACAGCCACTGATCTCTAGATAATAATAATAGTACAGTAGAATCCTTCTTCTGCGTTCAGCATCTGTGGTCATGCTATACTGTCAGGCCTGTCGTTAAGACGAAGTCCACTGTCTTCTCCAGGTCAGAGCGGCTGCCCATAGCTTTTGCCTCAAGTCTGTATCCTCTGGCCAGGTCTTTTGTCTCTGCTCTTTGTATGTTCTGAAGTATGTGTTCTGGGGTCTGGGTTCCGGATCCACATGGACATCTGTGTATGAGATCCTTAATCGGTAAAGGTGACCCAACAGTCTGCAGTGGCCTGTTCTAAGGTGAAATATTGTGGTCTGTTGATATCTTTGGAGGAGATGTATTGCATCATGTTCGTATTCCCCTTCCATTTGTTTCTTCCACTTTGCTGTGTATATGTTGCGGATAGAATCCCTCAATAGCTTATATTTTTCAAAATCAAAAATTATATCTTCATAATTTGTTATACTCTATATAACAACTTGGCCATCTCCAGAGAACTATTCTACCCCTGACGCTGCAAGACATAAAGGGGTATAAAGCGAAAAGAAAGAACGAAGATTACAACTTTCTGTTATTGTATAAATTATTTTGTCGATGCACACCAAGTTGTTATAATTGGGTTTGATTACTGTCATATCCTAGGCAAATCATTACTCACAATTGAATTGTATAAAAAACAATAATGTTTATTTTATTTTTTTCAGCCACATCCGAATGTGAAACCAATGGCCTATGCAAATCCATTCTTCGGGTTGTTTTAGCTATAGTTTAGCACTAGGTTTATCATTACTATTTAACATGAATGCAAATTTGAAGAAAGAATGAACTTTTTTGTTCTGTGAAACTGGAAAGAAGAAAGTTGGAATGAATACATTAATTTTTTTGTTCTTGTTTTATATATGAAGTTTTGAGCGCAATGTTGACATAAATAATGAATAACTGGCCTTAAGTTAGAATTGGAAGTACTTAAGTCCATGTTCTGTCTGTCACATTTAGAGTTAATGAAGTTTGAGGACAATTAGTAATGACTGTTATTTTTAATAATTCAAGGGTAGCCTTTTCTTTTTAGCAAAAATTGACCAATCTTGCCAGAGTTCTTAAAATTGAAATATTTTTGAAATTGTAGAAAACAAAAATAAAGATAACTCAACAATATTGTTGGAAATGTTATACTGTGTATATTGTACCATTATTAAATTATGACCACAATATGATAAACCCATAGAGGATGTGACTGGTATAGTTGCCCAAAACAGTTACATATTAAATATATCACCAAAGTTGGATGTGATGGGGGCACACACAAATACGGCAATAACGTATTTCCATTCTCTGGACTACATACTGCTGGAAATCTAGTAGAACCTTTATCCTGCTATAAGAAAGAACAGATGGAAGTTTGAAAACTAACATAAAATAAATCTGTGTTGGTTGTATGGTAACAAGAGTTTGCACCCCTTAGCCTTCACATCTGACATCAGCACCTGTGACATCAGCTCATTGTATGGCCTGGTCAGTTCTAACCCAACAAGGAACTGGCCTCATTGGGGACTCAAAACAGTTGAGTAACAGCATAGAAGGTTAGCCACAGTGTAACAGAACTAATACAGAAGTTATGGGGTTGCTCTGTTAGTATTGAGAAGAGGACACAAGGGTCAACATGAAAAACTGATATGCCCACAAAAACAAGAAAATAAAAGAACCAAAGATATAAGAGCTGAAATTGATAAATAGTATGCCAGTGTTGTTGTCGGGCTTGAAAGGGGAGTTTAAAATAGCTACACTATTGCCTGCCAATCGTGTTGTAAGAGGTGCACGAAGGAGGTTTTGAGGTGGGACTAGCTGTTCCATCCCAAAGGGTTAAAGTGACCCAGAAGCAATGCTGAAGTCAGATGTGCCATGCCAAAAAGCTGTAAACTATGACACAACGTACTCCAGACTACATCCAGCTGATCTGCAGGAATTTGAGAATGAACGTAGAAGACAACTTAGATAAATATTATATTTTTGTTAACTCTACTATTGTGAATTGTGGTCCTCATTAAGATTTAGATGATCATCACATCATGTTGAACAGGGTTAGTTAGCTAGCAGAATAGATATCACTGTACTCCATGCATAACCATAGGCCCTCAGTATCAGCTGATAGTGAATGATATGCATGTTGATGGTTCCAGAAATTCATTAGTTATTCGTGGATGGGATCTGCTGAGGATTCCATACAAAGCGTTGCAGATTGCAAGATGTGGCAGCATGTGTGGAATGGATAGGTCTACCCACAGATTTCAAAACTTGTTTTAGAGTAGTAATAACACTTAGCAGGAACTGCAGAGAATTCTGTCCCACTGCTGTGGATCAAGAGGTGCAAGCTTTGATCAGTGAGAATGCCAAAGAGGGGGATGTGATTATATACACTGATGGATCTGTAATTAGACATGACCACAGTTCTTGGGCCTTCACACTTCACAGCTAAGTGTGCAGGCAAAACGATCAGGGAGGAAAGTAGGGCCTTTGCTGTGACTACGAGTAACATGACCATGGAGATTATGGTGGTGACCAGGGCATTTGAGTGGGTAGGCACACATGGTAACACAGGTCTGAATCTTGAGTGACTCTAGAGTATGATTAGGAAGGTACAAGTGGATCTCATTCGTGAACAGTGGATTGAGACTTTGAGAAAGGCAAGTTTGGGACATATGGATGTTTGAGGCAATAACAGAGCAGATCAACTGGTTTTATGTGTGATTGTGGCACAGAGCAATGGGGCAATGGATTGAGCGGACATTTTGAACTCCATAAGAGATATAGCATGCGCAAGTGAGACTAGAGGGGATGATGCTTCCTTTTCAATGGCCAGGATTAAAGATCAGGATTTGAAATGCGGTGTTGCTAGAAGTGAACATTTTTAGGGCGCAGAAGAATGATGGTCAAGCAGCAGTGGACTGGTACTGTCAGCAGAAGTATAATGACTGATACACTCAGGGAGAGATCGGAGCAACTATGGACGTGTCCAGTTTGCAGTGATGATGATTCGACAACTATCTATTAATTATTCACACCTTTCATCAATCCTAACTGATACCATATTTCAGTTACTTAGGGTTTATAAGGAATGCTGTGTTAGGTCCATATTTTGTGCTCCCAAAGCAATGCTATGGGTGACAACATTGGCATCACATCCACTGCTTTTACTTTCACAGATTTGTTTTCTTGTTCTGCATTCATTCTCAAATTCCTGCAGATTACAAGGATGCAATTCAGAGAATGCAATGTGTTGTGTCATGGTTTACTACTTCACTGCGACATCTGTCCAATGCATCCAACTTCAGCATAGATTTGTTCTGGTATCCATTTTCTGAGTCAACACAGAAGGCTTCCCAATTCGTATTTGTGGTTTATAATAAATATAAACAGAAATCAGAATGTAAGATTCCCTCAATTCTTCATGGCATTTGTAATTAGATAGCATTATCATGAGCCAGCAACTATTGCATTTCCATATTTCTTCTGGTACCTATTTCCTAAAGCGAGGTCAACCTAAGTTGTAGTGGTCACATTAAAAAAAAATTCATCTCAGCTGGAATACTACTGGAATACTGTTAAAAAGTCAACACATCAGCCACTGCACTACTTGTGTTCCATGATAAAGGTCTTGAGACAAATTTTAAAGGAAGAGATTGAATAATTTAACACTTTCACTGCCATGCCATTAATTCAAGTGTTTCCTACTTCCACACCATGTTTTAGGTGTTATGAGTTTTGCGAGTGATAGTTTAAGAAATAATTAATAAATAAAGCAATAATGTTAGGGTGTAGAAATCTTAACAAGAGTAAGCTTTCCATAAATGTTTTTCTCAGGCTTTTCTCAAAAAAGGTTTCATTACCAATTATTGTATGACTGATTCTGTCTAACAGTGGCAGTGTCACTATATTGTTTTGAAGCGGGTGTCCATAACTTACACTTATACCCATAGAACTATCTCATAACCTATGATCATCATTACTTGAATCATAGTTCAATTCTGTATCTAACTCTAAAACCGTTTCATCACTATGACTCACTACAAAGTATGAAACAATCACTTCAGACAGGGTATCACAAATTGCATTGTCCATTTAAAGTGTTTGTTGAAAAACAGCAATGAAATCATTAAATTTCTAATTTTCTGCACTGAATTTATCTATTAGCTGGATCCACCATTTTGAATGATATTTGTAATAAATGGCAAGTTCCACACTAAATAAAACTGGTGTATAATTAGCAAAATGCCCAATGAAAACATTTGCGGGCGATTACAGTTATCTGCTGAGTGAAGGGAACTTTGTATTTCGATGACAAAAGTCATCCGTTGGCAGTAAAAGTGTTAAAACCACATCATATGTAGAGAAATAAAAAAAAACATTGTTGTTCTGCTTTCTTTCTCTAATGCAATATATTTCCTAATGCACACAAATTTCTTCTTGCTTTTTGTATTCTAATCCTGACATCCACAACTGTTCCTCTAATGAGCCATTGTTCAAAAGTATCACTATAATCCTTGTATGCCTCAAATTTGTGGGAAGGAACATTACTTATGCTGGCATAAACATATTTTTAGTGATTGTTTCTGTAGCTCATTTGAAGTCTGTAATAGACAAATTATTATTGAAGTTACATTATGCCTGTAAGCAACCTCCGCGCCCCCCACCCCATTCAAGCATTATAGTTAACATCCATGCATGTCATTTGCTTTATGTTTGTGGATTCAAAATCATTCTGCTGCATATTGTTTACAAGTGCATTTTACAAAGATCTCTGAATATTCTCTCTTGCTACAGTTTTGTGTTTTGAGGGATATTCTCAGCACACAAACTGATAATCTTATTTTAGAGGGACTGAGCTTATATGGGGAAACCAAAGTACAATGAAGAATATGCCCTGATATAACAACCTTTTAGTGGGTTGAAAAGGGCTTAATACCCAATTTCAATCAATCAAGGAAAACGTTTATGCAGTTTGAGCTTATTTTAGCCCCTTCATGTGTAAGCATATACATTTGGGATGACTCACACTTTATGTGTAATCGTGCACATTTAGATTGACTCATACATACTTTATGTGTAAGCATGCACATTTTGGGTTGACTCACACTTTATATATAAGCATGCACTGCACATTTGGGTTGACTTACACTTCATGTAAAACATGCACAATTTTGTTAGAAGAGGATTCACTTGAATGACAAGAATTATCTGACACCACAATCGATCTGTAGAAGGCTGCAAACATTTTTCATCACAAGAGCAAATTTTTCTGTCATTTAATAGTCGAAGACATATTACCACACCTATCAGATACAAACAAGGGAAGGATAAAGCAAAACTTCTTGCCTTGAAGGGAACCATCGAAATATAACCAGAGGCTGCTGATCAAAAGAGGTAACTATGGAAATATTAACTCAAACTAGAAAAGATGATGAACCACTTTGTTTTAATCACAATGAATTGCAAGCAATGAAGTTCTTGTTTCCTATAGGCAATTGGGCATTTTTTGAAAGCCTTTTTTTCATAACCAGAAGACTTCACTTTGTAGATTTAGCATG
Source organism: Meghimatium bilineatum (assembly GCA_034231615.1). Lineage (NCBI taxonomy): Eukaryota > Metazoa > Mollusca > Gastropoda > Stylommatophora > Philomycidae > Meghimatium > Meghimatium bilineatum. The sequence continues at coordinate 43,916,251 of CM067313.1, forward strand.
ACCCCAGATATGAATGCAAAAGAAATCTTGCACTAGTTACAGTAAACTTTGATAGCATATGTATACACTACAGATACACACATTTGACATGTGTGCAGTTGTGAAAATATTGATAAAATGGCATCTGGAAATATGTTTATTAAAAAGTTGCCAACATACAAAAGTGAAAGGAAACTTATGTATACTGTATAACCATTGTTAGTTCCATTCCTAGCTACATTATCTCAGTGGCAAGTGCAATGACTTCCTAAGTGGGTGGTCCGGGTTTGATTTTCCAGTTTATCTGGAAAAATTTATAGATCACAAAATGATAGGAGCATTTATAGCAAAATGATAAATGTATTAATAAACCTAGAAAAATACTAGGTTGACCAAACCTATGTCATGGATATCAGATCTGGGAAAGTATAGGCTGTGGGCATGATGCTGACCACATCATCGTATGTACACCTTTGTTTAACATAAATATGGACCTTTATTGTACTTCCCAACACACATGAATGATGTGAAAATGAGAAATACTTTACATTACTAGAACCATTCCAAAACAAACTCTACAGACTTTGATGACATCCTTAAACTGACTTTTACAACCTTGGACTAGCATAGGTCATCCTTAAACTGACATTTGGTAGCCTTAGACTGACATATGACATCCTTATACTGACATTTGACAGTCTTAGACTGACTACTGATTTATTTTCAAATAACACATCTGAATTGTATACAGATCTCATCCTTATAATTCAAAGAATCTTTTAGCTGACAATGTAAAATGATACATGGAGTATTTTCCAGTGGATAATTTTTCATTTTACAGACCAGGACTAGTTTGTAATTTTATCATTGTTAAAACAACATATTTGCACATTTGTATGATGTAACATGTAGTTGTTGCAGAACAGATTATTAAAGCAAACTATTCTGAACCATTAGTATCAAAGCACTAATATTGTCCTGTTATTTCATTTAAATTAATGAGGACTTGTGTAATGTTCAAGTACTTGTGATCTCAGTGTTTAAAAAAATATTCTGTGGTCTTTTATGTGCTTTTTTTTTGAAGATCAATACATACCACTAAAACTGTTTATTCCATGTTTACTCTCAACAAAACTAACAAAAAGAGAATTAGCACTAGAAAACATCAAATCGACCAGGAAAAAACAAAATGTCTAGGAGTACAAATGGATACCAAACTTTCATATTGAAAGTATATAGACCTTCTAATAGAGAAAGCTTCAAAAAGATTAAATCTAATCAAAGGACTCGTTATCACATCCTGTGAAGCAGATTTTAACACCTTGCGTCAACTATACCTGAAATATGTACGAACAAGGCTCAACTACACCCTTCCTTTGCAGGCTACAGCCAGCCATACTAACAGACTAAGATAAATAGTACAATATATCTAAAACAAAGCTTGAGGTTTGTTTGTGGCGGACTATGAACTATGCCAACAAGTGCATGTGAAATCTCTGCCAATGTTGAGCCTATAGAGCAAAGCAGACATCCTAATAGCTGAAAGATTCCTTCGTATAAATGGAATTCAGCAAAGAGTTTATCATTATGAAAACTAAACAAAATAGCATCAAGAAACATTATGCAAATAAAAGGCAAACAATTCAAGTAATACCAGAATTACAGCCAGACGTATCAATTGAAAATGTCGAATGTTCAAACAAATTTCTAAAACCGTTCCAGCCACACACACCAAAAACAATTGTTATTCATTCATTCATTCATTTTCCTTTTGCGCTGAAGTTAGCACAGAGGTCAGATTTCTCCAATTCTGTCTGTTCAAAGCTATTCTGTGCAGTTCTTGAATAGTGTGAAGATTAGCAGGATGAGTCCGGAGAACGGAATGCGTTGTGTCATGGTTTACAGCACTGCTGCGATATCTGCGCCTTTCAGCCTGATACATCCGACTTCAGCATGACTTTGGGTCATTGACCCTATATGGAATGAGACAGCCAAGTCCATTCCAGAACCTCCTTAGTCGCCTCTTACGACATGCACGGAAGGTAAACAGTGTTGCTATTCTTTGCTCCCCTTTCGGGCCCTGCAACACACAGGCGACACTCCAAAGATCTAAGATGGAAAGCATCCACTTTGTTGATCCAGTCTCAACTTCATTGGGCCGGTCACATTGTCTTCATGCGAGAAAGAATCTTTCAAAAAGACTGTTCTATGGTAAGTGCTAATTGAAAAGCGTCAATTGAGGTCAGAAAAAACATTTCAGGACAACATTAAGACAGCTCAAACACTACAGCTTCCTCTATGTTGGTTCTTAAACTCCTGTAGATTACCAAGATGTAATACAGGACCCAAAAGGGGAGAAAGAATAGCAACACTTACCTGCCATATATGTCATACAAGATAACTAAAGAAGTTTGGAGGAGTTGGCTATCCCATTGAGTGTCAAAATGACGCAGAAACCATGCTGAAGTTGGATGGTGCAGATATGACAGCCGCACCGTAAATCATGACAAAGTACTGCAGCATTGACCCAAACTCTTGCATCAGGGGTAGAAGAGTTCTCTGGAGATGGCTTTTGCATGCGCTATATGGTGGTCGAATGCTTACGTGGTCTACCCCTAGGTCTATGGCCGTTGTATCTGTGTAGCATCACTTGTTGGGGAACACTATCTGCTGTTAGCCGTTTGAAAACTCTTTGATTTGCTGTCTCTTAATGTATTCTAGTATCAGTGTTGCACCAGTTTCTTTCCTATTGTCATTGTTCTTTACTCTGTCTCTTCGTAATATTCTTACGATTCTGCGCAAACATGACATTTCAGTGGTCATGAGTTTACTTTTGTCTTGTGCAGTCGCTGTCCACGTTTGACATTAGTAGCATAGTGGTAGTCCAATAATCGTCTTGAACAATGTCATTTTGGTGTTTAAATCTATATATTTGTCTTTGAGGATTGTGTAATTTGTCCTAGTGCTGATATATTGCTTCCTAGGTAAGTAAACTCTGTCACCTGGTTAAGTCTTTAGTTTTCAATATAAATATTGATGTTTCTTTCTCTTCTTCCTATGTTCATTACTTCTGTCATTTCTGTATTTATTTTCATATTAAAGGCTTTATATGTTTGGTATAGTCTGACACCAAAAGTAGACTTTACATTTATCAAAGTCAAATATTATCACCGCTAATATAGTGACTATGTTATTATTTGTATGTGGCAATCACACAATGGTGAATGGAAAATACGGTCTATTGCCTTTCTATTAAGCATAGGGGTGATTGGAGCTGAAGATTGTGTTTCAAGGCCAGATGTGTCACCTCGGCTGTGCTATGACCATGTTTATTCCTGACGCTTTCTATCCATCTTTGTCATGGTCTTCCTCTGGTTTTGTACCCTGATCTCATTTGGTTATATGCCTGTATGGGCAACTTGTCATGATGCATTCTCATAATGTGGCCTATACAGTATTACGGCAATATCAGTTTTACATACACTTAGGCCTATACAAACATTTAGGCCTATAACACCAACTCTAATATATGGATGTGAGTCTTTGACAAGAAATAGGCATATACAGTATAATGGAAAATTTGAGGCAAAAATATGTAGTTCTATATATGAATTCTTTTATTATCTTTTTATGCTTTAATTATTTTCATGAACAGAAAAAAAAATAATTAGAAAGGTGCTGAGAGTCAAATAGAAGACTTGGGTAACTTAATATCAGAAAAAGACATGACAATCTTTATTTATTGGACATGTTATGAGACACGAAAGTCTGCATAACATAGTTGCAACGGGCAAGATCGAACGGGTATGACAGAGTAAGAAAATATGAGTCTGACATTGTAACATAGGAGGAACAACGTTCCTGATAACAGATCTAGAAAGATGTAGAAATCCATGATCATCCACGCCAGTGGGCACGGCTCCTGGTGATAAAATGTTGAAAACTTAGGGGTAAATACTTTTATAATGTTTAATTATTAAGTATAGATAAATTATTTTTAATTGAAACACCATGTTATGTAAATGTATATATTTAGGCCTATTACAAAAATAAAACACCACCACGGGAACAATTTAAAGGCCGTTTCTAGAGAATTCTTGTACCTTGTGATACCTGGCAGTGTTCACTCAATAAGCTGAAAGAAAAAACAGCATTTTTACCAAAGAATGTTGTGTTACAGGTAAACCGTCATAATAGTTTAGGGAAATCACGCATTCTAATTAGTCTGGCCAATTTGAGCCCCCATATCTTTTTTGTGCGTGTTGGAAATCGCCAGTCCAATGGCTCCTATATAAGCTAAAGGTAAACTAAAATACACGAGAATACCCGATGATACAATTCTTAGAAAATGCAGCACCATATATGGACTTTACGATAAACAAGTGGTTGCGCAACCGTTGACTTAGAAGGTTCACGGCAAATTTAACTTAACCATATGCTTTTCTTTCACTGGAAACTGTGATTTGAAAAGATTCCATAACATATTAATTATATTCACGGTATACATACTGTTTGTATCGATAATCTATAGACCTACATGATTGAACTGAGACAACGTTCAGGGGGCGTCACTCACTCTGGATATTTCTAGAAGCAGACGAGTCATTGAACCAGCAGAAGTTATTAGGTAAACGTTCAACTTGAGGGTCAAATAGTACCTCGACTCTTAGATTTACTTTAATAGTGTGTCTGCAACTGAGAATAAACGCGCACTAAAGGTATTGCGACTCGGATTTCAAGACAAAAACCAGTCCGTAAACTTTTGGTATGTATTGTATTAGCTGAAGTTAAACTACGCCCTACGCCCATATTTAAAATATTCTACATAACTTCTAACAACTTTTTAACTGAACTTTGTAGACATTTTTTCACGTAAACTAGCAATAGGGGATATGTCATTATGGAACTTCTTTAAAACAACCCTAAACTAATGTTTGACAGTTAATAAATTGACTAGAATCGATTTTAAAAAGCCGTTTTAAGTCAAAATGTATTAATAGATTCGTAAAAGAATTGAAAAACAAAACAAGCTGCTACGTATAAATTGGTGTTTGGTTTTCTCCCAAGATGGTTGAAGCAGCTGAACTGTAGTTTTCTTAATTTTTAATGGATTTTGACAAATTAACTAGCAGATAAAGAACACTACTTTTCTTATCAGTTGCTAGAATGATATATTTGTATAGTTATTTTAGTTTTCTAAAAGTATAAGACAACTTATAGTTTATACTCAAGGCTATGATAAAAATAGGTCCAAAAATGTCAACCTAGAGACAAATGCAGAATCTGAAATAATGAATATGATATGCTTTATCTTGGTATTTTGTGTAGGCCTATAGGTAATTAACAGATTTTGGAAAAATCAAGATCAAGGACTTAAAAGTGAACTAGTTTGTATGCTGTAAGTTACATAATGCGCCTTATGTTGCGGAGCCGAAAGGGGAACAAAGAATAGCAACACTGTTTACCTTTCATGCATGTCGTAAGAGGTGACTAGTGGAGTTGGCTGTCCCATCCCATTAGTGACCCAGAAGACATGCTGAAGTTGGATGTGTCAGGCCAAAAGGCACAGATATCACAGCAAATAAAGCTGTAAACCATAACACACAGCATTCTTTCTCCAGACTACATCCTGCTAGTCTGTAGGAGTTTAAAAATAATCGCAGAGGAAGTGCCAGAGTGTAAAACTAACCGTACATTAGCTACCACATTAAAACAAAATTATTAAAAGTTTGGGTTGCTAAGGGTGCTACATTGCTCTTAGTCTACCCAGGATTAGCAAATAACGAAGATCCTTAAAAAACCTCCTCGTGGTGCACTCCAGAAACAGAAGTACAGCATCTTGTGCTGATTTTGGCCAACATTTTTGGAATCACATCCGTCAATGTGGAGGCTGCAGACGAAATGAGAATTTATTGCAAAAGGACAAGCAGTATCTCTGACACCTCTGTGCAAACACATACAGCACCACTGTCGACATACAGTGACACAAAACAGTCTGGCTCAAGCATTGGAGGGCCAGCCAATGATATTGTCACCGAAATGGATAGAAGTCAAGACGAATAGTGAGTTGAAAAGATAACATATTGAGTACAATGAGAGGGCAGCACAGCACCAGAGAGCTGCGCTACATGCCAATAGAACTTGCATTCACTAAAAGAAAATCAAAACTAAAGCTCTGTTCAGCTCGAGAACAAACTTTCAGTCTCTGGTGCTCCTCAAAAATTTGCAGACTCCGGCTTGGATGAGGGGTTCTCGATGTCTGTGAACCTAGACCCAACTCTACTGTCAATGCATTCCTATACCAGAATTATGCCAGTGTGTTGCTGGGCCCGAAAGTTGAGCAAAGAATACTGTTTACCTTCCACGCATGTCATAAAAGGCGACTAAGGTTATGGGATGAAGTTGGCTGTCCCATCCCATATAGGGTCAGTGACCCAAAGCCATGCTGAAGTCTGATGTGTCCGGCCGAAAGGCGCAGATATCGCAGCAATGCTGTAAACCATGACACAACGCATTCTGTTCTCCTGACTACATCCTGCGAATCTGCAGGAGTTTGAGAACGAACGCAGAAGAAGAAGAATACCAGAATTATGCTAGTGGAGAGAAGAGGTTCAGTACCTGGTGGGCACAGGCACAATATGTTTAATTTCGCAAGACAAGTTCACTGGCAGTGGAACACATCGTGCGAGATTATACTTGAGAATAAATCTGTAATGACAGAACTGGATGATGAACCCACAGAGGCCGACCTCCATAGCTATACTTCTGCTATAAATAAAATAGCAAGTTAACAGAAGCAGACAACATTCCCACTGAAATCCTAAAGGAAAACAGAGATATCCTCGTCCCCACCTGTACCAACTACTTATAATATGCTGAAGGGAAGGCAAAATCTCCCAAGATATGCGGGATACAAAGATACAAGAACAAGGGTGACTGCAACAACTGCAGATGCATCTCCCTTCTCAGCATCACCAGGAAGGTTTTTGCACATATACTTCTAAAGCGACTCCAACTGCTTGCCGAACGTGTCCTGCCAGAGTCACAGTGTGGTTTCAGAGCCAAAAGATCCATTACTGACATGATCTTTACCATTCGTCAACTACAGGAAAAGTGTTGTGAACAGAAGAAGCCACTCTTTATAGATTTTGTGGATCTAACTAAAGCTTTTGACACTGTTAGTAGACTAGCCCTATATAAGATTCTAAAATGTACTGGTTGTCCACCAAAACTACTAAACTTGGTTATTTCCTTTCATAAAGACATGCGCGTAAATGTATCATCCAAGGGCAATACATCTGATAACTTTGCAGTAAAGACTGGAGTAAAGCAGGGGTGCATACTAGCCACCACCCTCTTCAGAAACTTTTTTGCAGCTCTGTAGAAACATGATCTTGCAGATGCAGCAGATGATGTTTTCATCCGCACCCGTTATGATGGATCACTCTTTAACTTAGCATGCCTCAGAACAAAGACAAAAACATCAGAAATACTCATCAGATAATTTCTCTTCGTCGATGATGAAGTGGTACACAGTGAGTCTACCTTACAGTCCCAAATTGACAACATGGCAAAGGCCATGCTGTTCTCTATGACAATAAGCATTACTAAAACTGTGGCAATGTTTCAGGGACATACAGTACCAACAAACATCACCTTAAACAACACCCATATAAAGCAAGTCAACAACTTTTGCTACCTAGGATCCAAAATTACATCCACCCTTTTCCTGGAAAATGAAATAAATGCACATATAGAAAAAGCTGCTACCATTTTTGGTGGACTGTTAAAGCGAGTTTGGAAAAACCATTAGCTAAAATTGAAAACAAAGATACAAATCTTCAAACATGCGTGCTGAGTACACAATACTACGGATCTGAAACATGGAATACCTACACCAAACATCAGAGGAGACTTAACATCTTTCATCTAAGATGTCTCCACAAGATCTTAAACATTAAATGGCATGACAAAATCACCAACATGGAAGCTACCATCTGCCATGGAAACACTCAGAACAGCCTGCAGAATGCCAAACTGCTGCATCCCAAAAGAAGTACTATTTTGGGAATTGACTGAAGACCATCGAGCCCACAATAGACCAATGCTAATTATAAAGACATCTGTAAATCCTCAATAAAAGGCTTCCACAAAAAACCAAAAACTGGGAATACACGGCCGAAACTCGGGATGTCTGGAGGTAAAGCCTGCGTGCTGGAGCATTATTTCTGGTTCAGAAATAATATGTTTAAAGATATTGAGGAAAAAAGAGAAAGACACAAACAAAAATCATCCATTGCTGTGATATGAACACTTGAAAAGTCACATTCCATGAAAATATTCAAGGGATTGCTTCTTCTTATTGCTAAATGACCGTCTGCAAGACGCAAAAGACCATACATTACAAGAACAAGATTATAGTAATTGTTGAATGGCTTCAAAAGGTAGTAAATATTGCCTGGTAAAGTATGAAGCCAGATGGCAATTTACTTTCTCTAGTATTCACAAATTTATATTTTAGTGCTTTAATATATTTTAAAATATATTTTTATAAATCATATTTTTTTAAATGATTTTAGCACCAAAAAAATGAAGAAAAACACCAGATAATTTTAGAAAATTACTAAACTAGTGATCCTGCACTATTTCAAAAATTTTGGCACCAGATGACTTGAAATAGCTCAAAATCTGGTGTGAATGGCACAAAAATTGCAACCCTCCCCATAGGTGCTTAATCACCCCTAGAAGATGTCGAAGGGTATGAACTCTGATAGTTCCCATGGCATTCTAGTAGAAAATTCCATCTCTAAAGGCATTTCTTGCAGCTTAATTTTAGTATTGTGTTACTATGCAGTTCATACAAGATTTCTCCCCTACAGTGGAACCTTTTCAGATATATTTGGCAATGTAACCCTCATGTCATTGGTGTGATTTTTAAATATGTTTTTGGAAGGTTTTTTTAATAACTGGTTTTTGCACAGGATTTCTTCTCAACAGATTGATAGGGACAGCAGCTACATAGTCTATGAATTTTTACTTGAATGTTCACAAATGTGGCTGTCTCTGATTTAAAGCAAACATTTATTAACATGAACTGTCTTTTGTAAAGTCTTGTTTAATTATATCCAGTCCATTTCTCCTGTATTTGTTTTTGATAAAGACCTTTTGGTTGAAATGTTGATGAGTATGTTTTGTAAACACCTAACTATATTTTGTTTGTGTCACTATGTTTTGTAAACTGCAAGACTTATTATTTTGTTGTACCTATTGTTTAATTATATTCAACAGTTCAGAAATTACTTTATAACACTAAGGCACCATGACAAGACGGGGAATTGATACTGATCTCTTTAAAGGCAGAATTTCTTTATGGCAAAAGAAAAGTGATGATCATATGGAAAAGCAGCTTATAAATCCATTCTCTGAGTGGGGTAGTGCTCCAATCAAACCAACTTTTGACAAAAATGATCCTGAATATGGCCGCCCGTTGAAAGGTTCATTGACAGAACTGCGGGGAAAACAAGCAAGCCTTGATATCAATGCAGAAATTGAAGATCTGTGTCGTGTGATTAAAGACCTAGGTATTGATGTTTTGAGATTTATTTGATGTGCTTTTATGTATTGTGGTGCAGAATTTGAAGAAAAAACAACAATTTTCTTTAACAGCAAAAAGCATGAAAAATTGTGTACTATTTTGTAATAATTTTGTGTGAACACTAAGATAGCAAATTAACTTGAAATTTGTCATACGTGTCAGAGCCGCCTGAAAGGAGAACAAAGAATAATAATACTGTTTACTTTCCATGTATGTTGTAAGAGACGACAAGGAGGTTATGTGGTGGAGTTGGCTGATTCAAAGTGACCCAGAAGCCATAATGATGGATGTATTAGGCAGAAAGGTGCATATATCGCAACTAAACTATAAACCACAACACAATATGCATTCCATTCTCTGGATTACATCTTGCTAATCTACAGGAGTTTAGAAATGCATGCAGGCATGCAGAAGACTTGAAATATATCTTCTTCTTCTTCTGCGTTCGTTCTCAAACTCCTGCAGACTAGCAGGATGTAGTCTGGAGAACGGAATGCATTGTGTCATGGTTTACAGCATTGCTGCAATATCTGTGCCTTTCTGCCTGACACATCCGACTTCAGCATGGCTTTGGGTCACTGACCCTATATGGGATGGGACAGCCAACTCCAACCCATAACCTTCTTAGTCGCCTTTTACAACATGCGTGGAAGGTAAACAGTGTTGCTATTCTTTGTTCCCCTTTCAGGCCCTGGCAACACACAGGCGACTTGAAATGTATGAAAGAAATAGTTGTTTTAAAGAATTGTTATGAAGAAATTAGTATAATAACTGCTTGAGCTTCTTCAACAGTCTAGCAATTCTTGCACTTATGCCTTTCAGTTCAGTGCTAAATAGGGGTATCTGCATGTTGTTGTATATGTCACCTTGTACAGATTTTTGTACAGAATATACTAAAGTTTCACTGAATATGTCATACTGACTTTTAGTGAAGAACTATTATGGGCAGAATTATGGGTAAAAATGAAGATTTTATTAGTTATTGTGGCCTAAAGTACAGAAGGATCCTTCTGTAAGTTAAAGATATAATTTGTATATGTTTACAATTTGTCATTGTTTTATTCTACATACCATGATCAAGTTGTATGGCTTTAGATAGTAACAACAATTTTGATGTGATTTCTAACAAACTAATGAATTTATTTAAACTGTAGATGTTTCTTAGACCAAAAGGAAATTGAGGAGCAAAGTTCTGGATTACCTTATCTAACCAAGCATGTTGTGAAAGACAACTAACAAGGTTGTGCATGAGATTAGCTGCCATATCTTTTAAAACAAGGTTTTGCTGACATCACAACGGTAAGAGCATACCTATGAGGCAGACTTTCTTCAAATTGACCAGCTTTATTAGTGGTCCTGTATTCTGTTTTTCTGAACTATTATTGAATATGAATTAATGTAGTACTGTGTGACATGGTAAGTGATTGTCATGGAAAGCAAATATCTACATGTTTTAATTGTTGTTTTTGTGATTTAGTTGTTATATTATAAGAATGTTTGTTTATTCATTGAATAACAGAAAAACAATATGTATCAGGAGTGCCACGTGTTGGCATGGAAAATGTTGGCATAACTTGCTCACAACTGTCATAACACACATACAACAACAACAAAAACAGTTATATTCATTATTCACTCCATCATTTACATATTCAAAAATTATTTTGATATCTTTACAATCAAAAAAGTTATCATGTTTACCAAACACTCACCACAAATAATGCACATTGTCAAAAAAGAATCCAGACACAGGAGAATATTGTGTAATTTTAATCTAGAGTTCTAGAGGTTAAAATAAATTTGAGCCCTGTATTTGCTTGAAGAGTCAGGATCATATCTTTTCTGGGATGCAAAGGGTGTTTGCGCTGGATTTATGCTACTCTTATGGCTAGTAGACGGCTGTGATCCTAAAGGGTACCTTCTCGTAGGACATTCTGGATACAGGTAGTTTTGAAGCTCATGCGCAACACTTGGCTAATGAGGATCATATCTGGACAGTGTAGACTGAGATGGAATGAGAATTGATGCACATGTAAAGAATATATCTGATTAGTGCCTTTCAGCCCTCACAGCCAAAACATTATTGCAGCATAGTGTAAGATAGCTGCTGGCTTGGATTGTCATGTCCCCAAGCTTGCGAAAGTAGTGAGGAAGCCTCTGGAGAAGTAAGGCTAGTCTATTGAGTACATTGTGAAGGTAGAACAATACTAGAGGGCAACACCATATGCAAGTATAATTTAGAAAATGACATTCAAAAAGCATAATGAAAACTATAAATTATGGGGGGAAAAAAGTTATATTCTTCATATACTTCTAATTATATTCATGAAGTATGTGTTGTGAAAAAACAAAAGGCAGGAAGCCACATTGTCCCATAGTGCAGACAAATGTGAGTAGAGACTTAAGACTTGGATGAGGTTTTCATGATGCTAGTGAATGAAACCAGCTAAAATGTCAAATTGTTAATTTTTGGCAAATTTATGGCAAAATTAGAGTCCAGCTCTACTATAGAGCTTTTCCTTTACCAGAACCAGACTCTCAGATGAGAAAGGGTTTATGTGTCCAAGGGCACAGGGGCAATAGAATGTTTTAATTGCACAAGACCAGTCCCCTGACAGTGGAGCACCTTTAATGAGATAGACATAGTTACCGAAATCCAAATTCCTGCTTACCATTTCCAACTTCAGAAACTGCCACATAGGGACATACCGGTATTTTGGCTTATAAAGTCCAATGACACAGTGGGTCATAAACTGTCATGGCAATAAGCAGATATACTCTGCTCAACAAAAAAAGGAAGGATGTTTCAGGCTAGGATGGTCCACCCAAATTATGCTGAAATTAGATATGTTGGGTAAAAAAAATAACACTCAGCTTTTCTGTAAATAAGAGACCGAATACAAAAGAAAAATATCTCTTCTAATGATGGTCTTCATTATCTATCATTTTTACAATAATGAATGTGCTCATGTGTGAAAGATTATGATATGTTTATATCACCGTTTACCTATTCTGAATAGGAGACTTCTTCTCAAAGCATAGTATACAGCTAAGAGTTGGAGTCTTCTGGGTATGAAATAAAGCTCTGGAGAAACTTCCCTATTGCACATAGAAAGTAAGAGCCAATCGCTCGTAATTTCTACGAGAATATAGGGGGGAAAATATCACCATTAAATGTAACTAATAACTATATTCTAGGGGTGCTGCCATTTTGGAATAATGTTTTACCCTAGATAATATAAATTTATATAATACTATCACTAAAGTTGATGAGGTAGTAGAGTTGATGTGAGATTACCTCACAAACTCAACGCATAGGTAAATTGGTACCTGATGCATTAGTTAGCGAAGGTAAATATAGCAAGGAAGGGAACTGGCCACCCCACCTGATAGTTACTGCAGCTTAGTACATGAAGAGTTATCTTCATCCCCTATGGCAGGTTGCTGCCAAGGGAAGACCTACCTTTACCTTAATATTCACTTATTATATGCTGCACAGTTGTTCTACAGTCTTCTGCTATTTCAATTGTTAAAAGTTTTGAAGAAAATACTTATTTGAATAAAATTCAGCTAAGCTTGTTTGCACTGTACAAATAACTTTCCAAAGCTACACTTAACGGATAATGTGTATGATCATCATACTGGTATGAAACAATGTACTTGTATATTTATGACCTAATAACCCATAGGTTGACATAACAGATCATGGTTTGAAAGATGATCATTTACATTGTGCTTGTTATACAATTGTATGTATTAGTGGCAGCAAAAATATTTAACAATATTTGAATAGAAATTTCCAGTACAGGAGATAAGCGATATGTTACTGCTACATTATAACAAATTAGACTATCTTCATCAAAGTTGGTCATCAAAGGTTTGTAACAGAAATTTGATAATCATCAAATTTGGTTAGCAATGTACTTCTTCTTCTTCAGCATTCATTCTCAAACTCCCACTCGATTTCTCTTGTAACAGGACAATGATCCTACAAGATTTCCAGTTGAATGTAGTCCAGAGAATGGAAATGCGTTGTGTTTTCGTTTTATTTGCGCCAATGGCCCAACACATCCGTCTTCGGCGGAGCAATGTACTAATAAGCTGTAGAATATTTCAAAACAATAATGCTTGAGTTTGCTTGAAATAATGATAACGAGGATAAAAATGATAGTTGCATGAAAATTGTGTTGTAGTGAGTAGAAGATTTATTTGTTAACATTTCAATGACTATATTTTTTTTGTCAGTTTAAATTTTGTGGGTCACATAAGCATATTCTTATGAATAATTGAATAGTTGAGTCATCATCATGAGCCACCTGTGTGTTGCTGAGGCCCAAAAGGGGAGCAAAGAATAGCAACACTGTTTACCTTTATGTGTGTCATAAGAGGGGAATAAGGAGGTTATGGAGTGGACTTGACTGTCCCATCCTAAATAGGATCAAAGTGGCTTTCAGTACCTCACCACTAGTAATCCTTGTGAGGAGCCTAAAAATGTAATAATAGTTGAAAAGCAATATCCTATACAGGATAAGTGAATATAGAAAAAATATATAAAACTGGTTAAATAGTAGTTTTATGTGGAACAATACACAGAATCAACATTTTACCAAAAGGTCTTTATCAGAATATGGAACGATAAACTGCTAGACCTGAAGGGAGCCATATGAAAAGTGAGCATCGAAAGAAGGAAGAGTAGCACTAGAGTATGTGGATGCCATCCCACTGTGGCATAACAGGAAATGAAGAAACAGATATGCTGAAACAAGATATAGCAACACAGGAACAAAAAGACCAAAAAATCACCTACCAAGAAAAGAGGAACGTCGTCATAGCTATTAAGAAAGTCAACCACCTAAAAGACTATCTTGACATGCTGAGCAGGTTATCATCTTCTGCATCAGGACAGGATACAAGTCTAAACAGCTACTTAAATATACTAAGACTGGTTGCATCACCTCTGTGTCCATGTTGGGCAGGTAACACAAACACGGAACATATCCTTCACAACTGCATTATACTAAACCAGCTAAGAGAGGTACACTGTCACACAGGGATGGATATCAACAGCAAGCTGTATTGGAGCATTGAGGAGCTTTCAAATACAGCAGCATTTATTAAGAAAACCGGACTTGCTTTGTAGACATGTTAAATTTCGAACAAGAAGAAGTAGATCAAAATATGAACAAATAAACACAGAATGGAGCCACACAAGCACATAATGGAACCACCAAGTCAAGTGTAGACTACATTTCAGCCATGTGCGAACTGAGAGGTCAGAAATAAAACAAAAATAAATGAAAAGAGGAAATAGCAATGAGAATGTGAGTAGGTACATATAGAGAAAGTACATTACACAAGGAAAATGCAAAATAGAAAAACAAAGAAAACATTGATAAAATGAAATTTCTTAGCTTGATGAGATGCAAGACTATCCAGTGTTATGCCACTGATGACACGTGACCCCAACTACTCTTGTCGATGTCCACATCACTTCTTATTTACGATTATGTTTGTACACCCAATGAAGTGAGAGTTTTCTCAGAGCATTACATAATGCTAAGAGGTGAAGTCGTTCAGGTATAAAATAAAGATCTGAAGAAACATGGTACTGCACACAATTTCACAAGAGCTATATTGCATGCAATTACAAGGAATGAAAACAAACATTGAAAATAATATCAACAAACTACTGAACCTTCTCCTTTTAGTTCTATCTTGGAAATATCAGTTTTTAGAAACTCTGATAAGACCTGGACCGAACAACCAAAAGAGAGGGTATGTGATGTGTGTATACGAGAACTAAGAGAGAAATTGTGCTCTTTCTACAGAATTTTGAAACTGATGTTAATTCATGCTTGTTCCAATGACTCCATGATGTGGATAAGGCATTTCTTCACCATGAGGCTTCTCCATTGTTCATAGCAGAAAGGCTGTGGCAGAGATGCCACAAGTACCACTGTGAATGGGGTCATTGAAGTGGGCCACTAACGGTGTCCTGTCATTATGACAGTTATCATATAGACTGACTGCAAGAGCTATTGCCACATCTAAAACCAGTTTTGGGTCAAAGGGCAAGAGCCCATGGACCACTGGATCAGCAACCAACCAAAACCAGTTTCTCCTATGTAAGTCAGGTGGAAACTTTTACTGTTTCTTCATTTGTTTTCAAACTCCTGTACATCACTAGGATGTAGTCCAGAGAATGGAAACCTATTGGCCTCACACATCCAGCTTCAGCATAGCTTCTAGGTCACTTTGGTCCTATGGGATGGGCCAGACAACTCCACACCAAAATCTCCTTAGTCACCTCTTAAAAATTGCTTGGCAGGTAACAGTGTTGTTATTCTTTGTTTCTTTTTTGTGCCCTTGCAATACACTAGAGTAATGCTTACAAATTACATGAGGTAAATTTTGTTCCTGGACTTGCAGTTGAAGCTCTCATGGATAGTAAAGGTGGACCGTATTGGTTTGAAGCACAAACTCGCATGTATTAGGTTCCCGCATGGTGATGTGCCTCTCTTGTTGACCATGTTTTACTAATCTCAAGTTTAGTCAGTTTTTTACTGTACGGGATATGCTGCAATTGTTTTATATTTTGTATCTCAATAACAAACTACATTTCCTAGACAATAAAAAACAAATCAAGAAGTCACATGAGATGTTATGGAATTGCAGGCTTGATCTTGAATTCTGAACTTTACACTGGATATGTGCCAAATTTAAGAAAGAATCGGGAATTTTGTGTATTCCTTAATTAGAAAACTAGTTTACAAATTTGATCCAATTTTTAGTTTAGAGTAATGTTCAAGCTCATTATGCAGTTATTGAAAACCAGTAGTTCATTGATATTTTAAACCAAGATATTACAGTAATTGATATTATTTCCAAGGTAGAACTAAAAAGAGAAGGTTCAGTAGTTTGTTGATATTATTTTCAATGTTTGTTTTCATTCTTTGTAATTACATGCAATATAGCTCTTGTGAAATTGTGTGCAGTACCATGTTTCTTCAGATCTTTATTTTATACCTGAACGACTTCAACTCTTAGCATTATGTAATGCTCTGAGAAAACTCTTACTCATAGGGTGTACAAACATAATCGTAAATAAGAAGTGATGTGGGACATCCACAAGAGTGTATCATTTTATAGGCATGTCATATTCTAGAGCTTTACTATTGCAAGGTGGTTAATCTAATTGGCCACTCATGAGACCTTCAAATTTTCTAAAGGCATACCATTATTTTCAATGAATATCCAAGACAGCTGGAAATCTGCAGTTTGATTTTATCTTAGTTTCAACATATCCCATATTGTTAGAAGTCTCTCCAATTTAATTTATTTATTTTATTTTCATTACCCAGTATATGCTCCAATAAAATTGAAGTTTCAGAAGTTAATTTATCTTATTTCAAGGTAAACTCCAACAGGATTGATGATGATTGTAATGATGATGATAATACGTTGATTTTATTATTTTTTCAGGCAAACTTCAACCAGATGGAAGTTACTGCATTAGTTTTGGGCATTTGTTTTCAGCATATACAAGAATCTCCAACAATCTTGTGGGGATGTTGGTGAGAGCAAGGAAAAGGGGTCTGGTGCAATTTGAAGGAGAAATGCTGTACCAGCGCAGAGATGATGATGTTATAATTACATTACTCAATCTGTCAGAATCCAGCTGAAGAGCCTGCCTTAATATATATTAATTCTGTACTTACACAGGGAACTTGTTGATGTCTCATACACGTGATTTGCATATATATCTCACAGATAATGGTGTAACATTTTGCTGACCACCAATCCTGAGCATTCAGAGACTGTCATATTAGCATGTGTATAAGGGGATGAAATAACATCCATATGTAGTCACATGTGTATGAGATTTGGGATGGGGAAAGAAAAGGTGCAAATTAATCATAAATGAATCACAGTGCATTATCAACTGTCAAAATAGAACTGTCTATATACCTTTTAGTCCCCTCTAGTGCATAGGTTTTCAACAAACCTCTTCCACTTTGTCCTAGCTGTAGCTATTGCTTCCAACTCTAGACAAAGACTACCAGTAAAATCATTTTGGTCTGTTAGAGTTGTCATTTTAATGTCACCCTTGATTACTAATTTAAAAAAAAAAATGTCCTCACACTAGACCAATTTTGTAAAAATTCATGCAGTTGTTAAGAAATCCCACTGTTATTGCTATGCAAATTAAAAGTAGGAGGTTATATGTGATAGAGTTCTGATTGCATGTCAAACACAATAATATGTGCCTGTAAAATGTGTCAAAATCTCGCGTGTATGGGTTTCCATAGAATGCATTGTCATTTCATGTTTAGATTAAAAAAATAAGTACTCTTAACCTGTAGCAATCCATAGAAAGATTATGCAACTTCCTCTAGAACCTGGCCACTTTTTATTATTTCTAGTTTTTCTGGAAGTTTTTTTGCTTTTTAATATCTCTTTTATTATTGATTTCAAATTCTGAGATAATAGAGATACATGGATGCTGAATATAAGTGGTTTTGTTTGTGTATGTCAGTGTTTGTGGACAACCAACATAGACAGTGATGACAATGACAAAATAATGCACATAAAAAACTTACCAGTATAGAGGTAATCCAAATCTGTAGTGGCAATTATCAATGTAGATCTATACATTTTGTCAACACTCATTATCAACTGATTATCAACTAATCAGTCATAATATAATATAATACCATAATATAATAACATAGTGAAGCCTCAAAATCTTCGTCCAAAATGAGCATTTATGAAGAATTTACAAATAATGGTGTCACTGAAGTTATGTCTATACAGTATGGTTTGCAAACAATACTGTAGAGGTAGAATAAATTACAACTGGGTTTATATATTGCTGCGACCCGTCGAAGACATATGTGTTGGGCCATTGGTGCAAATAAACCGGCGACAACGCATTTCTATTCTCTGGACTACATCCTGCTGGAAATCTAGCAGGATCATGGTCCTGCTACAAGGGATATCCAGCGGGAGTTTGAGAAGGAAAGTTTAAGAAGAAGAAGATATCGCTGCAAAAAATTAAAGAATAATCACTCTAGCAAAAAGTTATTACAAAAATGTGAGGGGAAATTAATATGGGCGTTTGTTGTCCATGATTACAAATAGCAAGCTCAATGTGGTTAAGGCTGCCTTCAGGAGCCTACCTACAATAGATATGTGGCTAAAACCGCCTTCGGGTTGCTAAAGGTTAAAGTGATTGCATTATTAAATTATGTCTAAATTTTCTGGACATTTCTACTACACATTATAAACACATCTACTAATTCTAATGTTACACTTTCTAGAAGAACTGTGTCTAACTGCTTAGCAAGTGTTCAAAGGAAAGATAAATATGCAATTGTCTCCGTTTTAAAATTATTATTAAACACATTAATAAACCCGCAATTCTGTGCTCTACAGAAAATACAGCAAAAAAAATCACAGGAAATCTGCGCTTTCCGCTTAATGCATTATACGGAAACTCATGCATTCCAGATTCTGACACATTTTACAAGCTGATATTATTTTCTTTTGAGTTCTGGTGTGTGTGTGTGTGTATAAAGTGGGAACATAGAAACGAATTGGGAAGTTTATTGCAAGATTTATTTAGGTACACTAATTGGATTGCCTCTTCTCAAGTCTAAGTAAATTTCATTAGATTACTTTTATTTATATGATAGTTCGGACACATATTAATTTCATTCTTCTCAGAAAAGTTTCTTCAAAATTTCAGTGTTTCAGTTTTAACTATCAGCAATCCCTTCAGATAATTTAACTGACAAGTCAGAAGTCTGGTTTTTATAATCAATTTGGGTGTGAAAACCGTTGAAAATAAAATTAAGTTTAAAATTTTCACTCCTTATATCCCCACACAGCATAGTTCATGCTTACATCCATTTTAGAAGGAAATATATCTTATACCCCGGTGTGTTATATAGTCATATTTTCTTACCTTGTTATCACAACACTCAATTTTGACATTGAATTTGGTCAGCAAAGTGATAAAACTGTGTGCAATAAGCTAATGTTTTTATATTATATGTAATATTTTGGTAATGTACAGTATTGTTGCTCTTTTATGATCCATTTTGTAATTGTGTGCTGTACTAATTTATTGGTTTTGGAATCCTTTTCACGTCTTTCATTTTTCTGTATATATTGCAAAGTAGGAACTTATATATACAAAGGAGGAATTGCATATATTAGATAAAAGCACTAACGTAATGCAATATGTGATAAACTTTGCATTAATTTTCCTGGATAACAGCAGATGTAAATTGCAGTAGAACATCCTGGGATATGTAAAAGTATTTTGAATTATTACCTGTACCTCATTATTACCGGTCTCATTATATTTTCAGCAGAATATTGTTCAGAGAACAGAAATGCATTAGCACCATTTTATTTGCGACAATGGCCCGACACATCCAACTTCATCTGTAGCCATGTCGCTAGTAAGCCAGCTAGCTATACATCGCAACCTGTTGCCCATCCTGCATATTGGTCATCAACATCAAACATAGCCATAGTCATCTTGTTTTACATGTTTACCGGGTGAATCTAGGAATAGTGTAATGAGTAATGAAGTTTTGCTAATCACTCAAGACACACATATAACACACACAAATTGACATTTCTACCAAAAGGCCTTTATCAAGAGAAAATTTGAAAACAAAATTAAATCATACAACAGAAAAGTGATAGTAAGGATATGGATGTTCATATTTTCATGTGTAATATAGACTGACTGCAAGAGGTGAAACGCCACTGACAAGGAATATAAAAAAATGACCACAGACATGTGACACGAAACAAACAGAAACTATGGAACAAGAGAATCATACATAAGACAGGCACTCATTGATGCCGCCCGGTTTAAGCGTGCCTTATTGATAAAATGTAGCGGTTCTCAAGCGCAAGATGGGTACTATCATCAGAGAAGCACGACTTAATGACCGTAACCTGAATATCCTGGACGCCCTGATTACCTATTTACTGAGTTTTACTATTATAGGTTCCCTGACTACGTTCTTAGTAGGAGATTTTTTACTTTCTACATGTCGAAAGTGGGAGATTGGAGGCAACAGAGATGTGGTTCTACAGAAGAATGCTGAGAATACCATGGACTGCCAGAAAAACGAATATAGAGGTGTTAAAAGAGTTAAATGCAAAACAGACCTTAATCAACAATATAAGAAAAAAGGCAATCTTCTTTTTTTGGCCACTTCATGAGACAGGCAGGTTTAGAGAACATAATCACAACAGCCAAGATTGAAGGCACCAGAGACAGAGGGCGACAACGTGAGAAAATATTAGACAGTTTGACAACCTGGCACGGCAAAGAAACAACAACGACTTTGATACATAATACTGTGGACAGAGAGCTGTGGAGAGCCATGACCGCCTATGCCACCCGGCATGGCACCTGATGATGATGACATGTCAGATAGCTCATTATACACCAAATGAAGGACGTGCTCCTCTCGAGACTTTCTGTAAATGTCCTCATCCATTAGTATCTGCCTCTGTGCCTGAAAGAGAATGAGCATATCTCAAATGGACAAGATACATGGTCATATTTCAGTTGCATACAGTTGAGCATCTGGACTGTTTAGAAAACAATGTAATCTGCTGCACATAAATATTGCCTACAGCATCACTAAGACCAAAAAAGTTTGAGCAGAAGATTCCAGTTGGTGAATATTAGATATGAATAATGAATATTCCTTGCTGTTATAGTAGATGATGAAATGTGTATTCAAGCAAGCATTGCATTATATTTAGGAAGGATCTGTCTTATCAAATCTTGTTCTCAAAACAGCTGATATTTTAAGATCTGGGTTTCATCACAAAAATGTACAGTGTTTAATTCCAGCATTATTGATTCTCTAGTATACTCAAACAATGTGAACCTAACTTTCTGAGTTGGAGGAAACTTCATACTCACCTCAGTAACTACTGTGCTCTTCCTGGTAGTATCAGGAAACTGAATGATGGTGAGCACCTATAGGTGGCATCAACTTTAACATTCTCCTGTCCTCAACAAAATGTCATAGTACAGGAATTCTCAACCACAAGCTCATGAGCACCATGGTGCTCTCATAATGACATGTAGAACTCACGGTATGCGAGTTAAATCATGCTCATGAGCATTAATCATCTTGAGTTCCCTTTATGATTCAAACTTTCTTGTTAAACCAAAATAATCTTGCTATCCAAGATTATTGGGGATAGGAAAGAGGGATGGGATATGTTCAGTGCAATAAAGAAATTTATACAACCAGTTTTCAAGTTCACTTTTACTTTCATTCAATTATACTTGTATATTATGGTGCTCTCATACTCAGTATTACATGTGGGCAGTGCTCACCATCTGAAAAGGTTGAGAGGACCTCTATGATAGTAAATACTCTCTGGTGTCTTCATTTTCACTCTTAACTTTGTCCCTGTTTGTCATAGTCATATACTTGTCTCATCCATACAGATCTTCACTCCAAAAGGTTTCAGAAAGTAATTCTGCTTCACACAGAAGCCCAGAGTATTGGAGAATGTCTCATATTTATTTGTCCTCCCAAAAAATATGCTGGTTTAATAAGCACTGGTCAGTTCTAAGTGTGAAAATTATCACTGGATCATTCCTTGGTAAAAGCTAGTTTTATCAATATTCTTACCTGTGATCTATAAAATCAGAAAGCTTTGAGAAATTATTTTAAAAATATTGTAATGTAGCAGATGAGATTTGAACCAGATCCATTCACTTAACATCAATCCCCTCCCAACTTAAGTCAATACTCTCTTGACAGTAAACTCATTGACTTGACAGTAAACTCATTGACTTGACAGTAAACTCATTGACTTGAGTTGCAAGGTTAGTTGGTGTCTGTTGAATGGACCTGGTTCATAATTATCTGATGCCTTCTGATTACCTGTAATTTATAAAAATTTATAATTTTGTATTACTGCTGTGCTTCTTTATAATCTGCCTAATTTGAGTTTTTTGTTTCCCCTCTATTTGTCTATTTGTTATGTTTTTTAAATATATTGCAGTGAGCACTGTACTTTCACTGGATATAACTATTGTAAATAGTATTGGCTTTTATTGAGAAAATATTGTACTTGCTTTCATGTTGTGACTAACCCTAGTGAACATTACTGTTCTGACTTTGGCATGACAGATGTTTTAATCATGCTAGTTACAGCTATTGTTAAGATATTATATTGTTGTAACAAATTGTATTGTTTAAATTTGTACTGCTTTTTTTGCATTTGTTCTCAAAACCTGCTAGTTAGCAGGAACGAAGCACATTTTGTCATGGTTTAGTTTGATTGCACCTTTCAGCCTGAAACATCTCACATCAGCATATTTTCTGGATTACTTTTACCCTTTATGGGATGGGACGGCCAACTCAAAACCTACTTAGTCGGCACTTATGACGTGCATGGCAGTGTTGATATTCTTTGCTCCCTTTCCGTATGCCTGCAACTTACAGGCACTAAATTTTTAACAAAATTGTTTGCAAATGTCCTAGTATAATCATCATGTGGGGAATCATGTTTTTTTACAAGCTGTAGTTCAGCTCTCAAGCATGTTTTCTGTATCATTTCAGCATGATTGTATCAGCTGTCTTTCATCCAGCCCAGTCCTTAGTTATTCATGGACTGCTTTCTTCAAGTATTCTCCAATATCAATTCGAATATGCTTAAACAAAGAACAAGTGCTGCTATTGTGTCATTAACATCTCCAAAGAGTTATCCTTCAGTGGTACATGTAATGATCATATCATCCTTCACAACTAATGAGCTGAACACTGTCAAAATAGACGTTCCAATGTCATTTTGTGAATGTCACTTGTCAAAAATTCTGATATTTCTTCTTCATTTTCTACTTAGTCTCAGACAGTTTAAGCAGTCATTCGCCAATATATAAAGTTAATGTTCCTTGCAAGATAGCCTCAAATTGATTCACTTTGATCTGTAAATAACTATTCTTCCCACAGTGACTAAACTCTAGCTCTCTACATTTTTGTTGCATTCGTTCTCAAACTCCTGCCACTTAACAGAATGTAGTCCAGAGATAGAAATTTGTTGTGGTGTTCAATTTTGCAGTGATCTGGGCTTTTCTGCCCAACAAATCAGAATTAAGCATGACATTTGTTTGTCACTATTATCTTTTACAGAGGGTAGCCAACTTTCTTCAGTCTTTTTTTACATATGTGGCATGTCCTGCCTTTGCTCCAACAACACTTATCCATGACTCATGTTAGAACTAGGTAGTACTGGAGATCTCTGACTTCTGTGGATTATTTTTATAATGTCTTTAATTTCATGGTAAGCTAACATTTTTCTTCTTAAACTAAATCTACCATCTTATGGTATCTGAACTCCAACACTTCAATTGTTATCTTGATCTCTTTGATTTGCTCCTGGAGATCTGTGTCATAATTATTATGCCCCTATATATCAGTTTTTCTATCGTCAAGAAGGCTCAAAAGACAAATTCTTCTTCTTTGTTTGTTCTTAAACTCCTGCAGATTAACAGGATTTAGTCCAGAGAACAAAATGCGTTGTCATTGTTTATAACATTGCTGTGATAACTATGCCTTTCAACCTATGACACGTCCAACTTATGACACACAACCTATGACACATCCAACTTCAGCATGGCTTCTGGATCACTTGATCCTATATGGAATGGACCAGCCAATTATAGCTTTATACTTACTTAGTTGACTTTTATGACATGCATGGATTGGTAACAATGTCACTATACTTTGCTCCCCTTTCCGGTCTTGGGAACACATAGGCGAGTTTCACTGTATATAGTCAAAGCAAACTCAAGTAGTAATAATCAACAGGGATTTCAGACAAAAATGCACTTGTAAACAAGGCATCACTGCCCAATTTTTAACTTGCAACCACTTCACGATAGATCTCTAAAAGTTATTCATGTTATGCCCACATATTGCTAGTTCTGTCATCTGTTGATCTCAAAATTTCAGAAATAATTTTCACTGTATTGATAGAACATATCAGATGTATCATTTTATATGCTTGATATTTCCCCAGCTTTTAGCTGTTGTAACATACAGGTGTCATATTTACATTTTGTTGTCTGTATCGATGCCTCTGAGCAACACTATTGTGTGTGCTTTAACTGATTACACTTTTTTTTTTTAAATCAGTTAACCGTGATGATATGAATATATTTTCTGCAAAGGGTTTTTGTGTATCATTACTGAAATGCTTGAAACTTTTTACGTAGCATTTCAAGTACATATTATTTAAAACATCTCAATGTCCCACAGACACCCTCTACAGATGTCATTTGTGTGGAAGAATTTTTGTGTGCTCGCATTGGACTTGTTAGTCATTTAAAAACGCACTATTAACTTTATTATTTTTTATTATTTATTATTATTATTTTGGTTTAGTTTTGGTCATCGTCGACTACGACGGACAAACATCATTTAATGTACCGGTATAGTACGAGGCGTGTTCAAATGAAAACGGGACTTGTGGATTTATTTAAAAAGTATCATACGCAATTTAATATTTTCAACGGAATTGAACAAAGCAACCACTTGTGAATAAGAATGCACCTGGGTTCATCAGAAAAAATCTCCGTATGCATTTAGGCAAGCATCCCACTGTTTAGGTAGACGTCGAATGCCGTCCGAGAAAAAGTTGCGTGGCTGTTCTCTGAACCATGTGGTCACCGCTGTCTTCACGTCTGCGTCGCTGTTGAATCGCTGTCCCTTTAGTGCTTTCTTCAACGGTCCGAACAAATGGAAATCACACGGGGATAAATCGGGACTATAGGCTGGGTGATGAAGAACTTCCCAATTCTTCTTTGCCAATGTTTCCTGCACAATTTTTGCGACGTGCGGACGAGCGTTGTCGTGGAGAAGAATCACACCTTGAGAAAGTCTGCCTGGTCGCTTAGCCTTGATGGCCTTATGCAGCTTGTCTAAAGTGTCTTCTTCTGTTGCAACAATATGCGCCTGACCTGGCCGTGCAAGATCTGCCGTTAACTCACGTCCGTCTTTAAACATACGCACCCACTCCATCACTCTGGTCCTCGACAAACATTTGTCACCATATGCTGCCTTCATTCTCCGATGAATGTCTACTGCTTGACATCCTTCAAATGAAAGAAACTGGATCACAGCACGTTGATTCACTTTGGACGGGTTCTGAATCACACCCGCCATATTGTTAACAGTCTTCTGCAGCACATATGCATGCTGGGAAGATGAACACGTGACCGTATGTAAATTATTGGATACTCATTACTAGTGCAAAATGTCATCAATATCAGTGCGCTCTATCACGCGTGGTGTAACAAGTCCCGTTTTCATTTGAACACGCCTCGTATATACATTTTCTTTAATATATTAGTTACTGGGAATCTGTGTTCGTTCTCATACTCTTGCTGATTATCAGGATGAAAGTAGAACGGAATGTGTTGTATCATAGCATTTAAAATCAATTTAACAGCTTATTTACTACAGTTATGCTCATTTATTAACAAACTCTTAAAAACTGTTGGAAAGAAGAAAACTATGGTAGTTTATTTCATACATACACGCAGGGAGAAAGAAATGATTTTGGACCAAAAAAATATTTTTAAATTTGGTAGTTAACCGTTACCTCCTTGCAGGCGGAAAATTCTGCTACGGTCAAGATATTTTGAACAGCTGGAGACGCAATATTCCATCGTTGATATGCTTTAAAAAATTAATTAACGTGTGTAAACAAACATTGTACATTCAGGCAACACAGGCATCGAAAGTAGACACATAATTTACTTTCATTTCTGCTGGTATTCTAAGCAGGGTGATGTCTGATACAATTATTGCACATTTTATTCTGAAATTCATCATCTTTCAGAATGGCAGCCATTTATTTTATGAATATTTTTTAAATTCCAATATCAAATTTCTTGGTGAAATAATATTTGAAATAATTTCTTGGATGCAGATATTGTTTTCCGGAAACAAAGATAACCAAGGATGTGGGACAGCAGTTCTTTGTCAAGTGTATGTATAAAGAAAAGATCATTAAATATAGTTGGATAGGGCCCGTTCAGGTTAAAATCATCTCTAGGGTCACAACCTTTCTGAAGTTGTAGAAAATTTAGGCCTAGTGGTTAAATTAAATGACATTTTGAGTTTTGTTTGTTTTCACAGACAATACTATGAACAAGTTAGATTGGTACTAAAATGACATCCGAAATCTATATTTGCTAAACCCTTTGTTGCCTCTCAATGTCAGGGGTAGAAGAGTTTTCTGGAGATGGCCCTTGTGTGTACTGAGTATATTGTGGAATTGATCACCTCTTTTATTTCGGTGGTCCATCGTTTTCGTGGTCTGCCATCCTTGTATCTGTGTAGCATAGCTTGCTGTTGTATTCTGTCTGATGGTAGTCTGCTGATATGTACAAACCATTTGATCTGTTATCTCTTAATATATTCCAAGATTGGGGCGGTGCCGGTTCTTTGTCTAATGTCCTCATTCCTCACTCTGTCTCTTAACGATATTCCTAGGATCCTGTGTAAGCTTGCCATTTCTTTGCATGCTACAGATTTCTGGACTGCTACAGCTAAAGAGCAATATAGTAAAGATAGATTGGTCCAATAATGATTACTTGATCATCTTAATGCACAAATAGCTAAAGAAAATAATTGAAATAGATGCAAGAAATTGATTGTACATACAGGCATGAGCTTAATGACTGTAGGATTAGCAACAAAATAAAGGCATTGATCACAAGCTAGTTCCTTAAAACAACATAAAAGTTGTGATCTAACCAGTGTATGTAGGAAAATACTGCAAAAATGTTTTTATTACTAAGACATTCACTATATTTCATGATAAAATGTTGTTTCTTCTTCTTCAGCATTCATTCTCAAACTCCAGCTAGATCTCTCTTGTAGCAGCACAATGGTCCTACTAGGTTTCCAGCAGGATGTAGCACAGGGAATGGAAATGCATTGTATCACAGTTTTTATTTGCGCCAATGGCCCAACACATCCATCTTTGGCAGGAAATGTTTAGGAGATGCTCTGTTCTCTATGGTCTCATGTCATCATTCATTATCCTTTCTTTTGTAATATCTATAAGAACATGGTGGGGGTCCACATGAGTTGGCATTCCAGCAGGACGCGATATGTGCCAGTAGCATTTTCACAGAATAAAAGTTGTTTTTATGACATGCCTCATTTGTCTTCCCAGCAATATAATACCTGTGTCAAAGGGCATGAGCCCATGGCCCGCTGGATCAGCAACAAACATGTCTCATTAGGTTGCAGTGGTCCTATTCAATTGCAATTCACAGAGATCATTAAACTTCTCTGAATGCTTACATACTTTTAGATACAGAAATTCAGTGTGTGTTTGTATTGAAGCATGCAAATTATATATTACATGTTGTAGATTTTGTTTTAAATAAAAAATATTAGTCATTATTGTTTTGTTATTGTACTTCATTCATTATCTGCTTATTACATTTGTGGAAATATTCTGTTAGTTTATTTGATTCATTGTCTGCTTATTACATTTGTGGAGATCTGTTATTTTACTTCATTCATTATCTGCTTGTTACATTTGTGGAGACCTTATGTTACTTTATGACACTTATTATGTGCTTATGAAATTGTGGAGACCTTGTTAGCATAATATACTTCCGGACTGACACAACAAACTGCAGTGCAATATATGGTACTTATTCAATCGTTCAATCGTAAATATGATCAGTTATTCAACTGCTCATGTGGTACCTTGATCTGAATGGGGATCAAAGAATAGCAGCAATGCCATGTATGTTGTAAGAGGGTGACTAAAAAGGAGGTTTGAGAGTGGCGTTGGCTGTCCAACAGCATCAGCCAAGATGACTCAAAAGCCATGCTGAAGTAATGTGTCAGGCCCAGAGGAACATATATCGTAGCCACCCTTTAAACCATAACACAACACATTTCATTCTCTGGACTACCAAACTGCCAACCAGCAGAAGTCTCAAGAATAAATGCAGCAGACAGATTTTGAGGTGATAATTATGAATTTTTTTCATCTCCCGGTGCCTAAGTTTGACTGATCTTCTCACAACAACCGTTACCACATCTTTAGTAACTGCATGTGCCACTTGATCACCAAAGGAGGAGTAACTACTGTGGAACCCACTTAAACAACTTGGTCCAGGATTAATTATTTATGTAATAACAGAAATTTGATACATACAGTATAAACAATAAATATATTTGGGAATTTGGAAAAATGCTGTTAAATAGGGACATTTTTAAATAAAAGAATGCACTATAGAAGGATTACACTGTATATTGATGCTGAACATCCTTCAGTACACTTTCTTTGTCAGTTTCTGTTCACTATATTTTTCTTCTTCTTTTTTTCACTTGAAACATGTCTATATCTGTAATTCTGTCTCCTTAATAAAACACACTGTCTTTTGTAGTTCACACAGTGGCGCATAGAGTTTTAATTCCAGTGTTGTTTCCTCTGGCCAATATGCCTGCCTCAAAATTTTATACCGAGAACACTATTTAAGTATATGTTTGGCACTCTGTGCTACCTGTCCACATGGCTGTGTTGCTAATCTTGAATTTTGTGTACATGTGGCTGCGGAGTAGGTTATGTCCTATTCTGGGGAGTAGAATCACAACTTGTTCTGTTCTGTTCATAATGTGATAGCCATCTTGTGTTGGTGTTTGTGGCTTTTTTATTGACTTGATCATCTGTTTTTTCTGATGGTAAGTGATTGGTATGTGTGGTTGATCTTCAGCAGTATCTTCCTTAGATAGTTGGTCTTCTTTATCATTTCCTGATAGTTCAAAGTGAGAGGGTATACACTGCATGGTTACTCTATACTGGTAACACAGTTCATTAAGTAGTTTTTGTAAGTCTGTTAATTTTCCAGACTGAAGAGCTTGAAGCACTGATCTTGCATCTGCCAGGAATACCATGGGCTGTGGGTCAGGGTATGAGTTCAACATTTTTTCATTTGCCAATTTAATTGTCTGGATTTCTGTATCATAATTATTGCAGAATTTCCCTGTTGGTGTTCTGATCGTTATCTCTAGGCTTATGTGGATATTCTATATATACACCTGCACCTCCATTCCTCACTGCTTTCTGTGCTGACCCATCTGTATATACTCTGACCAATATGTCGTGTGGATATTCCTCGTCAAGGAAATTGAGAGTGACTGTCCTTTGCTGCACACTGTTCTGTTCTCGCTTAGTATTTCTTTCACGTGGGTGGTATTTCATACCTTTCGCTCCAAGGGGTTTGCTGGTTGGTTGGTTGCTGATCCAGCGGTCCATGGGCTCATGCCCTTTGACCCAATGCCATTGTGTGATATATGCATGTGTTTGTGAGTTGTTTTGTTCCATATAATGTGTTCCATTTATCTGGCCCTGGAGGGAGAAGCATTTTCCTGATGTCATCCAGCGCTGGACATTCAAAAAGGTGGTGGTCAACAGTTTCATATGGATGAGTGCACAGCAGGCACCCTGGAGTGTGTTGTGGTTGTATTCTGTTCAGGTGATTGTTAAGCTGTACATGTTATGTGCGCAGTCGGAATATGATACTCTGAAGGGGTTTTCTCTAGTACAGACCTTAAGGGGCTGTCAACTTCAGGTAGGTCACTCTGGACCTTCTCCGAAAAAAACAATGTGTGTATATAATGACATCATTCTCTCCAGTTTTGTCAGATATCAGTTGTTTCATTTCTAGATCAGCTTTTCCATTGTGTGCCACTCCCTGCATCCCTGCAGAGTGTAATTCTCCAACTCCTAACCATTCTTTCCCTTTAAATATGTCTTCGACAGGGATAACATATGCATAATTTATTCTTCACCAACCATCCATGACATGCCTCATTGGAGTCTTGAATATATTATATATATATATATCAGATAAGTTTCCATGCAGGAGGTGCATTTTGGCACTGATAACTCTCATATAATATCTGACCTGTGCATGTCTGAATGTGATAAAAATTTATATTTGGTAAATGGTCAACTTCAGGTAGGTCACTCTGGACCTTCTCCAAAAAAAAGTTGTCATTCTCTCCAGTTTTGTCAGATATCAGTTGTTTCATTTCTAGATCAGCTTTTCCATTGTGTGCCACTCTCTGCATCCCACTCCCAACTTTTTACAAAATTTGTGCCAATCACACATTTTGTATAATTCTGTTACGTCATTGACTGCCGGATAATACACAATGTCTAACATAATCGTAAGTTTGTTGAGCTTACCAGCGACTGATAAACATGTAGTACATCTGTTACAGTCGCAAGGACGGATGTACATACCACGTACTAAGAGCCCAACCCACACAACCCTCCTAAATAAATGTCTTCACCCACTAATGAGTAATTATTAGCCAAGAGAAATAATGGCTGAAAAACTTGTCATTTTTTTGGTTTTGCTTTCTGCAAAAAAAGATTCCGTAGACTCATTTACATGAACTGGCTACACACATAAAATACATAACTGATTAATAATGCTTTCCCAGCAGTATTGAGTGGAGGCAACAAGTGACATTGATGTTCCAAGCAGTATTGAGTGGAGGCAACAAGTGACACTGATGTTCCCAGCAGTATTGAGTGGAGGCAACAAGTAACACTGATGTTCCCAGCAGTATTGAGTGGAGGCAACAAGTAACACTGATGTTCCAAGCAGTATTGAGTGGAGGCAACAAGTGACACTGATGTTCCAAGCAGTATTGAGTGGAGGTAACAAGTGACATTGATGTTCCAAGCAGTATTGAGTGGAGGCAACAAGTGACACTGATGTTCCAAGCAGTATTGAGTGGAGGCAACAAGTGACACTGATGTTCCAAGCAGTATTGAGTGGAGGTAACAAGTGACATTGATGTTCCAAGCAGTATTGAGTGGAGGCAACAAGTGACACTGATGTTCCCAGCAGTATTGAGTGGAGGCAACAAGTAACACTGATGTTCCCAGCAGTATTGAGTGGAGGCAACAAGTAACACTGATGTTCCAAGCAGTATTGAGTGGAGGCAACAAGTGACACTGATGTTCCAAGCAGTATTGAGTGGAGGTAACAAGTGACATTGATGTTCTAAGCAGTATTGAGTGGAGGCAACAAGTGACACTGATGTTCCAAGCAGTATTGAGTGGAGGCAACAAGTGACACTGATGTTCCAAGCAGTATTGAGTGGAGGTAACAAGTGACATTGATGTTCCAAGCAGTATTGAGTGGAGGCAACAAGTGACACTGATGTTCCAAGCAGTATTGAGTGGAGGCAACAAGTGACATTGATGTTCCAAGCAGTATTGAGTGGAGGCAACAAGTGACATTGATGTTCCAAGCAGTATTGAGTGGAGGCAACAAGTGACACTGATGTTCCCAAATAAATATCCAGTATGACAAATGGTTCAATTTTTAAAATCGCCCATGGCTATCAGGTCAAACCAGCTTAAGGAAATGGATAACAAGTTTCCAGGGAAAGTACTTGCGATTGTATGTATCAGTGGAACCTACAGATTCAACAATAGTTGAAGAAAAGCTCAAATACAGGATATACTTCAATTATTTATAATTAATATACAAATTAAAAAAATGAAAAAAATCATAAAGTTTAATACACTGAGATATAGACAGTTTTTTAAAAAATGGGTTAAAAAGGCACAGAAGATTGTACTTAGATTTACCATATGTACTCAGTCTTTCGCAATGCAACAGTACAATGTCTGCCGAGAGTACCACTCATTGCATGTATCTGTGTAGCTTCAATCCTTTTCCCGCCAAAGACGGATATGTCTGGCCATTGGCGCAAATAAAACAGCAACACAATGCATTTCCATTCTCTGGACTACATCCTGCTGGAAATCTAGAATGGATCATGGTCCTGCTACTTGAGAGATCCAGCAGGAGTTTGAGAATGAACATTGAAGAAGAAGAATCCTTTTGATCTCTTTACAAAATTCACTTTTCAAACATGTGTTCTAGATTCACACCCATAACCTCTCAAGCACACTACTAACAGCTTAACCAGTATGGTAAGGAGATTCTCAGATTAGAATCAGAGATAAACATGTACTTTTGTTGTGTTTTCTAATGAGATGGGATTGTGAGAGCATCTCTTTGCATTGACAATTGTTTGTGTTTATATCTGGTTCGTTGTCTTTTCTTGATAAAAGTCCTTACTGGACCGTAATATGGAAAGGTCCTTGTTCCTTTGTTTTTCTTTATTTCTCATTCTTCTGCATTCATATTCAAACTTCTGAAGATTAGCAGGATGTAGTTTGGAGAATGGAATGCGTTATCATGGTTTACAGCATTGATGCGATATTTGTGCCTTCTGGCCTGACACATCCAACATCAGCTTGGCTTTGGATCACTTTGACCCTACATGGAATGGGACAGCCAACTCCACACCATAAGCTCCTAAGTCCCCTCTTACATACGACATACTTAGACGATAAACAGTATTGCTATTCTTTGTTCCCCTCTTGGGTTCCAGCAACAATTGGGCATATTTCTCATTGACATTAGTTTAACTATTTATTAGTTACAATCATTACTAGTAACAATTATACATTATCATATTTGTTACGGCTTCATAGCTTGAAATGTTAACAAGATGATTAATGGAGATGTTCAGACTAAATAGTATAGTATATCATGTTTGATGCATAGAGGTAACCATCTTTTATTCAGGCATGTTGTGAGAAGAGAGAGTTTGCATCACATTGTCATAACAGGTAAAATTACTGGAAGAAGACAATCAATCAACGCCCATTATGGTTATGACATATCCAAAGGTGCACAGACCAAGAATGTTCCTGGCATGAGAGTATAGGCCTACTATTAACTTCAATATATGGGGAAAATGTCAATGATAAGTCTACTATTAACTTCAATATATGGGGAAACTCAATGACATTTCTATAACAATGACAGAAGTGTGCCTGAAATATACCACCATGCAAACCAGCTGCTCACATCTTATGATGTCAACATTGTTATGCAGTGGATTCCTGGCCACTCAAACACACCTGGTAATGATAAGGCAGACAGACTAGCAAAGAGGGGAACACAACAAGAACAGCCTTATACAGAAACAACAATGCACACAGTTAAAATGATTCTGAAATCTGTGAACAAAGAAAATTGGATGAACAGATGGGCCATGGGAAACACTGGGAGGGAAATCTATAAATATATGACCAGCCCAAATCCTAAAGACAATATCAACCTCCTGGAAAGAAAAGACCAGAGTATCATATTCCGACTGCGCACACAACATGTACAGCTTAACAATCACCTGAACAGAATACAACCACAACACACTCCAGGGTGCCGGCTGTGCACTCATCCATATGAAACTGTTGACCACCACCTTTTTGAATGTCCAGCGCTGGATGACATCAGGAAAATGCTTCTCCCTCCAGGGCCAGATAAATGGAACACATTATATGGAACAAAACAACAACTCACAAACACATGCATATATCACACAATGGCATTGGGTCAAAGGGCATGAGCACATGGACCGCTGGATCAGCAACCAACCAACCAACCCAACAGAAGTGTGTAGATGTTTAGATATGCATGACCTATTTCCCCCCCCCCCCACCAAACTGTCATATGCAATAATATGATAGCTCAACATCTAGATCTGTAGATACCCTCATAAGTTAACATCCTTGTTCTCCAAGCTTTACTTCTGAATCTTCGCCCGCTGTTCATCCTGCATGGTCTTTGAATCTTCCCAAGGTCGTGGACCTCTGATATTACTCCAATTCTCAACATCCATCTGCTCAATCTCCTAACAAAGAAACAAATAGCGAGTATAAAGCACACACAAAATCTACACATACGATTTTATGATTTAATTAAATTTGATTTGTGGGACCACAGACCACGATTTGGAACCAACATAATATCAAAATGATCTCATGACACTCCAGGTGGATATGTAGATGATTTGGTCTCTGTATAGTTCATTAGAATATGGTGGACACACAGATTATGAGTCACAATACAATTCATTAAGTATAATACAATACAAGGAAGCTTTATATTTCATTTAAGTCCTGTGTGAAAACTTATATTCATACCAAATCATTTGAAGCTGCGAAATTCTGCAATAATTATGATGCATAGAAATCCAGGCAATTAGTGTGGCAACAAAAAAACTTCTGAACTCCAACTCTGGCCTACAGCCTGTGGTGTTCCTGACAGATGCAAAGTCAGTGCTTCAAGCTCTCCAGTCTGGAAAACTAACAGACTTGCAAATACTACTTAATGAATTGTCTTACCAGTATAGGTAATCATGCAGTGGATACCCTCTCACTGTGGAATACCAGGAAATAAAAAAGCAGACCATATAGGGTAGTGTAGGTGGGGGGAAGGCAGCACATTTTCACATTTTAGCATATTCTAAAAACTAGACTTAACCATGAGAGACCAAACTTACATGGTTGGTTGGTTGGTTGCTGATCCAGCTGTCCATGGGCTCATGCCCTTTGATCCAATGCCATTGTGTGATATATGCATGTGTTTGTGAGTTGTTGTTTTGTTCCACATAATGTGTTCCATTTATCTGGCCCTGGAGGGAGAAGCATTTTCCTGATGTCATCCAGCGCTGGACATTCAAAAAGGTGGTGGTCAACAGTTTCATATGGATGAGTGCACAGCCGGCACCCTGGAGTGTGTTGTGGTTGTATTCTGTTCAGGTGATTGTTAAGCTGTACATGTTGTGTGCGCAGTCGGAATATGATACTCTGGTCTTTTCTTTCCAGGAGGTTGATATTGTCTTTAGGATTTGGGCTGGTCATATATTTATAGATTTCCCTCCCAGTGTTTCCCATGGCCCATCTGTTCATCCAATTTTCTACCAAACTTACATCAGTGCATAGCTTATTCATCAATCTTAAATTTGCGAAAGTATTGAAAACATACAGCTACGTGTAGACTGTAGAATTAGATTTTCTTAACATAAGTCTATTTAAAAAAACAAACATTTTGCCCCATAAAATTGGGTAAGATGACGGAGGCAAAAGGGTGATAGAAACCATTATAAAATTGAGGGAGATTGCTACTGTGACAGGTCTAGCAAACCCACAGTGTGTAAATGTGTGCTATGAATACATAGAATAAATAGATAGACCCAGTTTCGCAACTTTAATCTGAAAAAAAGTTCTAATAAAAAACAGTTTGTAAGTTCTGTTAGCTAATAATGTCTTTGTAAGGTTGGATGATCGTTATAACCATATATATCAGTCTCTCCCAGCTTTAGATTGGAATAAGCAATTTCCTCATGACATCAGCATTCTTCTTCTGCGTTCATTCTCAAACTCCTGCAGACTAGCAGGATGTAGCCCGGAGAACGGAATTCGTTGTGTCATGGTTTACAGCATTGCTGCGATATCTGCGCCTTTCGGCCTGACACATCCGACTTCAGCATGGCTTTGGGTCACTGACCCTATATGGGATGGGACAGCCAACTCCATCACATAACCTCCTTAGTCGTCTTTTACGACATGCGTGGAAGGTAAACAGTGTTGCTATTCTTTGCTCCCCTTTCGGGCCCCGGCAACACACTGGCGACATCAGCATTATTTTCATATATTTTGAATGTGCCACCTTACCCCAAATAACATTTTAGCAACTATAATAAATTCCGATGAAAAAACTAGATAGCCTGACATGATAATGTGCTTAAGAGAATTAAATTCCTGTTGGTCTCAATCATTTTTAATTTATCCACCTGCTTCCTACTTGAATTTACTTCCATGAAGAAGAAGCAACCTAAGTCAAATTCGATTGCCATCGTTGCCCAACATGACTCATACAGAGACAATTGGGTTCGGAACCCAAGGGCATAATAGGCAAAGATGTTGTCTTTCTACATAGGGGATAGCTCGCAGGCTTCAAAGTGTCCTACCATAGCACAATGGATAACCTAAACAAAATACCAGCTCATCTCATGATATAGACCCCCTCCGAGTAGAAGGCTTCTT
The DNA here is from genome assembly GCA_034231615.1 of Meghimatium bilineatum. Lineage (NCBI taxonomy): Eukaryota > Metazoa > Mollusca > Gastropoda > Stylommatophora > Philomycidae > Meghimatium > Meghimatium bilineatum. Next base: position 43,952,852 of record CM067313.1, read on the forward strand.
CACTGGACATTGCATTACGACAAAAGCTGAATTCTCCTGAGTATGAAAGAAAGCATGTAGTTGAACACTGGTTGGGTGATATGCTAAGAATGTTCTCTCAAGTTTTTATCTCCGTCTTGGAGTCAGATCAAACACAATTTATAACTTATTGTTGCAAACAATGATTCTCAAATGTTAAGCAACAATCGGAGATGTTCCCATTGGCGTCAGTACTGTGTAACTATATCTAAGGGTACAGGTAACAAGAAAAATACCCTGTGCTATGGGCAGTTTCATGGAACTGATTTTACTTACCTGAGAGGAAAAATGTCTTCCACCTAAGCCAAGAAATCAGACAGAGGTCTTTATTATATTGCAACAATGACTTATGTCATCTTGTAAAAATGGTTTCTTTGTAGATACTTGCATGCAGAGATTGAGTCATTTGAAATCATTAATTTACTGACTTACTCATCCAGCAACGTGACAATAAATAATGACCCATCTTTCACATTCTCATGCTCGGCCGTCGACTAACAACATTCTTCATCTTCTATTAAGATAAAGATCAGTAACCATTCAAAATAATAATTGAATCGCCAATCCTAATCTACACACAAAAAAATCACCCAACAGTTAACTATAAATACTGAATGAATCATCTTTGTAAATCAAATATTTTTTACAGACAGTCTTTGTAGCCCTTCCATTTCTACAATGCCTGAGTTGTAAACTTTTAAAGCTGGGTGTTAAATTTCATGAGCTGGTACTTTCTAAACAGGTACGAGGCAGTGACTGTACACACGTCATAGGCAATAGTGGTTCTTCTTGAACAGAATGTGATGTGTCATGGTTTACAGCTTAGCTGTGATATCTGCACCTCTCGACCTGACAGATCCAACTTCTGCATGGTATCTGGGTCACTTTTACCCCATAATGGATGAGATAACCAATTCCACCCCAAAACCTCCTTAGTCGCCTATTACAACATGCATGAATGGTAAACAGTGTAGCAATTTTTTTGCTCCCCTTTTGGACCAAACATGCAACAAACATGCAACATTTTCTCTAATATCTGATGTTACTAACCTACAATACCTTAGATAGCTGTTCAGACAATTATATGTCTACAGCATCTTCATTTCCCAATTAATTGGGAAACTATGAATTAAATTACCTTCATCATTTCCTCTTGTACTTCTTCTACATTGACCAATTTCAAACCAAGAGCTTCAGCTTCCTCTTGTGAAAGCTGCAAAAATTGAATTGCAGAAGTATGAAAAACAAATGCAATGTTTTATGAATACTTGATGCAATTAACACAAAACTTTCCAGTAGAATTTACTAAACAGGGCTATCTCAGGTCTAAAGAAACATTAAACTTCAAGAATACCCCGGAATACATATTTCAAGACTGCCCAACATACAAAGAGCAGAGACAGCAGACCTGGCCAGAGGATACAGACTTGAGGCAAAAGCTATGGGGCCTGACCTGGAGAAGACAGTGGACTTCATCTTGACGACAGACCTGACAATATAGCATGACCAAAGATGCTGAACGCAGAAGAATAAACTTCAAAAATTACAAAATAGAAAATAATAACCAGCAAGAATATAGCAATAGAAGCATCTTCCAACCATTTACTAAAATCTGGGGAGGGAGAAAATAAGAGATTATTGGAAAAAAGAAAGGCATATCTTTCATACTTGTCAGCCTGTGTTGAGTCTCCTCTGTCTTGGTTATATGATAATACAATAATAATAAGACTCATTACCTGTTACGGTCATAGAGGTGTCACACTAGATACATCAGCACAAAAAACTCTCCAACCCTATCATCAGTCATTGGGAGGAGTGTAGAAAAATCACGCCCAGACCATTCCTTGATGTCAATCCAGGATTTTCTCTCAAGATTTTATACGATAGCACGTAATGTGATGATAATTTGGAAACTTTAAAGTGTCCAAGATCTACAATCATAGAACATTGGTTCTATATAACAATACAAGATTCTGTTCTTACTAACATAGCTATAGTACTTGCATAAAACACAAGGTCTATCACCTTCACGCACAGACTACCAAACTATTGGAAATGAAAAAATAAAGATAACAGTATGCAAGTTTCAGCCTTAAGGTCATTCTCAAGAAAATACAAGACAAACTGAACAAACAGTAAAAATAAATACACTATTACAAATGCATTAGACAGACATTTAACAGCAGAGACATCCAAGGTGACAATGACTTATGTATACACAAGTAATGTAAATTTAAAAAATTGGTAGCATATCCTATTCAGGATGTAGCTATCTCCCCAGCATGTGTGATTTTCTAGGTAATATAAATATGCTCAGTAGTTTGCCATTCCTTTTTTAACAGTTCAGATGCACAATCCAGTACATTTTGGCACTGCGCCACTGAGAAGCGCTCTGTGCCATGCCGCCACAGAGCTGGAAAATATGTGCATTGTCATAGATATGTGAATTAAAAACATAATGGGAAAGAGAACCAAATAATACAACTATGCCTGAAAACAACAACAATAAAAACAATGGCCCCACCATCTAAATCTAAATAAATGAATGATCTGTATTAAGACCAAATGGCTTCAGGGTACCAAAGTGCAATATTTTATAGTGATTTTCAAAGGTGTACCTAGTTCTATCATCAGTGGTGCAAGATTTTATTGCAGTGACTTGAATGTCACAGCACCAAGATGCTCAGCACTATTTGAATGTATACCAATAAGAGTAAGTGATCTGTTGTACTCATGTTATACTTACGGGATCAGAGACTTGATCACGGCTCTCTATATTAGTGGCATCAGCCCATATCGGGACATAAGCATCTACCTTTCAATTGTCAGAGCCGGAATGCCGTGTGTTAATGTGTGTCGACATTGATGCAGTATGTGTTGACATAGAGGTGTCAGATATTGTTTGTCTTGTTGCAGTCAATTCTCATTCCTTCTCAGCCTCCACATTTATGGACACGATCCTCAAAAGGGTTGGCCAAAAGCAGCATGAGCCGATGTACTTCTGTTCCAGGGTGCACCTCGAGGAGGTACTTTTAGGATCTTGGCTATCTGCTAACTCTGGGTCAGCCGAGAGCAATGTGGTACCCCAATTAGCACCCCAATGATCCAGTGGGATCCCTTTGACCAATATGAACAAACTAAAAACCATGTCTGATGCATTTTTAAAACTATCTTTACCGTTTTTCCTTTCCGAAACTCATACCGAATGCTAGTAAACTCTTTCAAGAAGAATGATCCACCTGCAACAAATATCTACAGAGACAGTAACATCGATTCAGTAAACATTCATGAAATCAAATATACAGGAGTTTTTCTTAATTAAATTATCCAACAATGGTAACAACTTATGTACTGGAAGGGATCCTTCAAGAAAGAAACACTAAATTTTCATTATTATTACTATTTCGTCATTAATGTCACTTCGTCATTAATGTCACTTCGTCATTAATGTCACTGAAAATAATGTCTTCCTTCTTCTTCTTCTTCTATTTGGGTGTAATGGGTGGGGGGGGGGGGTTGTATTCTGTCACTTTAAGATATGACCTAACCTGTGCTACCTGATGTCACACTCTAATACTGGGGAGATCAAGCAGAAATCTCATAGTAGAGATGGATGTAAACTCTAGTACACCCCATACTGCTCTCATAGCCTCATTTTGGACTTTTTTCAATCTACCAATGCCTAGATGAGTCAACAGGAAAATTAATCAAGCATGGCAGATCATGGATGGCAGAGGCTGAAGACACACTGCGAAGAGTATGTGAATTTGAAGAAATAGGAAGAGCAGTGAATGGGTGAAGGTAGACACTGAGAAGAAATCACTGACTAAAGTAATAATACAACTAGATAAAGCTTGACGAAAATGGATGGGTGTCAGGGCCCAGGTTACAGTGCATGAACTCACTCAGCTACACTCGAAACCACAAGATATAATTATAGACACAGATGGCTCAGTTAACAGAAATACAAATAAAAGCAGTTGGGGTTTTGTTGCCTACAGAAACAGTGTGACGTTGGTTGAGAAATCTTCAGCATACTCCACTGTCACATCAAGCATTAGAATGGAAATGGAGATAGAGAGAGCAGCGATAAACGACGGCACAATGCTAAGAAGAGATAAAGCAGACTTGATCATGGCAGTAATAAATTCATTTACAGATGAAGATGATGTCAATGAGGCTGAGAAAGTACACATACAGAGAATGTTAGAAATGGGAGTATCTAGAGGTGAGGGAAGGAAAAGTAAACTTTTTTGGAAGGCGCCAAAGATCATGCAATCAATACCTGACCAGGACTCTGAGTCTATATACACTGGGCTGACTGTTGAAACGGAGGGCGGAGCACTTATGGGACTTCCCCACATTCTGTGAAGCCAGTTTCTAATCAAGAATCTTCTTCTATGTTAATTCTCAAACTCCTGCAGATTAGCAGAATGTAGTCCAGAGAACGGAATTTGCTGTGTTCTTCTTCTGCATTCGTTATCAAAAGTCCTACAGATTAGCAGGTTGTAGTCTGGAGAACGGAAGGTGTTGTGTCATGGTTTACAGCATTGCTGCGATATCTGCGCCTTTCGGCCTGACACATCTGACTTCTACATGACTTTGGGTCACTTTGATCCTATATGGGATGGGACAACCAACCACACCTCATAACCTCCTTAGCTGCCTCAGCTGCTTAGTTACATCATGCATAGAAGGTATTCAGTGTTATTCTTTGCTCCCCTCTATGGCCACGGCAATACACTGGCATATTCGCTGTTACATGGTTTACATATTAGCTACGATACATTCTGTTTTGGCCTGGCACATCTGATTTCAGCATAAAAGAAACACTATATTATATCATTATTGTCACTTAAAATAGCCTAAAGAAGGCTTAAGTATTTGTGACCAATGTTTCCTGTAAAATCTTTCCTGTGCAAGTGGGGCCTCATTGCTGCTTGTGCAGCTACTTTTTCTTCTAAGCTTGTTCTCAAACTCCTGCAGATTAGCAGTCAGGAGAGCTGGATGCGCTGTATTATGGTTTACAGCTTGCTGCAATATCTACTCCATTAGTCCTGATACATCTGAACATTGCAGCTTTTTGGATAACCATTGAAGAGTGATATTTGAGATTTTTTTATGTTTCTAGTCCTAGTCTAATTTCGTGTATTTTCTCATTTTTGTTGCTTTGTAATGTTCCAATAAAAATCAGCAGTCCTTGAATATTACTACATTGGATGGTGTTGAATGATCTGTGGAAGCAAGAGCTGTGTCTGAGCTTGTCTTTCCTGTTGAGAATGCTCTTTCCGTTGTTATATCTTATAATGATGACTCCACCTCCTTTTTGGGAGCTCCTCTGTTGATCTATTGTGTACACGTTTGTCCATATTTCAGGATCATATTTGTGTTCAATTATTTTCTGTGCCAGTGACTTTAGTTGAGGTGATGTCAGTGTTCTCTGTTGATGATCCCAGGTACTTCTTTGCAGATGAATATGTCTTTTGGACTGTAAATTGGCTCATTATAACCACTAATAATTACTATTTTTTGGGCATCATTGAGGACTATATCTTTCTGTTGATGATGCAGTAGTTTTGATATGTGCAAGAAGCTGGTTCAATTCAATGTTTTTTGTGTGTGTAACTGTGCATTTGGGGTGCATTGGATGGTTTGGCATGCGAAGCATTTTCTTTCTGTGCAAGAGTACTCTTTCTGTGCATCTGTTTTCAATTGGCCGAATGTTTACATATTTTTCCATTGATTAAATTTGGATGGTCTTCATACCGGACACCCTGTGATTAGTCAGAGACCTGTATTTTGGAAATTCTGTAGGCATTCTATATTTGCTTTGGATACCATTAACCCATATTCTATAATTTTCTATAAACTGTTCCTGTGTATAAGCTTGTATGTATATGCCTATTGTTGTTTGTCCCCGAACTTGTGTCAGCTAATATCTCATGAGGGAGAGCTTTCTGGTTGCTTTCCTCTTACTTTCTGCTCTACCAGTCAGATGTTGCAATCAGTCGTTTGTACAATTTAACTCCATGGTAAGTAGGATTTTCTTCTAAGGCAAGCTCCTTTCCATATATTTTTAGGTTTACATTTTCTTGTTGATTTGACAAAGTAAAACAATATACACGTTGCTCGTTTAATTTTGTTTTTGATGATTGTGACCTTTTTTTCTGGGGTCAGTACGGAGTGCGTGCCGTATGTGCGTTTTATTTGTCATCGCCCTATACTCCTTCGGCGTATAGTAATTCAGCGAATAATAGTTATTAACCCAAAAAATGGAGTATTCTTAACAAGTGAACTTACTACAAAAGGAATCCCTGTTGTAATGAACTTTTGTCGCTTTATGCGTTCCCATATTTTCAACAAGGACTGCGCCATTAAATGTCACGAAGTAGTCACAAGCAGTTAAAAAATGTTGCCACATTTTGTCAATGTAATCTTATAGTTACAATATTATTTTTTTTTTTTTTTAAAGCACGTTCTCAAACTGAAAAAAACTATAAACGTTTAGGAACATTAAAAAAATGTAAATCATATAAGTTATAGCATTTTATTTGATTAGTACGATATATATATATATATATATATATATATATATATATATATATATATATATTACAATAGTTCTATAGGCCTATATATGTTTAATAATTTCAGATTATATTTCCCCGCTGAAGACGGATATGCTGGGCCTTTGGCGCAAATAAAACTGCGTTAAAACGCATTTTCATTATCTGGACTACATCCTGCTGGAAATCTAGTAGGACCATGGTCCTTCTACAAGGGAGATCTAGCAGGAGTTTGAGAATGAACGCTGAATAAGAAGAAGATTAGGCCTATATTTCAGATAATTTCGGACACGTGAGCGCGGAGAGAAACGAACGGGCCGACCAATTAGATAGCATCGCCACAACAACAGACGGTCAGCCTATGGACAGAGCAGACATACTAATTGCTCTTCGTGAGTCCTCACGATCAGATGATTTTGAAATGCATGAGTCAATATCGAGAATGCGAGAATTTGGAGTGAGTATAGGCGTGGCCCGTAGAGAACCCCCTGAAAAAGATTTCAGAAAGAGCAATGAACCAACATAAACCAGAAAACAAGCTAACAACGAGATACAGGGACAGACGACGTTTCGACTAAAAAGCCTTCATCAAGACAAACAAAAGACAACAGTACAACGAATCTTACATAGAGTCAAACGTGGTTGATAGGGAGGAAAGAGGAGGAGAGATAGCGAATAGATAGCGGAGGAAGCAAATAGGGAGCAGCATAACAAGGAGAAGGAGAGTATGAGGAGAAGAAGTGAGGAGGGTAAAATGCACAGAAGGAGGTGGGGAGTGAAAAATAGATTAGGTGTGGTAGCAAGCAAAATAAGATAAATAAGGATAAATTAAGATCCTTACCTCAAAAGTGGCAACAGGCAATGAGTATAGGCATGCAGTCGTGATGAAAAACCAAAAGAATTTTGGAACGAGAGATCAGATGAGAGAGATGGAGATGAAAAAGAAAAAAGGAAAAAAGAAAAGAAAGAAACGACCGAGCAGATATGGGTTTCTCATCCGTGATCCTGGTTCCTTTAGAGGAAGAACTCAACAGAAGAGTTGGACCCTGGCTCTTTCGCCCTCTTAGCCGAGGTGTCATTCACCGACATCGTGAACCCCTCGCCCAAGTTCGAGTTTCATACCACGAGATTGAGAGTAAGGCGTTCTCGAGCTGAGCGACCTTGTCCCAATAGCGCCTGAGCCCACCAGGTACTGAACTCTTTCTCTCTGCAAATGTATTTCCGGTATAGGAGAACCTGACAGTAGAGTTGGGCCAGGGCTAAAATCGTTGTCTCTTTTGTGCCTGAGGCTATCTGGTACGAAACCCTTTCTCTCTGCAAGTGTGCTTCCGGTATAGGAAACCTTGACAGTAGAGTTGGGCCAGTACCACCATCTTTGTCCCTTTTATTTTGCCTGAGCCTATCGGTTACGGCACTCTTTCTCTTTGCGAGAATTTTTCCGGTATAGGAAGACTCGACATTAGAGTTAGGCCAGGTCTTTTTGCTTTGCTAGACGCCCATTATTGGGTATGGGTATCTGCCTAGAAGGAAATCAAGTAACTAGAAGCTCGTCAAGAGCTAACAGAGCTTGTAGTTCCCATTTCCGTAATCGTTTTCACTTTCTATTTGCAGTTTCCGCTGCCCTCTAGCGCTGTTCTGCCCTTTCATTTTTCATATTACCCAGTATGAAATCTATCTATATTTCGCCATGATTCCATCTTTTCATGATTTTTTCATTGGCCGCCCCTCCAATGTTCGGACTGGACTAACTAGCTTCACTGTATGTCGACAGTGTTGCTGTGTGTGGTGTCGGAGATATTGTCTGTCTTTTGTGCAGTCAAATCTCTTTCCGTCTGCTACCTCCACATTCTCGGACACGATCTCCAAATGATTTGGCCAGAATCAGCTCGAGCTGCTGTATTTCTGTTTCCAGGGTGCACCGCGAGGAGGTACATTTGGGATCTTGGTTATCTGCTAACCCTGGGTCCGCCGAGAGCATTGCATTCCCTTTGCATCCCAGTGTTCTTTTTGAAATCTTATGCGTTCCCTAAATAAGATTCCTATTCTCACTCCTAATTTCACACATTCTCGATAATGATTCATGCTCGTGTATTTAAAAATCCTCTGATCGTGCGGATTCAAAAGAGCAGTGAGCACAACTGCACGGTCCACAGACTGAGCATTTGTAATGATGACTAGGCCAGATAATTTGCCCACTTGTTCATTTCCGTCTACACTCGCGCATCAGGTGCAAAGATAAGAGTGATTTTTCGAAGTGTGACCTGCTTATTAGCTCTTTCTATAAACTGCACATTCTATCCGTATACAGGGTTGTAGATATGATTATTTTAAGGAGGGGGTTTTACCTTTAAAAAAATCATTCGTACGTTTTCGTAGGTAAATTTCACCATTCAACGGGAAATTTGAACATAAAAACGCTAAGGGATGGGGTTTTTAACAACCGTTTGGTTAAGTTTCTATAACTAGAAGCCATGTTAAGATTTTGCTATGTGATGTATGTCTACAAAGTGGATTTTATTGGGAGATCCCTGGGGACGATTGCTGGAAGTTATGGAGTTTAATACTATGAGTGGTACTCTCAGCAGGCATCGTGTCGTTTCGATGAGAGGGACAGATAATATATTGGGAAACCTGAGTACAAAGCAGGCAATCCTCTAGACCTTTTGACAGAATAAATAATTTAACAAACAACTATAAAATATACTAGTGATAGGGGTGCAAAGGGAACGCATTGCTCTAGGCGGACCCAGGGTTAGCAGATAACCAAGATCCCAAATGTACCTCCACGCGGTGCACCCTGGAAACAGAAATACAACAGGTCGAGCAGATTCTGGCCAAATCATTTGGGGATCCCGCCGAAGACGGATGTGTCGGGCCATTGGCGCAATGTGTCGGGCCATTGGCGCAAATAAAACGGCGACACAACGCATTTCCATTCTCTGGACTGGATCCTGCTGGAGATTTAGTAGTACTGCTACAGGAGAGATCCAGCAGGAGTTTGAGAATTAACGCTGAAGAAGAAGAAGAATTTGGGGATCGTGTCCGAGAATGTGGAGGTAGCAGATGGAAAGAGATTTGCCTGCACAAGAGACAGACAATATCTCCGACACCACCAGCATCACCACATATAGCGACACTGTCGACACACAGTGAAGCTAGTCAGTCCAGTCCGAACATTGGAGGGGCGGCCAATGTAAAATGCACGTAAAGGTAGATGCATGGCGAGAGACAAATAGATTTCATACCGAGTACAATGAAACAATGAAAGGGCAGAACAGCACTAGAGGGCAGCGCGAACTGCAAATAGAAAGTGAAAAGTCCCTAGGAAAGGGGAACTACAAGCTCCGTCAGCTCGAGACGAGCTTCTAGTTACCTGTGTTCCTTACAGGCAGAGACCCAGACCCATTCATTGGCGTTTGGTAAAGCAAGAAGACCTAATCCAACTCTAATGTCGAGCCTTCCTAAACCGGAAAAATGCTCGCGAAGAGAAAGGGTTCTGTACCCGATGGGCTTAGGCAAGAAAGGGACAACGATGGTAGTCCTGGCCAAACTCTACTGTCAAGGTTTCCTATACCGGAAGTACACTTGCAGAGAGAAAGGGTTCCGTACCCGATGAGCTCAGGCACAAAAGGGACAACGATTTAGCCCTGGCCCAACTCTACTGTCAGGTTTTCCTACACCGGAAATACACTTGAAGAGAGAAAGAGTTCAGTACCTGATGGGCTCAGGCGCTATTGGGACAAGGACGCTCAGCCCGAGAACGCCTTGCTCTCAAACGCGTGGTGTGAGACTCGAACTTGGACAAGGGGTACACGATGTCGGTGAATGACACCTCGGCTAAGAGGGCGAAAGAGCCAGGGTCCAACTCCTCTGTTGAGTTCTTCCCCTTAAGGAACCAGGCTCACGGATGAGAAACGGTTCAGTACCCAATGGGCACAGGCACAGCACGTCCAATTACACGAGGCAAGTTCATAGACAGTGGAACACCTCGTGCGAGTCAGACGAGAGCAAAAATCGTCTGGGCGAAGAGTCGCCAACACGCGTGCCTGGAGACAGATATAGAGGCTGTCATAGGCAAAGGGTAACCCACCCGAATATTCAAGGCAAGCTTAAATCGGATGTGCTAGGCCTACAAGGCGCATAACGGTGGCACAACGTAATCACGCTCCCGACGGAAATCGCACGGATATCCGTGATGGTTACAATGGAGCGAACGCAAAACAAACAAATACTAGTGATAAATGAATTTATTGTTCCAATCAATTTGATCTAAATTCAAATTAAATCAGTGTGATACAATGTTGAGAAAAGTAATTGTCTAAAGCAGTTTCTCAACCTTCAACACATTGCTGTCCAGCAATCCAGAGTGTACTTAACTCCCATTACCAAGGGTGCTCACACATTTTTGAGACAATCACAGTGACATTTTGAAAAAAATGTATACATAGGAACTCATGTCTCAGAGCTTTGAAGTATTTTAGGTGTCTTCTTCTTCATTCATTCTCAAACTCCCACTGGATCTCACTTGTAACAGGACAATGGTCCTACTAGATTTCCAGCAGGATGTAGTCCAGAGAATGGAAATGCATTGTGTCGCCATTTTATGTGCGACAATGGCCTGACACATCCGTCTTTGGCTGGATTTTAGGTGTTATAATGAATGTTTTCATTTTCTAAATGAATTTTCAGCAGAAGACCGATGGTTCGGGATGTTGGTGCAAATAAAACGACAACACAATGCATTTCCATTCTCTGGAATCTAGTAGGCCCATTGTCCTGCTACATGAGAGACCCAGTGGGAGTTTGAGAATGAATGCTGAAAAATAATTCGTAATTATTATAGTGCTGGGCATGATTTTACATTACGGTACATTCTTCTTCTTCTTCAGCAATCATTGCTCAGGTTGGGACTTCAAATTCTATGATATAGTCTGTTGTCTATTTCAGGGGTTCCATTTTGCCATACAGCTTTCTCCTCAGTTCTGCAAACTGGGGATAATCTTGTAAGATATGAAATTACTTTCTCCTCAGGTCTGCAAACTGGGGACAATCTTGTAAGGTATGACATTTCTTTCTTCTCAGGTCTGCATACCGGAGACAATCTTGTAAGATATGACATTACCTGTACTTTCGACATATGTAAACTTACTTGCCTAAAACTTTATTTCATAATTAACTTGTTGCTTGTGTGTTGTTGGGCCTGAGAGAGGAGCAAAGAATAGAAACACTATTTACCTTCCATGCATGTCACTATAGGCGACTAAGGAGATTATGGGTGGATTTGGCTGTTTTATCTCATGTAGGGTAAAAGTGACCCAAAGTCTTGCTGAAGTTGGATGTGTCAGGGAAAAATATGCAGATATCACAGCAATGCTGTAAACCATGACACACCGCATTCCGTGCTCCGGACTACATCCTGCTAATCTGCAGAAGTTTTAGAAAGAATGCAGAAGATAATTAACTAGTATTCACAGTTGAATGACTATATTACGTGGGCACAGCCATTGTGGAATAATGTACTCCCCCAATTGAGCTATTTTTAGTAAACCTATTACTACAGTTGCCGTAATACACCAAGAAAATATACCAGAAATTCAATGATGGTCGAATTTGGTCAGCACAACGATAAAATGATAGATGAGGTCCACAAGATATCAAAGACCAAATGAAGATGACACTTGCAGAAGTGGAAAGAATAGTTCACGGTCTGCAGGAGTTTTAAACGGCTGTTATGACTGCTACATCCTGTCTAGGATAGGTTACCTGATGATGATGTCCATTAGTCTAGGAAAGCTAACATCTCAATGGTATTGGGCAAACTGGATGATATGAAGTGAATCATAGTTTCCTGAAGCTCTTTGACTATCAATGAAAATGATAAAATAAGCCTGATTCTCTTGATTTAGAAACTAGCTTCACAGCACGGGGGGCATTCCCATAAGTGCTCCGCCCTTGGTTCCAGCAGTCATCCCATTGTATGTAGACTCAGAGTCCCAGTCAGGTGTTGATCTTCAGGTGTTGTTCTCAGCTTCATTGACATCATCTTAAAATGAAATTATTACTGCCTTAATCTTCTTCTTCTTCATCGTTCATTCTTAAACTCCCGCTGGATCTCCCTTACAGCAGGATCACAGTCCTACTAGATTTCCAGCAGGATGTATTCCAGAGAATGGAAATGCGTTGTGTCGCCGTTTTATTTGCGCCAATGGCCCAACACATCCATCTTCGACAGTGCTGCCGTAATCAAGTCTGTTTTATCTCTTCTCAACACTGTGTCGTCTATCGCTGTATTACCTGCTAATAAATCAGCTCTCTCGTTTCCTCTGACCCCAGCATGACCAGGGCAGTATACCCATGTAATGAGTTGTTCAATGTCCCACCATTCTTTTCTCAGCATGTACTTTTCTATCTTGCACAGCATGCTTTGAGAGTCTGAGTATTACCGAGTGTGTTGATGTATTAGTTATCAACCAATTAAATGCTATTACTTAATTGATACTAAGCTACAATGTGACAATGCTCTTTCTGTTACACGTGCATGGTTTATGGGTCTTCGCAGCGCAGTGAAGACTATTCGAGAGGAGATTTCACTAAATCTACAAGTAGCATGATAATGGAACTTGTATAACGCCCAGCATTATACGCCAATGACCAAGAGTCTAGAACTGGATGGGCAGACAGAGTGCACCTTATGCCTACATTCACAGCAACTCAATTAGCATGAACAGGAAAATACAAGTGACTGTACTCATTAACGGTGGTGTGGTCAAAGTTGGAGGATGTCATTCATTTTTGTGCCTGGTCATTCGGGTGTTGGAATGAGAGCAAATAGATTGGCAGGTTCTGCCACTGCATCAAGTAGCAGGGCAATGGACATCTCAGACATTGAACTCTTTGAACTGCCTGATTAGAGGAAATTAATGAAGATGATGATTCCTTGTTCATGTCAAGAATAAAGGAGCTGGACTTGAAATGTGACATGGCAAGAAATTATCATTTTTATGGACAGCAAAGAAAGTTTGTCAACTAATAGAGAACTGAAATTGTCAGTCTTTGTGTAATTGTAGATATATATAATACATGGCACCATGACATAACCCGTTAGGGTTGTAGAGGTGCCCCACACTGGATCAATCAATCAATAAACCCATAACCCTTCAGGGTCGTAGGGGTACCACATTGGATGCTTCAGAACACAGAGTCCTCTAGCGAATTCTATCCTCAGCGATGCGGATGAGTGTGGAAATATCTTGCCCTGTCCATTCCTTGATGTTGTCTGTCCATGTCTTTATTTGTCCTCCTCTGCTTCTTCCACCCTCGACAGTTCCCTGCAGTATTGTTTTTGACAAGGAATCGTGCCTGCATACATGTCCGAACCATGCTAGTTTTCGTCATTTCACTATTGAAAGCAATGGCTCCTGAACACCTGCACACATCTCTACTTTATTTCTTACGTACACATTGGTCTTATGTTCCCTATAGGAAATTCGTATAATTCTTCTGTAGCATTTGTACTCGAAAGCCTGTAATCTTCTCTCCATGTCCGCAGTGAGTGTCCAACTCTCACAACCATACAACACAACAGAAAGCACCAGCGACTTATACAGTTTGATTTTCACTCCAACACTGATGTTGCTTTTCCAAATCACAGCCTTGATAAGGACGCTAAAGCCATCTCCAGCCTTAATTTTAGTTCTGCTTTGCATTTACCATCGCTGCATATACTGGATCTGAGGTATTTGAAGGTATTCACCTCCTCAAGCTTATGTCCATTCCGCACTGGATACATCAGCACAAAAAACAACTGTCCTTAGCCATTCGGATACATGTAAAAAAATAATGTTCAGACCATTACTTGATGTTATAAATCCAGGATTTTCTTTGTCCTCATTCCACCCTCAATGGTTCCTTGCAAAATAATTTTAGAAAGAGAGTCGTGTCTTGTTACACGTCGAAACCAAGCAAGTTTACTGCATTTCACCACTGCCAAAAGTGGTTCTTGATAACCTGCAAGTTTGTTTATTTTGCTGGACAGATATACTTGTCTTGTGTTCTATATAGCTAATTCTTAATAATCATCTATAGCACTTGCTTACAAAAAGCTTGAATTCTTCTTTCTGTGTCTGCATTGAGTGTCCAACTTTCACATCCGTATAAAAGTATACTTGCAGATCCACTCATGGGGAGAATGGAGCACCTATAGATGTGTCCTGTGTGCAATGTTCATGATCTCTAGACTAACTAACAAACTAATGCTAATTCATTAGAAAAGCTTTGAGAGTAAACCACAAGATAGCTTGCCAAAATATTTATTCACACTGATGGAACTTGTGCCAACTTACATCAACATTTACTGTACTTGAGTTTATTTACTGTGCAGAGAAGGGTACCTGCTGCATTAGCAACAGTATCAATACATGATGCAAAACCCCATTGTACAGGACACTCCAGCTTTGCATGAAGGCTTCCATAACTGACCCCGAATTCTTAGATTCACTGTTTCTCAAGACTAATCATAACATTAGACTTATTTTCTTCCAACAGTGAAATCCACAATCAAAGTTAACAGATAAAATAACAACATAAAGGTTCTTCATAATCTTCAGTATAAAATTTATCTGACAAACACAATCAAATAGCAGTTATGCAAAAAAAACATCACAGCAATTAAATACATCTCTTACTCAACTTGTAATAGAATTATGTCTAAAATACAACATACACAACTAGAACAAAATGTTTTTTAACTACACGAAACAGGATTTGTAAATCAATAAATCATAATCCGTGCAAAGATTATGTTTATTGTTAACTGATAATATCTTGCAGTGATAGGGTAACTAGCTATGAGGTTCTAGTCCGAGCAAGAATTCCCGCTACATAAATTCTCTCGTCAACATTTCCTAAGGTAGCAGGAATGAAGTATGCTGAATGAGGGGTTCCCAAAAGATATTCTGTATGGAGGATTAGCATATGGAAACAGAACCAAAATATTATCCTTTCGTCATTATAAAGGCATCTGCAAACATGATATGACGGCATCAGATACAAAAATAGTACATTTGGAGGGGTTTATCAAAGATACAGACAGAAGCAGGCTGTATGAGCTGGTCTGAAAACAGGTGAAATGTGATAGACTGCTGTCATTAGACAGACAAAACCGCAGAAGATCGATGTGTCAGGCCATTGGCATAAATAATACTGCGACACAACGCATTTCCATTTTCTGGATTACATCCTGTTGAAAATCTTGCAGGACGATGGTCCAGCTACAAGGGAGATCCAGCAGGAGTTTGAGAATGAACACTGAAGAAGAAGACAGACAAAAGAGGCATAAGCAGCTTCTGATCAAGTCTGAGAAACTAACTCTATTTTGTTTCTCAATAAATGTCAATGAAAAATGTGATATGACACATCATTTATTTTAAAAATGTTGTCAATGCTATTTTGTAGACAATAAACAACACACTTCAATTTCACATAATTTAAATGTTATTTTTGTCCACATAACATATTTATTCTTAAAAACAAAATGGTTCAAATCTTATTTAGCATTTATTTATATATGCCTGTGTTCATAAATTTATTTCCTAAGCAGTTGCTTGACCGCCAATGTTAGAAGAAAGAGAATGTTCAGTGTCGAGCTTTTTTGAGTTATTTTCTTCTTGGATTTTACTTGTTGAATCCTTTTCGTCTTGACTGTTTGGTTCTTCATTCTCTGGTACTTCTTCTGTCTCTGATGCAGACGAGTCTGAATCTGAGCTAGAAGTCTGGTCAGCTTGTTTTGCCTGCAACAAAATGTAAGACCAAGTTGAAACAATTTAATAAATAAAAATGTTGTCATGAACGTTTCAAATGCTCTAGAAGTATTTAAATTGCTAACAAATTTTACTTCATTGTCACCTTCAATTTTGTGCCTGGATATGCTGGTGTTGGGAGGAATGAAAGAGCAGACAGATTTGACAGAGTGACTAGTGATAGTTCAATGGACATGTTGATATTTTGAATGAAATCAACGAGACACAGTTAAAAGATGTTAGGGTGTATTTCTTCTGTGTACTTGGCTAGAATACAGGACCTGGGAGTGAATAGTGGTACTGCAAGAAACAATTGGCATATATGAATCTAAAGAAGAGTCATCAAACAACACAGAACATGTCAGTTACAGCATGTTGAAGGACATAATGAATATGAGTTCAGAGAATCAATAGATGTGTTCGTGGTGTCATGGTGATGATCTGACGACTAACTAACTTCCTTGTCAAACAGCCAGTCACCAAATTTCTAAATGTTGTCCTCTACAGCAAAAAGGCTCTAGTTTCTTCTTCCAAATAATTATATCTCTTCACGCCCATGTGTTGCAGGGGCCCAAGTAAATCTAGAGCAGGTGGCAAAAATTTTTTTCTCTGCTAGCCAAATGTAGAGCTGTTCGATTGACCACGAGCCGTTTCTGCCACCCAGGGACTTGAAAACGTAATTTTTATGCATGATGAGTTTTGAAGGCGATCATTTTAATAAATATTTTTTTTAAATCAACCAATAACATAATAAATTTTTGTGACCATAAATACCCAAGTGTGTTAGAAGTACACACTGAGTGTAGTAAACTGTAGAGATTCATCATCACCAAACCAATAACTCTATAGGGACGTTTGGGGGGAGAGGAGAAAGTGTCACTCTGGAAACATCAAGACAAAAATTTCGTCATGCCTCCGTTATCAGTTCATTATTTTCTTCTTCTTCAGCATTAATTCACAAATTCCTGTCAGATCTCTCTTGTAGCAGGACAATAGTTCTACTACACTTTCAGCAGAATGTAGTTCAGAGAATGGAAATATGTTGTCTCCGTTTTATTTGCGTCAATGACTTGACACATTCATCTTCAGCACGAACAGTTCTTTGTGAAGAATCATAATCCTGTCCAGTCTTTAATATTGTCAATATATACCTTTCTCTGACCTCTTCTTCTTCCACCCTCAACTGTTCCCTTCAAAATATTTTTGGAAAGAGAATTGTGCCTTATCATGTGGCCAAACCACACAAATTTGTGATGCTTCACCACTGACAAGAGATGTACTTGTTGACCCGCAAGAGTATTTATTTTGTTTCTCACGTATATGTTGGTTTTACATTGTCATGTTACATAAAACTCACAGTTTGGGTCTTTGATGTACGCGTTTGAAGTGATTCAGGAATTGGCAAGCTATGGCTGAGATAAGCTTTCACAAGAAGATCTGCTGTGCTCTTAGGAAGTGTCAACAATTTCTCAGTAAACATATCCAGAACCTCTGTTGCTTTTGTCAGATCATCCACGGCAACTGAAATGAGAAATAAGTTTATGAGCATGCAAATAAATAAAACTGGCAGTTATCAATGATGGTATTTGTTGAAACATGTTCAGAAGTAGAAATAATAATAAAACTCATAATCTACTAGTGCGCTGAAATGCTACATCGGAGAAATAAGCACAACAGCCCTCAAATATTTCTATCCTCAGCCATTTTAATTGATTGTAGAAAAATCATGCCCGTACCATTTCTTTATGTAAATCCAAGGTTACCTTTGTACCAATCTTATTTGTCCTTTCCTCAACTCTTCCTTGCAAAATAGTTTTAGAAAATGGAGTTTGTTACATTATATGTCTAAACCAAGAAAGTTTATCCTATTTCACTACCTACAAAAGTGGTTCTTGATAACCCTCAAGATTATGAAGATATTTGTCTTATGTTCACAAGTTGAATTTTAACAGATGTCTGTAGCACCCATATTTAAAAAAACCTGTATCAGTTCTTCAGTTCTGTGTTTGCATTTAGTCTAGTTTGCCTGTGTGTTTTCTGGTCTAAAAGGAGAGAACAGAATAATGACACTGTTTACCTTCCATGCTTGTCATATGAGGAAGCTAAGAGGGTATTGGAGTGGAGCTGGCTGTCCCATCCCATATAGGTTCAAAGTCACCCAGAAGTCATGTTAACCTTTAGCACACTAAATTAAAATTACAAATTCTTTCCCGTGCCACTGGGTTCTTTTAAAAAAATTTATTGGTAAGTTTTGGTGGGTGTTGTGAAAATGCAATAACTTTTTTGTTATCAGAGATTTTAAAATAAAGTCTGTGCATTCAAAAAGGGAATTGCGCATTGCAAATAAGTGTCTAATTTGTTTTTGTTTTTTGGTAAATGTCATATGAGAGGAAAGAATAAATAAAGAATGTAAAAACTTTGTTCAAAAATGGTTCTAGAATCATAGGCCTAATGTTGATAAATATCAGTCAAAGCATTGTTCAATGCGTGTTCAATGTCATATCATGACAAAATCAACTTGTTACTATATATCTACTTGGTAATAACATTATTCCCACGAATTTCTTACTATCAAAATCACAATCCGTAATGATTTTACATCAAGTATTCATATTATTGATGACCATTGTAACCATTGACCCACCGAGAGATTCTGAACTGGACATTTTTTGGTCATCTGTGAACACAGTTTGGACGGGGTGGAAGTGTTGTTTTCCTACCAAAGGTCTTGCGCAGTACTAGTCACATGACATGTGCCTTCGTATGATTAAAAATATGTTTAATAAAGAGAAATCATAAGGCGCAATTTTGCATGAACAGATGTTAACAAAACCACTAAATATTGCACATTTATGGGTGAACAGCGCTCCTAAGGTTAAAGTCGGTTGTACCAGGTCAAAGTGACCCAGAATCCATGTTAGGCGGTTGTATCAGGTCGAAAGGTGCAGATAAGCTGTACACCATACCACAAAGCATTCCATTCTCCAGATTACATCCTGCTATATTAACCTTTATGACTCTGCGGTCGCAATATTGCGCCTATTAGCACAGGCTCCATTGTGCCTGCGGGCGCAATCCCGCTACATATGACATCGCCCGATTCCCGAACTTCATAAAGTAATGATCCCGTGACGTATAAAACACGCCAAACGAAGCTAGGAATACGTCGCAGTTTAAAGGTCAAATTCCTTTACTCATTACGACTGCAAGAAGAGAGAAAGCCGGCTGGTTTTGTCAAAGAATTTCTGGAACGACGATGGCCATTTTTAGCCATATTTTACTATCAAATTGAATACCGCGTGGCATAGCTAAGTGATCGTGAATACATGTTTTAATTGTTGTTTTTTATGTTTAATATGTTGTTATTTGATAAGAATGTTTGTGTAGTCGTTCTTCTTCTTCTTCTGCGTTCATTCTCAAACTCCAACTGGATCTAGCTGGATCATAGCCCTGCTAGATTTCCAGCAGGATGTAGTCCAGAAAATGGAAATGCGTTGTCGTCGTTTTATTTGCGCCAATGGCCCGACACATCCGTCTTCGGCGGCGTGTAGTCATTCAAAAACACAAAAATAATATGTATCTGGGGTGCCACGTGTGTGCTTAGACAATAATTACGCTGCGTGTCGGGATAGACCTAGTGTTTACCGGACGGACGTTATATGCGATTTCTTCACGTTTTATTAGTTTTTTAATTCATATTATATTAGTTTTGATATAAAACAATATATATACAATAAGTATAGGTATTTATGAGGATTTTATCAATGTTTCCACACACTGCTCAAGTATTAGGGTCGTCAAGAAGTTATATGTGCGATTTGAAAATGGCGTTTTGCGATTCCCCCCCCCCCCCTGAATTTTCAACTTCACAACTTGTTCACAGCTGTCATATCATACATACAACAACAAAAAAACATGACTATATTCACTATTCAGTCCTTTATTTAGATATGCAAAAATTATTTTGATATCTTTTAAAACAAAAAAGTTATCACATTTTCAAAACACCCACCATCAATAATGCAAATTTTCCAAAAAATAATTCATGCCCAAGTGTTTCTTAATTTTTAATTCAGGGCCCTAAAGGTTAAAGAGTTTGAGAACAAATGTAAAATAGGTGTCCAGTTCTCATATCTGTATAGAAGAATAGTTAGCACTAGCAATCTGTATAGATTAATCTTTACTGTAATACTGATCTTACTTTTCAGTACAAAATACACAACCAAATATTTTTACATGAGAAAACCAAGAGGTAAAAATGAACAGGATAGACTCTCTTCTTCTGCGTTCAGCAACTGTGGTCATGCTATATTGTTAGGCCCGTTGTCAAGACGAAGTCCACCGTCTTCTTCAGGTCAGAGTGGCTGCCCCATAGCTTTCTCCTCGAGTTTGTATCCTCTGGCCTAGACTCTCTGATATGGACTATAGTGACATTGATAAATTTTCAAAAGTATGAATCATGGTCGTTCTCGACTGCGAAAGGTTGGTAAGAGATCAGAACTACCTATAAAGAGAAACATAATAAATATACAAAGAGACTAATAATTCAGCATGGAACTGTCAGCTGCTACACTCTAATTGATTTAGTGAGAAGGAGATCAAGGCACCTACTGACTGTCTAGAGTGTGCTTGCGATAACCTGCATTCATAACTCATAAAATAAACTGGAGAGCTTTATAGATTGTTTTCTCTTATTTTGTATTTCTTTTCAAACTCCTGCTGGTTATCATGATGTAGACCGGAATGTGTTACAGTGTCGTTTACAGCTGGGTTGAGTTATTTTAGTCTGACACATTTGACTCATCGTCTAGGACAGTACTTCCTAAACTATTTGTTATCACAGACCCCTTGAAATATTTTTCATTTATATTTTTATTGTAAATATAAATGCTCACAATATTTATTTTTCTTCGCGAACACTGATGACCCCTAGGAGTTTACAGACCATAGTTTAAGAAATTCTGATTTAGACAGAAAAAAGTTAACACAACTTACCGTAACCTTCCAACAAATACTTCAATATAAGAGTTCTACTGACAGTCATATCTTTTGTTAAGTTAGCCACAGACTCCAGACAGTTAACCTGAAATGTCATAAAAATATCTGATTGAAATGGTTGTTTGTCATGGAAAAATAACATCACTAAAATAACAGACAACATACTGAAATTAGAACCAAACCTTTTTGACACATATTCCACAGAAATGAGCAATAATTGTTGTAAAGAATGCTCATATATGTCAAAGAAGCAACACAGAATATTAGCTCCCTAAAAAATATAAAATGATGCATATCCAACATAAATATAAAGCATGAAAACTAATCTGTGTATACAATTAGTGGCAAGTGTGCTGCAGATTTGGCTTCAGCAATTAAAAATCTGGGTATTTTAAGAGCATAAATTTTGCAGTAATGTAAATATAACTTATGCTAAAGTCAAGTAGCCAGGTTTTTTATAGCTGAAACCAAATACTAGCAGTAGTGATTAAAGAGACCTCTAAACACTGCTTTTATAAGTTTCGACAATAAACAAGAATGACTGACGATCAACCATATCAACTTCCACAAAAACATTTGTTATGCCAGATTAGTTAAATTGTGGGTGATGTTTATTTTGAATTTTCTTCTTCTTCAGTGCTCATTCTCAAACTCCTGCTAGATCTCCCATGTAGCAGGACCATTGTCCTACTAGATTTCCAGCAGGATGTAGTCCAGAGAATGGAAACGCGTTGTGTCGCAGTTTTATTTGCGCCAATGGCCCGACACATCCATCTTCTGTGGAATTTTGAATCAGAATGTGCGATAGCAGACTCTGGAGAAATTTTGAAGACAATATGACTAGAGTCTCAAAGGTAAGTTGGTGCCATTGTACAAATGTCAATCTAATAATGCAGGTTCTGGTTCTTCTTCCTCTTCTGCATTCATTCTCAAACTCCTGCAGGTCAGCAGGATGGGGACTGGAGAACGGGGTGTGCTGTTTCATGGTTTACAACTTCGCTGCAAAATCTGCATCTTTTAGCCTGACACATCCAACTTCAGCTCGGCTTCTGGGTCACTTTGACCCGTAAGATGGGGCAACCAGCTCCACACTAAAACCACCTTAGTCACCTCTTATGATATGCATGGAAGGTAAACAGTGTTGCTAATATTTACTTCCATTTCAGTAACATGGGTGAGATTCTTGTTCAAACAAAATAAAATAAATCCATCCGCAAACTATATTCCCTAAACAATGTTGCTGTGTGCACAAATCAGGCTTTGAGTTTAGCAAACACAGAACCACCTGCACAAACCACTTTTCAGATGTTACTTACAGACATTTTGTAGGTATGCAGATCTAGAATTTGTGTGCAGCAGAGTGTCAATACTTTTTTTCAATGTATTTTACATTTCTCATCATCAGTATTCATATCACCCTTCACCATCCACTGAAGTTCAGAATGTTCACAGTTACCACCGTCAGTTCAGCCAATCACCATCTGTTGTTACAGACGTTACAAACAAACATGCCTACCATTTTCGATTTCAAGAAATACTGACATCCAATAGCCAGGCCCTTCTCTGAAATCTTCAAGCCAGGGGTCTAAAGTTGAACAAATAAAAAATAAATACATGAATAACTATTGCTGTACTCCTTGTCTAGCATGTTAATATAAGTTTAAAATTAAAAGTTATTAAAAGTGAAAGTTGTGGTAAAGTGTCTGTCCCCAAGGGTTAGTTAGAAGCAATAGTTTTAAACATACATGAAAAGTTGTGGTAAAGTGTCTGTCCCCAAGGGTTAGTTAGAAGCAATAGTTTTAAACATACATGAGAAGTTGCGGCAAAGTGTCTGTCCCCAAGGGTTAGTTAGAAGCAATAGTTTTAAACATACATGAAAAGTTGTGGTAAAGTGTCTGTCCCCAAGGGTTAGTTAGAAGCAATAGTTTTAAACATACATGAAAAGTTGTGGTAAAGTGTCTGTCCCCAAGGGTTAGTTAGAAGCAATAGTTTTAAACATACATGAGAAGTTGCGGCAAAGTGTCTGTCCCCAAGGGTTAGTTAGAAGCAATAGTTTTAAACATACATGAAAAGTTGTGGTAAAGTGTCTGTCCCCAATGGTTAGTTAGAAGCAATAACTGTAAATATACATGAAAAGCATACAATCTTCAAACTAATGTGTTAATAAATGTTATTTCATTCACACACAAAGACAGTATGGTTCAAATATTAAATAACAGAATTCAAATTTTTTGTTAAACGAATTACATTTCTTAGAACCCAAAATATCCAACTACAGCATAGTTGCTTTGGTCACTTAAACCTTCTATCGGATGGGACAATACACTCCAGCACAAAACCTCCTTAATCACATCTTACAACATACATAGCAGGCGGGTGTTGTTATTATTTGTTAACCGCTTGGGGCTCTGGCAACACACATCTGAGTAAAAAAAGCTAATTTTATTTCCCAAGTAAAATGATAGAAAACATTAAAAATCAGCAGTTTTTAAAGTAATGTTACGAGACTAATTTTTTTCATTGTTCGTTCTCAAATTCCCGATGGATCTCTCTTGTAGATGATACAATGGTCATACTAGATTTTCAGTAGGATGTAGCAGAGAGAATAGAAATGAATTGTTCTGCTGTTTTATTTGTGCAAATAGTCCCACACATTTGCTTTCTGTGATAGAAGACTCATTTTATTTACAAAAGACCCCCAAAATATCTGTCCATTATTATAAATATAACGGTTCATATTTCTTCAAGTCTTTGCAGACTCTATGGATCCCCAGGTGTCTTCTGACCACAATTAAAGAACCACTGGTTCGACACATTAATGTATAATATAAAGCTATAGATAAGGGGAGTTTTAAACCCTCTTCTATCTTACTAGTTAGTCGAAAGGTCATCCTTACTGCACGTCACTCCTAAATGGTCAGATATCCTCAAGATATCTCTCAACTGACCACTATCATGGAAACTAACTATCTTTAATCCCGAAATCCATCAGAGTCATATGGGTACCACATTGGATGCTTCAACACAATGATTTCTATCTTCAACGATGCAGATGAGTGAGGAAAAATCTTGTCCTGTACAGTCCAAGATGTTGTCTGTCCATGCTTTTATTTGTCCCTGTTTCCACCTTCAACAGTTCACGCAGTATTCTTTTTGACAAGGAATCATCTCTGCATTCACGTCCAAACCATACAAGTTTTCATCGTTTCCCTATTGAAAGCAATGGTTCTTGTGGACCTGTATGTATCTAGTTTATTTCTTACGTGTACATTTGTCTTATGCTTTCTATAGGAAATTCGTAGCATTCGTCTGTAACATTTGTATTAGAAGGCCTGAAGTCATCTCTCCATGTCCACAGTGAATGTCCAACTCTCACAAACATTCCAAGTTACGGAAACTAATTTGAACTGAAAGTGGGCCATGGACAACAAAACTTTGTGAACCACTGCATTACAGTATATAACTTAGCATTTCTTTTATCTCATAAGTGGGATTCCATTGTCTCTTATTTTGTTGTGTGAGTTTATAATTACGTGAGAGCAATAGATATATATATCATTTTTTAAAACTATCTCTGTACTGTTGTATTTGTAATATTTTTACATAAAAATAATTCACCTGCAGAATTGTAGCAGCTTTAAGAGGCAGGCCGCATTCAATGAAGCTGAGTGCCAGTTTGGTGTGAAAATAGTGGGAACCAAATGCACCAATACCTAAATTCATGACTGAAATAAAAAGAAATCACAAACTAAATACACAAACATGACAATGGATGCATGAGCATGACAAATGATTAATGTTATGTTATGTTATGTTCCTCCAGGGCCATAGGCGGCGCATAGGGCAGAAACCATAGCTTTCCATTTCTGTCTTTGTGTTGCCAGGTCTTTCAATTGTTGCGTGTTGTTTAGGTTCATTGACATGCCTTCTCTATTAATGGTTCTTCGTAGAGTTTCTCTAGGTCTCCCTCTTCCTTTTACTCCAGGTGGCACCCAATATAGTGATTGCTGGGGAATTCTTAGGCTGTTCATTCTGAGAACATGGCCGATGTAAGTCCAACGCCTTTGTCTAATGAAGGAAGATATATAGGTTTGTTTGCTTTCCTCTCTTATAGTAGTGTTAGATTTAAAGTCGCTCCACTTAACGTTCAGAATGGTACGTAGGAATTTGTTTTCAAAGGAGTCGAGTCTTTTATCTGTGGCTTTTGTGGCTTTCCAACTTTCGCACCCATATGATAGAATAGGGATGATGTTGGAGTTAAATAACTTGAGTTTTGTGGTGTTTCTTAGTGTGTTTGACGTCCATATGTTGCGTAGTTTATTGAAAGCACCCGCTGCAAGGGCAATACGGTGTAAAATTTCTTTTGATGAGTCTCCATCCAATGCTAGATTGGTGCCTAAATATGTAAAATTGTTGACTTTTAATAATGGAACATTTTGAATTTCTATGTTGTCGTTGGATCTCGTAAAATCTAGTAAAATCTCGTAAAATGATTAATATACAGACAAAAATGAGAAATGGTGAATATACAGACAAAAATGAGAAATGGTGAATATACACAGACAATAAGAAATTATGAATATATACACACAGACGTAAGAAATTATGAATATACATACACATGAGAAATGATGAATACACAAACAAATATGAGAAATAATGAATACACAAACAAATATGAGAAATAATGAATACACAAACAAATATGAGAAATAATGAATACACAAACATAAATTATGAAACCATAGCATCTGGTATCCCAGGATTTACACTAAATATTGCTACCGTGAGATGCAGATTTGAAAATTTTTTTACTTCATATAACAGTACCCCATATTAATTATTATTAATAAATCGGTTTGCGCATTTTACTGGCGTCACGATGTACACATTGCATAATTAGATAGCTGGTTTACAAAATGGAGCTCACTCTGTGAGCAATTGATTAGTATTTTAAACCAAAACGATTTATTTAAAATGAGGTATTTTTGTGTTCAGAAACAGCTGAACAAGTTGTTGAGTTTGTGTGTGATGATTCAGATGACGATAAATTAGATTTAGATGGTGATAGTCTGAAAATGAGATGGAAATAGACTCTGATCGTTTGAGCCAGAGCAATTGAAATATTGTTCATAAATAGGCCTATAATTACGAAATGTAATATTGGTTCATCAGTGGGTCAAAAAAAGTATAAAGACAAAATATTTGTGCAGTATACACAGACATACACTTACCAGTGCCTAAAGGAAGGGTCAACATGCAGGGAGGACTCACACATTAAAGGAAAAATAACATACAGCATAAGAGCATAAGGTAAGTCAATATTATATAACAGAACAGAATTTTATGTCTTATTTCTGTTAAAATAACTAATATCTGTTTGGGTGTTGTTTTTGTGTATTTTTTGCTCAGGAGCCCAGAAGAAGGGAGTTTTTAAGGGAAATTTGGCTATGGTTGAAAGGGTTAATACACAAACATGAGAAAGTATTCACGATGAAGACAACGTTCTTGAAAGAATATGTCACTTGATATATCTAATTTTTATGTTGTACTTCTTACATGATAATAGCAATGCATTATGTGATTTTGCTAATTTTCTTCATCTTTGTATATTAGACTTTGATCATCTGCAAATAATAGTTTGTTGATTTCATTATTAAGTTCCTCATCAGGTTTATTTGCAATACACACACAAATTTGAAAAATGATGAATACACAAACATGAGAAGTAATACCATATAAACATGAGAAATGACAAACACAAACATGAGAAATGGTGAATATACACAAACATGGGAAATTAAACAATTTCAGAGTATCCTATTTACCGTGGCTTGTACAAAGTGCTAAATATCTATATATATAAATGAACAAGCCCATCACCTGTTTGCTATAGGCTCCTAAACTACATAATATATAAGAATGAAATTTGGCATGGTTATAAATGAGGTCAAATGGAGAGCAATGAGGGTCGTGAAAAATCTTTAGTTCTCCTGTGGCCCGGCAAAGCTGACCATTATAATATTTGTTAACCTATTACCTCTAAACGACGTAAAAGGTCAAATAAATGGTAGATTTAGAAACAATAATGTTGCATTTTCAATTAATTCAATGTTTACTGTTTTAACAGGTTCACCATTTTTTCTCCTTGCCTTTCTGCTAATGTTTAGACATTTGTGGTTCATGTTAAGCAAATGTGGCCTATTTTTTACGCAACTAATCTCATACATTATTTAACAAACTTTCGCTAAAGGTGCATACAATGCAACATCCATCTGTCTTCGCACAACGCACTAAGAGGCCCCCCTCCTCTGGAACACCCTTTAGGAGGAGGGAGATCTAGTGCGGTACACGAAGATTGAATTAGCGCTAGCAGACACTTCAAGTTTTTTTTATCTCCGCGTCACGAAAACTCAATGAAATAAAACCTACTATTAAAAAGATGGACTGTTATCACATGGTGAGGCCACATTTGCGTAACATGCAGCCATTTGTCTATCAGCAATCACAGAACATTGATCTCATCTGTCTTTCTGTTCTTAAAATCGTATCAGTCGATCGATCATCAATAACGGGTGTCATGAGAGTAGTACATCATTTATATAAAAGGGCTACTTTATGACTCTGGTATCTATCTGCATTAGCCCAGTTTCATGCTTGTATGGCATTCAAGTATATTTTTGCTACAAAGTTTCTGTGTTAGATCCCAGAGACAGCAGTTTTTTCCCCGTCACTTATGTATACAAAATAACAACAAAGTCGCACATGCATTATAAATATATTCATGTCTGCTTTATATTTTTGGGTAATAAATGTATCCATCAAATCACATATACCCGTAAATGTACATATTTTGTACTGTACACCATGTAGCGGCATAATGGATTTTTACGTTAGGTCTAGTCCACCTCTAAAAGGTCAGAATACCGAATTATTAACAAATTAAATTGTACACACTGCATAAGACAGGCAATATCTAAATACCCTTCAGTTGGGTAATGTGTTTTATTTTTTATTAATCTATTAAATCTTTTTATAGTCAATATTTAGCATTGTTGTTCAAACTCTTCGTGAATTAATAGAACAAGCATTTCCTAATTTCATTTACAATGATTACCGAATAAGAAGAAATTTCATTTGCAACTGCACAGACATCTCTTGGTTGCGGAAAAGGGCAGTGTTGGTGTTTAAAAAAATGGTATAGCTAACTATTAACCAACGATTAATTATGCAATTAAATTTATTCTCACCTCGGGCAACGCCAGGTATTGCTACTCGTACAGGTAGTGCTTGACTTACGACCTATGCAACTTATGACCACAATCACTAGACAAACATGTATTACATTTCAGATTTATTTCTGCCTCAATTATCAGTCGAACTGCGTTGTCTGCAATCATATTTTAATAACAACACTTCACATTACTGTACACATAGCGTATTCTATTTACAATCATGTTACAACCGATCTGTCGGAACCGATCGTGGTCGTAACAAGCACTACCTGTATTCTATATTACTGTATGGAGCTGAAACCTGGGCAACGCACACAAATTTAAGACATAATTAATGCATTTGAGATGTAGATGCACAGAAGAATAGGTAGAATTTCAGTCAGATAAATAAAGAAACAAGGTCTTCAAAAATAGAAATGAAAAGATAACCGATAAGGGAAATAAAAACGAGTAATATACTTTGGGAACATAAAAATGCATGACATCTTGAAGACCTTACTGAAGGGTAAAAATGAAGTCCTTACTGGAAGATTATATAATACTCTTATTATTCATGTAAAATTACTCATTTACATGAAAGTGCTGGAATGTTGGTGAGACTTTTACATGTATTATTTTTTTAAGTTGTGTGGTTTCCATTTCATTTGTTTCTTATAAAGGTCCAGATTGGACCATAATGTGTAAAAAGTTCTTGTTCCTTTGTTATTTCTCATTCATAATATTTTATAAATTATTTTCAGTATTAGTTGTATTAGCAATCAGTAACAATAGTTGACGCTATCATTATTTATATTGTGGAGATGTTTACAGTCTTGTGTAGAGTCTAAAGATGGGTAGTTTGCTGTGATCTGTTCAGCTTTAGGATGGGGTAGAAAGTTGTGATCTGTTCTCTGACTCCATGTATGTTCGTAAGATCACCTATCAACTAATCTGCCGCAGCATCATTCTATACCATATAACTCATGAAAATTCAACATTGACATAACCAAATCAATAAGTCATAAAGAGCTTACCTGTCTTCAGCAGCTGTACATCTTGCTTTTGTATTAATCTAACCATCACACGGTCCAAACAGGGGACCACTCGATAAGTCTCGTATACTTTTAAAAGTCTAGCTATCAGTTCTTTATCATCGTCTCTGTAAACAGCCCAATTATTAAAAATCTCATTATAAAAATTAATTTACATGGATTGGCAATTGTACTCAATCCTCCCACAAAGAATAATATGTGTTATTTCCCTTTAGTGATCTCAATGTGTTTTCAAAGTGTTATCAGGAACTTGGTCTAACTATAACACTTTGAAACATATTGTGGTGGCTAAAGGAAAGTAAGTACATTTTCTTCTTAGTTTGGAGGATCTAATACAAGCACACAAGAGTTTATTGACAAGTCTTGAACTTATTAACTTGATTATCTAGAGGTAATTAACCTTTAGCAAGCTACGGCTGGTACGGGTCCCCTCCAGTACTAGCTTAGTTTTGAAGAAAGGTGTCTGGGGCCACCTATAAACAAGGCGTGTTTATATGACGTAGCACAGCCTTATTTGGTAATGCACATAAACTGGGACATGCGCAAGTGAAGCCTATTCATTTCCACTTAGATAGAGGTAATTTTAGTGACACTGGGTCTTTCAGAAGCATGGATATGGACATTTTGAAGGATGAAAAAGTTGAAAATTCGCTTGTCCCTTCGGCATATAGCCATGATTAGCGTAGCGGCTTCGATGAAATTGTTGATCATATAGGCCTAGCTGATAACGTTAGTGTGTTAGACGTGTTTTGAGAGGTAAGTTGATTTTTATAATAGAATATAGCATTGATCACGCTGCTTTCATGATTTAGATGGTGAATATCGACTGTGTTGGAGCGATAAAAAATGACTAGGTCCATCTTTCAGATAGCGATTTATGGCAAATCTATGAGGTTCATTCATTCTTACCAGTGACATTATGATGATTTGACAATGAAACCACATAAATACTATTTGAATTAGGTTTATTTTACAGGGTTCCCACTTCAGAAAATGTCAACTTTATAAAAACCATAGATAAGAAATTTTTAATAATTTTTTCCCCTTTTATGTTATAATTTCTTTATTGTTTTTTTTGAAAAATCATCTTTACTACTTTCTAATACGTCTGGTATCACACACACACACGTAAAAAAATTACACCAATATATGCAGTATTCAATTATATGTACAAATATTAATTAATTATCTCTAACAACAAAAAAGTTATTGAATTTTAAAACAGCCACAATCAATAACACAAATTCTCAAAAAAGAATTCAGTGGCAGGGGGAAGTTTTTTTTATTTGTAAACACAGCTTGCTAAAGGTTAAAGGAGAATGCCACATAATGCCATATTCTATGAGTGCATTGACATCTACAATAGAAAATATTTTAAATTAAATGCATTTTCATTCTCTGGACTACATCCTGCTGGTAATCTAGAATGGATCATGGCCCTGCTACAATAGAGATTCAGCAGGAGTTTGAGAATGAACACGCGTGCCTGGAGACAGATATAGAGGCTGTCACAGGCTAAGGGTAGCCCACCCGAATTGTCAAGGCATACCGAAATCGGATGTGCTAGGCCTACAAGGCGCATAACGGTGGCACAACGTAATCACGCTCACGGCGGAAATCGCACGGATATCCGTGATGGTTACAATGGAGCAAACGCAAAACAAACAAACATCATGGACAGAGAGATGATCCAACACAGATGTCCACAAAGACATGAACATGATAAGATCGGTTCCTAAAAACTATGAAAAAATACAAGCTAACATATTTTGGACACATAAAAAAACATGAGTTAGAAAGAGTAGTAATCATGGAGGAAACAGTTCCAGGTAAGAGAAAAGCAGGCAGACCAAGAAATTGATGGACACTGGATATCACAGATCTTTTGAATTGTTATTTTTATGTTGCATCCATTCTCACACTTCCACCAGATCTCTTTTGGGAAAGGACAATGGTCCTACTGATCTCTTGTAGTGGTGTTATTTATTATTTTCAGCAGGATGCAGGCCAGAGAATGGAAATGCGCCACATTGTCGCACCTTTGACTTCGGCAGACGTTTTGAATATGATACAGGAAGAGGGGTAGCTTATAGAGAACTACGAAAGTGTAAGAGTGGCAGCAGGGACAACATTCTTCAAAATACATACCACATACAAGAAGACTAGGTGGTGACTGTCAATTTTTCCTTGGTTTCCATTATCCAGATCTATTTCTGATGTAGGTACACAATAGTAGTTGATTAGATGCCCAAAACTACCCAGATTGGTAGTTTTCAATTAATTATTACACATCAATTAAGTGAGTTGCCATAGCCAGAAAGAGTAACAGAGAATAGCAACATCATTAACCTTTCACACATGTCATAAGAGGTGACCAAGGAGGTTATAGGCAGAGTTAGCTGTCTTATACGGTGTATATAAGACATGATCAAATTCATGGTCAAAGTGACCAAGAAACTTGGTCGGATGTCAGAAAGATGAAGTCAGATGTGTCAGGCTAATAAGTGCAGATATCACAGCTAAGCTGTAAACCATGACACAAAAGCATTCCGTTTTCCCGACTACATCCTGCTAATCTACGGGAGTTTGAGTGTTACCGAAGAAGAAGTATTACACTATGTTATGCCTATCATATATCTAATGTCTTCATTTCATATTCTGTCGCCTCTCGTAATTGCAACAGCTTGCTCAAGCATTTCATTTCAGATATGACATGTTTGTTCTGGTGATAAGGCCTGACAGTGGTAACATAAAATTGGTAGATAAATGAACTTCCATAATGATCTTCGGATGTTTGAACATCAGTGGTAATTGTTCAGTTGGGATGTTTGAACATCAGTGATAATTGTTCAGTCAGATCACTTGCACTTTAGAATCTTATTTCTCTCCACTAAATTTGTTCATTCTGTTAAATTGCTACTTTGATATTTACATTTGTTGGGTTCATTCTCAAACTCCTGCTGTTTAGCAGGATGTGGTCCGGATAACGAAACGTGTTGTCATGGTTTACAGGTTAGTTGCGATATCTGTCTTTTTGCCCACCATATCCAACATCAGCATGGTCTACTGATCACTTTAACCCTCAATGGGATAGGAGAGCCAACTCCATCTCTCAAAATCTCCTTAGTCGCCTCTTATGACATGCATGGCAGGTAACCATATTCTTTAAGACCTTAACAGGTATCCATATTCTTTTCCCGGCAACACATGAAAGTTGTTACTTGCTGCCAGATTTTGTTTGATGTTTGACACTAGAAACTACAAATGTGACCAGTCTTATGGTGCAGCAAAAATTCAGTGTCTACCTTGTCACCTTTTGGAACTTCAAACGCTTAAAAAAAACATCACATTTAATACTTTGTTGACCAATTTCGATGCTAGTCGAATTTCCGTTACAGAACCTTGCTGACCAAATTCGACGCTAGTCGAATGCGCTATGATAGATCTGAAAAATGGGAATACCCATTGCAATAATGTGCTAAAAATAGTGTTTCCGGGAATTTATGTTCTTGCAAAATGGCAGCACTTTGGGAATAACGATATAGACCTAGTAAGTGAGTTTTTATCAAGAAATATTGGAGATTTCAAAGGAAATATTGTATGATATATAGAAATTAATGTAGATCTAGGCCAAGCATTATGATAAGTAGCATTTTGCATTTGATTCATTCAGAAAGTGCAAACAGCCGTTACAACACATAGAAAGTTTCAAGGCTTTCTTGCGCTAGATCAATTTTATACAAATTTTTAAACACAGCGATGTCAATGTATAAAATTTTGCATGCACCCTCGGTAATGGCGGAAAAGTACGTCTGGATTACTGGTGAGCAAAGTGTTAAAAAAAAATTTAAGAGGAAGAAGGAGAAAAAAAGGTATTCAATATAAAATATTGCATTAAATAGGTATAGGTTCTGGCCATCGCTAGAAAAGACATAATCCAACCCAAGGATCCATAAACGTTGCCCATCACTTATAAAAAGTAAACTTGAAGCTCCATCTTATCTGGAGATCAGACAATATATAGATATACGTTTATATTACAATAAAATAACTAGAATTGAAAACTTACTCAGACATGACCCTTGTAACGTAGGCTGCATGGATTCTGAGGGTGTCATTATCTTTGATCAGGGATTCAGTCTTCAATATTTTAGAGTGCAGCAATGAGGCATCATTAATGGTTGGTGTATTCTTCAGCATGTCACATAAAACTATCCGCTTGTACACTTCTACCCGCTCATCCTTAGGCAATGTACTCTCACCAGCAGCAACAATCATTTTCTGTGCATCTATTGGAGAAGGTACAAAAAAAAAAAGGTTACATACATATTGCTTAGAAGACAATGCTAGACAAAAAATATCCCCAGCACAAAACTAAATACAAATCTTGATTACGAACTTGCTCGTGTGTTGCAGTGGCCTGAAAAGGAAGCAATGAATAGCAACTGTTTGTCTTACAAGCATGTCATAAGAGGCTACTAAGGAGGTTTTGATGTGGAGTTGGTTGTCCCATCCCCATAAAGGCTCAAAGTGACCCAGAAGCCATACTGAACTTTGATTTTTGATTAGGAACAAGCGTCTCAGCACTGGGGGCATTCCCATATATGCTCTGCTTGCCATTCCATCAGCCATCTAAAAGTGTATAAGCTCAGTGTCCCAGTTGCTGATTGCGCGTTCTTCTTTCCGGAAGGGGAGCATTCTCCCATCACTTCTAGTCACTCCCATTTAAACCATTCTCTGAATATCTACATTGTCACGTTCGACTTCCTCCTCGTCTTCTCGTAGGGTATCCATGACTGCTCTAATCAATTCAATCCTGTCTCTTCTTATATCGGTGCTGTTTACTACAGCTTTACCAGCCAATACATCGGCTCTTTCGTTTCCCCTGACCCCAGCATGACTAGGACAGTAAATCCATGTAATGCTCTGCGCATTGTCGAGAAGAATGACCCATTCAGTTCTGATCATACACTTTTCTATCTTGCGCAGCATACTTTGAGAGTCCGATAGAATAACTGAGTCTGTTGGTGTTGCATCGCCAGCCAAGTGAGAGCTGCTGTCACCGCTTCTATTTCCATTCTCATACTCAATGTTGTAGTGGGGTAGGCAGCTGACTTCTCTGCTAATTTCTTGCCATTTTGGTAGGCCACGAAACTCCAACCACACCTGTTTGTTTCTTGTGTTACTGAGCCGTCTGTGTAAATTATTGTATCATGTGGCTTCGAGCGCTGCAGTATGAGTTCTTGGATCATTTCTTCTCTTCTGTTGGCAGCCCAGTCGCGGCACTCTCTTCCCATCTGTATCACCACTGTTGTCAACAAATTTCTTTCATTGCCAAATGTCA
The DNA here is from genome assembly GCA_034231615.1 of Meghimatium bilineatum. NCBI lineage: Eukaryota > Metazoa > Mollusca > Gastropoda > Stylommatophora > Philomycidae > Meghimatium > Meghimatium bilineatum. Next base: position 43,987,841 of record CM067313.1, read on the forward strand.
CCCATTCACAGCCTCTTCCCACTGAACTTGGATGTGTCAGGGTGAAATGTAATAAATAGGGAGCTTCTCCCACCCTCAACTGTTCCCAGTACAATAGTTTTGAAAAGGAAATCATTACCTCATCACTTTACCAAACTACACAAGTTTGCAATATTTCATCACTGCTGTTCACGTTGACCTGCACAATTATTTTGTTTCTCATATATATATATATAAATTCATTTTATTTTCTGTGTAACGGATGTCCAATATTTGTCTGTAATATTTGTTTTACAGACAACTATTCAACATAGGCAGCAGAGACAGAGGGCGACAACGTGAGAAATTATTAGACAGTTTGACAACCTGGCACGGCAGGGAAACAACAACGACCTTGATACATTTCTTCTTCTTCTTCTTTCGTTCACTTGAAACATGTCTATATCTGTAATTCTGTCTCCTTAATAAAACTCACTGTCTTTTGTAGTTCATACAGTGTCCCATAGAGTTTTGATTCCAGTGTTGTTTCCTCTGGCCAATATGTCTGCCTCAGTGTTTCATGCTCAGAACACTCTTGAAGTATATGTTTGGCACTCTGTGCTGCCTGTCCACATGTACACATGGCTGTGTTGCCAATCTTGAACTTTGTATACATGTGACTGCGGAGTCGGTTGTGTCCTGTTCTGAGACGTAGAATTATAACTTGTTCTGGTCTGTTCATAATATGATAGTCATCTTGTGTTGGTGTTTGTGGCTTTCTTATTGACTTGATCATCTGTTTTTTCTGATGGTAGGTGATTGGTATATCTGGTTGGTCTTCGGCAGCACCTTCCTTAGCCAGTTGGTCTGCTTTTTCATTTCCTGGTATTCCACAGTGAGATGGTATCCACTGCATGGTTACCCTATACTGGTAAGACAATTCGCTAAGTAGTTTTTTCAAGTCTGTTAGTTTTTCAGACTGGAGAGCTTGAAGCACTGACCTTGCATCTGTCAGGAATACCACAGGCTGTAGGTCAGAGTTGGAGTTCAGCAGTTTTTTAGCTGCCACACTAATTGCCTGGATTTCTGCATCATAATTATTGCAGAATTTTCCTGTCGGTGTTCTGATTGTATCTCTAGGCTTGTGTGGATATTCTATATATACACCTGCACCTCCATTCCTCACGGCATTCTGTGCTGACCCATCTGTGTATACTCTGACCCATATATCTTGTGGATATTCCTCATCCAGGAAACTAAGGGTGACTGTCCTTCGCTGCACACTGTTCTGTTCGTCCACGCTTAGTATTCCTTTCACATGGGTCTGAATATATATTGGCATTCCATGTCTTTCACTCCACGGGGTTTGTTCTGGTACAGGCCTTAAGGGGCTGTCAACTTCAGGTAGGTACCTTGATACATAATACTGTGGACAGAAAGCTGTGGAGAGCCATGACTGCATACACCAGCTGGCATGGCACCTGATGATGATGAATATTTGTTTTACGAAAACAAGACCAGATGATGCAACAGTGATCACAAACTAATGGTGATGAAATTTTGTATAAGATTAAAGAAAATCAAGAGATCACCAAGAAATATGAAATTAGATTTAGCATTATGGAAATCAGATGATGACGTTAAAGAAAGATACAACATAATTGTACAAAATAGATACAATGCCATTGCAAAGATTCAAAGTATTGATGATCAATGGGACATGCTAAAACAATCAACAAACTAAACATCTAAATATAGATAATACCAACAAAAGTAAAATATATAACAAAACAAAAATGGATAACAGAAGATATATTAGAATTCATGAGCACCAGAAGAAAAAATAAACACAAAATAGATGAATATCAGAAAATACATAAGATGAGAAAGAAATGCAAAGTAGCAAAAGATAGCTGGCTAAATATGAAATGCACAGAAATATCACATTACAATCAAGACTAACATTACTACATAAGCAAATTGATGTGATAAATGGAAAAGAATGCAAACAGTTACAGGGTGTCTAAAATCTAAGACGGCAGGTATTAATGGACAAAGATCATATAGTACAGAGATCGTACAGAGATCATATAAGTCAGAACATATCAACAATATGATGACAACAGACCCGAGATAAACATACAAGATAATAGTGAGGGTCCATCAATACTCGCAGCAGAAGTAAGGCAGGCCCTAAGATACATGAAATATGGCAAAGTTCCAGGACCAGACAATATTACATTAGAGGAAGTTGCAGATTAGGTGACTTTGGAGTAGAAATAATTGCTGAATGACGTATATAATAGCAGACACATACCTGATGACTTAATGAGATCCATATTTATAGCCTTACCAAAGATATAAGGGACCACCAATGTTAAGAACACCTTACAATCAGCCTCATGAGCCAAATAACAAAAATACGTCCCAGAATCATCATGAAGAGTGTGAGAAACAAAATAAGTCCAGAACAATGTGGCTTCGTAGAAGGCAAAGGTACCAACAATGCTATATATATATTTTGAGAACAATAATAGAGAGATCTATAGAGGTAAAAACAGATCTGTATCTCTGTTTTATAGACTACACGAAAGCATTTGATAAAGTTAAAAATAATGAAGTTAAACATAGAAACAATCTTCATTTGTTAGCCACATTATGAGACAATGGGGTTTGGAGACATAGTCAAAACAGGTAAGATTGAAGGCAACAGAAACAGAGGGCGACAACGTGAAAAAATATTAGACAGTTTAACATCCTGACACAGCAGGGAAACAACAACAATTTTGATACATAACGCTGGAGACAGAGAGCTGTGGAAAGCCATGATGCCAGTTGGCATAGCACCTGATGATGAATATTTGTTTTATAAAGCCTGTGATCTCTGATCCATTTCTGCTGCTGTATTTGTCCAACTCTCACAAAAGAAAAGTTGATCGCAGAGTCCTGAATAGGGTATGCTACCAACCAACATTGTACCTCCTCTGAGTAGAAGGCTCCTTCAATAGGCATTGCATCAAGCCGAAAGGTGAAGCCTCCTAGGTAAGAAAGAAAGCTCATAAACCTCCCCATTGCGCATAGGAAGTAAGAGCTAAACATTCATAATTCCTGGGGTTCTCAAACAAACCAACCAACATGATTCTTCTTGAACTCCAGGAATTGTGAGCGATTAGCTCTTACTTCCGATGTATGGTGGGAAAATTTCTCAGAACTTTCATACCAAGGAGGCTCCAGCTTTCAGCTTAGTGCACTGCATATTGAAGGAGCCTTCTACTCAGAGGGGGTATATGTTATGAAACAAGCTGATAGGTTGCCTGGGTCACCCATTGTTTGTCTTTCCTCCATTCGAGTCTCAACACTGCTTCTGTCAGACATTTGAACAATGCTAGTCCTGTGTGCAATGGGGAGCTGTATTAAAAGCTTTTTTCCATACGCAGGAGTGCATGTTCAAGTTGGCATATCCAATACTTGAGTCATGACTCCTACTTTCAATGGGGTCAATTGTGATGGGACATTTGGGCTTCTGTGTGTTCTCACGCATGGACAGCACTTACACCAGTTGGTCTCGTGCTGGACCATTGTAGCTTCATTGCCACTGAATTGATTCACACACTACTCTGCCCTCTAGCATGTTTCCTTTTCCAGATTCCATCACTGTGTGCCGACAGTGATGTTGGATGTAATAGAATAGAGATTTCTGCAATATTTTCTGTCTCTCTGCAGGCAATTCTCATTCCATTTACAGCATTACACATCATTGGACCTGAGCCTAAAAGTGTTAGCCAGGAATACAACAAAAGCAGCTGCACTTTTGTTTCCACTGTTTCCAGGATGCACCACGAGGAGGTGCTTTTAGAATCTTAGTTTTCTGCTAACCCTGGATTCACACGAGAGCAATGTGAGACCCTTTGCACACCAACCAACATGCTTTTCCCCAGTCATTGTTCACATATTTCTTGTATTTTAAATAAAATTTATCAGACAAAAAGGTGTGGCAGATGATTACTATCTGAATGTCCAGTGCACAAAACAATGCAGATTACTATATGACCATCCCGTGCACAAAGCAATGCAGATTACTATCTGACTGTCCTGTACACAAACTAATGCAGATTACTGACTGTCCCATGAACAAAGCAATGCAAATTACTATCTGACTGTCATGTGCACATAGAAATGCAGATTATTATCTGACCGTCTCGAGCACAAAGCAATGCATTATTTTCTCCTAACTACATTCTACTAATTGCTAGAAGTTTTAAGACAAGCAAATAAGGTTTAAAGTAATGTGATATGTAGAAAATAAAAATGGGGGAAAAATCTACTTACCAGCTATATTCCCAACTTTGACTAATTCATTACCAATAGTCAGTGGAACCGTCATACGGTAAATGTTACCCACAGCATTTTTCCTGTATCACAATAACAGAAAACACTCAGAAGTTGTGTATGAAACATAAACAATGTTAAGGAACTGTGAACAGTAATTGTATTTCTTCTATATACTGTTATAGTGATTCTAGGCAGTCTTTTTGATTTCTGCATTCATTCTCAAACTCCTACTGATTAACAAGATGTAGTCCGGTGAACGGAATGTGTTGTGTCAAGGTTTATAGCTTTTTATTTTTTTCTGCACTTTTTTAACTTGTTTTACTTTGTTCTTCTTCTTTAGTGTACATTCTGAAACTCCTGCTGAATTCTCTTGTAGCAGGACCATGATCCTACTAGATTTCCAGCAGGATGTAGTCCAGATAATGGAAATGCATTGTGTCGTCGTTTTATTTTTGCCAATGGCTCCACACATCCGTCTTCAGCAACATTTTACTTTATTCAGGATTTGCCACTCGTTCGTTTGGTTACTGCTGCACTTTCCATTTTGTTGGACATCCTCTAATATTTTGGTTATTTATATTTGTCTTCCAGCCACTACCTTTCATCGTTTTCGTTGTCTTCTTGTTGTTATTTCTCATTTTCACTCAGTATAGGTTTGGATTGTCACTGGGTGTTTTTTGGTAAGGAAAACATGTTTTTTGGTAAGGAAAACAATGTCCCAGTATTCTTAGTTTTTAATATTTCTATGGTTGTGTTTTCTTGACCGTTATTTGTTTCTTGAAAAAGGTCCAGATTGGACTGATTCATGGATAATTGACCATGTTCTTTGTTTTATTATTATTTATTTATGTTTTACATATGATAGTTACTCTATCCCATAACTTCCGTAGTCGCCCATTACAACATGCATGCAAGATAAACAGTATTGCTATTCTTTGCTCCTCATTCAGGCCTTGTAACACACTGGTGGTTCTAGACAGTAATTATATTACTTCTGTGTACTGTTGCAGTGACTAGACAGTAATTTCTTACTTCCTTCTAGAGGTAAAGATAGGTCCCATGGCAGACACCTGCCGTTAAGGATGAAAATACCTCTTCAAGTACTAAACTGCAGTAACTATGAGGCGGGATGGCCAATTCCCTTCCTTGTTGTGTTTACCTTCCCCCACTCATGTGCCATGTATCAATTTACAGCTGGGTCAACTGGAAGAGCGTAATGTCTGGCAACATGATGAGAAATTATGATTCAGATATTTTTATTATACTTCCTTGTACTGTTTCAGCAACAGTAAGCCACAAGTGGGCAACCTTTTTTAGGTCTGCAGACCCAATTGAGCATTTTACGAGCAGGATGGGACAATCAGAAAATTGTTTAATTCTTTGAAGTTCCAAAGCAGTTTTGAGTAGATGTTGTCCAGCTACTTTATTAGGTTCTCCAGCATTTGAAATCTCTAATGTTGAACATCAAAGGTTTAATATTTTCCTGATTATCACAGTTTAGAATCACATTTTACAGCTGTGATTTGATAACTCAGCTATCAGTGCAGATAGTAATTTTTAATAAGCATTTGGGCTAGTAAAAATGACTTGGCGAGTCATTGTTGGCCTGTGGGCTATATTCTTTCCACCCCTAGAGTACACAGTAATATGATACTGTAGAGTAAAGTTGCATAAACTGTAGACAATAATGTGTTTGTTTGCGTTCTCTTTCTCTGATAAACAAAAAATTCTGATTGCTATGTAGCATTTTCCATTCTATTTGTACACGGCGCTGCCCTCTGGTGTTGTGTTGCCCTCTCATTGTACTCAATGTTATTCTTACGGAGAATAGCGCACAACTCGATATTCGTGATGACTTCACATATCAGATGCATTGGCTACCCCCCAATGCATCTGCATTTCTGCTGCCCGAGCCAGTATGTCTTGTGTCACTGTGTGTTGACAGTGCTGCTGTGTATGTGTTGGTGCAGAGGTGCCGGAGATACTGCTTTTCTTTTTGCAATCTTCTTCTTCAGCGTTCATTCTCAAACTCCAACTGTATTTCTTTTGTAACAGGACAATGATCCTACAAGATTCCCAGTTGAATGTAGTCCAGAGAATGGAAATGCGTTGTGTTGCTGTTTTATTTGCGGCAATGGCCCAACACATCCATCTTCTGCTGTTTTTTTGCAATCAATTCTCAATCCATCTGCAGCCTTCATATTCATGGACAAAATCCCTAAAGTGTTTGCCAGAAAAAGCATGACCCGCTGTATTTATGTTTCCAGGGTGCACCATGAGAAGGTACTTCTAGGATCTTGGTTATCTGCTAACCCTGGGTCCTCACACGAGCAAGCGGTACCCAGACAATAATTTAATATTACAGTGCCACATCTTTTTATTCCAACTCTTTCCCACTGCCGTGCCTTTTTTTAGCAATTTTTCGAGAGATCATTTAAAAAAATTATTTTTAAAATCAAGCTATAAAATATGGTTTTTAAATTTTCAGTTGTTCGAACAAGAATAAGCTTTCCAAAATTTTTATATTAATCATATATGGAAAGGTTTCATTTCCATTTATTTTATGAACGATATTGTTTAGCAATAGCAGCTGGGTCAAAGAGTATGAACCCATTGACCGCTGGATCAGCAACAATAGAGACACGTTCCGGTTTACGAAGCGAATGTATATCAGTCCTTTCTGGCCCAGCACACTAGTCTGTATCAACCTATGATCTCTTTACTTGAATCTAACCTGAGTCAGTACACTATCTTGTATCAATCTATAATCTCTTTACTTGAATCACAGTTAAAATCTGTTTTCTGATTATAAATCCATTTTTTCGCTATTACTCTTTATACGTGTCACCTGACAGAGATATTAGATAGATATCTCAATCGTGAAGTCCTGGGTTCAACTCAAGGTAAGGACTGGGTTTTTTAATGTTGGAGGATAAATTAAAAAACTCACCCTATACATGATGTAGCAAGAGTATGCGGCTTTTAAAACAGCTACAAATACCACCTCCATAGGAGGTACTACGGGAAAGGTAGTATTTGACCGTTATTTGGACAGACCCATTAAAAAGTGAATATCACTTTTGAACTATCATCAGCTACATCCATTCATTTTTAAGTGTTCATTAAATCTCAAATTTTCAGCACTGAACTGATCCAATAACCGGCTCAAACATAACATTTGTGACAAATAGGAAGTTACAACACTGACTAATGCCGGGAATAGTCCGCAAAATGTTTCTGTATTGATATGATATTCATGGAACAACAAGTTGTGTGGCAGTGAAAGGGATTTTGCACTTCGCCGACAAAAGTCACTTGTGGCAGCGAAAGTGTGTCATGTTTTTCTCAAGAACATTGTCTTTTCGATGAACTCCCTGAACCATCCTCTATCTTGCATTTTCCAATGACATATTCATGTTATCTTTAATGTCGTCAGTCCATCATCTTGGTCTGTCCTTCCTCCTCTCTTGGTCTTCCCTTCCTCCTCCCAGGTGCTCTGCCCTCCATTGTGAAAGTAAATAGTATAATTCTTTACTATACTATTGCACAAGATTTCGCTAAGAGCATAGTTTCATAGGATGAAACTTTAAAAAAAGATAATCAAAATGATAGCAACTACACATAATAATAAAACAAAATTTAAAAAAGACTGTTTACTTACACTTCATAAAAGATATTCATTGCTGTTTCTGTATCTCCCAGCTCTATGAGTTTCCTCACCACCTTTGTCAGATGAGCAAATGACAATATTATGCCAAACGCTTGGCACTCTCGCAACTTTTGCTTGATTTTGTCAAGATCCTGTTGTAATTACAAATATTATTAGTTTAATATTAAATACAGTTCGTGAAACATAATAAAAAACAATACAGATTCTTTCTTCTCTTCTGCATTCAGCATCTGCTGTCATGTTATATTGTCAGGCCTGTCGTAAGGGCAAAATCCACTATCTTTTCCAGCTCAGAGCAACTGCCCCATAGTTTTTGCCTCAAATCTGTATCCTCTGTCCAGGTCCGCTGTCTATGCTCTTTGTTTGTTTGTTTGTTTTGCGTTCGCTCCATTGTAACCAGCACGGATATCCGTGCGATTTCTGCCGGGAGCGTGATTACGTTGTGCCACCTTTATGCGCCTTGTAGGTCTAGCACATCCGATTTCGGCATGCCTTGACAATTCGGGTGGGCTACCCTAGCCTGTGGCAGCCTCCATATCTGTCTCCAGGCAGGCGTGTATGTGGTGACTCTTCACCCAGACGATGTTTGCTCTCGTCTGACTCGCACAAGGTGTTCCACTGTCTATGAACTTGCCTCGTGTAATTGGATGTACTGTGCCTGTGCCCATCGGGTACTGAACCGTTTCTCATCCGTGAGCCTGGTTCCTTAAGGGGAAGAACTCAACAGAGGAGTTGGACCCTGGCTCTTTTGCCCTCTTAGCCGAGGTGTCATTCACCGACATCGTGTACCCCTTGTCCAAGTTTGAGTCACACCACGCGTTTGAGAGCAAGGCGTTCTCGAGCTGAGCGACCTTGTCCCAATAGCGCCTGAGACCATCAGGTACTGAACCCTTTCTCTCTGCAAGTATGCTCTTTCTGTGTTGGGTAGTAATACAAAAAGTAAAATGTCTTCGGGTACAGCGAGCCGGATGAAGCATGTGTTTGGCTAGGACAAACTCGACAAGACTTTACACAGCATAGATTGTACTATCAATGGAGATGTTCAGCCACAAAGGATCAACATGATCTCCACTGCAATCAATAATAGGTAACAGCTGCAGCAAAACTGAAATCGGACATGTGAAATTTGGAAACAGGATAATCAAGTTTTGCTAATCACTGGAAACACACACAAATTGACGTTTTGACTGAAAGGCCTTTAACAAGAACACAACACATGACGAATTAACAATAGCACTGTCCAAGATCACGTAACAGCTATTCAATAAATAATACTCTTAGTGAATATTTACTTACATTGGAATCCAAAGTTTTGATGAGCATGGCAGACCTGGCGTTTTTAATATTAGGGTTCTGTTGTTGGTAGCTTTCAAGTTCTTCCATTGTCATAGAATCAAACTTTTCCATCTGGGGATAACGACCAGGACCTGACTATGAGAGAAGTTTGAAATCTTAGAAGAGCATTTTGAGATAATCAACTACAAGTATAGTCACTGATTGTGAAGACAACACCTCACGAAATCAGTGTTTTTTTAATAGATTATGAAGACATCACATAAATTTAGTTACTGATTGTGAAGACAACCTCATAAATAGTTTATATAAAACATTAATACTCATCATAATTCTTCTATGTCAGACCAATAGCTTAACCATAAGATGCTCAGTGTGTTGCTTCTATTGGTACAACACTAAATTTGTTTGCAGTTGAGGATATTGTTCGTATATACACTGATCACACAGCCGTAGTTATGATGGAAATATGCACGATGTAGGTAATTTGCGTACCAAAAATAATGTGAAAAAAGACATTGAAGTTTCTTTGTTAGATAGACCTAATGTTTCAGACAATGAGAAGAGCATTCGTAGTACTAATTGTGACATCATGAATTTCGTTGGTTGGAGTGATGTGGTTTTTCGAGTAGAAGTTAAGAATTTTGTAGAAAACAGGCCTGTACATAATCCTGATGACATTGCTACACCTTATCAATACTTTAGTATATGAATACATGAGTATGGAATATATTGGAGTACAGATGATGAGTTTAATGCTTCAGGAATATCAACCTGTTTGCAAAAAAAGGAGATTTGAGAAAATATCTCAAATATTTTTGTCTCAATAGGACTCCCCAGAGTAAACAAGAAAATTTCCCGACATTGTGTTGAATTTTACAGTTAATTTTAAAAAATATACAAGTATTAAATTATTTGTGATATAGTTTCATGTGAGACTTCATTTTTCTGTCAATTGGCGAAGACAGAGTGCATGAAAGATACAATGAGCAGTTTGAAATAAATTGCATTTTTAAAATCATATCGACAATGTGGAGTTGCTCCCCTTGTCTTGGTGATTTGGGGGGGGGGCTTGGGAGAAATAACATTAGGAAATCATTTAGTGGTAAAGGGGTTAAATATATTCTTCTTTATTTTCTCGCTTGTGTGGTAACCAGGACCTGGACTTCCAGTTATGGGTGCGTAGAATAGGGACACTGTTGCCTTTCCAGATATGTTGTAGAAGACGACTCAGGAAAAAGTTGGGAGATAGGGACATCATTATCACTGTATTTCTCGGCACAATTTCTTACTATTGTCGTCTATCAAATTATCCATATAAATAATGACGAAGATGGGCAGACATTGTATCTTTTGTGGCAGACTCCTAGGTGCTGGGGAATGTTAGATGTGCCATTGTATCTTTTGTGGCAGACTCCTAGGTGCTGGGGAATGTTAGATGTGCCATTGTATCTTTTGTGGCAGACTCCTAGGTGCTGGGGAAAGTTAGATGTGCCATCACTGTGAATGGGTCAACAAATCCGACAAGAATGATGAGATACTTGGCCCAGAAGAGTATACTGTGCACCTGGCAGGATGTAATGATCCTGAGATACTACTGTAGCACTGGAATGTCTTCCTTCATGGAATAAACATGCACCCCCCCCTCAACCTTATATGTCCAAGTCCGCCGAAGACGGGTGTGGTGGCGCAAATAAAACGGTGACACAGCGCATTTCCTTTCTCTGGACTACATCCTGCTGAAAATCTAACAGGACCACTGTTCTGCTACTAGAGAGATCTAGCGGGAGTTTGATACTGTAAAATGAAGAAGACGATATGTCAGAGTGTCATCTTGGTTACACACAGAGGAAGCTGTGCTTTTGTCTGAAAGGCTATGCGCCTTCAAGAGCTATCTGCTCACAGGTAAATGCATTATTTCATCATTATCATCCTTGTTCTCCAGTAGAAATTATGCAATGACATGGATTTCTTCATTGAACTGTACTGTGGTAATCAGTCCTGAGACAGGACTCTGGAGAAAATCCGACAGAGACCAATATATTATATAATTCATGAAGCTATCCATCAGTCCTTCACGTTTGAAACTAGCACCAACATCTGTAGGCCATACTGTCTCATTTTTACAGTGGAAAGACACAAATTACTGATGTACTTAACAGCTTTTAGGTTCAGTCCTTCAGTTCATTTCATCATCTGTATTCATTCTTAAACTTTTGCAGAATGGTAGGATACAATCCAGAGAATTATAATTTGTTACATCCTAGTATATAGCGTGGCCAGAAAAGCTGCATCTTTCAATCAGATACACCTGACCTCTGCATGCCTGAATGAGGTCGGATGTACAGAAAGCAAAGAACTGTGAAATACTGTGACCTGTCATAGATGGTTAAGAGACGATTAATGGAGTTTAGAGGTGTCTAATCACTTATTACCATTAATCTGGATTCAGAGATTAATTAATCCATCTAGAATTTTCCCACAATTTATACCTCTACAAAGTATCAGCTCACTCACTGCTGAATTGTAAAAAATACTATGGACAAATTTTCTTTTGGATAGATTTTCTATCAAAAGATGTGCAGATTCACTTGGAGATAGAATTAGAGAAACGGCGATGGATAGGTGATACACTATAGCTCAATGGAATGCATTGCAAGGCAAGTATTTTTTTGGAATCCACAGGCAAAGAGGAATATCAAGAAATACCTGGAAAAGTAAGCAGGAATGTGGACTTGGGATGATTACATTTATCTCATACAAGGTTTTTATCTGATCTTGAGTAAATTTCTTCTGCATTTGTTCTTAAACTCCTGCAGATTAGCTGTGGTATATGCACCTTCTCAACTGACACATGATTCATCATGGCTTGTGTCTGTTTCACATTCTAAGGAAATAGAAAGCCAACTCCACCCCAAATCGTCTCTAGCCCACTCCTATGACATGCATGGTGATTAACAGTGCTATTATTTGTTCCCCTCTCAGGTAGCAAATAGGCACTGTGCAATAAATTCTCTAGGTACTTAGACATCGGAATTCCATAAGTTCTAAAATTGTGGCTTAGGCTTTAACAAACTTGTGATGTGATATTGTGGGAAACACCATAGACCAAGTTTCATATTTTTAGAAATTTCAAGAATAAATATATGACGTGCCTATCCATGTTTGCGTTATTTGGGCTCAGATATAGTTTGTGCACAATGTCAGTATAGATTTTGGAGGAAATATTAGTTCATATCGAGATAATACTGAATTTTATACTTCTCTGTAAGTAAAGACCATTATTCCACTTTTAGGATCTTCGCTATCTGCTAGCCTAAGAAATTGCACGAGCTGAATACAAATTCTTTATATCCTGTGAATTTCATAGAAGCTTACTTTTGCATTCATTCTCAAATTTCTGCAGATCAGCAGGATGTAGTCCAGAGATCAGAATGAGTTATCATAGTGCTGCAATATCTGCCCCTTTTGGCTTGACACATCCAACTTGAACATGACTTCAAAAGTCAAAAAGATTGTCACATCCTGAGTCACTGTGTCTCTATGATGGGCCTCAGTCATAGGAAAAACAGTGCTGTCTGTTTCCTCCTCCCCAATGCTGCGCAGTATATCCTCTGGCTCTCTCTCAACCACAGAGAGTGCATACATATATAATAACACATTGCAATAACAAATTTAAAAAAGCATGAGAAGCATAAGTGTATAGAAAAGATATGCCATGGAGCTTCTATACGAAGATAACCTCAATATAACGGCATGTCATCTACTAAGCTTTTCTGTTGCATGGGTGGTTTGTCTAATGAGCCAGTGGCGAAACCCACAGAAGCAACAAAATGCATATTTATTTGCACAATGTCTTTACACAATATACTTCAGCGGTAGGACATGTGTTAAACATGTGACTTTGAAATGAGTTTTTGTCTAGAAAACATGAAAACAGGATACTCACTGTATGTATATGGATGCCAGAGAGTTCATAAATTTTCTGAGGAAAGGTGAAAGATGCAATTGTTATTGATTAATTGTTATACAACCTTTAAATGTCGTGGAAGAATAAGATAAAGTTGAACACAACACAATGTTGGTAGCATATCCTTCTTCTTCTACGTTTGTTCTCAAACAGCTGCAGATTAGTCGGAGAACAGAATGTGTTGTGTAATGGTTTACAGCTCAACTGTGATATCTGCACACTGCAGCTTAACACATCCGTAGTCAGTATGGATGTTTGTACTAGATTTCCAGCAGGACATATTCCAGAGAACAGAACTGCATTATCTCAGCACTTTACTTGTGTCAATGACCTGACACATCAGTCTTCAGCATTGGTAAATTTTTGTGTTTTTGCCATTTCCATTGAACAGTGGATGTCTGTAACCATATTGCCAGAAGTAGGCGAGTTACATGGCCAACTTAGATGCCTGTCACCATGCTCAAAGCTAACCATAGTCAAGCATGCTTGACATTTTTGTTGCTATCGTTACTGACGTGGCCCCAGATGAATACAATATCAAAGTAAATGAGATGTTACAATAAATGTTTGAATAAACTATCTTCCTCTTCTCTGTTCATTCTTAAACTACTGCAGTTTAGCAGGATATAGTTTGTAGAATGGAACAAATTGTGTTATGATTTTACAGCTTGGCTGCGATATCTGCAGCTTTTGTGATGACATATTCAACTACAACATGAGGATAAAAGGTAAAAAGAGCAATTTTCAAGGAATTTTATCAAAAATAAGATAAGTGAATGATAGATAACCTGGACAACATAAGAACCTAGGTCATCTCTGCTGAGTATGGTTTGTTATTTAGAAATTTTACAATATAATACACAAAAACTTACGGCCTGTAGTTGTTGTGGTGCCTTGCTGTAGAAACTTGATTGCTTTATGTTAGACTTTATTTTCAGATTCTGTTTGAATAAAAAGCATTAAATGATTGAAACTATTTATTACTATTTAAAAAAAAACATACTACATCGTCTAATCCAGAGGTTCTCAACCTTATTTGGCCAGTGCCGCTCCAAACTCCAAATATTTGGTGTAGAAATTATCAAGGAACTTTTCAATGATATATATGAAACAGGCCACACACCTAACATCATCAATATTCATACCACTATCTAAGAAGCCCAGGTCTCTTTCTGCTATGAATTATACACACATTGCTCCTTAAGGAGATGTCTGCAAAATTGCGGTAACTTTTCATCACTCCTAGAGGATACCTCCCACAGCCAAGGTATTAAGTGTCCATGTTGATTGGCCTAGATGTTTCCCCCACCTCCGCTCTCATACCCAGCGAAGATGACTGCACTCATTTAAATCAATCTTTGAGTGATGCTTAGTCTCGAGGTGTGCTAATTTTTGTTGTTCTCGTGTCTTTTTGTGCAAAATAGTGCTAAGATGCCCTTGAAAATGGCTCCTAAATGTCCTCCACCTTCTAAATCCTCTAGTGAACCCTAGAAGAAGAGAAAACTGATGATAGTGAACGAGAAAGTTAATTTATTGGATGTGGAGGGTGGTCGTGATGTTATCGATCCATCTCTTTCTGTCTTCTCTTTGCTCTGTATCCAGCTGATCGTTTGCTCTCAGTGATAATTGGCTTGAGTCTATTCTCACAAGGTGACCAAACTACTTTATCTGCTGACGTTCTATATATTCGATACTAGGCATTATTCCTACTTTTTTTTAATAACCTCGTTTCTTACTCTGTTCAGTTTCAATTCAGTCCAGGGTGGAATGCCTTGAACTAGGCCTAGATTACTCTGATGTTGTTTTATAATCAAACTAACATGTTCATATATAATACCGTCTTTGACAACAAACGAATCACGTCGATCGAACTAATATTATCGGCTATACAATATAAATCAGAAATTTACACAAATATTCCTCAAAATGGTTGTAATTTCAAAAAAAATTT
This sequence comes from Meghimatium bilineatum, assembly GCA_034231615.1. NCBI lineage: Eukaryota > Metazoa > Mollusca > Gastropoda > Stylommatophora > Philomycidae > Meghimatium > Meghimatium bilineatum. Next base: position 44,003,015 of record CM067313.1, read on the forward strand.
GAAGGATTATATTGCCGGCTGTAAACAGTCACAACTTATCTATTACTCATTCAGTTTAGTTGAACACTAGCGGAAATAGAAGCTAATTATGTATATTTTCATTTCCTGCTAACCGGATGAATAACGTTTGTTTACAATAGCGATATCCATGTTCAAAGAAGTGTGTAGCATCGGGCGGCTGTAGTCTCAGACAGCTATGACAAGGATTATGTACCAGTTCTGAGCTTGATTGTTTTTGTGTATGGATAGAATCAGTTGTTTCAGACCTTCTTTGCTAGTTGTTAAATGAAGATCATCTGAATATCTAATTTTTGGGATCTGTCTCTAATCTAAACTCTCGAAAAACTATTTAATGAAGAAGGGTAAAATAAGAGCAGAAGAAAGTGATCTGAGGTGTAATTTGGTTGAGAGTTGCAGTTCTTTGTTCCACTAGAAACAAGCAGGTTTAGTCATACATTATTCTTTTGTATGGCTGTGATAGCATGACACTAAATGCAGGCATGGCAAGAAGGATTCAGGCATTTCAATATAAATGCTACAGAGGTCTGTTAAAAATCAATTATAATAACATAAGACAGTAAATAAATCTGTAACAAATAAAAACACTACCAGGATATAAAAAAACCACTTTCGGCTGTATTGAGATTGCTAAAAATGTTTGATTTGGAAATGTAATGAGACACGACTCACTTTCTAAAACTATTTTGCAAGGAACAATCAAAGATGAAAGGAGAAGAGGTGAATATAGAAAATTCTTGATTGACAAATTTTTCTACTCGTCCAAATGGCTGAGGGTGTTTTGGGGGGGATTTTATGCGGATGTCTCCAATGTGGTACCCTTACGACCCTGACAGGATATGGATCATATTATTATATTATTGTTATAATGTTATAAAACAGCTATCTTACCTTCTGCTTAAGTTCTGTAACTAATTTATCCGCATTGTTCCAGTTGCCACCCTGTGCCACCTGTGTAACAGCATCTGTAGTCAGTGCCTCTAGAATTCCATGATGAATGCCTTGTTGGTCAAGAAATGCTAGCACCTAGAGTAAGACAGTATTATGTTATATATAAGCTACAATTAAAGTCTCACACATTTTTTCTCATTTGTTCACCAGATCTCTCTTGTAGCGGGGCAATGGTCATACTAGATTTCTCAAATCGAGGCCAGATCCTTGCCGCAGATATGGAGCTTATTTCAGCCAATAGAAGATGAAAACTAAGACTTACCAGGCCCTTCTAAAATCAAGCAAGACCACAGACTATCCTAGCAAGTATAGGCGTTGAAGACAGAAACAACCAGCCATGAAGTGCACCAGAGCAATCAGGATGCCAAGCAATGGGAAAATGTTTATATCTGACGTATAAACTGTTTGGTGTGACACAGACAATAGAACAATAGAAGTTACTTGATTTCAACTGGATGTAGTTCAGAGAACCCAAATGACTATTGCCATTTAATTTGTGCCAATGACCAGATATGTCCGATTTTGTCAGTGGTAACTAATATGTTCTATGTTTCTACCCCTTCCACTGAATAGTGGACATCTATAACCATATTGCTAGTAGGTCAGCTGTACGAGAGAACCAGTTTCCACAGTGCATGCTGGTCACCAACTTCAAAGCTAGCCACAATTAAACATGCTTGACTTTTTTTGCCGCAGTCTGCCTCACTATCAACATAGCCACAATTGTCAAATCCTGCTACAATTTTGTATTGAGCTCATAGTAATTTATTCCTCTATGTTCCTTCAGCGTCTATTAGAACAGGAACAAGTGATCTCTCGTATTTGTTGCTGCACACCAAAAAAGCTTTTTAGACCTTTGACATAGAAAGACTTGATGCAGGCATATTCAAAGCTTTCGGTTGTCTCTTGCAGACACACATCAAAGGGTCCTGGAGGACACTACACAAGTCTATTTCATTCAGAACGCTGTTCAGCTTGCAACATCAAAGGTTTAACATAACCATTTTTTTCCTTATCACTATTTAGCACAACAGTTTAAAACTTCACTGCAATAGTTTGTGATTTGGTATATTTGTGACTTCATTTGCCAGTATCTATTTGTGGTCTGTCCTTTGCAGAATGTTATCGTCACTGCCACTCGTCTGTAAGCCTCTCAGTTATATGCAAGCTGCACAGCTTCTTCTAGTGTCATGTTCATGTCTTCGATATCATATGTCCATCAAAGTCTTTGTCTGCCTCTTATTCTCTTTCATGGATATTTTTCCCTTCATAATTAAGCTTTCCTTTCTAAACCATTGTCTCTTTATATGTCCACAATTTTTTGAGCAACCAGTTTTCTTCTTCTATGAGTATGTTTTTGTGTGCTATTCGATAAACGGATTTCCTCCTGAAAGTAATGAAAAACTACAGGTGTAAATGTGCCTAGTAATTCCATTTTGGAGATTTGCTGCTTTCTAAATAAGATGCTACAGAAGAATTTTATGTATACCATGGACATCTAAAAAGACAAATCAAGAAGTGTTAAGATCAATAAACACTGAAGAGGGCTAGCTCCTTAACAACATAGAAATATTAACAGCAGACAGTAGGGTTAACGGAGGAGGGGAAGAGGGCACCCACGACGACGATTGTGCAGTGAAATATCAGATTGTTTAAGTATTTATCTAGCTGCAGCAGGTCAACTTGCCTAGAATCACTGAGTGTTCAGAGACTTCATAAGGAAGACCATGTTCTGGAAAGAATATGTCACATGGAAAGAATATGTCACACGATGGTGAGTTTTCTTCTATGTTCAGGTCTTTGCAGACATCTGCGTTAGTTCTGTGATGAGTTTCTTGGCATCATTGGCCAGTGCATATAGTAATTTTAAATCAGAAAGCCATCTTATGATCCATTATCTAGCTTGAGCAATGCAAACACAGAAGCAATGACATATATAAAACAAATACTGACAACTTACATCAGGAAATGATTCCCAGTTTGAACTAACTGCTTTGAATATGTAGTGCCATAAATCCTTCCCAAGCAGACTGGCATCAAGCTCTTTGCCTGCAACTGCACAAAAATGAGTAGCTATATGAAACACATGATTATTATTTTTGAATATAACATTTCGCAGATTAATAATTTTGTATGCAATATTTTCATCTTCTTCTCGTTCGCAGTTTGACATGTCTAAACATCGGCCAGTTTTCTTAATGAATGCTGCTGTATTTGAAAGCTCCCCAGTGCTCCCATACAGATTTCTATGGATATCAATCTCTATGGGCCAGTGTTCCTCCTTTAACTGGTTTAGCGATTTGTACTGCCTGCCCACAAGGACACAGATGGAGCCAATCAGTCTATTTAGGTAACTGTTTAGTCTGTTGTGTTGTCCTGCAATATTATAGAAGTTGAGTATTTTTGAAAGAAATTTTATGAACAAAACTTATTTTTTATGCAGCTGAATTAATTTGGTGAGAGGGACAGAACTACCTTCACTGCACCAGCAAATAGTAATAATGCAAAGTAATGGTGGGCATGCTGCTGGTTGCAGTGACTCATTGATTACAATTATCACTGAAATAAAATAAATGTAGTAAATAGCCTGTGTGTTGCTGAGCTGAGAGAGAAGAAGGGAAACAATGACAATTTGATCTACTGCGAATTTAGTAAGAGGTCGCCCATGTGTTGCCAGCCAGAAAGGGGAGCACAGAATAGATACACCGCTAACTGCTATGCAAGCTCATAAGAGATGACTAAGGAGATTTGAGGGATTGAGCTGGCTCCTGCAGATAGTGAATAGTAGGCAAGCTGATAGTTCCTGTGACTAGCTGGTTATGTGTTGCAAACCTGTAGCAACCTGTAGTCTAAAAATGTCATTGGCAATATACGTCCGACGTCAACAAATGTCTACATCGAGGTAGCCATTTGTAGTTATGGATTTTAAAGCTTTAGTGTTTCAGTTACTGTAGATCAACGTATGGTGTTTGAGAGCAATATTTATAATATTTAAAGTGATGTAATCGATGTCATTTACTACGAGGAATTTAAGGAGCTGTGTTTTATTCAGCTAAGCCTACGAATGACCTTGATGCAGTAAGTACTTTGTGTGTGTTTGTTCACATTCTTGATTTTGGTTGTACACAACATAACACCGACCTACACAAGCAAATAACATATCCAAATCATATCCAGCATCCATTTATCTCTATTGTCTGAGTTTGAAATAAAGAAAAAATAAAATTAATATGCTACGCCAAAAAAAAAGCAAACACATGCAGAAAAACCATACGTCATAAAAAATGGTCATGTGTTAGACGCAATATGCGCTATTTTTAGCTGGGCTGACCCTAACCCTTACCTCTTGATCGCAGCCCATCAAATCTTCCTGTAAGGTCCTCAGCAAAGTGCCATGTCTTTGTATACGTCCAAAATATTTTTTTGTTAAATTTTTATTTCCTTTAATATTATTTTTTTCATGCAGGTAAGCTGTCAGAACATTATTTTTTTCTGGTTTCCATGAAGTACCTATTATTTTTTATACAAGAGATAAAATTGCAGATATAGACACATCTCATGGAACTAAAATAAGTTTGTAAAATGAACAAACATGTGCATTAATAAACTTACAATTTTTTAGAGCAGTCGAATGGCTATTTTCCAGATCAACAAAAAAGAAGATAGTATTCCATGTCTTCTCATAGTCCTGGAAAATTTCAAGAATATATTTTCATTTAGCAAGTACAGTAAGCCTGTGTGGCAGATAGACTAATAAGTTAGCTTTGCAATACCAACTAGAGGTCAATACCAAGATCAAGTGGCCAGTCATGTTGTATATATGAATGCTTGAATATATGAATGGAGTATAGAAATTCAACAGTTCGAAACAATGTTATATGCACGTTATGTCTTAACTTTGAATCTGACATCCAAAAATTTTTAGTCTATATGTAAACAATTATATGCCATGTTGGACTCATAGACCCTACCTTATATGAATAATTCGTTACCTCATGATGTGAGCAGGATTGTTGGATTTCTTCAGTGGTAGTAAAAAAAACAACAACTGTGAAGTCACTGCTCCCTGATAGCACTACTTTCGAGGCTTACATTGAATTCTTCAGCCAAATTCTCTATCCAAGTCGTTGATGTTACCATAACGACGCATCAGGATTTCCTGATTTTTTAATTACTATTTGAAAATCTTCCAACTGTAACATTCATGTCATTACTCAGCTGTCTTACATTCATCAGATAACGTAGTTAATACTATTCCTCCTGTGAAAGGGAGCAGAGTACTACCGACCCCACCAGGCAGTGGATAATGCAACAGCCTCCAGCTATAGCTGTGATATAAACCAGAATTTCTTTGGAGAAATAATTAGGTGGTGCTGAATCCCCACATGCCCAGTGACAGGCAGCATCAAGTAAATATGAACTGCTATGAGCTTATGTGACTGGTGTATGGTTACTGATTCCATATATTAAGGAACATGCCCTTGATGGGGGGGGGGGGGCACATTGTTTAAGGGTTGGGTGGGGAGCTGAGTTTGGGGGAAATGCAGATAGTGTGTAAAAGCAGAGAGGAATACAATCTCCAACCATCCCCTCTAAGTGGATAGTGTTTCAGAATACAAAACTAGATCACAGAGGAAATAAATTCTTAGCAAAAATTATCCTAGGAGAGAGTACTCTTCAAACCCCAGGTAGATGGTGCTCGTTAACCCTGGTGGACAAACCAGCTAAAACAAATACTTAAAATTAAATCTTCACTGCCCCGTAGAAAATCCATGGATGAGTAAACACATACTGACTGAAAAGTAAGACAAAAGATGATGACGTTGAACAAAAAAGTGTAAAATAGCCCTGTAAAAGCTGAAAATCACAGTACCATGCCATGACTTCAGATGTCAAATTTTAAAATACTTCTCACTTCATTTTTGTTCCTAGTCTGTCTATAGAAAGTGTACAAGAAAGATCTTTCTTTTATTCTCATCAAATCTTAGCCATAACTGGTTATTTGACTCAAAGCAAAGTATACCTCTACTGCTTGTGGTACAGTTCATGCTACGATTGAAGCATGAGAATGTGTGTGGGTAGGTGTCAGAGCATACTCTACACCACAATCCCTCCCATCGTGTCAATGCTGATTAATTTCATCCATTACATCCAGATCTCAATAAGGTGAAAACTTCCAGGCCAAAAATGGACTGACTGTGGTTGGGACAGAAGATATTCTCAGACAAGTATGTGAACCTACTTCTATTGATCTGGGGATAGATCTGGGGAGGAGTGGATACCAATTCCACCTGCATTATGTGCTACCTTCTCTGTAGTTATCACTCCATAGAGTGCAGAAAAGAAAATCAGAGAAGAAAATCTGGTGGCAGCAGATGTCAAGAGTGCACATTGATGACCAAACTGCAGAAATAATCTACACTGATTGGTCATCCAATCATCATCAATGCTGTGCTTTTTCTACATGGTTTGGTGGGAAAACTGTCAGAGAATCTAACATGATTTCACTACAACCGCTGGCAGTCTGTGATTGAGATCAAAGCTGTGACAGTGACACTGCCATGACTGGTGTCAACTGTCAATGGGTGGAGTTTTTGAAACAATCTCTGACCAGAAAGAATCCATATTCATGCCTGGACATGCAGGTGTTGAGGGTAATGAATAAGCCGATATACTGGCAATCATGGTCAGTGTCAAAAGGTATGTCAATGGATCAATCTGGCATAATTAATGCCCTGAGGGACCCCATCTGCTCAGAAGATCTTCAAAAGTGTAAATCATGGTCACTCTCAAGATTGCTGTAAAGATTGGAATACGCCTGTAAAGAGAAACATAATAGATATACGAAGAGACTGATAAATCATCACTCGGAACTATGAGCTGCTACATGATGTTTTTGAGACGGAGATTGGATACCCATGGACTGTCTGATGTGTGACAATGATGATCTGCACTTATAACTCATGATGTATCATTACTCAAAATATGTTAAAAATTAAATTTTAAAACTTCTTCTTTTGCGTTCGTTCTCAAACTCCTGCTGATTAGCAGGATCTAGTCTGGAGAACGGTATGCGTTGTGTCATGGTTCACAGCATGGCTGCAATATCTGTGCCTTTCGGCCTGACACATCCGTATTCAGCATGGCTTTGGGCCACTGACCCTATATGGGATGGGGCATCCAACTCCATCCCATAATCTCCTTAGTCGCCTTTTACGACATGGAAGGTAAACAGTGTTGCTAATCTTTGCTTCCCTTTCGGGCCCCAGCAACACACTGACGTTAAAATCTTCAATTCTGTTTATCCACCATCTAGAGAGAAAACTGAACACAAATGAATCACGACAGCCTGTTTTAAATTCAGCAGCCAGTGTTCATGTGTAAACATAATAAGTATCTCTCAACAGTTGAAAGTAAAGCTGCCATTTTTCAATTCTATCTGTCTGCTATAACCCCACCTGTTAATTGTAACATCATACCTTCAACAACATAGTTACCTTAAAATTCTTCACAATATCCTCACGTGACATTCCGAGAGCAGTAAGTGCAGGATAGCCAAAGCTCACCAAGCAATCAATTTTGTCACTCACACAATCATCTCCCTCCAGTTCCAAGAGAATTTGGATAGCTTGATGTAAACCTGAGAAATATTCAGTCATGACAGGTATGTAGTTAATGTAATACATGGGATCTAGTTAGTGTCGTAATACACAGGGATCTAGTTAGTGTCGTAATACACAGGGATCTAGTTAGTGTTGTAATACACAGGGATCTAGTTAGTGTTGTAATACACAGGGATCTAGTTAGTGTTGCAATACACCGGGATCTAGTTAGTGTTGCAATACACAGGGATCTAGTTAGTGTTGTAATACACAGGGATCTAGTTAGTGTTGTAATACACAGGGATCTAGTTAGTGTTGTAATACACAGGGATCTAGTTAGAGTTGCAATACACAGGGATCTAGTTAGTGTTGTAATACACAGGGATCTAGTTAGTGTTGTAATACACAAGGATCTAGTTAGTGTTGTAATACACAGGGATCTAGTTAGTGTTGTAATACACAGGGATCTAGTTAGTGTTGTAATATACAGGGATATAGTTAGTGTTGTAATACACAGGGATCTAGTTAGTGTTGTAATACACAGGGATCTAGTTAGTGTTGCAATACACCGGGATCTAGTTAGTGTTGCAATACACAGGGATCTAGTTAGTGTCGTAATACACAGGGATCTAGTTAGTGTTGTAATACACAGGGATCTAGTTAGTGTTGTAATACACAGGGATCTAGTTAGTGTTGTAATACACAGGGATATAGTTAGTGTTGTAATACACAGGGATCTAGTTAGTGTTGTAATACACAGGGATCTAGTTAGTGTTGCAATACACCGGGATCTAGTTAGTGTTGCAATACACAGGGATCTAGTTAGTGTTGTAATACACAGGGATCTAGTTAGTGTTGTAATACACAGGGATCTAGTTAGTGTTGTAATACACAGGGATATAGTTAGTGTTGTAATACACAGGGATCTAGTTAGTGTTGCAATACACCGGGATCTAGTTAGTGTTGCAATACACAGGGATCTAGTTAGTGTTGTAATACACAGGGATCTAGTTAGTGTTGTAATACACAGGGATCTAGTTAGTGTTGTAATACACAGGGATCTAGTTAGTGTTGTAATACACAGGGATCTAGTTAGTGTTGTAATACACAGGGATCTAGTTAGTGTTGTAATACACAGGGATCTAGTTAGTGTTGTAATACACAGGGATCTAGTTAGTGTTGTAATACACAGGGATATAGTTAGTGTTGTAATACACAGGGATCTAGTTAGTGTTGTAATACACAGGGATCTAGTTAGTGTTGTAATACACAGGGATCTAGTTAGAGTTGCAATACACAGGGATCTAGTTAGTGTTGTAATACACAGGGATCTAGTTAGTGTTGTAATACACAGGGATCTAGTTAGTGTTGTAATACACAGGGATCTAGTTAGTGTTGTAATACACAGGGATCCAACACAGCTTTTATGTCATTCTTTCTTTCTTTCATTTCCTGGGGAACATAGCACTACAAATGGCATCCTAAAATTGCAGTTTTGTAGTGTTGAGCTGTCTAATTCTACTACACCTCAGGTCCCAAGTGATTCAGTGTACTCTTCTATTGTTCTGTATTCATTCACACTTCTTCACCTGTGGTCTCTACATAAGAGCCTGTCATTGTATGTTGTCTGGTCTCTTACTAGGGGCATGTACTTATCACCATTTTGTAATGTTTTACAGTCATCACTCTCTATTGCCAGTGTGTTGTCTGACCAAATGACCAGCAAAAAATAACAAAACTTACCTGCCAGGCATGTTGCAAGATGCAACTACAGAGATTTTCGGAGTGGAGTGACTGTCCAATCTCAGAGTGTCAAAGTGACACAGAAACAATGCTGAAGTCAGATGTGTCACATCAAAAAAAGAAGATATTTCAACAAAGCTTTAAACCAAAACACAATGCATTATATTCCTCAGACTGCATCCTGATAATCTGCAGGAGTTTTGTGAACGAACGCTGAAGAAAATCTATATCGGACATAGACATTGATCAAAGTACAAATGCAAAAGCTTGTCATGTGTGAAGTGCTCAAGAAAATCAGTAACAGGGAGAAATTGACAAGGAATGGAGACATCAAAAATTCTGTGAGGAAACTAAATCTATATATGCACCTTTACCGTGTAGCAATCTAGACCACTGACTTCTAGTTCAGGGAGCAAAGAATAGGGACACTGTTTTCTTTCCAGGCATGTCATAGGATGCTACTAAGGAAAGCTGGTGATAGCATGACAATCTGTCACCTATGAAAAATTCATTGTCAATCTTTCTCAATTATTTACTTTTGTCAGAATGGCTATAGGATTTTCAAGAGCTACCTACTTACAGCTAAAGGAATGATATCTAAAATACCTGTCAACTTATTTTTTAATAAATTCATATTTTGTAAAAATTTAAAACCGTATTCTTATAAAAACATCAATATCCGTAATAATTACCACTGAAAGCAAAAATCAGATTACCGCTGTCATCACCACTCTCGAATCATGCTACCACTGGAGCCACCTCTCTCATAAATCATACTACCACTGAAGTCCCTCTCTCGTAACTTATGTTAAATCTCACAACTCATATATTAGCAAATAATAAGTTTTGCTATTGAGTACATACATACCTTCTTGATTCTTTGCTTTACTATAGCTACATATGGCGGGTGTAATATAGGGAACTTTGATTGTGTGGTTCTGAAGGGAAGAGAATAGCAATCAGAACAATTAACTATAAGTACAAGAATATAGACTATAAGTACAAGAATATAGACTATAAGTACAAGAATATAGACTATAAGTACAAGAATATAGACTATAAGTACAAGAATATAGACTATAAGTACAAGAATATAGACTATAAGTACAATAAGTACAAGAATATAGACTATAAGTACAATAAGTACAAGAATATAGACTATAAGTACAATAAGTACAAGAATATAGACTATAAGTACAATAAGTACAAGAATATAGACTATAAGTACAAGAATATAGACTATAAGTACAAGAATATAGACTATAAGTACAATAAGTACAAGAATATAGACTATAAGTACAATAAGTACAAGAATATAGACTATAAGTACAATAAGTACAAGAATATAGACTATAAGTACAAGAATATAGACTATAAGTACAAGAATATAGACTATAAGTACAAGAATATAGACTATAAGTACAAGAATATAGACTATAAGTACAATAAGTACAAGAATATAGACTATAAGTACAAGAATATAGACTATAAGTACAAGAATATAGACTATAAGTACAAGAATATAGACTATAAGTACAATAAGTACAAGAATATAGACTATAAGTACAATAAGTACAAGAATATAGACTATAAGTACAATAAGTACAAGAATATAGACTATAAGTACAAGAATATAGACTATAAGTACAAGAATATAGACTATAAGTACAAGAATATAGACTATAAGTACAAGAATATAGACTATAAGTACAATAAGTACAAGAATATAGACTATAAGTACAAGAATATAGGCTATAAGTACAAGAATATAGACTATAAGTACAAGAATATAGACTATAAGTACAATAAGTACAAGAATATAGACTATAAGTACAATAAGTACAAGAATATAGACTATAAGTACAAGAATATAGACTATAAGTACTTCTTCTTCTTCAGCGTACATTCTCAAACTCCTGCTGAATTCTCTTGTAGCAGGACATGTCCTACTAGATTTCCAGCAGAATGTAGTCCAGAGAATGGAAATGTGTTGTGTCGCCGTATTATTTGCGCCAATGGCCCGACACATCCATCTTCGGCGGTAGACTATAAGTACAAGAATATAGACTATAAGTACAAGAATATAGACTATAAGTACAATTAGTACAAGAATATAGACTATAAGTACAAGAATATAGACTATAAGTACAATTAGTACAAGAATATAGACTATAAGTACAAGAATATAGACTATAAGTACAAGAATATAGACTATAAGTACAAGAATATAGACTATAAGTACAAGAATATAGACTATAAGTACAAGAATATAGACTATAAGTACAAGAATATAGACTATAAGTACAATAAGTACAAGAATATAGACTATAAGTACAAGAATATAGACTATAAGTACAATTTGATTGCAACATATTGTCCTAAGTCATGCATGCTAAAATAATGTGTGGGTTATGTGAGTGATGTATTATAAGATGAATGATGCATGTTAACTGATGTATGCTGAGTGATGTATTGTGAATTATGTGCTTAATGCATGTTCTGAGTAATGTGACTGATGTACTCTTGAGTAACATTCATGATGTATTCTGAGTAATGTGATTCTGAGTAATTCGAGAAAACTGAATGAACTGAATACTGTAGTAAAACTGCTATATATGTAAATATAACAATTTTAAAATTATAAATTGTGTGCAAAAATACACATAATCAACTTTTCAACAAAAAAGGTCTATCAGAATAGGAACAAACAAACACAGAATAAGATTCAATTATATCATGCGGCTGTTATACCAACCCTACTGTGAAACGTGGACAGTGTATGCTAGACATGCAAGAAAACTAAATCATTTCCATCTTACCTGCCTACATAAGTTACTAAGCATCCTTTGGTGGGACAATGTACCAGACTATGAGGTCTTGGAAAAATCAACCCCAATAAGCATCTATACATTACTTGTGAAGGCGCAAGCACGTTGCGCAGGTCATCTTGTGCGTATGGAGGACTCGCGCCTGCCAAAACAAATATATTATGGAGCACTCAAGACAAGAATTCGAAAAGCTGGAGGACAGAAAAAGTGCTTCAAAGACACTCAAGTCCTCACTAAAACATCTTAAAATTGACGTATGCTCTTCGGAGAGCCTCGCTCAGGATAGAAGAGCATGGTGTCACAGCCTTAGAACTGGAGCACAAGTGGTGGAAGAGACCAGGCAAGATACTGCAAGACAGAAGCGGGCACATAGAAAAGGAAAAATAAATTCACCGTCCCATAGACACCCTCTACAGTTGTCAATATTGTGAACATTTTGTGCATGCATTGGACTTGTTAGTCATTTTCAGCCATGTCCAGCACTCTTAAAAGGTACATATATACAAAAAAATGGTTAAAGAATTTAATTAAATCTAATGTAAAATATGAAAAATGACAAAATCATTAATATATAAACGCTGACACAAGAAATTTATAGCTTAAGCAAAATTTTCCAAACAAGCTAATCCCAGATGTCCAAGTACCTACTTACCTTGGCTTTCATCTGTTCCAAAAGTTGGATTGCCATATCTGTGGAGTACAACATCAGTAATATAATTAAATGAAACTTCTCTGTTTGTTCTCAAAGTCCTACACATCCGTAGGATGTAGTCCAGAGAACAGAATGTGGTGTATCATTGGTTACAGCTTAGCTGTGATATATGCGGGTTTTTTTTGGCCTGAGGTATCCAACTTCAGTATGATTAGAAGAGACAAAGTTATCATATTCTAAGGTAGCATATCATATTCTGGATATAGCTATCAACCCATAATTTCTTTGGCTGTTATGATTTTCTAGGCAATACAAATAAGTTTGGTAAGCTGCCATAATTCCTGAGGTGGGGTTTGAACCTGGCATCATGGCAGTCCTCTGTACCTTTCCACCACAGAGCCAGACAATTAAATAAAACAAAATACTATAGTATACGCCAGGGCTATTAGCGGCCCGCGGAGGCCTAATAAGTGGCCCGCGGATCATTGCTAAAACAGTGAAATAAAGTTATAAAAAAAAACTAAATGTATAAAATCATTCAATGTGTTATTTATAAATCTGGCCAGTGATGATCCCCCATTTTCTACATTTTGGCCCCCGAGTAAATATAGTTGAATAGCCCTGGTATATGCTATGTTCAGCCAACCTTCGCTGAGGAGACGGCACTTGATGATGATACGCTATGTGTAATTCACAACTTGTGCTAATTCTCAAACTTCTGTGTTGTTTAGCAGGATGTAGTCCAAAGAACAGAATGCAGTGTCATGGTTGACTATGCTATTTGTAATTCCATTTTCTCTCTGTGTATTTGTTCTAACAAAACTACTGTTGAATTTCTAGACACTTCTTATGCATTTCATTCTTGCCAGAGCAAAGTTTCTACAACTAGTATCTAAGACAAGAACAAGTTCTTACAGTAGGAACATCCATCAAGGTCAATTCCTTGATGCAGAGATGGGGGCTTAGTCCAGCCAACAGAGGCTGGAAATAGACTGGTCTGGTCACTCCTTACACTGAACAGACTGCAGTCCTGCCCAAACAAGCACAGTTGCTGAAATCAGGTACCAGGCCAAAAGGCACACCTGAAAATATTGTACCCTTCAATCTGCTAAATGAAAGCACACCTGAAAATATTGTACCCTGCAATCTGCTAAATGAAAAGGTTATTAGAAAAGTTGACTGCCCAAAAGATAACTACTACTATCTCGACAGAGCTGAGCAAGTTATCATCTTCCATATCAGGACAGGACACACGGATTAAACAGTCATTTAAATAGCATACTATGTCTATGTGGACAGGCAGCACAGACTGAAGAATATATTTTGCAAGACTATGTTATACTAAACCAGTTGAGGGCGGAGGCCCATTGAGACATACATCCACAGAAAGCTGTATGGAAGTCTTGATAACTTTCAAATACAGCAGCATTTAAACCAGACTTGTTGCATAGACATGTTAAACAGCAAAACAAGAAGAAGAAAAGTCAGAACATATGATTGTTTAACTAGCTACTCCACCAGACCAGCTAATGCAGTTTATTAATCATACAAAATAACATCCATTTGTTTGTTCAACAGATAGGATGATATTGATAAGACAGGAATTAATATAGGAACAGGCAGGCTGTCACATAGCATGTTGCACGGAGGGAATTGATATAGGAACATGCTATCATGTATCGAATTGATATAGAAACAGGCTGCTTGATATAGGAATTTTTCTCCAAGCATTGCATACTACAAGAGAGTTGGCTCAGTAAGAGGTTTTTTTTCTCCAAGCATTGCACACCACTGACAGTCTTCTGGGCATGAAAGAAAGCTCAGGAGAAACTCTCCATTGCACATAGGAAGAGCTAATGATTCGTAATTCTTGGGAATCGCAACAATAACAAATGAGAGCTGCAGTTTCTGGATATGATATTTCTGGATTAACTCTCCACTACACGATGGGAACAAGAGCTTCATAATTTGCAATTTCAGGGTATCAAAAGAAACATTTACATTCTTAAAGCACAATAAAAATATTATCATCTGGAAAGGTGCCGGCAGCACGTTACATACACTAATATATTAAATATTACATCTTTTTACTTTCATGCTTTGGTATTTTTTTATCTACCTGTATTGTCCAATTTGTATGCAAAGAGGAGAGAATTTCTGTGTGGGAAGACATTCGCATGCATTTCAACTACCTTATCTGCAATGCTTATCACTTCTTCTGCACTATACTGTAAGAGAATGGAATAAAAAGAAAAATCAATTATCAATTTTCAATCAGTTTATATTCTAAATCACAAAAGTGACATGTTTATTTATAGACTCATTAATTTTTGTTGGTGTTGCGTTTGTTCCTAAGCTCCAACCAAACTCTCTTACAGCAGACAACGGACATACTAGATTTCCATCAGGATGTAGTCCAGAGAATGGGAATATGTTGTATTTTCGCCAATGTCCTGACTCAAGCTAATAAAATACTATTACATATAATGAAGAGAATGCACAATAAGATAGAAACAAAGTTCATGAGGCACAGGCTGGTATTAGATCCGGCAGAAACCATATCGTCAACATGAGAATCATTATAGAAAAATGCAGGGAATTCAATATAGACATACATGCATGTTTCATCGACTACACCAAAGTGTTAAATTGTGTACAACATCTCCAATTATGGTCGACAAGTGATTTCCAAAATATCTCACATATTTAATCGCAATGCTGTACCACGAAAAAAGAGGCAGCATTAAAAGTGGATGGAACAAAATTAGAATGGTTCAAAGTACAGAAAGAAGTTAGACAAGGATGCACACTATCACCGTACCTGTTCAACATCTACACTGAAAAGATAAAACGTAAAAGACGACATGGCATATGTTGACTTCCAACCTCTTACCACCGACGGTCAGCAGATCCCAGAAATCAGGATATGCTGATGACACTGTTCTCTTAATGACAAATAGAGATGGTCTAAAGCAAATGTTACTATCAACAACAAAAAACACAGTAAAGCCCGAAACCCGTTCTTAAAACAAAAATTATTACAATGGATAAAGTGAATGTATAACCAAAGATAATATTTTGACAATTTCGAACTACAGGATGTAACAAATTTCCAATATTTGGGCACAAACATAAATAGCTCAGGAGACTGTGTTGTCGAAATCAAGAAAAGAATTTCAATGGCAACATTGAAACTTGCACAAATGAAAAATCTTTGGCACGGTACCAGCAGCAAAGCCAAGTTACGGTAAGTATAATCAGAACACACGTTTCCAGTGGCAATATATGGTTATGAGGCATGGACATTAAATAAAATGATAAAGAGAATTGCTGCTTTCAAAACGAGATGCTACAGAAGAATTTTATTATACCATTGACAGCTAAAAATACAAATCAAATAAAAAAAGAAGTGTTAAAATCAATAAAGGTCGAAGAGGGTTGGCTCCGTAGCAACATTTTTTAGGAAAGCTGTGGTTTTTTTTGGTCATATCTTCTTGTGTTCATTCTCAAACTTCCGCTGGATCTCTCTTGTAGCAGGACTAGTAGATCTTCAGCAGGATGTAGTCCATAGACTGGAATACGTTGTGTTGCCATTTTATTTGTGCCAATGACCTGACACATCCATCTTCAGCAGATTTTGGTCATATAAAGAGACGTAACAGCATAACTAGCTGCGGCAGGTCAACTCGCCAAGAATCGCAGAGTGTTCATAGGATCCTTAATGAAGACCATGTTCTGGAAAGAATATGTCACATGATGATGATGAATGGTCAGACACAACCAACTTCGACATTGCTGTAATTAATGTATGGTGCTATAAGGAACTAGGCTGTTTCAATGCAGCAAGCGTGTAATACAAAGTCAAGTGAAACAGGCAAGGGGCTAAATTCTTGCAAAATTTTCAACACGCTGCAAAATATATCAACCATGGGAACGGTTGTTGGTCTTTGAAACAATAGCAGTTTATGGGGGTTAAAATTGTAAGATAAATATATAAGTAAATTTGTGTGGTGGTCAGTCCATCATAGACTATAATCTGTTTGGTCACAATATTTTTTGTCATAATAAAATAAGTTACAATTGATGATATGAATTTCAATCTAGTACAAGCTTTTAATTTACCAACTGGTAAATTAAAATTTTATGGTCATGAGGAAAAGTCTTTATACATTAATTAAGTGACCAAACATGCCTTAGCCTGAAAACATATCAACATTCAATCCTGCGATATCAAATAGCAAAGAAAGGATAATAAATAGATAGATAAAATGGAAATAAGTCTTTCTTCTGGGTGTGGATTAACATGAGTCACTTGTAAATAATAAAGTCCTCTCAACTCACCCTTCAAAAGTGACGCTATGATTTTCATTGGTCACTTTGTATATGTTGTGGGTTAAAAGCCAATGAAAAAAAACCAAAGTTATATAGTGTTAAATAGTGTCACTTGATGGGTCATTCCAATGAGCCCACAGGATTGTATAATTGACAAGGGACTCGATTTACTGCTATAAAAGTATTCACAATTTTAATCTTTAGCACTATGAATTAAAATCATACAATTTCTCCCCTGCCACTGATTCTTTTTTGCCAATGGTATTTATTTTTGGTGAATGTTATTGTTTGTTTTTAGTGATTTTGATCTAATTTGTTAAAATGCAAAAAAACAATTAAATACTGAATTTAATAAATCTAATGTTAGAAAGTAGTAAAGATGTTTTTTGCACACACAAAAACAAATTATGACAAACAAAGTGAAAATTTAATTTAAAAATTACTTACCTTTATTAATTTTTTTCAATTTTCTGAGTGGAAACACACCTAATTCTCCAGTATTTCTGGTGTTTTATTGCTAAATTATCATAATATCACTGGAGAAAATAAATAAACCATGTAGATTTATCGAAAATTGTTCTTATGAAGCCAAATCTAGTCATATTTTGACTACAAAACATTTGATGTTTGGCGTCATAAAGAAACTAATGTGACCTACTGTATATTCTACTGTGAAAACTGACTACCTCACAAGAATTCATTATTCGAATCACACCCCATAATGATTTCACTGAAAATACAATAAAACAAAAAAAGTCTAAAACTAGATTAACTTTCATGGCACTGTACTGGTGTGCAGATCTGTACAGATGTCATGGATTTCGATATTACAATGACATACCGTCTTTCCTGTTCACTAAACTTAATGGAAAAGAAAGTCAAATGAAATAGCTAATCAGGATTGGTCTAATATGATAGCCAAAATATTAAAAATTTTGCTTTATTTTAATTGATTACATGGTGCCTAGTAACGGGGTTGGTGTACTCGACAACAGCACCCTGAAACTTGTAAATTGTTGTCAAATCCACTGGACTAAAGTGTGATTACGGTCATCACAAATTAGATAAATAAGTGGAAGAAAATTAGAGAGGAAAAAATCAACTTGTCCTGTATGTCACCAATTATAAAATTATTCTATATACCTAGACCTGCTGTATTTATGTTGTTTCATAACTAAACTAACATATCACCTATGAAAACAAATCAAACGCAGAGCTTTACAAGGTCGGCCATTCTATATTAGATCTAGGTCGATATACAACATAATTCTATAGAAAACACAAAGAAATCAAACACATGTTCAATGAGCAGAAAAGAACAGATTCAAACGAGCTGGAAAAGACCAGCAGCCTAAACATGACAAAAGACACAAGCAAACTATGGAACCTTACAAGAACTCTAAATGAGGGAACAAAGAATTCACACTACAAGACTGTCATCGAAGAAGCGGGAAAATTTCACACAGGAAAAATGGCAGCAAACATTTTAGCAGACTTCTATAAGGAAGAAAGCACAACAACACTCTCTCATACACGTATCAAAGAAATCAAAAAAGAAATTTAAAAAAAACTGAAGAATCAAAATCCACAGCCATGCATGAAGACACTTTTACCATCGCAGAACTAAATGGTGCCATAGGAAAACTAAACATCAAAAAGGCCCCAGGAAAAGATGGCATAACCAATGATATGGTCAGGAACCTAGGGCCAATCAGCAGAAACAAGCTCCTTACCATTTTCAACCAATCAGGGAGAACTGGTAAAATTCCAAAAGCTATGGAGAAGCTGCTCTGACCTGGAGAAGACAGTGGACTTCGTCCTGACAATATAACATGATCACAGATGCTGAACGCAGAAGAATAGATATTATTTAGTCAGTCCAGTATTAGGTCTCATCCGGCATGCACTATAATTATATTTAATGCTGTGAAATGTCTGGTCTATATTATTCCCATATCATTTCATAACGAATCTAACGTGTCCTAATGCTAATATCTTTGAAAACAAATGTAATTCCCAAGAATTCCTCATCAGAATCACATTGCATAACTTCACTATGACTGCCATATCACTCAATCTGCACTGACCAGGTCCGATGATTAGAAATTAAACTGCCAATCTAACATTCCCCCTATTCCAAACACGATGCAGAAAAATGAACTTCAACTTGGCTTGTCACTAGACAGCGCCATTTCCTGGCCATGTGATTCATACCACTAAAGTAGTGCATAGCAACGAATGATGGGCATCGCCTACAGCAGTTTGTAGGTAGACACATCCCTGTGACCTAGTTGCTGACTCCAGGCTAATTTATAATTTTTTCCATTTAGCTAAGCTAAATAAATAATTGTAGCATATCAGTACGAGGCATTGCTTTTTAACTACTGTGAATTTTTAGGCTAGGCATATGTTTACAGAATGGCAATATCTGCATAACTTGGTCCAACACATCTGACGTCAGAATTATTTTTGAGCCACTTTGACCTTTGGGATAGGTGGGGCAGCCACCTTCACTCCCTAAACCTCCTTAGTCATCTTTTATGACATGCAACATGCATGTCACTGTGTTTCTATTCTTTGGTTCCCTTTCAATACATGGGCACTTCCCGTTCTTTTGTTTTCACTGTCAATCTCCCGCACATAAGCATGATGTAGTCCAGGGAACAGAATGCATTGTGTCATTAGAGTTCAATTTCCTGCATCTTTCTGACGGACACATCCAAATTCAAAGGCATGGCTTTTGGATCACTTTAACTCTGTATGCGATGGCACAGCCAACTCCACACCAAAATCTATTTTATTGCCCCTTATGACATGCAAGACAAGAAACAGTGCCACTCTTCCCTGGTGGACCCAACAAAAAACAGGTGGGACATTCAATATCAATCAATAAAACCCATAACCCTTCAGGGTCGTAGGGGTACCACATTGGAAGCTTCAGCACACAGAGTCCTCCAGCGAATTCTATCCTCAGCGATGCGGATGAGTGTGGAAATATCTAGCCCTGTCCATTCCTTGATGTTGTCTGTCCATGTCTTTATTTGTCCTCCTCTGCTTCTTCCACCCTCGACAGTTCCCTGCAGTATTGTTTTTGACAAGGAATCGTGCCTGCATAAATGTCCGAACCATGCTAGTTTTCGTCGTTTCACTATTGAAAGCAATGGCTCCTGGACACCTGCACACATCTCTACTTTATTTCTTACGTACACATTGGTCTTATGTTCCCTATAGGAAATTCGTAGAATTCTTCTGTAGCATTTATACTCGAAAGCCTGTAATCTTCTCTCCATGTCCGCAGTGAGTGTCCAACTCTCACAACTATACAACACAACGGAAAGCACCAGCGACCTATACAGTTTGATTTTCACTCCAACACTGATGTTGCTTTTCCAAATCACAGTTAGCCTTGACAAGGACGCTAAAGCCATCTCCAGCCTTATTTTTAGTTCTGCTTTGCATTTACCATCGCTGCATATACTGGATCCGAGGTATTTGAAGGTATTCACCTCTTCAAGCTTATGTCCATTCATCATGATATTAGTCTGGTTTTCTGTGTCTCTGCGGTTTACCAAGATTTTGCTCTTATCTGAATTGATTTCCATTCCGTACTTGCTGGTAACTTTTTCTAACTTTGATGTTAATTCTTGCAATGATTGTTCTGACCCAGCTATAAGATCAATATCATCAGCGAAACGCAAGTTGCAAATAGGGCGACATCCTATCGATATAGACGTGTTGTAGTCATGCAATGTCTCTTGTATGATGTGCTCTAAGTATATGTTAAAAAGTACTGGGGACATTATGCATCCCTGTCGAACTCCCACAGTTGTTTTGAAGAACTCTCCAATTGTATTATTTGACAAGACAGCACTATTTGCATTTTCGTACGGAGCTTCAATAATGTCTTGTCTATAATTGTGGTGTCAAAATTAAATTTCCTCAGTATGTGGGACACTATCTTATATTGGACTTATGTTTAGGTTGAAAGATCGTTAAAACTTTTTGAAAAAAAACAAATAAATAAATTTATTAACTGTACATGCATCCATAAACCAAACACACAACACCCCCCCCCCCCAAGTTTGGGTGTTGCATGAGCTAAATGGATATATCATCAACATTAACTTTATAGAGCTCAAGAACTGTCATCAATTTATTTCCTTACCTTTCCACTCAGAATCATTGTTTTCAAAAGAAAGCTGCCAGTATTATTGTGAGGTTTGTCTGTAATCTTTGTCATACATTTGTACAGCTCAATGGCTGCTTCAATGAATCCTTCAGATGCCAATAAGGATGACTTCTGCATCAGTGGACCATGGTGATTTGTCTTTTCTGATATCAGTTTTAGCAGCTGTAGAAAGTTTCAAATATGTAATTTGAAAGGCAATAAAGTAAGGTGTACTTTAATAGCTTGAGCATAAAAGATGTTTAATTTTCAGATGGCATTTGGCCAAAGGAATGAGTTCATGGACTGCTGGCACAGCAAACAAGTATATGACTACACTTTAAAATATTTATAGAAGTTGGTGTTTACAATGTTGTGATAAGCCCCAGTTTTTTTTTAACTGAAGTTATTTTATAAGCAATATCTACACTCAGTAATTTACAATTACTTTCTGAATGGTCTAACTGCATGCAGCTGAAAATGAACAATTTGCTTCCAGTGTATGAGACTGTCAGGCTGTGGAGGAGAGGTACAGAGCTATCTGTGATGGTCAAACTCTAACTGATTACAGGATGCAGTCTGGAGAATGGAACGACTATCATGATTTACAGCCATGCTGTGATATCTGCACATTTCAGCCTGTCCAGCATGGTATTTGCGTTACTCTGACCTATGAGATGTGTTGTTTTATTGTGGGGGTGGGGAGGGGGTGTGTATAATGGATAAGTCATTACTACATACTTGGTAGGATGGTGAATGTTTGGTAAGTCATTACTACATACTTGGTAGGATGGTGAATGTTTGGTAAGTCATTACTACATACTTGCAGTACTGAACTGTCTTGCAACTCCAGTAAACAGGTATTTTGTGCTTGACCAACCACATCCCAAAAAAAAGATGTGAACTTGTCAAAACATTCAGCCTGTGTACTCAAGTCACTGAGAATGGAGCAATCGAGACAATGACTATTACAACAACAACAAACATCCCGTAAAGGTATTGAAGAATCCTCAGGACCACAGACATAGAACATCAGAACCCCTATTACAAGGTCCAAAAGGCCACTTGTAAACATAAAGACTTCTGGTCATTCTCATTTTCTACACAAGCAGTAACTTTGCCTTAGAAAATCCAGCTTTAATCTTTCCTAATGTTAATCTGGGCATGCATTTCAGAACATTATAAATTTTATTTAATTTTATTAAGTTATTCACTTAATCCAGAGTAATATAACATGGGTAAATGCAAATAAAGTAAATAGGTTACTAGAAAACTATCAATATAAAATATAGAAAATAACAATTAAAAAAAAAAGAACAAATACAATTGTCAATGTGTCGGTCCAATTGGGACCTTTAAAGACAACAAAAACAGTTAAGAACAAAAAACCATAACAAATATAAACAAAATGGATTTCTCCCACCAGGAAATCAACAAACAGCTACAAAAGATCCACTGCAATTCACTTGTTGAAATTGTATTGCACTGGATCTTTTGTAGCTGTTTGTTGATTTCCTGGTGGGAGAAATCCATTTTGTTTATATTCGTTATGGTTTTTTGTTCTTAACTGTTTTTGTTAAGAACAAAATATTTCAGTTAAAGGCACATTTTTGTTGAATAGAACATCTGGCTAAGACAAGTTTTACTGTATATATCTTTATTCTTTCATTTATATACCCCGTAGGAGTTTTATCATTCCTAATTTTTGTCATATCCTTCTTAATAATACAGCTAAATAACAGAAAAATACAAACCGGTTCAGTTTTGTTCAAATGGCCATGCATGACGAAAGTTCTATAAATATTCAACAACTGTGACTGATCCAGAATTATACTTTCATCTTGTGCTTCATTTATATACTGAAATACAAACAAATATTGCCAATGTTAAACGTATTCTAAGTGCACTGTATGAGTCAACTAAAAAAAACTAGGCTCACCCTACAACCTACATGCTATCACACTGTGTCATTCTGTTGCATGACAATGTTATTCTGCATGTCATGGAAGTTATACAGGAAACATTAGTCCTGAAAAGATGGCAAGTTCGGCCACATCTAGCCCTGATTTATCACCACAAAACTTTTATTTGTTTGTGCTTTTAAAAAAGCTCTCAGTGGGAGAAAAGCTCTATGGACTTCTGTACAAGTTACAGAACACAGTCATTTATAGATGCAACAAAACTTCAGATATAAGCATATTCCAAGAGAACGAAAGAAGAAAGCTACAAAGGAACAACAATTCCACTACAATGAAGATGTCATGACAGCAATGATCAAATGGTTCAGTGAGCAAACAAAGTCCTGTGACGGAATTAACTGTCAACCCAAACAGTGAAATGACTGCCTATGGTGATTTTTCCAATGACTTCAGGTGCAAAAATGTATCCCAATAATTGCTTCACTTAATATAAACATAACTGCTGATTTTATAGCTGTCAACTTACTTTTCATAAATCCGTATTTTTAACAATTTATGTCCGTATTTCAATAAAAATTGTGTTCCCCCCATCAATACACACGTGTGAGATAAAAAATACCAAGAGCAGTAATAATTACTAGGAAATTTAACACCAAATGACTTAAAAAACACCTGGGCTTTTTAGAAGGGGATATAGTTATGAATACGGGAAATCTGTACTAGTTGACATTTATGTGATGGTACCTTTTCTAATCTTGTAATAAACCCACTTGGACAGATTTCATTTAAACACTGCTAATTGAATATGATTTTGTGAATTTAAATTTTAATATATTATGCACTTTTAGTGAAAGAATTTAATACCAGTTTGTTTTTTTATAACTACAAACACACATACCTTGAAAACAGACTCAGTATCTCCTGTCTTGGCATAATGCACAGCAAATCTGCAGTAAGTGTCTGAATCAGGAGTAAGACCACGAGACCTACAAGAAAGCAAATGCAATTTTATGTGCACAATAGAAGAAGTATACATTAGAAGAAAGCATGACTGATAATCTAGGAATGAATCAATTATTTACAGCTTTGCTACTTGATATTCTCTGTTGTTTAGATATGCCTACACAGAGAATCTTATTCCCTTGATAAATATTAATGTATTTGAAAGTTCATTAAGACACCCATACAAATTTCTGAGGATGTTTCTATATCTTTCTTTTGTCTGATTACATTGTCAAACATAATTCCCAGATAACTTTACCATTGTCTAGAGTTTCATATATCTTTAGTTGCAAGTTTAGCCATTAGGGCAGCATCTCTCTTTCAATTCTTCATCTTCTTCTGTGATCATCCCTCAGTCAGGTTGGGACTCCGAATTCTATGATATAGGCTGCTGTCTGTTTTAGAGTTTCCGCTGTGCCGTACAGTTTCAATTGTTCAAACTGGAAACAGTTCTCCTGGATATGCTCACAGGCTCTCTCTAAGCTATGTGGCCAAGCACATTACTAGAAAATACCGCTCAAGAAATGTACCATCACCCACATAAAGTACTAGTGAAATATTTTTTTTAGGTAGCAGATACCTGCATCTAAATATTCACTGCTCAAGCAACTTCAGATTTGCTCACAATGGAAGAAAATTAGAGGGAGTATTACTCAGAGGTCTGGTCATTTGTTTCACAAGTGCACAGAGTTGCAACAGATAGTCAGTCACATCTTGTGCATGTGCTTATTCAGTCTGTTGTATTATAATCAGGTGAAGAATAATTACCTGTCCCTGATGGTCAAAGTAACCCAGAAGCCATGCAGAAGTCGGGTAGTTATATCACTAGAAGTGGTATATTGCTTATTTTTTTCCCCTTTATGATGCTAAAATAGTTGTTTTCTTTTCTGATGAAATCTATGGATGCATATATGTTCCAGTGCTTAGTTTGCAACAGCTTTTTCTGCTGTTTGTCCATATGAACACAGAGGTGATGGAATAAGTATCATTTTACGTAAGTGACTGTTCAGTCTATTGAGTCCCGTCCTAGCACAGATCTATTTTGAGTGTGTAATACAATTGTATAAATAATTTATAACCAAAACAATAGTGTCTCATTTGGAATCATAGAGTTTAGGACAACTTGGTAATGTGCAACATAGTTGTAACAAAATAGGCAGCATTCAGTTCATCTTCTGCAATCTTCTTCAACGCTCATTCTCAAACTCCAACTTGATCTCTTGTAGCAGGACAATGATTCTACTAGATGGTATGAAGTACCGAAAATGGAAATGTGTTGTGTCACTATTTTATTTTTGAAAATAGCCCAACACATCCGTCTTCAGCGGGTTTTGCAATCAATCACTATGCGTTCAGTCCAATATTAGTCATGTAAAGAGCAACTTAGGTGGTTGTGGGTTCCACAAAATTTGATTTGCAGAGGCAGCAATCAGTTAAAAAAGGGCAGAACTTTCATCTCAATAGAACAACAAGCTGCCTGCTAAGAGCCCTAACCACAGATAAAATGACAATCTCTAGGTAACTCCAAAATATGTACCCCTTGTTCTTATGTGCTCGCTCGCAAACTCCTGAGCAGATGAGCAAAATGTAGTCCAGAGAACTACGGAATTTGCTGTCATGGTTAACAGTTTTACTGAATAATTCCACCTTACGGCCCGACACACCCAACTTCTGCATGGCTTCTGGTTTACTTTGACCATATATGGGATCATCATCATCATGTGATATATTTTTTTCAGAACATGGGTGTTCCTTATGGATTCTCTGAGCTCTATGATTCTTGGCAAGTTGACATGCCACAACTAGAGACATGTTTAAACAATCTGATATATCACAGCACCAACATCACCATCTTCCTCTGTTCTGTTGACTGTCTTCAGCTATTAATTTTTCCATGATGTTATGTCTCTTTGCATGACCAAAACCGCAAAAGACATGTTTTGGGCATTTTTGCAAATAAAACAGCAACACAATGTAGTTCTATTCTCTGGACTACGTCCAACTAGAAATCTTGTAGGACCATTGTTCTGTCACAAGAGAAATCCAGCGGGAGTTTGAGAATGAACACTGAAGAAGAAATGACCAAAAACACAGCTTTATTGTTAAGATGTTGCTACGGAGCCAGTTTTCTTTGACGTTTATTGATCTTAACACTTCTTCATGTGTCTTTTTAGCTGTCCATGGTATGCATAAAATTATTCTTAACTTCTGTAGCAGCAATTCTCTTTGCGGTTGTTTTATTTAATGTCTATATCTCACACCGTATATTGCCACTATAAATATGCATGTTCTTATCATACATAGTTTGGCTATGCTGCTGGTACTATGCCAAAAACTTTTCATCTGAGTAAATATCAGTCGCCATTGCTTTCTTCTCTTGATTTCTAAAACATGGTCTCTTGAGCTATTTATGTTTGTGCCAAAGTACTGGAAATTTGTTACGTCCTCTAGTACGAAATTTATATGGGATAATACAGCCAATTCCACCACAAACCTCATGAGTTGCCTCTTACAACATGCATGTCAGTTTATATATTGTCTTATCCCCTAAAACATACGTGCATAACTGCATTTATCAACATGTTGAATTTTACTTTCCACTGCACACTGGCATTTCTTCTGGCATTATTTTTTTTAAAGGGGAGGTATTCCAGAGCTTATACAGCACCCCAAGTCATTAATTTACTCATTGTGGCTGTAGGATGCAATATCATTAGCTCACGAGGAGACTTTATTTGAATTTTTTCTTTTTGAAATATCAAGGCACGTTGAATGAGGTGATAAATGAGTTGATTCCCAACACCCCAGGCAGCATTTATCTTCAGCAAATGTCATCACAGCAGAGATCATACAATGTGAAGGCAATCCCATGCCAAACCTTATTTCTTCTTATGACAAGCATGATCTGTAGCAGTATTATCATTCTTTTATCTCCTTTTGGACAAATAAAAAATAATATTAATATGAAACAATAAATGTAGGTTACCTCAGAACATTAAGAACATTGACAGCTTCTTCTAGTGATCTGAAAATATAAGGAGAAGGATGTTCTATCCAAAAGTACACAAGGTAATTAAGTCGCTAGCAGACAAAAATTGCTTTGCACCAGTGGTTCTCATAACCTTTTTACCCTTTTTTCTGTAACCCCCTCATCCCAGATGCGTCTGTGGCCCATTTGATCCTGGAAATTGCTGCTGCCCCTGTGGGAGGGGGGTGGCGGCTTAGAGTCCACATTGAGGACCACTGACTAACATAACATTCTGTACAGTACAACATAAAATGTATGTAGAAGGTAGCAGTGAAAGTAAGTTGGATTATGAGTAAGAATCATACAGGTTGGTTGCTGATCCAGCGGTCCATGAGATCATGCATTTGACCAACATTATAGTGCTGGAAAGTCTGGATTTTTGACCCACCCCAGGCCAGAGAATAACTATCACACTACCAGAAAGGTAGGTTTCTACCTATGCACTGTTTTTAGCCACTGCAGCCAAGATAGGATTCACTATGTTCATTCCCCGCCACCAATTGCGTGCTGGTTATGCCGAACTTCTCCAGTCAAATTACCAAATGTTCACTGCAAAAGGCTGTCACGTCCTGAGTCACTGTGCCTTTATGATGGGTCTCAGCCATTGGAAAAGAGTGCAGTCAGTTTCATCCTCCCCAGTACCGCACAATACATCTCTGGGTCACTCCCAACCCCAGAGGGTGCATATCTACTACTAACAATGCATATAAAAAAAACACAAAATGCAACAACAAATGAAAAGCATAATTGTATGGATGGTGCATGCTACAAAGCTTTCATAAGAGAGCCTCAATATAACAGCATCTCTACTAAGGTTTTATTTTCCATGGGCGGTGAGTCTAGTCGGCCATTGGTGGGGCCCAGAGATGCAACTGCATGCATAGCAAGAATTATAGCACAAGTGTTTCTATAAGTGCTCAGTTGCCTTGACAGTGGTTGACCAGAAACTGCTGAATAATCTTGCCTTTAGCAGTGAGCAGAGATGGAGACATACTCCTATAATGAGCACTGGCATTCTTTTTACTGGATTGGTGGATCACAAGAATTATAACTTGGTGTTTGCACAATCTGAAAGTCATTTAGTATACTGCAATCTTGCAGGATACATTAATCCTGCACAGGTTTCATGGTTGCTAGTGCATCTCTTGGTCTGGTACCTCTGACTTCAGTACCTGTACATACTAGGGTAGGACTGGTCCTACTGGTTTAAGAAATGACTGGGCCAGTCTTAGTGTCAGCCTATTGCCTGAACTAAGAAGTGCTTCTTTAATGGATTTCAGGGAAGCTCACAAATCAGGGGAAATGAGATAGTAGACCAGCTAACAAAAACTGAAAGTAACTGCCAACAACAGATAGAATATTCAGTATCATTTCCAGACAATGAAGTTCATCATCAAATGCTCCATTAACATGGAATGGAACTCAGCTCAACCAAGCAGCCAAAAAGATGATGCTATCTACTTGCTTAGAAGAAAGGAGCACACACTCATTCTTAGATTGAGAACAGGCCACAAAAGATATATTGGATGTTTATTTTTATTCCCAGGATATTATCTACTATGATTTCATTCCTCAACTGTCATTCTGAACGGTTAACAAGGAAATGTAAGTTGATAACCTCTGTTGCCTAAGAGATGCAATCAGAAGAAAAGATGACAATGTGGTGGCACATTGATGCCTACTGGTAAAAAAAGCCTAATGTGAATATGATTACCTTGGAACAACCTCCATATTCTCCCAACCTTACACCAGCTGATTTTTTTTCTTTTCCGTGACTGAAATCGGCACTGAACACACCTGTTATTCTTTACTAAAATGTTAACTCTTAGTTCGGTCAAACATGAGGCATTTCAGCTATTGTAGTCCTGAAGGGCGTTACAGACCTGACATATTTATTACCCAGCGGTGAATGAAATAATTTGCACGGAGGCGTGGATTTCGCTTCTGGTTCAAAGATACCGTTTCTCAATTTTGCGAATTTTATACAGCAACCAGAGTTTGTGCAATATTTATACAGGTAAGACAATTTCGTTATTCTTCATGTTAATTTAGTAGGCCTAATATCATTACTTTACATACAGTGTCAAATTTGTTAGATCATCGTTTACCATAAGAATGTGCAAAATAAACCTATTATGCCACGATCAAACACTAGTTTAGCATGTATATCTAGTTAGATCTCATTTTACTTGTGCAAATATGATCGAAATTAGTTACATTGCGCAATTAGATCATGTAAAAGATTCATTCTTTGTGTAGCATTAACGCTACGAACTTGTTCTGTGTGATAGTTATCAATCGCGGTTGGAGGGATCCGTTCAAATAAGTTTGTTGCATGCTACACATACAAGAATATTAATTTGCTTACTATTATAATAAGTATATGTTATGCAGCAATGGTACTAGATGATGTCTACCCGCCAAGTTTCTGGCTTGCCTCCTCTGATTTCACCAAGGGACAATTGAAGGGTTTCTCTTATTTCCCTTGAATTTTCTAATTGCAATTGAATTGACAGTGGGCGTGATCAGTGAACACACCCACCTCTGGTTTATTGATATCTCCTAAAAACTAAAAGTTCCTCCAGTTTCAGGTGTGTGAAAGGACAGTGATCCAAGGATGCAGATGAAGTTATCACCAATGAGACAAGACAGCTGAGAGAGTTGTCAAAGAATGGATTCAACAAATGTTTCCAGCAGCTGTATGCACGTAATCAAAAGTGTGTAATTATCAAAAGGAAGTACTTTTAAGTAAATGAAGTGTAGAAAATTCTATTGTCATTTATGTCTATATAATCCACAAATTCTTGGAATGTTTCAAAACTACCTCGTATATAATCTGTTTTTGTTCCTTCATAGCAAGTCTGTTATATTATGCATCACTATAAAATACATGCATCAAGACAGGACTTTGTATTTATGACAGCAAAATGTTGACATTATGATATAAAATCTCTCAAATTTCTTCTTCTTCTTCAGCGTTCATTCTCAAACTCCCACTGGATTTCTCTTGTAGTAGGACAATGGTCCTACAAGATTTCCAGTTGAATGTAGTCCAGAGAATGGAAATGCGTTGTGTTGCCGTTTTATTTGCGCCAATGGCCCAACACATCCGTCTTCGGCGGAAAAATCTCTCAAATGTAAACATAGGAGACAAAAAAGTTATATCAAAATAAACAAGAATTTTCTGTGCTAGGGGCTACATGCATTGTATACATACCCATTTTTTAGGTGACCTGTGATAAATGAATTGAATATGCCAATACCAAGGAGATATCCAGAGACTTTCATGGCTTCTAAAACAGTGCTGAAATGTAAAGAAAATATTATAATATATAATAAAATACAAGCTACCTATCAATTAGTCTAGTTTTTTAATTTGTAGATCAAGCAATAATTATAGAACTAAATCAAATTTTGAGAGTACAGGAACAAAATAATGCTGGCCTGTAAAATGTGTCAGAATCTGATGTGCAGTTTTCCATAGAATGCATTGTCATTTCATAGTGAAATTTTTTTTAATGTGCACTCTTAATATGATTGTGTCATTTTCTGCTACACATTATAAACACATCAGCTAATTCAAATGTTACCCCTTCATCATGAACTGCATCTTAACTCTTAGCAACTGTTATACTGAAAGATAAATACCAGTGTGTTACTTTTTAATCTTTATTAAACATGCTCATTAAAATTAATAAACCCATCATTCTGTGTCCTATAGAAGAAAGATTAACACCAAGAGATATTATTACGTCATCTGAGCTTTTCCCACTAATTTCATTTTACATAAACCTCATTCTGGCGCATTTTACAGGTCTGCATTATTATGTTCCACATAACCAAATTGTGTCATTCTTGTTCATTATTCCAGACTGTAGAGTTTTACTTTCAGTCCCAGATTCTCTGGCATCCCTTTTAATAGGGGAAGAATTCCTGAGCCCCAGATGACTGTTTAACTCAAAGTGCCTGTAGTTCAATGCCATGAACCAGGCAGTCAAAGAAAGATTTTGGATTCCGCCAAAAATGGATTATCAGGCCATTGGCGAAAATAAAAATAAAATAGCGACACAATGCATTTCCATTCTCTGGACGACATCTTGCTAGAAGACTAGTAGGACCACTATTCTGTTACAAGAGAGATTCAGCAGGAAATCGAGAATGAATGCTGAATAAGAAATGGCAGGATAAGATCAGGAACAAAGACGTTTAGATAAGGACAGAGTTGAATCCTCTTTTTAAAAAATGGAGATGGTGTTGAAAGGTCACTAAACTGATACATAAAAATAAAATAATTACAGACTGAGTACTAGCAAAATCTGAGTCAAATTGATTGTGTGATTGATTCTGACCAAATGCTATTGATATAAGAAACACTTACTTTGCTCCTGCTATATCGCCCTGTTGACAAAATCCTTCCACAAGAAGTCCATATGTAATCTGTAAAATAAAAATGTGGTTGTAGCATGTAGCAGTCCGTGTGTATGGTCTTTATTCTTTTGTATTCATTCTAAAACTACAGCAGATTAGCAGGATATAGTCAGAAGAATGAAATGTTTACAGATTGGCTGAAATATCTTCTTTCAACTCGATACAACTGACTTCAGTAGAACTTCTGGAATACTTTGACAATCTATGGGATAGGACAGCCAAATCTATCCCCAAATCTTATAAGTCGTCTCTTATCTTCTTCTTCTTACGTTCTCAAACTCCTGCAGATTAGCAGGATGTAGTTCAGAGAACGGAAAGCATTTTGTCATGGTTTACAGCATTGCTGCGATATCTGCGCCTTTCGGCCTGACACATCCGGCTTCAGCATAGCTTTGGGTCACTGACCCTATATGGGATGGGACAGCCAACTCCATCCCATAACCTTCTTAGTCGCCTTTTACGACATGCGTTGAAGGTAAACAGTGTTGCTATTCTTTGCTCCCCTTTCGGGCCCCCGGCAACACACGGGTGTGTAGTCGTCTCTTATGATGTGTGGTAGGTAACAGTGTTGCTATTCTCTGCTCACCTTTAGGGCCCCAGTACACACATTCTGTATGATCAGTTAAAGGTAGCAAATACTGTTGTCAGGCTAGAAAGGCGAGAAGTGAACAGCAACACTGTTTACCTTCCATGCATGTTGTATGAGGCAACCAAGGAGGTTTTGAGGTGGTGTTGGCTGCCTCATACCACATATGGTCAAAGTGACCCAGAAGCCATGCTGAAATCAGATGTGTCAGGCTGAAAGATGCAGCATTGCTGTAAACCATAACAGTGAACTTGACTGCATCTTGCTAATCTGCAGGGGTTTTAGAACAGATACAAAAGAAGAAGAAAGGTAGTAAATACTTGGCTAAAGACTGATTTACAGGCACCTGGTGGGGGGCAACCATCCCCTACCAGGCGTGTCCACAGGTTGTGGATAGTGTAGCAACCTCCAGATAGGGAGGGTAGCTACTCTCCATTCCATATCTGGTGGTTGGCTGCGATATAAGCCACATCTCCGGATGAATACGCAGTCGCTTACAAACTGGCGATGGCTAGGCCAGAATATGGCATCGCAGCCTGTGCCATAGCATCTAAAACATAATTCTAGAAAATAAACTAAACCCAGAATCAAGTTAGATGAATTATCACTGCATCTATGAAATCTAAACCCATAGATGTGTTAGGAACAATAACTGGCCTTCAGTCAAGGGAAGACATAAGAGACATGAAAATAGTTCGAACAGAAAAATACAAGAGACATTAACCATCCTATGCATCAAAGAATTTATGACTATTCTAGAGGCATATAGCAGCAACTTCTCAGAAAATGCAAAGAAACTGATACAGAAGGCACCAAGCACTACGGTTCCGTAGACAACATACAGGTCTGCCTGAAATCGACAGCCCCTTTAGGACTGTACCAGAACAAGCCCCTTGGTGTGAAAGGCATGGAATACTTATATGCTTTCAGACCCACATGAAAGGAATACTAAGTGAGGACGAACAGAACAGTGTGCAGCGAAGTACAGTCACCCTCAGTTTCCTGGACGATGAATATCTACAAGACATATTGGTCAGCACAGAATGCATTGAGGAATGGAAGTGCAGGTGTATATATAGAATATCCACATAATCCTAGAGATATGATGAGAACACCAACAGGGAAATTCTGATGCAGAAATTCAGGAAATTAGGGTGGCAAATAAAAAAATTGCTGAACTCCAACCCTGACCCACAGCCTGTGGTATTCATAACAGATGCAAGGTCAGTGCTTCAAGCTCTCCAGTCTGGAAAACTAACAGAATTACAAAAACTACTTAATGAACTGTCTTACCAATATATGTTAACTATGCAGAGGATACCCTCTCACTGTGAAATACCAGGAAATGAAAAAGCAGACAAACTGGGTAAAGAAGATGCTGCTGAAGACCATCCAGATGTACCAATCATCTACCATCAGAAAAAACAGATGATCAAGTCAATAAGAAAGCCACAAACACCAACACAAGTTGACTATCACATTATGAACAGATCAGAACAAGTTATAATTCTACGCCTCAGAACGGGAAACAACCGACTCCGTAGTCACATGTAGACAAAATTCAATTAAGATGGGCAACACAGCTATGTGTACATGAACAGGCAGAACAGTATGCCAAACATATACTTCAAGAGTTTCTGAGTATGAAATGCTAAAGCAGACATATTGGCCAGAGGAATCAAAACTGGAATAAAAGCTCTATGGGACACTGTGTGCGCTATAAAAGACATGAGACAGAACTACAGATTAAGACGTTTCAAGTGAACGAAAGATGTTACTGTTAACAGCTATATTTTTCCCATTAGGGAGTACTCCAGTGGTATAACAACACTTTTCCAAATCCCCAATTATATGTATTCGTTTCAACACCACAGGATATTCCTCAAAAGAGATTGCCAATGGCCCTACAAAAACACTACAGATGAAAAAATCTATGAAAAGGGGCAAACACAAAAACAAAGCTACTACTATTAAGAAGCTATATTTTTCTAGTAGTAATATATGGTTGTGAGACATGGGAAATGACATCTGTAATGGAAAAGAAAAAATCAGCAATTGAAATGAAATGTTATAGAAATTCTTAAGAATATCACGAACAGAAAGATGAATCAACGCAGACGTCTGCAAAGATCTAAACATAGAAAAAGACTGGCTCAAAACTATAAAAGCATGCAAGCTTACATATTTTGGACATACATATAAAAAGCCAAAATGATTTGGAATGATTGATTATGGATAGACAGAAGAGAGAATAAACGTAGACCAAGCTACAATAGACACAGGATATCAAGGGCCTTCTGATAATGATACTGGAAGAGGCTGGACAGTTTGCACAGAACTGAGAGGCTTACAGAATGACAGTGAGGACAACGTTCTGTAAAGGACAAGTGGCATAAAGAGAAAGTACATTAAAAATGTCCATTATTACGTAAATATGTTGTCAGTTTGGACCAAGTCGTTATATGATTTAACTGTATTACCCTGTCTGGCTTTAGTCCTAGTGATTTCATCTTGGTAAGATCGTCAACAGGATTGAATGGAATTTGACTGGCTACATGTACTTTCAACTTGATATTATACAGTTTAGTTGAGATTGGTACATCTGAAATATATGTAAACACAATGAAACAAAATATGACAATACAATTCCAAATTCACCAGAATAATATACTTATTTAACAAAATTCTTTTAATCAATCAGTTGCCATACCAAATGTCAGATTATCCATGTCTCTCCACAACTATCTTCTGTTAAGTTCAGTTAGTGGCATTCTCCCACACCACAATGACAGCCCATGCAGCATCTTTTCTTTGTTCTCCTGTCCCTTCTTGCCTTGATATTTCCAGCGGCTACGAAATGTTCAATTTTGCTCTTATCACAAGCTCTAAAGATTTTTACTGTTTGCTTCTAATTTTTGTTATATATTGTCTTTTTACTCCATCTCTAAGGACTTCTATATAAGTTCCTGCTGAACATGTTATTCACATCTATAAAAAGTGTGATATATTTTTTATTCTGCGTGTAGGATTCTTTTGGTCTTGTTAGATATCAGGTCAGTCACCAGGACAAAACTTCCAGTCTTCTTCAGATCAGAGCGACCAGTCTGGTTGTTAATCCTGTTGTGATCACTTCAATGGCACGGAACATCAAGGCGCCCGTAATGTTCATGCAACTGCTGTTAAGCGTGTTTCTCAGATGACCAGACTAAACCAGCGCTTAAGAACCATTACATCTATAAACTTGGTACAATAAAGCCATTTTGGATCAATGCCAGTAAATCCTA
Source organism: Meghimatium bilineatum (assembly GCA_034231615.1). Lineage (NCBI taxonomy): Eukaryota > Metazoa > Mollusca > Gastropoda > Stylommatophora > Philomycidae > Meghimatium > Meghimatium bilineatum. Next base: position 44,038,553 of record CM067313.1, read on the forward strand.
TGGGTAGATATCCTATTGTTCTGTCATTTTTGTGTTTATTTTAATGATATTTTGGTGTGTTCTGTCTATTTTCTGTTTGTGTTGTTTCACCTCTGACCCAGTCTTTACTTGTCTGGTATATTGAACTCTGCCATATGAACATCAATAGTTGCAGTTCTTACTCATTGAGTTATGCTGCGAATGTGCTCCTGATAAAACCATTTTGTTCGAAACATCAATTTCTGTATGGGTCTGGCTCTGTTGTAAAGTGGTACAGAGCATGTCTGTGATAACCAAGGTACAGAGTTCAATCCCCGCCACAGGCATTTGAGAATCCAGACGTTCAGAAAGCAATGACAGACGATCTAACGTTTTTATATTGTCTAGAAAACCACTACAGCCAAAAATATGTTGGGTTGATGGCTACGTCTGAATAGGATACACTACCAATTAATATGTGTAACCAGTGATTAGCAAAACTTCATTACTCTGTTCCAAGTTTCACATGTGCTAAATTCGTGTTATGTTATTGAAAAATGCATAATTCTATGTAGTTCCCTTTTTTCAGTGTTTGTCTTGATAAAAACCTTTTTTTTTTTCGAAACGATTAGTTCTATTGTAAGTTCTCTGTAAAATCTGTTTCACCTATTCTATTTATGTTTTTCATTTATCTATCTACATGGCACGTGGTTTTACTGTAGTCTCTCATTCATTAAGTTTCTAATTTAAAATCACAAACGAGTTGATTCGAAACCTGGTTTGTAGTCTGTGGGCGAATGGCTAAACAATATACTATCGCAGCTCCTTTTTTCTAACGTTCCATGTGCCAAACATAACACTGTTTTACTGTTCTTAACTTTACCACTGACACAAGTGTTACATTTGTTAACAACAACAACTGCGGTAGCAATGTTGTGACTCTCGCTCACCTTAACCTTCACCGAGCCTATATCAATCGCAGCCGCCGAGAAACAAAATGGCCGCGCGCGCTTTTGGCGGTCCGGCCCTCCCAACGAAAATATCGTGAGATTTACACGTACCACAGTCCGTGCACATAGCTGGGGACATGCGCAATCGAAGCCGGTACATCCACCACTTCCGACATGATCGTTTTTAAGAATGGCTAGCTATTCGTAAAAGTTTAAGAGCAATTAATCTGACCACATCTGTACACCGGTACGATGCCATGATAATGGATCGGTTTTACAGACCTTTATTTCATCGTATTTCGAATAAAATAACATTGAATCGTGGCTTGAATCATGGATTATTAGGTTATTTAGTTTCACAGCAGTGAATATACAGAATGCCGTGCTGGTTTGGGGACTTGTACGTTTGATATCGAATATTTTGAAGTGGCAGAAAAAATAACTCTAGGCCTAAGCTCAAAGAACGATTTTACTGCAAATCTACATGTTTTATACAGTTCCCCCGGCTATATTTTGATAATTTCGCAGTGAAAGAACATAAATACAACAGATTTGCGTGATTTAGTTGACAGTGTTGCCAAGGAATTTGATATGTAAGGTAAGTTATTTTTCTTTCTTATTTTTTCCCTCTTTATTTGTTATAAAATATATGTTTTTTGTGAAAAACGTCTTTACCACTTTCTCATACGTCTGGTATCACACACACACGTACATAAATTACACCAATATATGCACAATTCAATTCTTTATTTATATGTGCAAATATTATTTAAATATCTCTAACAACCAAAAAATTATCACATTTTCAAAACAGTCACCATCAATAACGCAAATTTTCAAAAAAGAATCCGGTGGCAGGGAGACGTTTCGTATTTTTTAATCTGGCTTGCTAAAGGTTAATCAACAATGCAACGTATCAGGGGAAAATGTGGTCCTTTCAGTATAACCACTAAGCAGTTTGACAATATAAATAACCCATATATCGGAGGATGTCTGACAAAATAGAGGTGCCGCAGTAACCAGACAAATAGAGGTAAATATTAAATAAGGTAGACAGGTTACTGAAGAAAACTGTCAATATAAAATAATAAAATATTGAAAATAATAAAAGAAAGAACAAATACAATTGTCGACATGTCGGTCCAATTGGGAACTTTATCAAGACACAAAAACAGTTCAGAAAACAAAACCATAACCAAAATGACTGGGAGAATGATTTCTCTCACCAGAAAATCATCACTCAGTCAATGATTTTCTGGTGAGAGAAATCATTCTCCTAGCCATTTTGGTTATGGTTTTGTTTTCTTAACTGTTTTTGTGTCGTGATGAAGTTCCCAACTGGACCGACATGTTGACAATTGTATTTGTTCTTTCTTTTATTGTTATTTTCTATATTTTATTATTTTATATTGACAGTTTTTTCAGTAACTTGTCTACCTTATTTAGTATTTAGCAGTATGACAATGTATGTTGTTCGTTTGTCATAGTAAAAAATAATTGCTTGAGTTCAACTGTAAATGAAGATGACTGGTATGTGCAAAAAATGTGGCTAATGAGTCCTAAGTATGCTTGGAATTTTCTTCGAAAATATTAATGTGTCAGGTGTTTGTGCGACACTGATCAGCTCTTGCCTTTCCTCTAGCACCTTTTTTGTGTTGCAAAGCAACTTGTCCACAATCCTGTTAAATTATCATGTAACATTGCACACTGTCTGATTATTTCAAATATCTACTAAATCTAAGAACCTAGATGATCTGTTTGAAAAAATCTTGTAACATTGCACACTGATTATTTCAAATGTCCACTACATCTAAGAACCTAGATGATATGTTAAAAAAAAATCATGTGACATTGAACACTGCCTACTTATTTCAAACTTTCACTAGATCTTACCTAGCTGCTCCACATTTCCCCATATTTGATTGGCAATCTCTAGTCTTTTCTGTGAAGATACATCAAAGGGCCCAACAGTGCATATATGCAGCAATAAAGAAATATCCTGCTCTGTTAACGAATCTGCTGATAAAACAATAAAACAAATAATACATGACAGTACTACAGAGAAACTTAGGCTTATACACACTACCAATCAATCACACCCTTGTGCCCCTTAAAGTGTTCATATATCTCCACAGATAAGGATTTTCTATTTATCTCTATCCTTAGATATGTTTCTTCCTCATTCCATATGATTCCCATTTGTCGTCCTTCATTATCTCTCTTCGCCATGTGTTCTGAAGTCTTCCCTGTCTATTGTTTCCCTTAAGGTTCCATGTCGTTAATCTAGCTATACCCTTCATTGATTTTCTTTGAGTATGTGCCAAATTCATCTCAATTTTTTTTTGTACCCATCATTTGTTTGGGTGTTTGCTAGACCTTGACAACGCATGTGGTTGAATCTGTGGGTCAATGTACTGTTCATGTAGAGACCGCAATATGTTTTATTTTATACTATAATATATTTTATAACGCATGCGGTTGTGTCTGTGAGTCTCACCAATGGCCCACTAGATAAACAACCCATGCAACAGAAAACCTTAGTAGATGACATGCCGTTATATTGAGGTTATCTTCTTATAGAAGCTTCATGGCACGTCATCTATACAATTATGCTTCTCATGCTTTTATTTGTTGTTGCAATGTGTTTCATGCTTTGTCTTCTTCTTCTTCAGCGTTCGCTCTCAAATAACCACAACAAATATTTCGTGTGATTTCCACCAGGGAGAGTGAAGTACGTTGTGCTGCAAGTTCCACAGTAAAACTGTGATTATTTGCACCCCGGTTGGCCAATTGTGGTCAGGATGTCCGAGGTCCAGCACATCCGTTTTCGTCATTCCTTTATTTCGGGTTTGGTCCCTTCATGCTTTGTTATTTGTATATATGTATGCACCCTCTGTGGCTGGGAGGGAGCAAGAAATGTACTGCACAGCACTGAGGAGGAGGAAACTGACAGCACTGTTTTTTCCTATGGATCTTGACCTGTTCATCCCTATATCTATTCATAACTTATCTTGTCCTACCACCTAATGTTTGACTGACTGACATCTTTCCAGATGATAGTATTAACAAGGTACGTGTTATAAGGAATATAATCTATAATCTATGGTAATAATGAATGTAACTCGCAAGTTCCATCTGAGCCTCAAAGAGTCTTCTACAGTATGTACAAAGAATCTCAGGACCCCTTGTGTTGTATCTTCTGAAACATTCAGTCCATGAGCTATTTACTATTACTTACTCATTTTTCTTTAACCATTCCTTATTTTCAACCCATGATATTGTTATTATTCCATCAATCAATACAAGTGCCATGCAGAATGGCTATGCAATCATGCTTCTCCACAACTCTCTGTCTCTTGCGTTAATAAGTTTAGTTGGTGACCTCCTTTGTGCCACAATGACAACCCATCCTGAAATTTCTCTCATTGTCTACCTCTGTCTCTTCTCCACTTGATCTTTCTGGTGGTTACTAAATGTTCAAATTGTATTTTTTTCATCACATGCTCTACAAATCTTGATTGTCTGTTTCTAATTGTTGCTATAATTTGTCGTTTTACTCCAGCATCTGAGAACATAGATAGCTTTCCTCTGAGTGTTTATTGGCCTTCCAATTTTGTGTGTGCACTTCAGAATAATGTTCATCTTACAATGCTTTACACTGGCCTTCTGTAATATCCATCTCCATGACCATGTCTTTAGTTTTTCCTCCAATTGAGTTTCTTTAGCTCTACGCATGTGACCTGGTTTCTATAAGTTTTTTACTGTGTGTTAGTGTATTCCTGTTCCACGTGATTTTTTAAATTAGATTTACATGATGCTGTCTTCTTTCCTGTTCTTACAAAGTAGCAAGCAGCTGCAATAAAGTTTATTGGTTCACTGGTTCCTAAAGCTTCATTTCCGTTTTCAGCCCCTTGACCCTTTAATGCCCACTTAAAGTGTCATATCTCCCCTAGAGACAATATCACTGAGAAAATCTAATCTAATTAATCACAACTGATGATGATGATATAATACCTTTAGTAGTGAGCAGGTAATTCTTGATAGACAATACATAGCCTTTATGGCAAAAGCAAAGGTTCTCAGTTGACTAACAAAGGCAAGGTCTTGTATTCGGTTTGTTGTCTTAAAGGCATAGTTGTGTTAGGGATGTCATGAATGCATATTTAGTTCCAAAAGGGAGGAATTCCAATGAGGACATCCTACCAGAAGGGTAGCATACACTAGACCAACAATCCCATCATTATTCTGTCATATTTGTTGACCCATCTTCAGTGGTGAAACAACTAGCACTCCCCACCACATAGGATTCTGCCACAATAGAACAAACATGAAATGTCCACTAGCTTATATCTCTCTATCATCATCCATGGAGATATAACAACAGATAAAGATTACTACTATATCAATACTCAACATAAAGTAAATGAATAAACAATGTTGACAATACATTCATACCACTTTTTTCATAAGAAGCATATAATGACTGGAACAGAGACTGTGATATTCCAATATTATGGTCAAGTTTACGGTTAGCATCAATCGTCAAATCATATTTCAGCCTTCTGTCAGCACTTTCAGAATAGAAATTACACAAAATTTATTACAAACATTTGTATCATTTTATTATAAAAAATAAAGCATAATTAATGTTAAAACATCCTATAAATTCAGTTGTGTAATCCTAAGATTGCACATGCAAGGCAGGTGATAGGGATACCATTCCTTACCACCCTTTGAAGCATCTGCGGCACATGGGTGATATAACAAAATATCTTATTACTGTGAGCTTGTTCTCAAACAACTAGATGTAGTTCAGAGAACGGAATGTCATGGTTTATAGCGTGGTTGCGATATCAGCGCCTTTTGATCTGACACATCCACTGGTATTCATGAGAAGAAATTTAAATTTTCAGAATTTCGTGTAAATGTATCATATTTTATTTATTTATTCCTATTCCAACTCTCCATTTACAAAAACAGAATATTATGTTTTTTTTGTGAAGATCTACTGCTTTCATTCTCAAACTTCTGCTGATTATCTCTTGTACGAGGTCTGCTTTACAACCATATCAATACATTCAATGCCAAGAGTGGATGTGAAAGGACAGATCTAGATATTGCTCTCCTGTAAATCCTAATGTTGGTACACTAACCTGCATACAAGTCTTAAATTGTAGCTACCTTCTTCTTCTTCTGCGTTCGTTCTCAAACTCCTGCAGATTAGCAGGATGTAGTCTGGAGAACGAAATGCGTTGTCTCATGGTTTACAGCATTGCTGCGATATCTGCACTTTTCAGCCTGACACATCCGACTTCGTCATGGCTTTGGGTCACTGACCAATTCATAACTCTTTTCAGGGTTGACGTACTCCATCGAGACCAGCACCGTGCAGAGGTGATGGGGCTTAGTTCAGCCATCAGGGGCTGGAAACTAAGACTGGTCGGGCAGTCCCACTCGAGCAGGACCATAGTCCTGCCCTAGTAAGCAGAGTGCTGAAGACGGAGGCATCCAGCCAAAAGGCACACAGATAATCAGGATGCCACGCACAAAACACAATGGAAACATGTCTACATCTATAAATAGTTATGGTGCCTGCCCTGTGGCGGACGTTCAGGCAGGGACGGTGCCGGGCCCTATACCTCGAAAGGGCCCAACCTCAGTTACTGGAAGTCCTCAATTGCCCCGAGGAGCCAGGAGGCAAGGGAATAGAGCTACTGGCCAAACAAACAAACGACCAATAAAAATAATGCACTGGAATGCTGAGGGTGTCAACAGTAAAAGAGATGGATACAGCAAAAAATTGGAACTTGAAAATGTCCTCAGTGAAGAACAAGTTAACATATGCTGTATCCAAGAAACACACCTCAGCAGCGACATAGCCTTCAAAATCAGAGGCTACCAGTGCTACCGATCTGACCGAAAGGACAGGCGAAAAGGTGGAATTCTGACACTTGTTAAAAACAATATCAGCGCATGTCAGCTGGAAGTATATATGGAAGGGGCAGAATACCAGATGCTCCACCTAAAAACAGACAGTGCAGAATTCCATCTCCTGAACTACTACTGCCCAAATGATAAACCATTGGCACTAGACACAATTCCAGACAAAGAGAGACTTATGGTGTGTGGTGACTTCAACAGCCACTCTCAGAGCTGGGGCTACGATCATATCGACAAGAGAGGTGAGGAACTTGAGAGCTGGCAGGATGAAAATAATCTCATCCTTATTAACCAGCCAGCAGACTCGCCAACCTTCTACTCGAGAGCATGGCACACCACCTCTACACCAGACCTGGCATTCCACTCACCAGGCTTGGAATGGAACATCACACGTGTTGTTGGAAAGCAGCTTGGAGGTAGTGACCACAGACCAGTATTTCTGGAAATCCACAATGAATTTACCAAGGACAGCAGCACGCTCACTAGGTGGAACTATAAAAGGGCAGACTGGAAAATGTACCAGCATTTAACCAGTGTTCTAGCTAAGGACATGAACTTGGACAAAGACATCAATAGAGCAGTGAGTGAATTTAATAGATGTATACTACATGCTGCTAGTAAAACCATACCCAGGGGGGCACGCAAAAACTACAAACCCTACTGGAATGATGAACTGGAAAAGCTGCAAAATGAGATGGAAACATCTAGACAGCAGGCTGAGAACAGACCTAGCCAAGAACATCACAACAAATATCAGCAAACAAAGGCTAAATTTCAAAGAGCCAAGTTACAAGCCAGACGGAGCAGCTGGAAAGAAAAAACAGAGTCGCTGAACCTAGAAAGAGATACTAGGAAATTATGGAAACTTGTAAAACAACTAAATGATGAAGGTACAGGGAGAAATACCAGGATCACACTTTATAAAGATAGAAACATTTTAACAGGTAAACATGCAGCTGATTACTTTGCAGATTCCTTTGCAGAAGACAATAACGTCAAAGTCAGCCCAGACAAACAACAGGAGGTTCGAGAGAACCAGCAAAACATTGGACAAGGTGAACCTATACCTGAAGTCATGGAGGCACCAATCACAATGAGAGAACTGGAGCATGCAATATCCAAATTGAAAATGAAAAAGTCCCCTGGAGCTGATGGAGTGTCCAATGAAATTATTAGAAACCTGGGAATTGCAGCAAGAGCAAAGCTACTGCAGATCTTTAACACAAGCTGGTCCACAGGTAATGTACCACAGGCGTGGAGAGAAGCAATAATGATACCACTCCTCAAATCAGGAAAAGATGGCAACACAGTCTCCAACTACAGGCCGATCAGCCTCACAAGCTGTCTATGTAAAACAATGGAACGCATTATCAATCTTAGGATGCAGTGGTACCTTGAAAGTGAAAACCTTCTGGTATCACAGCAAGCAGGTTTCAGACAGTGCTACTCTACTGAAGATCAGGCAACCTACCTCTCCCAAGAGATTGAGGATGCCTTCCAAGAAAAGAAACTGGTACTAGCAGCATGGATAGACCTCAGGAAAGCATTTGATAAGGTCTGGAAAGAAGGGCTCCTAAAGAAATTGCGAAATTGCAGGGTTAGCTCAAGAATGTACAAATGGGTAAAAGCATACCTGCATAATAGAAGAGCCAGGGTACAATTAGATGGTCGCAAGAGCAAGAAAGTTCTACTGCGTCATGGAGTCCCCCAGGGAGGAGTCCTGTCACCCACACTTTTCTTGGTTTACATCAATGACCTAGTTGCTGAACTACCACATGGGATCAAAGTGGCAATGTATGCTGACGACCTGGTGATCGGAAGAACATGCAACAGTGGCCACTAAACAAATACAAAGAGCTATCGATGCCCTAACCTTATGGGCAAATAGATGGTGCGTCAGCATTAACACAGATAAGTGCAGCACTACACTCTTTACCCTCTCACCAAAACAAAAAGCTGGTCATATCAAGATAGATGGAGAGCTCTTGAAAGAAGACAAACAACCCACATACCTCGGAGTTACTTTTGATGATAAGCTGACATGGAAGCAGCACATAAACAAAGCAACAACAAAAGCCAGGAGGAAGCTAGCTATCCTGAGAAAACTAAGTGGAACCACATGGGGAGCCAGTGGAAATATACTCAGTAAAGTTTACCAGCAAGGCATAAGACCACATCTGGAATATGGTTCAGCTGCGTGGTGTCCTGCATCAAACACCACATTACAAGATCTAGATAAAGTGCAAAACCAGGCACTTAGAATAATGTTGGGAGCAATGAAATCAACACCCATAGCAGAGATGCAGAAAATGGGAAGAATGCAAACACTTGGCGAACGCAGAGACACAAAAGTACTAATTCAAGCAGACAAATTTCAGTGTATGCCAAGTCATCCAATGAAGGAAAGATTCCAAAATCTAGCAATGGGGCGACTGAAAAGGAGCAGCTTTATCCATCAAGCTAAACGACTCCGTAGACAACTTACAGACCTACCTGAAGTTGACAGCCCCTTAAGGTCTGTACCAGAACAAACCCCGTGGAGTGAAAGCCATGGAATGCCAATATACATTCAGACCCATGTGAAAGGAATACTAAGCGAGCACGAACAGAACAGTGTGCAGCGAATGACAGTCACCCTCAGTTTCCTGGATGAGGAATATCCACAAGATATATGGGTCAGAGTGTACACAGATGGGTCAGCACAGAATGCTGTGAGGAATGGAGGTGCAGGTGTATATATAGAATATCCACACAAGCCTAGAGATACAATCAGAACACCGACAGGAAAATTCTGCAATAATTATGATGCAGAAATCCAGGCAATTAGTGTGGCAGCTAAAAAACTGCTGAACTCCAACTCTGGCCTACAGCCTGTGGTATTCCTGACAGATGCAAGGTCAGTGCTTCAAGCTCTCCAGTCTGGAAAACTAACAGACTTAAAAAACTACTTAGCGAATTGTCTTACCAGTATAGGGTAACCATGCAGTGGATACCCTCTCACTGTGGAATACCAGGAAATGAAAAAGCAGACAAACTGGCTAAGGAAGGTGCTGCCGAAGACCAACCAGATATACCAATCACCTACCATCAGAAAAAACAGATGATAAAGTCAATCAGAAAGCCACAAACACCAACACAAGATGACTATCACATTATGAACAGATCAGAACAAGTTATAATTCTACGTCTCAGAACAGGACACAACCGACTCCGCAGTCACATGTATACAAAGTTCAAGATTGGCAACACGGCCATGTGTACATGTGGACAGGCAGCACAGAGTGCCAAACATATACTTCAAGAGTGTTCTGAGCATGAAATGCTGAGGCAGACATATTGGCCAGAGGAAACAACACTGGAATCAAAGCTCTATGGGACACTGTATGAACTACAAAAGACAGTGAGTTTTATTAAGGAGACAGAATTACAGATATAGACATGTTTCAAGTGAACGAAAGAAGAAGAAGGGGTACAGACTTGGTTGAGGTATCGTTGAATTGCAATTACCAAAAGCTGCTAGAGACAGGTATACGATCTCAAGGTGGCCAAAGGAAGCGGCACAAGGACTCGTTAAAGAACTCACTGAAAGCCTTCGAAATAGACCACGATACATGAGAAGAACTTGCACAAAATAGATCTACATGGCGTTCTAAAATAAAAAAGAGCGTATCATCTTGTAAAAAGAAGAGAAATGCAACAGCGGAGAGCAGCTAGAAAGTCACGGATAGACCAAGATCTGTCTACAGTCGTCATTCCATGTCCGAACTGTCCAAGGACATTTACAGCTCGAATAGGGCTCATTAGCCATCTACGAACTCATAATCAAGGACATAACTAAAATTGAATTTTCAAAAGTGGATGTAACAAATGGTTATCATCACTTGTGATGGACGAACAACCAAAAGCTATGGTCCATGGTACAAGTTTGTCATTCCGCCAGGATCATCATTCTTATCATGTTAGGAAATACCTCAAAACTAGGTCAAATTAAACTGTGACCGTAGATACGAAGAAAGATGCGCATTTTTGTCCAAGTACCTACTTATTGTTCTCATGCATTTTGACTAATTGTAATAACTATTATACTCCTTTTTTCGGCGCATCTGCTGTTTAGGGGGGTTAAAAGGATTATAATAGAATTAGTTTATAGATTTTTTTTGGGAGGGGGGGAGAAGGGTTAGAATCAGTATCAGTGTTTAGAATTAATAATTAATTCTCTAAGAATGCCAGAATTCTTGTCTAAGGTGTGAATCGATATGATTGGTTTTACAATTTGTTTGTTAAATTGAGGATTAAAGCCTCTTAGCTGAGGCACGACTCTTTCAACCTAAGACAGAAGTATATTTTGGTTATATTAGGCTGTATTGGCTTTTATCTAAATGTGACCTAATGGTCTGGGTGTTTGGAAAGCAGGGCATGCTATTGCTATGATTTGTTGCTATGAATATTGCTAGGTGGAGTTGATGTTTATTTGTGGCCAAGATGCCTTTTATCTAAGTGTGACCTATGGTCTGGGCGAATTGAGAACCGTGCGCGCTATTATTGCAAAAGAATGTTATGTTGCTCGTTGTTGTATTAAGCTGTTTATTTCCGGTGGTATTGCTTTTTTTTATTTAAGAGTGACACTAATGTCTGGGGGAGTTTGGGAGGGGGGGAGAAGGGTTAGAATCAGTATCAGTGTTTAGAATTAATAATTAATTCTCTAAGAATGCCAGAATTCTTGTCTAAGGTGTGAATCGATATGATTGGTTTTACAATTTGTTTGTTAAATTGAGGATTAAAGCCTCTTAGCTGAGGCACGACTCTTTCAACCTAAGACAGAAGTATATTTTGGTTATATTAGGCTGTATTGGCTTTTATCTAAATGTGACCTAATGGTCTGGGTGTTTGGAAAGCAGGGCATGCTATTGCTATGATTTGTTGCTATGAATATTGCTAGGTGGAGTTGATGTTTATTTGTGGCCAAGATGCCTTTTATCTAAGTGTGACCTATGGTCTGGGCGAATTGAGAACCGTGCGCGCTATTATTGCAAAAGAATGTTATGTTGCTCGTTGTTGTATTAAGCTGTTTATTTCCGGTGGTATTGCTTTTTTTTATTTAAGAGTGACACTAATGTCTGGGGGAGTTTGAAAACCGTGCATGCGATTATGCCAAAAATTGTCCATATTGCCAGTCGTATCCTGTGGTGAGCGTTCCTCGGTTGTATTTGTTGAAAGCTGTGGAGAGACTGACGACAAACAATGACTTATTTTGACTTGGTTAGAATTTAAATTAGGGCTTTAGTCCTGGTTATAAATTGTTTAGTTATTAGTGTTAGCCTATCTGGTAGTACATCATGGCCCAGAACCTTTTCTAATTTATATGGTATTTTTTTTATTGTTACACGGTAGTAATCTTTTAGGTCTTGCCTATGATGGTTGTATTTATGACAATGGAGTAGGAAATGATCTATTGTATTTTCCTCTTCAGTCTTCACATATTGGTTTGAGTATATAATCAATTGTAATGATTTTCCCAGTCTAAGTTGTAGCCTAGTAGTAGTTTCCTATTGGCAGGTATTTTCAGCTTTTCCTTGATTTGAGTGGTCCTAGTGGGTCATTTTAGCATTGCATGTCTTCCTTTTGCACTGTTGTCCCATTTTTCTGTCCATTCCTTAAGTATTGTATTGGTTTTACAAGGGAAATCCGTAACGTTATATAGGCCCAATGGTGGACGAAACAACATTTTTTTACCCTTTTTGTTTCTAACATTTTTAAAGCAATAAATTCATAACTTTTCTCAGAATTGACCTACAGACTTGGTTGAGGTATCATTGAAATACAAATTCCACGACCTATCTAGCTGTGGTGTTTATAATGATGTAAACCCATTTTCATTTTTAAAATTTAGTACTAATGCCTGACATATGATGAGTGACGATGACGATTGCCCTTGGCTTGGGACGTGAACATATGACATATTATTTAGGCATTAGCACTAATCGAAATATTTCAGCAAAAAGATATTTAGAGTAATGTCCCTTGATAAAAATGCCATGTGCCGACATTTTCATTTTTTCATGGACCACGTGTGTACTATCCAATGGAATTGTCATTTAGTGACGCCACGCAGCTTTAGATCATATAAAAGTGAACTGTATACTATTTATAATCCATTTCTGCAGTGTATTAAGATTAGGTATGTTGGAGATACCTTATCTACAATTAACACCAAGCAATTAAACAAGACGAGGTAGGTGTTTTTTGTCTTTGCACACGTATATTTCTAAATTTTGATTAAAGTTAATATGTGAAACCATGTCTAACATATTCAGCAACCATTTCTATCTTTATGTACCAAATTTTAACATTTCTAGAAGTACCTATTAATTATTATTAAATTTTAAAAATGCTATGGTGATCGACCGACCACGCTACTAGCTTTAGAGTTCGTTTTCGGCTGTTCAATGTTGCCGCGCCGTTAATTATCGATATTCGTGTATAATGTTAAAAATTTAAGTTACAGTTTAATGAATTTCTACATCTTATCATCCTTTAGTTAATTTAATGTGACACTATGTACTAGTGTTTATTGAAATGTCGTCAAACAGTATTGTATTAAATTATTCAAGGGTACAGATAAAAAAAACATGTCAGCGCGTCAGAATGCTTGCAGCCCATGTTACCATGACGATGACAAGTGTTTGTGTCTCACTGTCACTGTAATCGAACTCAGATAGCTTCTATTCAAACATTATTAGTAGGTCTAGGTATAAATTAGAATTACCGTAAAGATAATTTTTAAGATGCATTATTGGATATTCTATTTAATTCTGATAGTGACAGTGATGTTATGACTGGAGACCTAATGCATAAGGCTTTAGGCATCTGGGTTCCCTCATCCCTCCCACCCACACTTTACTTTCTTGCTGGCGTATCTCCGTCTCGGGGCTTCCGTCTATCCACCACATATTTTTTTCTTCTTTTCTTTTTTCCTCTTGTATTCTCCACCTCTGCATTTTTCATCCTCTGTTCCAAACCTCCTACTTAGTTATTCGCCATACAGTTCCTGTACTCTAGTCAGTTGGCATTCGCTATGTCCTACCTTACCTCCAGAATTTTCTTATTAATTAGCCCCAATTATGCCTGACAATTGGTACAGTATATTCAACAGATGCGTCTTGCCTTCCCGAACACAAAAAAGTATAATTTGTATGGTGTTTTATCATAAATAAGTGAAATAATTAATAATTAGACAATTAAATTACAAGTAAATTATGCAAATTAGCCACCATTTTGAATATTAATTAGCCCCAATTATGCCTGACAATTGGTACAGTATATTCAACAGATGCGTCTTGCCTTCCCGAACACAAAAAAGTATAATTTGTATGGTGTTTTATCATAAATAACTGAAATAATTAATAATTAGACAATTAAATTACAAGTAAATTATGCAAATTAGCCACCATTTTGAATATTAATTAGCCCCAATTATGCCTGACAATTGGTACAGTATATTCAACAGATGTGTCTTGCCTTCCCGAACACAAAAATGTATAGTTTTATGCATATATTATCATAAATAACTGAAATATTTCATAAAATGCTAGTTCTGCTTCAATTCTTGGTCACAACTTTCATCATCAGTCCGTTCATATTTTATTATATGTTCCCATGTAATTATCTTTTCCTGAAATTTCGACAAAAAAAATTCATAACTTTTCACAGAATCGACCTACAGACTTGGTTGAGGTATCGTTGAATTGCAAATTTCAAGGGCTATCTAACTGTGGTGTTTATAATGTTATAAACCCAATTTGAAAATTTAGTGCTAATACCTATATTATTTATTATATTATTAACATAAGAAAATAAGACTGACTGGGAATATTTAATCGGAAAATATTCTTACTCTGTATAAATAAATCACAACCTATTGCGTTGCTAACAAAAACAATCTTTCACCTTTTTATGGTTGATATTCTAAATCCATAGCTGCTTGAAGCTGAAAATGCCCTAATTATTGATTGTCCAAGGTTGCGATGTCCAACAAACTTGCACCTCATGAGAGCAGCCATTTTAGAAAAAGGTTAGTAACAGTGTTACCACTGAACATTTTGTAAATACCCCTGTTCCGAATACAAAAAAATGCCCAGAAAAGCACAGTCCCTGAACTATTGTTAACAATCAAGAAACCTCGTAAACTCCGATGATACGGGAAAGTGATGGGAGCTTGCTAAATGTCAAAAGATGTTCTTTAAGGTACTGTGAAGGTTCGAAGAAGACGATGTAGCTGTGGTCAGAATAAGACATGTCTGGATAATATCAAAAACGGGGTGCAAAGGGAACCGTAATGCTCTCGACAGATTCAGGGATAATAGATAACCATAATCCGAAAAGTACTTCCTCGTTGTGCACCCTGGAAACAGAAGTACATCGGCTCTTGCTGCTTCTGGCTAATGCTTTTGGGATCGTGTCCGCGAATTTGAAGGATGCAGTCGGAATGAGAATTGACTCTAAAGTGACACATAGTGGCTCAGCCTGAAACACCCAGATCACTGCGGGCAATCTACAAGCACGAGAAGCGGAAGGACAAATCCGAAAATTCTCATACCCCGAACCTTCAGCACTCCTACATGCACTGCAATAGCACTTTTCGTGCACGAATCGGACATCTACGAACTCACAAACCACATTAGACAATTATCAATTTATTATTATTATTTATTTTTGTCATCGCATTTATTGTATTCATGCCATGCTCAAGTTCGCTTGCGAAGGAAGAACAACACCACTACGAACATGCGTTTCTGTGGCGACATATGAATGTGAAACATGGACACTAAATAAAACAGACCAAGAGAATTACATGATTTGGACGAGGGGTTCATGATATCGGTGAATGATACCTCGCTAAGAGGGCGAACAAACCCTGGTCCAACTCTACCGTCGATGCTTTCTTCCTATACCGGAATCATGCTCGCGGAGAGAAAATGTTCAGTACCCGATGGACACAGGCACAATACATATAATTACCCGAGAAAAGCTCCTTGGTAGCGGAACACATCTTGCGAGATAGGCGTAGTCGACTCAAACCTAAATCCCTGATACCGTCTGACTGCCACCCAGGGACATGGTTTGGCCTGAAAAGTCATATGGCACAGTGGGTGAGAAATCATCACTGCGTAGAGTCGATACACATTCGCCGTCTGGCGACAGTTAAGAAAACTGTCACAGGCTAGGGAAGAATACTACCAAAACTAAAGACATGACGACAACGGATGCGTTGAACCTCGAATGTCCGGGGCTGAGACTGTGACAGACGAGAGTTATGCACGTAGTTTACGGTCTGTCAGTAACGTGACAGTAATGAGTGTTACAGTAAAACAACGATGCTTGTCTGTCACCCGAGTCACAGTGGTGTGACAGAGTAACAAGTGACTATACTAGTGTCGTCACTTTAGTGTGATAGTAATTATAGGATTGTTACAACACTACAAGGTTGCGACAGCGTCTTAGATAAGACCCTTTCTGGAACTGCTGGTGCTGTGGCCAGGTCTAAGCCTGTGGAACACTTCTTGATAATAAAATAACCACAAAGGCACTTCTTGTCTCAATATAAAAACGACTTTTAATATGAACATCAAATTCCGGAGTATTTACTATCTCCGAGACGGAGATCAAATCATGAATATACAATGTGCAATGTCAAAGCATTAGTGAAACGATGCTAACACTTCCAATAAATAAGCACATGTTATGGTATACACTCAATGAGAATAACAAACCTCTCATTATTCTACTAAATCTCACTTTGTTCCAATATTTCCTATCTAATCTCAAACTGTGCTTGAATGTTCGTTTCTACTCGAGCGTCCAAAGTCAGGTCTCCAAACGAAGTTATGGACAGCCCTATCACTGTACGAGTGGTTTCCACAACTGCCTGTGCAGTTTAGAAACTGTTTCCTCAGTCTGGAAACTCTGTTATCCTCCTGAGCAGTCGATCATCGAATCTCTCCAAATCCCTCAACTCTCAAGTTTCTCCAACTTCGCCCAAACTTCCCACCAATCAAAAACCTTCATTTTCCCAGAGGAAAACCTCTGACCTATCAGGATTGATCCATCAGGTCATACAATACTCACGTTGCATATTCATAATTACTTTGGAAATCTTAACAACTACAGACCAATCAGTATGCTTCCATATGGTCTGCTCTCATCTGTAATTATACAAAAAAATTGTGTGACATGTACTTAGATAAACACACGTTTGTATTTACATGACAATATTTACCTAAATCTTTAACTCTTTCAACACGTAATTATACCCGAGGTTTAGACGTAATTAATTTTAGGCTAACTTTTTGGACCCCATCATAATTCAGGCGCAAGCTTCATGAAGACAAAGTATTAGCTATGGAAAGTCATTTAAGGTATCAAAAGAAAGAATGTGAAATTCATATACAATATAAAAATATAAGAATTGTAAGAACAATAATACGTGTCATTTACGAACAAAACAAGGCAATTTGGAGGGTATATATGGAGTCCCATTATAACGGGCTTACGTCCTTGCCGACTCTATCCCGTTATAACAGGCTACGTATGAATTGAGTTAAGGGCTGACCACGCAATGTGTGGCATTCTACGCCGTCAATCTCTCGATATCTGTGAAGGGTTCTCACTTCATACTGTGAAGCCCCTGCGTGTGAAGGGCTCTATATATTGTGAAAAGTGCCTACAGGCTTTGGCGGTCAGAGTAGGGTGCAATACTGTCACACGACATGCTGGGCCAACCAATGCGCACATAACACAACTCTACTGTAGAAATAGCTGCACAACGTATTTCACTCTCCCCAGTGGAAAATCACACGAACTTTCGTGGTGGTTATCAGAGAGCGAACTCAGAAGATGATGTTTCTGAAGGATACATTAACATAGAAAAGATGTAGCATTTATAATTATCATTTTAGTTTTTTTTATAATTTTTTTTGATATCAATATTTTCATCATGTCATTGTAAGTGCTTGTAATCATTTCTATTGTTCTTTTGACGTCTGTTTCACATTTATCATCATTTGTATGTATCCGGGATATTGGTAATGTTCTACTTGTTGTAGTATCTCTTCATGTATTGTTATGTTTAACACATATTCGGTGGTTTTGCTGATTATATTGATTTTTACTGTTGTTATTTTAATGTTTATATATAGTCTATATATTTTTTATGGGGCTGTACATATTAGGCTTTGTAGTTCCTGTTCACTTTCTGCTAAAAAGACAGTGTAATCTGCATACCGTATGTTGTTTGTTATTTTCCATTGATCTTGAGTCCTGGCATTTTTCTTCTTCTTCTTCTGCGTTCGTTCTCAAACTCCTGCACATCAGCAGGATGTAGTCCGGAGAACGGAATGCGTTGTGTCATGGTGTACAACATTGCTGCGATATCTAAGCCTTTCGGCATGACACATCCGACTTCAGCATGGCTTGGGTCACTGACCCTATATGGGATGGGACAGCGAACTCCATCCCATAACCTCATTAGTCGCCTCGTACGACATGCATGGAAGGTAAACAGTGTTGCTATTTTTTGCTACTCTTTCTGGCCCCGGCAACATATGGGCGCACATTTGTTTCTATATGTTTAACTACTACCACCGCTTCCAACTCTACACAACACACTCTACACATCTGCACCACAGCTGATAAGAACATGTGCACTTGTCAGAAGTGCTATGTGCTGTCAAGAGCTGACTACTCACAGGAAAATGGATTGCATCATATCTTCAAAAATATTCTCAGTGTAGATGTTAAATGGGCTGGATGATAAAGTACATCCTTGTCTTACCCCTCTTTTTATTTCTATGTATGGTGAGTAACTGCTTTCACACCTTATTGATGCAGTGTATTCCCAATACATTTCTAATCAGTCGGATGTCTTTTCTATATATGTCTATTTCTTGATGACATTCAAGTAATTTTGCATGTTGGACTCTGTGGAATGCCTTTCTGTAGTCTATGCGGTAAATACAGATTTCTTTCAAACTTCATGTATTTATATTGCAGCAGTCTGATACTAAGTATGGTTTTTTTGGTTCCTTTGTTTTTCCTAAAACCAAATTGTCCTTCATCGACTCCAGTTTCTATCTTGTTATTAATTTTTTATGTATTATCTTGAGTGATATTTTGGTTATGTGGCTCATCAAACTTATTGTTCTGTACTGTATTCTTTATAATCCACAGCAACGGGTGGTAGGTTGAAAAAGTTCAATGCTTCCATTGAAACCAATATTTTTTCCACAGCTCGACTGTGTGGACACAATGTTTTGAATTAGGACTAGCTAGATTCTATAAGGTTTAATCATAGTCTCGGCACAAATAGCCCGACAAAAACAAAATGGTTTCTATTTGGCATTCAATGGACGTCCAAAATACATGAAAGCTCTTAAAAATAACCCTTCATGCTGTTCACACAACGTCACTTATCTTGGCTGACGAGACTGATCATTGGTCACTGTGATTAATCAGCACAGGAAAAGCACGGAAAAAAGTTGGATTAACAAAGATAAATGACGTTTGGGATCCACGCAAAGAATTAGGCCCTATACCTGAAAAAAGACTTAAGTAAATGGCTATGAATCCCCAGGTCTGATCGAAAAAAACCTAGATCTGAGGAAACCAGCCATGGATAACAATCAATAAATCAAGTCATTAGTCATGCCGAGTGGCATAGGCGACCATACTTCTTCACATCTGTCTCTTGACTTGTTAATAAGTTAACTTGTTGACTTCTTTTTGTGCCACAGTCACAACTCATCCAGAAATTTCTCTTTGTTTTCCTCGGTCACCTCTTCACTTGATCTTCTCAGAAAGGTAACACTGGTTATTTTCTTACCAACACTTTGTTACCAGTGTTAAACATGGTCTTTAACAAGCTCGCAGCAGAGTAAAATCATCAGGTGTGATGAAGTGTTTAAGAAAAGTATCTATGCTCACCAAACTGGACAGAGCAAGAAACGAAGATATCAGAAAAATAGTAGGAATAATGCATTGTATCGAATAGGCCTATATAGAACAGGCCTATATGATAAAGTTACCATATCAGCTTATGAGAATGGACTCATTTCAATTACCAATGAGAGCTTATAACAAACGATCAGCTTAGTACAGAGAAAAGAGAAGACCGAGAAAGATAGATAACATCACGACCACCTTCATCATAACATCACGACCAACAACGCTGACTCAGGCATCACATCTGGCTTTGAACAGAAACGGTTACAGCTCCCACCCTTACGGCAAGTGTGGGTGTTATTAACTAGCTTCCACATGGGGATAGACAGCACTGGGTAGTAAATACTTTACGGTGTGTTTTTCCACAGTACAAATCGATATCACTTTAATTTCAATACAAGAAAAACTAATTTTTAAATGATCAAAAAAGTTCAGAACAAAATATTTTCGTTATTTTTTAAAATACTTTTTTTTATCAATCATATATAAATGACAAATATGATACATTTTGTATGGTTTTATTTTGTTATATGTTGCATCAATTTTTATATTTGCTGCGTGTTGTGACTACTATAAGTATATTTATAAAGTTTACAAGGCCAAGACAATTGTGGCCATCATCTTACAACACAATAAACTTAATATAACAATGTTTTGCTAGCTAATGAAAATGTCAGACTTTGCCTTCGTTCTTTCCAATGCTAAAGTAGATGCTCTTCAAAAAATAATTTCAAACGATCGACTGAAGTATCTTTGTTTTACCAAGTGCAGAGACTCAACATTGTTAGTCAATGTTACGGATGGAGTGGACGTGTGGTTGTCAAATCTTGACGAAGATGGTTTAGAAACTCAGAGGGATCTAAATGGTGTTGATTCAGTGGATACTTTTTTAGCCATGATTAGGTAAGAATAAATGAATTTTTTTCCTCTGTTCAAATAATTTGCCAATTAAAAATCAGCAAGCTTGTCATCAGGACGAAGTCACAGAAATTCATTTCTTTTAAAGTTTCAGCAGGGTCATTTTTGGCGGGCGACTAACTCTACTAGTAGTCTACACACCATCGATAGTCTCACAATCCCCTCCTCATTATTCACTATAGCGACTACATTTTTGGGTATTTCATTCATAACAGTAGTAACACCATATTCTAGTCCTACTGGAGTTTGAAGAGTGAATCCCTCCATTTGATTGAAGAATGTCAGACTGAAAGGCACAAATATTATAGACACACTGAAATTGCAACACAAAATTACAAACACAGTATTAAGGAAAAGCATGAAGGAAAGAAACATCTAATGTACACACCATTTTTTAAATGTGTGAGTCCAATTGTGGGTAATTTTGTCCTTCTACAGGTTGGAATAGACTCCTATTTTATTTTATCTTCTTCTGCATTTGTTCTCAAACTCTGCAGATTAGCAGGATATAGTACGCAGAACAGGATTCATTTTATCATGGTTTACAGCTTTGCTAGAATGTCTGCATATTTTGACCAGACACATCCAACTTCAGCATTACTTCTGGGTAAATTTGACATGAGATGACACAGCCAGCTCGACCACCAAAACCTCTTAGTCTCCTCTTACGATGTGCATAGCAGGTAATAGTATTATTATTCATTCTCCTATTTTTGGTCTCTGGAAAGACACAGACGCTCTACAATAAATTCGACTAATGACTTACCGGGTAATTACTTCTTTGTGATATGTATGGATCACTGTTGCTATAACACCTCCCTACCATCTATGTGCTTGATATTGCTTTTATATCTTAGTTTGATTTGTATTTTTTAAATTTTGCCAAATACATCTTTTTATTTCAGAAATGGCTTTCAATCTGGTGACATTACAATTGGTCGTGTAGGTACCAAAGTCACGCTTTCAGTTGGCAACGGCGAATCAGTTATTGAGCTAGATTTGTTTGAGGCAAAAGCAGCAGAGAAAAAGCTGGAGCTTCAATCTGTTCTTTTCAGGATGGCAGAATCTTGTTCCCAATTAGAGACTCAATTAGATGCAGCTAATCAACAAATAGATGCACTAAAAACTCAAAAAGCTTCAGGGGGTGGCATTGTTTTGAATCTAGGTCCAAAAAAGGGTGCAACTCAAAGCAAAACAAATATCAGAAAAGTTGGCATGAGTGTTATAAACCCCTCCAGTCGGAAGAGAAAAACTGCTAGTGGTGTTATTTTTGAGAGCAATTGACTTCTTCTTGTTGTTGAATTGTTTTTTATTATTATAAAATTGTAAATTTGAGAGCTCATGTAATATTTTTGTACTGGATTCATTCTTAAGTTCCTGCAAATTAGCAGAATGTTGTGCAAGAACGGAATATGTGTGTCATGGTTTAATACTTTTCTGCGATATCTGCGTCTTTCGCCTTGACACATCTGAGTTAGGTATGGCTTCTCAGCCACTATATGATGGGACAGTGAACTCAACCTCCTAAGTCGCCTTGTATGCATGACAGCAATGGTGTTGCTATTGTTTGCTTCCCTTTTGGGCCCTGACAACACTCTATCTACTGGTACTTTTGCCAATTTAATTAACGATCTTACATGTGCACTTGTTGTTTTACTCTTACCTTAGGTTTCCAATTTGTACTCATATTTCTTGAACTCTGTATATGGATTACCAATCAATCAGATTTAACATCCTTTTTTTTGACTAAACTATTTAATGGCATTAATGACTTCCACTCAGTCATGAGGCTCACCCTCTCATGCAGTGATGGAACACATCAGCGTATCCACTCTCTCATTTCTTTTGATGCCTATGTGCTGAGGAAAGAAAATTAATATGACTGTTAATGTTATTTGCAAATAATCATGTCTTGCACAGGTAATACTGTATAAAACAATCACTCTGCTTGATAATCTTGCTTTTAGAATTTGCTTGCACTTGATATATTAACATACCATTGTATGATTGTACTGCATATTTGTATGTTTCTTTTGTAGGTAAAACAATTTACATAACATGTATTCCATATATATCTTTGCGCTTATACTGTTGTAATACAAAAAGTAGAATGTTTAATGCTGATTGTATTATACGGTATTTTATAGAGAATTAAATTGGTGCTTGATTGTTTTGAACTTTATTTTTTAAATTCAGATTGTATTCTTCTGTTTTTGTTATTATTGTCAATATCCCCAGAAATTTTGAGTGTTTACCCTTTGCTTCCTTTATGTGGATGGTTTCTCCAGAACTTACAAGCATATCCAAGAGACTTCAGCATGCAATTCTTAATGCAGAGGTTATCTACTCAGAAGTGGTCTTATGTTTTCATTGTGGATTGTAATAGTAACTCAAATAAAAGGTTAGTTAGTTAGTCGTTGGATCATCATCACTGCAAATTGGACACGTCCATAGTTGCTCCGATCTCTCCTTGAGTGTATCCGCCATTACACTTCTGCTGACAGTACCGGTCCTATGCTGGTTGACCATCATTCTTCTGCGCCCTCCAAAATGTTCACTTCTAGCAACACCGCATTTCAATCCCTGATCTTTAATCCTGGCCATTGAAAAGAAACCATCATCCACATTAGTCTCACTCTCTTGTGCTATAACAGGAATGTCAAGAAAAGAGACGTTTTATTGTGGCGGACCCTCTGAAAGCATTCCTCTGACCATCCTGAGAAGGATGTATGAGGGTGATCTGCATTGTGTCATGTTTTACAGCAAGCTGCGTTATCTGCGCCTTTCGACCTGACACATCCGTCTTCAGCCAGCATGTTTTTGGGCCGGGTTGGCATTCCCATATCTTCGATCCCTAGTACTTGGCCAGGCTGCACTCCTGTTTCCAGGCCCACTGCGTGGAAGTGTACTGAGGGTTTTGGCTAGCTGTGGTTCGCTGACCCTGATGCTTGACCAGCTATGGAATGCCGGCCTGTGCACTATGGTGTGCATGTCATCTCTGGGCCCGCAATAAGAATAATATTGTACAATTTTGCTATTACTGAGCTTTATCCTGACTTTTTAACTTATAACATAGACATAATATAGTCATATCATGTAAAGTATTCTCTCCAGAACGTTGTCTTCCCAATGAACTCCCTGAACCCTTCTCTCTCTTGTGCCATTTTCCAACAACGTATTAATGTTATCTTTAATGTCATCAGTCCATTGTCTTCTTGGTCTACCCTTTCTCTTCCACCCAGGTGCTATGCCCTCCATTATTTGTCTTTCTAAACATTTGTCTTCCTCCAAAATGGCTGATGTGAATGGATGTGTTACATGAATAATGTGCCTAGAAATTTCCAGTGGGTAATATAGTAGAAGGGTTATAACACATTGATAGCAAAACAACAAGTACTGTGTATAAGACGATCTGCATATAAGCAGATTATTGCATCTATCTATAATAAATGTATCCTGTCTTTTGTCCACATATGAGCACAGACCTCTAGATAAAACTATTAATACTGTTATTAATACTGTCTACAAAACCATTTTTCCAGCTGGTTCCGAGTGACAATGGGAGTTAAACAAGGATGTGTTTTGTCCCCAATACTGTTTTGCATCGCGATTGACTGGGTAATGAGGAAATGCACAGACCAAAAACAACTAGGAATCAAATGGGTAAACAAGAAGACCTTGGAAGATCTAACCTTCACAGATGATATTGCTCTACTGAGTTCACCATACCAAGATCTCCAAGAAAAAACAGAAAGACTCAAATGTTGCACAACAGATTATACCTTCAAATAAACATACATAAAACGAAAATCATGAACTTTACCGGCCTGACAGAATCAATTAAACTAGATGATATTATATGCTAGACAATGTTTCAAATTTCGTATATTTGGTAAGCAAGATAACAGCAGACGGGGATACCAACTCAGAAATCAAGACTCGAATCGCTCTCGTCTCCAACACCTTTAACAAACTCTCAAACATCTGGAGATCAAAGATCGCAAGTAAACACATCAAACTGCGACTATTCAATGCAAGTGTGATTCCATCATTGACATATGGATGTGAAAGCTGGAAATCTACCGCAACATTGGATAAGAAGTTCCCGCCGAAACAGCTGTGTCGGGCCATTGGCGCAAATAAAACGACGACACAACGCATTTCCATTCTCTGGACTACATCCTTCTGGAAATCTATTAGGACCATGGTCCTGATACAAGATATCCAATGGGAGTTTGAGAATGAACGCTGAAGAAGAAGGATAAGAAGTTAGTTGCTTTTGAGAATAGATGCCTCAGAAAAATCACAAATACTAAATGGAAGGATTTCAAATCAAATGACATACTAAGAGAAGAGACAAAATAAGAATATGTGATGAACATCATCAGAAAACACCGCTGGTCATACATTGGCCACATACTTAGAATGAAGGAAGACAGAATTCCACGACAAGCCTTCATGTGGACACCAAACAGGAAAAGACGAAAAACAACGCTCAGAAGAACATTTATGAATGAATTAAAATCAACAGGCATAAATGCAAAGACCTGCAATCCTTGTCAACTGACCGACAGGCATGGGGAACTATGACATCTGCCCTATGTACCAAACTTGGCAAAAAATAGGAACTGACAAAGCCACGTTATGAACCAAGAATGTTGTAATCCTTATTGCATGAATTATGTATATGGTTTATTTTTGTGTGACTCTGGGTTACTGACACAAGAAGCTATTTTAAAACTTACTTACTCATCTGATCCTCCTATATTGTGAGCTTTCACTCTTTCTTCCCTGTGCCAGGTGATGGTAGGTGCATGTCTTCTTTAGCTGTGTTGTGTCTGTATAAAGGGTGTTAGTGATGGAGGGTTATTTTTTTATAGACTCAGTTTTGAAAGCACTTAATCATAGCACATATGAAAATCAAGATATTCTCCACATAGTCAGAGCAGCGCACAGTCTCTTATCTGTGCATATATCTTTGCATAATAGTGTGGCCATGCAATAGATTCCTGGACATAACAAAGTTTCCTGCAAAAAGAGGTATGTCAAAACAACAGAAACAAAGCCCTTATAGTATGGGAAGAGCCAAACAGATTCTCAGAAACAACACTGCCCATGTGTTGCTGGGCCTGAGAGGGAGCAAAGAATAACAATACTGTTTACCTTCCATGCATGTCGTAAGAGGCAACTAAGGAGGTTATGAGGTGAAGTTGGCTGTCCCATTCGATATAGAGTCGGTGACTCAAAGCTATGCTGAAGTCGGATGTGTCAGGCAGAAAGACGCAGATATTGTAGCAGTGTTGTAAACCATGACACAGTGCATTCTGTTCTCTGGACTACATCCTGCTAATCTGCAGGAATTTTAGAACGAACACAGAAGAAAAAGATGAAACAACACCAGGGAAATCTGGCTGACTGGTCAAAATGTATTTAGTGAAATGACACTGCCAAAGTGCAATGACAACATAAACTCTGCAGGAGAAATCCTTCCCTTATCTTTCAGTCTTGAACAGGACATGCAAGCATCAATAGCCATTTAAACCGTATCACACACCAGCAACTACCCACTTGTAGACACTGCTCTCATCCCAATGAAATATAGGAACACCTCCTTATTGACTGCTCTTACGTTTAAACTTCCAGAAAAAACCACTCTACAGACACCCTTGACAGTCACGAACTTACTGTATGGATCACTGAATCAACTCGCCTGTGTGTTGTCGAGGCCCGATTGGGGAGTAAAGAATAGCAACACTGTTTACCTTCCAGGCATGTCGTACGAGGCGACTAAGGAGGTTATGGAATGGAGTTGGTTGTCCCATCCCATATAGGGTCAGTGACCCAAAGCCATGCTGAAGTCAGATGTGTCAGGCTGAAAGGCGCAGATATCGCAGCAATGCTATAAACCATGACACAACGCATTCCGTTCTCCGGACTACATCCTGCTGATCTGCAGGAGTTTGAGAACGAATGCAGAAGAAGAACTGAATCAACTTCAGAAGACCAGCACTTTTTTAAGAATGACATTTTTCTGACAAGAGTAGAATTAATCATCAACATTTGGATATCAATAACAACATGGAGGAGTTTGTTGGTATCAGTAGTTTTCATACGCCTTGTATTGCAGGGCATTTAATAAGGTAGTGTTTTACTGTTTCTTCCTCTTTTCTGTTGCAGTATGGTGTATGGTCTGCCGTTTAGACACTTTAATATTGGAATTATTTTTTTCTGGAGCATGCTTTCAAACCCAGAAGACCAATTCAACAATGTAGAGCCTGAGAGCAGAAATACAATTTTCCAAGTGCTACGATTTTGCTATGTCTTAGCTCTTCCCAGACTTCCATAAGGATATACCGTGATATTAAAACCATAGAAACCAGCATGATTTTTCGACACAATGAGGCGTCATTAGCAACGTCATTTACCATAAATAAAAGGGATATAATTAAATTTTCGGAAAATTTACACAGTGGTAAGGGAATGCGTTGTCACGTTCTACATCGTGGTTGCGCTGTTCATAAATTACGTCAATAATTTGACAGTTATTGACAAAGGGGAGGGATTGATTTCAGCAAATAAATTTTATATATACAAATTAGATTATATGCATTTGAAAATAATTATTCGCAAAGTGATGTAGTTTTTTCGCACTTTTTCTGCACCCAAAAAAATGGGGGGGGGGGGGGGTGTTAAGAGAATGTGACATAATTTTAGCTGGGCGTGGTTCCAAAAGTTTTTGACAGTTTGTTTTCAGAGAAGGCGGGGGGGGGGGGGGCAGATGTCGAAAACTGCTTTGACGTAATTGTTGACATACACTATGTACGCCTTAGGTTTGACACCCGACTTCCTGACACGTTCCTACGGCATGTGTCGTGTAGGTAACAATGTTGCTATTCTTTGCTCCCCTGGCAGCACAGGCGGTATATCCATTTTTTTTACGCTAATGGCCCGAAACATCCAACGTCTATAGTATAAGCACGATTTATCACAGCGGAGAACACGGAGTATTATCGGGTGGTTGACATCTTACGGATGTTGACAAGTCACGGATAGACCAAGATCCGTCTACAGTCGTCATTCCATGTCCGAACTGTCCAAGGACATTTACAGCTCGAATAGGGCTCATTAGCCATCTACGAACTCATAATTAACTAAAATTGAATTTTCAAAAGTGGATGTAACAAATGGTCATCATCACTTGTGATGGACGAACAACAACATGTATGCAGGTGCTATATGGCGAATAACCTACTCGTGATGTTCTTACTTCTCATGCGAAGATAAGCATGACATGAAAAACAATAGATATATGAGACGAAATTGATTTTAAAAAATTTAAAAACATTGATGGTTGTCTATTTTAGTTTAGGTTTGTAATTTCGTACATGTCCGATTCTTGCAACGAAAGATCTATTGCAGTGGGTTAGTTTATAGTTAGTTATTCCTCTAGGGCCAAAGACGGCACATAGTGAGGATGTCATAGATTTCCATGTCTCTCGTATTTCATTGCAATTTGCTTTAGATTTTCATTGTTTCGCATACCGATGGTGAAACGTTCTCTTGTAATAGTTCTACGTAAAGTTTCTTTTGATCTTCCTCGTTTTCTCTTTCCCTTTGCTGACCACATATTGCAGTTGGTGCATGAGTGTTTTCAGATCTTTCCTTCAGTTTCTATCTCGGCAATCTTATAGATTGCCCGAGTGTTCTTTCTTATTCTAATTTTGTGATGTCAGAGTATGGCCGTTAGAACCATTGCTATCCACCACATGAAATGCAGATGGTATCAGTAACAGAGATTCATTATTTGATATGAATCCTGAACTTCAGCCGAACGAAATGTTTAATGGCAACGGACTTTACAAAGGGTCGGACACGCACAAATTGTACCCCCGGTCACCGAAGTCTCACCAGTAAAATACAAAAGACAGTAGAGATCGCCGGATTAGATTCAGACACTTTTAAGTACGTATCGGGATGGATAGTGTGACTGTTATGTGAATGAACGCAGAGATTGGTTGAAAGAGGAGAGTTGGTGGGAATCAGTTTTAGTTAGTTTTTGAGTTTGGTGTCGACCTGGACGGACGTGCCCAGGAAAGTTAGTTTTTCGGACCAAAAATGGTTCGGTTAAGAGAATAGTTTTCAGACTTGAGAGTCTGGACACTGAGTTAATGTCCGAATATTGGATATGCAATTTATGAAATTCATGTTATAAGTTGATGTTGTACCTTTCTGGACTTTGAACCAATGTGTAATAAAGTTCGAGATATATGTAAAAGCTGAAGTTGCAGCCTTTTATTATATTTTATGTATCACACATTGAACGTGACAACGTATATGACAACTTTAAGAAACAACCCTAATACTGTCATAACTGGTGACGTAACCACATAAGCACATAACCAGGTAGCACGACAACCTATACTACCATAAGAGGAGATCTGAGTGTGCCAAGCTCAGCGATCAAGAGCTCTAGTCCACAGAGGCTAGGATCAATGCTATAATGTTCGAGGGAGCTCGAAGTAACCAATGAAGCGATTTTTCCCCTCTCCACTTGAACGTGTACTATAACACAGCTCCCCATTGTAACATACTCTTGGAATGGTTTGACTGAAAATTATGAGAAGAGGATCATCCAAGTTGATCATCCGAAACTTTACGCAGGGCCACAGATAGGGTACGATATCAGAAAGACGAAGGGTGTTCCTAAAAAAATTGTTTCGTAAATATATTTTTCGGAAAACCGGTTAAAAAATTGCTAGGCCTATACTGTTGCTTGGGGGTGGTAATTGATTTTCTATTTGTATAGTTTTCCTCGTCGAAGGGGGTGGTTTTTAATCATCAAACCTTCGTTTACCCGGCTAGATCAGTGCACCGATACGCCAGTGTAGCATTTCAATCGGCAATATTTTACTCGGCGGTGTCCAACTATTAAAATTGGCTTATCGGCAAGCGGAAATACCAACTGTTGTTCTACGTCATTTTGTCATATGATGTCATGTAGTCTGTTGAATGTTACAGATCCACAAATATTAGTTTTCGCCAGTCACCCGCCAATTCCCAAAAGAGAATTCGACCGAGAACATCAGCTCGACCCATTGTTTGTCCGGTTGCCATACCAACATGCCTGTCCGCTCCTTCAAATACTCAGACATATTCCATGATAGGCCTACACAAGAGAAACGAAACAGTGCACGAATCCAGTGGATTACCGCATCAACAAGCAGTATCAGAATGGAAGTATTTGCCATAACACAGACACTTAACTGGCCGGAATCGCAAGTATATTTCCATGCGTGCATACTAAGTGACTCAATGAACATGATTCAGAAAGTCAAAACAGGTAATGTACGTAGGGGATGGGTGGAGTCATTGGAGAGAGCTAGAATGTGGGCATCACTATGGAAACTGACCCTTATCTGTGTCCCCGGACACGTGGGTATGGAGGGAAACGAACAGGCGACCAATCAGCTAGTCATGCCATCATAACACATAGGAGATGGTCAGCATATGGATATATCTATCTATTCGCTAAATCCTTTGTTGTCATTCAGCGTCAGGGGTAGAAGAGTTTTCTGGAGACGGCCCTCTTGTGGAATTTGTCGCCCTTTTATTTTGGCGGTCCATCGTTTTCGTGGTCGGTCTCTATGTCTGCCTTCACTGTATATGTGACGCATATCTTGATGTGGTATGCTATCTGGTGGTAGTCTGCAAACCATTTGATATAGTGTCTCTCAATATAGGGGTCATTATGCCTATTTCAATATTGAAAGTGCATGTTGTTTCTCTAATGCTCTCAATCCTGTGTGTTTCTTAGCGATATTCCTAGGATTCTGTGTATTGGTGCGTGTGACGGGCCTGAACCTATAGACCGAGCGGACATAATGATTGCTTTTCGTGAGTCCGCACGATCAGATGATTTTGAGATGAATAAGCGTGACGCAATATCGAGAGAGCACGAATTGCGAGCGAAGATGGGCGTATCCCGTAGAGAACACATGACAATGATTTCAAAAAGAGCAGTGAACCAACATAGAACCAGGAATCATCAGCCGTTATACACTGAGAGATTTATTGAAACTATAGATGTCCGGTGTGCGAGGAGGATAATCAATAAACTAATACCTAAAGAGAAACGATTGCGCAACTTTACTATCAGTTTTAACATATTTATTTGTGTGCACTGTAGCACTGTGAAAATCGAACGTTTGATTTTCAAACTGTCACAGTACACAAAAATACATGCATAACTAGGAAAAAAAGTGTACAACACTCTTCTCCTTCTCAGTTTCTGGCATTTCAAATTCATTCTAGCGATGATGTCATGCTTTTTTTAGTAACTTCATCCGGGACTGTGAAGTGGCGCATGCTCAGAAACCACATCCGCCATCTTATGTTTGTTGTGTTATCTCATGTCACAGGTTCAATTTTACACTTGAAGACTTTAACCTGATGTGTGATATTCCCCAAATAAATCATCTTGGAGAGAAATAATAAAATATAATATATACCCGTCTGAAGTTTATAAGTAAGCATTTAAATGTACTCGTCATTTTACAAACCTATTTATGTTTCAGCGATTTCCAGTAGCCTACTGTTGAGAGTTTTTCGGCGTCTCAGCTTGATGTTGGCCCAGAAATCGTAAGAAGCACAACGATAGTATCCGAAAGTGAATCATTGGCCTAATGTGGAGCTAAGGAACACGGTCGCATTATTTAGAAACCTGAAACTAGTATTACACCCTAGCTAAATGTAGAAAATGTTTGTGACTTACACGATAACTTATCTAGACAAACCCACAATTCACTTAGACTTCACTCAGTGATGCTAGGCTAATTAAGTAGCCTAGGCTACTTAACAAAACATTTAATCATCCGTGTTAGTGTTACATAATTATAACTGATTTCTACATTCAAAGAATCTATCATGTATATTATTATGAAATAAATACAAAGAAATGTTTACATTTAGGTTTAAGATGTTTTTTGTTTTCTTTAGCAGGCCTGCTAGGCCAAATCTAACTTCTTTTATATTTTCAAAAGGCAACTCATCTAAGATTCATTAGGGGGTGCAGGTTGCTTTTAATTCTTCACTGTGGCCTTTGCTACTATTACCTAACCTTTGCAGTGTGATTGGGCATGCACAATGTGTGATTGAAGTAAGGTTAGGGGTTAGAATTAAGACAAATTTTATTTGAATTGTCTAGGCATGCCGAAATCGGATGTGCTAGGCCTACAAGGCGCATAACGGTGGCACAACGTAATCACGCTCCCGGCGGAAATCGCACGGATATTCGTGCTGGTTACAATGGAGCGAACGCAAAACAAACAAACATTGTGGAATCATCTGTAGACTTTTTTAAATCTAGGTTTTAACAGCAGTCTAGATCTCATGACTTAAATTTCATAGAAAATATTCAGCTTTAACATTGTGTTGTATTCCCCTAATTAGAAAGGATGACCACTTGCTATTATTCTATCACTATTCATATGCATGCAGTTGCATCTGTGGCTCTCACCAATGGCCCACTTGACAAACTACCCATGCAACAGAAAACCTTCACTGCACATAGGAAGTAAGAGCTAATTGCTCGCAATTCCTGGGTTATAAATCAATCAATCACTATTCATTGACTATTGCACCCTAGGCCTATGTTTTGCCTGTGGCAGAAAGGGGAAGAAGACATAAAGTAAAATGGTTAGGCTATAGGCCTAAGTGACTTGCAAATTTTCAAAGCTCTGCAAATCCCATCAAAAGCAATGCCAGAGAAACACAAATTTGGGACTGAAAATAAAAATCCACCGCTTATAGAGTTTTAAAATTATGTTACAGGTTTGTTATATAACTTTTATTTCTTCCAGTGTATTACTGAGACCCACAAGAAGTGCAAAGAATCGTGACATTGTTAACCTTTTTCATGCTAGATTCCCCACTGCCACTGGATTGTTTTTTGACAAATCACACTATTTTTGGTTGGTGTTGGAAAATGCCATAACGTTTTTGTTTTGAGAGATATTTATATAATTATTGTACATTTCAACAAAGAATTGAATACTTCATATTTTATATATTGGTGTAATTTTGGTTGTTTGTGCATGTGTAATACAAGAGCCGTGAGAAAGTTGTAAAGATGGGAAAAGCTATAAAAATAAAAAGTTTATTATACTTATGTTGTTTTATAACCAAACTACATAATATCGTTGGGGAAATAAATGATTGGTTGCAGATTCAGTGGTCCACGGGCTCATGACCTTTGACTCGATGCCATTGTGTGATATATGCATGTGTTTGCAAGTTATTGTTTTGTTCCATATAAATCAAGTATTATAGTGCTGGGAAGTCTGTACATTTTTGGCCAACCGTGGGCCAGAGAATAACTCACACCACTAGGAAGATAGGTTTCTATATATGCATTGCTCAGTCACTGCAATCAAGATAGTGTTCACTGTGCTCATTTCTCGCCACCAATTCACTACTGGTTATTCCGAACTTCTCTATTGCTCCAGGCATGCAACCAAATGTTCAAGTCAAAAGGATTGTCATGGCCTGAGTCACTGGGCCTCTATGATGGGCCTCAGTCATAGGAAAAAAAGTGCTGTCAGTTTCCTCCTTCCCAAGGCTGCACTGTACATCTCTGGCTCCCTCCTAACCACAGAGGGTGCATACAAAGCATAAAACTTCTATAACAAGAGAACCTCAATATAACAGCATGTCATCTACTAAGGTTTCTGTGCATGGGTGGTTTGTCTAGTGGACCATTGGTGAGACCCACAGATGTGAACTGGGGAAGTAAATAAAACATGTAAATTTCACTTACCAGGTCAAATCCATTGTTTTCTAGACTTAGACCTAGTGTTGTCTGTAGTCCATGTTGTTAAAGTAGGTCCCTCTTCTTCTTTAATGTTCATTCTCAAACTCCCACTGGATCTCTTGTAGTAGGAAAATGTTTTGAGATTACCAGAAAGATGTAGTCCAGAAAACGGAAAAACGCGGTGTTGCTGTTATTTTCTCCAGTCGCCAGACACATCCTTCGGCAGATATTAGGTCCATACATTTTCCATGTCATTTCATAACAAAACCAACATTTTACTATATCTACTTTGAAAACAAACATTCCCAAGAATTCTGTATCACAATCCATAACGATTATTATGTCAATTATATATATTTACAATAAAAATCCTTCCTGTAGTATATGTCGCAGAGTCTGCTATAGCAAAGCAACCTTTATTTTCACAGCCCATAGAAAGCCTCCCTGCACTCCATCACAGGAAAATGAGTAGCAAATTTTTTTATTTATACATATTATAACCCGATTGACTCAGATGACTCAGGACAAATGTCTAGATATTGAACATTTTTTGTTCAATGTTCTCAGATTTTAGAACAACTATGCTGGAATAGGAAGTAGAATACTATTTCTAACTATTATTCACGGATTCCGGTCACATACATTAAGAATCATGTGATTTCACGTCACTGAATGAATGAATGAACACAGCGGGTTTAGTACACTCAACAGCAGCTGCTTGTAGCGGGAAAATCGTTGCTTATTGCACTTGACAAAGGAGCGCTAAAGGTTAACTTCTATGTGTGTTGTATGATGAAGGTTTTTGGGGATAAGTTTTCTATTCCATAGAGGGTAAAAATGACTGAGAGGCCATGCGTAAGCTGAATTTGTCAGGCTGAATGAAAAGTGTAGATATTGCAACCCAGTTTTAGGCCATGACAACAATATATTCTGTTCTCCAAAGGACATTCTTATGCATTCCTTCCAAAACTCCTGCAGGTTAGCAGATTGTAGTACAGAGAATGGAATGAATTGTGTTAAGAGTTTGCAGTGTTGCTGCAATATCTACATTTTTCAGCCTGACGCATCTACTTCAGCAATGCATCTTGATAATTTTGACCCTCTTTGGGATGGGGCAGTCATCTCAAACTCCCA
Organism: Meghimatium bilineatum; assembly: GCA_034231615.1. Classification (NCBI taxonomy): domain Eukaryota; kingdom Metazoa; phylum Mollusca; class Gastropoda; order Stylommatophora; family Philomycidae; genus Meghimatium; species Meghimatium bilineatum. Next base: position 44,073,257 of record CM067313.1, read on the forward strand.
TACCTCCTTTAGTCTTACCTCCTCTTATGACACGTGTGTTAGGTTGCAGTGTTGCTCTTATTTTCTCCCCTTCGGGTATCTGATAACACAATGGCGTACATACCACTAATCTGCATGGGTTTCTTCTTCAGCATTTGCTCTCTCTTAACCAACACATTTTTTGTTTATTTCTGCCGGGGAGCATTAAGTACATTCCTCTGCTGATTTCGCAGTCCTGCAGGAGTTTGAGAATAAATGCAGATGGAAGTTCTAGTTTGGTTGAAGAACATACATTTATAAATAGCTCTTTTTATAGTCCGTAGTCCCAATTTCCCTCACGTTATCTTGTCTAAGATACTGTTATCTGATCCTATAATTGCATTGGGCTCTTAATAATTTGTAATGTCTTTCCCAGCCATTTTTGTTATCTTTTATGGTATTTTATCTTCTTCAGCGTTCATTCTCAAACTCCTGCTAGATCTCTCTTGTAACATGTCCTTGGTCCTACTGGATTTCCAGCAGGATGTAGTCCAGAGAATGGAAATGTGTTGTTGCAGTTTTATTTGCGCCAATGGCCAGACACATACTTCTTTGGCGGGGGTATTTTATAATTCATCATAAAATCATTTTGTACATTTTTTGTCATTTTGTTTTGCATTTTTTCTGTTTTGTTTACATGTTTTGTGGTCTGTAAGGGTAAGTGTGAGCACCCGATTATTTTATACAACATGCAGCTCTGAATTTGTGGACTAGGACTGCTTTCTTTTTGGATGTCCTACCCATATGATTGTCATACTGTTTTCACATAATATTGGATGTTTATATATTGCAAATATAATTATTGTAAAATGACTACCAATTCTTTTGAGTCTTTTCTCTTTTATGTTTACTAATTTGATTTCCATTCTCTGGACTGCATTCTTCTGGAAGTCAAATAGGGCCATTGTCCTGCTACAAGAGAGATCCAGGAGTTTGAGAGTGAACGTTGGACTAATTTGATACCATTCACTTCTTTCTCATGTCTTGCGATCAGTACCTGTTGAAAATGTGATAGTATAGAGACTAAGTAGCTCACCTGCAGACAAAGTGACTAGGGTGTGGTTTCCTTCATAAATAATGGTGGCATTCATTCATTCATAAACAAAATACTCATGTGGTCAACTTGTGACAAGAAATTGGTACACGGGCATGCACTCTGGGAATGTAATGTAGCGGTACGGCTTATGTGATGCCGTAACCCAAAGGGGCAGCAGAGAATATCATCACTGGCCTGTCAGGAATGTTTAGGAAGTGACTAGCAAGGTTTTGAAGAAGTTGGCTGGGCCACCCTTATAAGGTGGAGTTGGCTGCACTTCCCTTTCCATAGGTCACTGACAAAAAGGTCATGAAGTTTTTTGTGTCATATAGAAAGGTGTAGAAATTGCAGTCAAGCTGTAAACGACAACACCTTCTGTTCTCTGGACAACATATTACTAACTAGCAAGAGTTTGAGAATGAAGATTCCCTGGTGTTTTGCCGGGGCATGAAAGGAGAGTAAAGATATCCACATTGTTTACCTTTCATGCATGTCATAAGAGGGGACTAATAAGTTTATGAGGTGGAGTTGACTGTCACATCCCCTATATAATTGTTCATAGTGACCCAGAAGCATATGCCGAAGATTGATGTGTCGGGCCATTGGTGCAAATAAAATGGTGACAATGCAGTTCCATTCTCTGGACTACATCCTGCTGGAAATCTAGAATGGATCATGGTCCTGCTACAAGAGAGATCCAGCAGGAGTTTGAGAATGAATGCTGAAGAAGACAGAAGCCGCGCTGAAGTTGAATTTTTAGGCCGAAAGGCGCAGATGTTGATGCAAAACTGTAAACCATGACAAAATGCAACTCAGTCTCCAGATTACATCCTCCTAATTTTCATGAGTGTGACAGCTGTTAAGCAGTTTCTAATAAACCACTGGCTAGGCACCTGAACATTTATGGGTAAAACTGTCTGCTATGACACCGATTCACAACTGAATTGCCTTTTTTGTAATGCACCTATAAGCTTCCTGTGAAGAATAGAGTCTGAGCAAACCCCCATTTTGTCCTATCTTAAGTTATTGCTTCCAGCTTTTGACATGTTTTACCAACTTTTGTGTCTTCACATCTAATTCTTTTTTGGGTATTCCTCTTTCCTGTGGGTTCCAGAACAATACCTGACTTACAATGCTCTCCGTTATTCTTATTGTATGTCCTATCTATCCCCATATCTGCTTCCTTACTTCTTCCTTCACTGGTGTTTGTTTAGTTCCATGGTTTGGTGAGTGTTTTTGGCTTTGTCTTTTTACAGTTTGGGGTGGGATGCTAAAGGTTCTGCATTGCACTCAGTGGACTCGGGGTTAGCAGTTTACCAAGATCACAAAAGTACCCCCTCGTGGTACACCCTGGAAAAAAGTACAGTGGTTTGTGCTGTTTCTGGCAAAACTTTTGGGATTATGTGTTAATGTGGAGGGTGAAGATTGAATTATAATAAATAGCACATGCAGTGCCACTGTCAACACACATTGATGCTAGACAATCCGACTCGAATATTGGAGAGGCGGCCAATGCAAGTGTCACGAAATGGGTAGATATCGAGATGAATAGCGAGAGTTGAAAAGATAGCATATTGAGTATAATGAGGGGGTAACACAGTTCCAGGTGGCAGCGCTACATACAAATGGAATGGAAAGCATTAAAAGGAAATTGGAACTAAAGTGTTTGTTCAGTTTGAGAACAAGCTTCTAGTCTTCAGTGCTCCTAAAAAATTTGTAGATACTCAGATTTAGATGAGCGGCTCACGATATTGGTGAACGACATCTTGGCAAAGATGGTGAATGATCCTTGGCCAAACTCTACCATCGATGCGTTCCCATACCGGAATCATGCTTGCAGAGAGAACAGGCTCAGTACCTGATGGGCTCAGGCACAATACGTCTAATTATGTGAGATGAGTTCACTGATAATGCAACACTCCATTTGAGATTGTAGTCAACCCAATCATTAATCCATGATTACCATGGAGACTACCACCCAAGGACATGTTTTGGCCCAAAAAGTCCAAAATGAGTGGAAAACCATCACAGCACAGAGTCGATACACATCCATTGCCTGGCGACGGATAGGAAGGCTGTCACAGCCTAGGGAAGCTCACTACCTGAATTAAAGGCATGATGCAAACAGACATCCCATCCTGTGCCATCTGAGGTGCAAATAACAACTATGCTGTAAACCAGCAACACAACGTACTTCATGCTACCTGGCGGAAATCACACAAACTTTCATGTTGGTCATCAAAGAGTGAACAGAGAGAAGCAAAGGAACTGTGTGGGTAGCCAACCCCCACATCCAACCTCCTTAGTCTTTTACTTCAACATGCATGGAAGGTTGCAGTGTTACTATTTTGTATTCTACTTTTGAACTCAGATAATGCACTGGCGGAGCTTATCGTTACCTTTTAATAATTAGTAGGAAGCTTTGCGGAAGAATCTTATACACAGTATTCGAACATGGTATGTCCATGACGCAGGCAGCCAGTGAAACAGTTTGCGTCACTGTTGACAATTGGTGCTTTCTGGGTGTATTGAGCTCAAGTCTTTTTAGCAACTTTCTGTGTTTTTTTCCTGTTCCACCCAGTTTCACACATTTATAACGTACATGTTGCAATTCCTTATTTCTTATGCCACCTGTGAAGTCTTTCCTTGTTATTTAATGCTGGAGATTCCAGGTACCACCTCCAAAGGATGTCAGAGAAAGAAAGTAAGAAACATAGCTGGATATTCTTTGGAAACCATTTCTCAGTCAGGTTGGGACATCAGGTTCTATGATATAGAGTTCTGCGTTCAGCATCTGTGGTCATATTATATTGTCAGGTGTCATCAGGGTGAAGTCCATTGTCTTCTCCAGGTCAGATCGGCTGCCCCGTAGCTTTTGCCTCAAGTCTAATATCCTCTGGCCAGGTCTACTGTCTTTCCCATGACCTCTTGGTTAGCAGAAGCACTGGTCGCTTGAGTGGGCCCTTTCAAGGCAAGGGGCCCGGCTCCGCTCCTCCCCGGATTTAGCTGATAGGAGCAGCGCCATGATAAGGTTTGATTGTCGCATGACCACATTTCTGTAATAGCGTGTGCTCCCTAATTTATCCCAGTATCTGCGCCATCGGTGGCTAACACACTCCAACTTCAGCAGGTGGAAATTCTGTCTAGGCTGTCTCTCATAGCCTTTTCATCTCCCAATGGCACCCACAAGGCAGTAGTTGTTTGTAAAGTGTTCTCTCTTAAGAAAGCTGTCTTACCGGATTTATGAGCCTTTCCTACTTAAGTATTTTCCCCTAACCCTAGCCTACCCCTCCCCCCATTGGCACGTTCCTGGAGTGGTGTCAGTAGCACCTTGAGCTTATAGCGGCTCATACTCCCTTGTTGCTGCCAGTCACTGGACACATGGGGTATTTCAATGGGGATATCAGCGCCGCCTCGTGGTCAGCAGCTATGATATAGACTGTTGTCCAGTGTTGGCCACATGAACTGAGCTGAGGCAACAGCTGTGGGACTGCCACTAGGACTCTGGGAACTTGTCCTGGCGACTGTCATGAAAATATAGCAAGACCAAAAAGAATTCTGAACACAGAAAAGAAACGTATATGAGGAACAGGGAATCCTTGTATGACTGTTAGTAGTGCAAGTATGGGCAGTCTTTATGGTGATGTGTGCAACTTTAAATTACTTCCAATAAAAATAAAATCACAATACACACAATTATATTAGAACTGAAAAACATAAAGGAAAACTCAAAGATCTTTCTTCAATGGCTACCTGCCTACTGTGGTAATACTGGAAATGAAAGAGCTGATGACTTGGTAAAAGAGGAAGGAAAAATGGAACAATCCAACTTTCCTCTTGAAAAACAGTGAGGCCAAAATACAAACAACAATTATACATCACAGTGGAAAAAAGATATGGATAATGATTAGAAAAATGCCACAAACACCAACTTTCATAGGCAATAATAGACCACCAACTGTCAGTGTAGAACTGACCATTGCAGACTACAGGGTAACATACTGGATCAGGATGGCCCACACAAATGAATGTCCAGGTTGAACCGAAATACAGATTCCTGAATACGAGGCTGTCCTGATTCACAGAACTGCGAGACTAGTCATAGTCACACTTGGTTGAACTCAGACCAAAACTTTGGGGCAACCGATCTCACCTGGTGAAGACTGAGAACTTTGACCTGGTGACTAGCCTGAAAATCTAGCAAGACCTTTTATGTGAATTCTGAGAATGTAGACATAGTAATAAGTTATTCTTGTAGAGTTTGGGGGGGGGGGCATACAATGTTTTTCTCTTTTTCTTAAAATTTATATTTTTGTTGCAGAAATCAGAATGGGGGCATTTTTGGACAAGCCAAAGACAGAAAAACATAATGAAGGCGGTGTTGGGAATAGATTGCGCTATGGCCTAAGTAGCATGCAAGGATGGAGGGTTGAAATGGAAGATGCACATACAGCTGTTGTCAGTATTCCCTATCTCAAAGACTGGTCATTTTTTGCTGTTTTTGATGGTCATGCTGGTGCTAGAGTTTCAGCCGTATGCGCAGATGAATTACTTGAGCAGATTACTCAAAATGAAGACTTTCGGGGTAAGCCAGACATGACAGATGGCACGGAAGTTCAACCTTCCATTGAAGATGTATTTGCAGGAATCAAGAAGGGCTTTTTGAATTTGGATGAGAAAATGCGTGCCATGCCTGAGGTTGTCAGCGGGGAAGACAAAAGTGGTTCAACAGCAGTTTGCAGCATTGTGTCTCCCAAATATGTCTTCTTTGCCAATTGCGGAGATTCACGTGCAGTGCTGTGTCGAAATGGCAAGTGTGCATTTGCCACAACAGATCATAAACCTGTTAATCCCATAGAGAAAGAGCGCATACAAAATGCTGGCGGTAGTGTCATGATTCAACGTGTAAATGGTTCTTTAGCCGTGTCTCGTGCACTAGGGGACTTTGAATATAAGAATGTTGAAGGTAAAGGTCCCTGTGAGCAGCTGGTGTCCCCAGAACCCGAGATATTCGTTGAGGAACGCAACCCAGATGACCAGTTCATGGTCTTGGCCTGTGATGGCATATGGGATGTGATGTCCAATGATGAACTCTGCGCATTCATAGAACATAGGATGAAGATAACAAGCAGTCTGGAGGAAGTGTGTAATCAAGTAGTGGATACCTGTTTAATAAAGGTAAATGCCTTTAAATATTTCATTATCCTCCATTTTTGTGTGCATTCTCAAATATTTGCAGATTACCCAGATGTAGTCCAGAGAACAGAATGTGTTGTGTCATGGTTTACAGCTAAACTATGAAATATTCGCTTTTCGGCGAGATACACCTGACTTCAGCGTGACTTTTGTGACACTTTGACCTTCTATGAGATGGGGTAGCCAAAGTCACCCCTAAAACCTCAGTAGCTGCCTTTTACAACATGCATTTCAGGTTACAGTATTACTATTCTTGGAAAATCTACCTAAAGGAAATGGTTACGTTCTTGCTTTGCTACTGTAATTTTTTTATACCTGACTTATCTGTTCTAGAGAACTTTATGCATTGTGATTATCCCTTGTTTTACACATCTATGTGAACAAATGGGGTTGGACGTAATTGTGATGCCAGAAAGTCGCAAGTGTGATGCCAGAACCTAAAGTAGAAAAAAAAAGTAATACATTGACCTTCCATGCATGTCATAGGATGCAACTAAGGTGGTTTTCAGGGAAGTTGACGGTTTCATCCTGTAGGTCAACATGATCCAAAAGACGATAAAGTCAGATGTGCTTGCTTGACAGGTCGAAATATTTCAACCAAGCTGTAAAACATGACACAGTGCATTATGTTCTCTGGACTACATCTTGCTTACCAGCAGTAATTTGAAAATGAACATGGTAGCTAAAGCAAAAGATATATGCAACATAGAGCCAAAAAACATGCTTACTCTGCCAGTGTGTTGACATGGAACAAAGAATAGTACTACTGCGACTAGCCATAGATGACATGTTTGGACACAGTGTATATAACTCATCATCCAGTAGAAGGTAAGAAAGACCCACAATGCTATGCTGAAGCTGTTTGTGTTGTTTTGGAAGACGGAATAACTTATATTGTGTATATGCAAATATCATATACTTTTCTTTAACCTGTAACAACTCGGAGAAAAATAATGCATACTTTCCCTGGCACCTGTCTTTTTTTTATGACTTCTGGTTTTTCTGCATGTGTTTGCTTCTTTTATATAACTTTATTTTTTGAGTTATTGATTTTAAATTTGGAGACAGTCGAGATAAGAGGATGCTGGGTGTGGTGTTGTGTGTGTGTGTGTCAGTTGGAATACTAACATAGACCCAGCCAAAGATGGATGTGTCGGGCCAATGTCGCAAACTAAACGGCAACAACTCATTTCCATTCTCTGGACTACATCCTGCTGGAAATCTAGTAGCACCATGGTCCTGCTGCAAGGGAGATCCAGCGGGAGTTTGAGAATGAATGCTGAAGAAGAAGACTTAACATAGACAATAACAAAAACACATGCACATAATGACTTACAGTTTTCCTGATAGGCCTGGACTAGACGTAGACAACTCACAGAGCCAAGTATGATGATGGCTAGAAAACCCAAACTACTGATATCATTTACATCACTATTAGCATTATGTATTATCAACATTTCCATCATTATTCCTTGGTCTACATTAACTAACACATGGAAGCCTTCAAAATCCCCTTTGATCCAATCAACATACAAGAAAATTAGGTCTACACGAATAATGGCTTTCCAAAGCGAAATAAACAAGCGTGGCTTCCTAATATACCTAACATCATGTATCGGTCTTTCAAATTTGCCGGGACCTGAGAGGAGAGCAAAGAATAGCACCACTTTTTGCATCCATGCATGTTGTAAGAGGTGACTAAGGAGGCAATGGGATGGAGTTGGCTGTCCCATCCCATATATGGTCAGTGACCCAAAGCCATGTGGGAGCCGGATGTGTCAGGCCGAAAGGCGCAGATATCGCAGCAATGCTGTAAACCAGGGGTGGGCAAACTTTTTGTGCAGAGGACCGCATTGAAAATTGTAAAGCTATTGGAGGGCTGCATATAATATTATGTATGTTTTTGTTTAAAATTCTCGGTAAGTAATCAATTAAATTAAATATTTTTATTGTAAAGAAAGGTAGTTTTACATAATGTAGATAACTTCTGAAATAAATTACATTTCTAACAGACTTACACTATAACAGTATATTTTCTAATATGGAAAAAAGGTTTTGCAAATATTTTAACAATGTTCGTGTATTTAAAAATGTGTTTGAGGGCCGCAAAATATCCAGGGCGGGCGGGCCGTAGTTTGCCCACCCCTGCTGTAAACCATGCCACAATGCATTCCGTTCTCCGGACTACATCCTGCTAATCTGGAGGAGTTTGAGAAAAAACGCAGAAGAAATACTGCTGGAACATTCAGGGACAATCACTCTAGAAAAGAGTTATTACAAAAATCATGATCAGAAAAAAAATCTTGTGAGACTGTTTACTGTGACTGCTGTGTTTACTGTAATCATTCAACAAACGGGTAATTGTAATATGTTATATATTCCGCCATTGGGTTGCTATTGGGATAGGATATATGTGACATGCTGCCGACAGGTTCTCGCAGGTTGAGTAATTTGTCAAAACTGTGCGCCAAATTCTTTTACTGTGTGTGTTCTCAAACCTGCAGATTAGCAGGATGCAGTCTAGAGATTGGAATGTGATATCTGCACTTTTCAGCCTGATACATCCAACTTTTGCACGTCTTCTGGGTCTCTTTGACCATACATGGGATGGGACAGCCAACTCCACCCTAAAGCATCCTTATTTATCGCTTGCGACATGCATGGCAGGTACATGCTGCCATTCTTTTCTTTCCTTTCAGGCCCTGGCCAAATACAGTTGATATAAGCAGAATTTAAATTAAATAAAAAATATTGACAATAATTCATTAAAAACCAGTGGCTTGAAAATTCTGCTCATTTAATCTAAGTATGTATTTATAATCTTGTTTATTGGTAAAAAGTGTACATCACACTAAGTAGAAAAATCATTTCATGAGATAGTTATTTGTTAACTCAAATTGACATGAAAGAGTTGACATCGGAGAGGGCAATAGAAGTGCAACTGAGCCATTCCTTCAAATTATTATTGTTCTTTCAAAATGTGCTTTATCAGTAAGACGGTAGGCAAAAGTGAGAAAGATACTTCTTTTGAGTTGTTCTTTTGTGGGTCTGATTCTCAAAACATTTTAATTTTCCATGCTGTGTGCGGATTTTCTGTTTTTTATACTCATGCATGCTTCCATTTCTATGTCTTGTTCGTTCTTTCTCAAACTCCTGAAAATTAACAGGAAGTAGTCTGGAGAATGCATTGTGTCATGGTTTACAGCTTTGCGTCGATACCTATGACTTTCACCTGAATACATCCAACTTTAGGATGGCTTTTGGATCCTTTTGATGCTACATTGGATAGGACAGCCAACTCATCCCATAATCTTCTTAGTCTCTTCCAGTCACATTCATGGAAGGTAAAGTGTTGCATTCTATGCCACCCCCCCTTTCAGGCCCAGATAACCCATTGGCATTCAATTTATTTGAATGAAGCAGCTTTCATACCTCATTATAATTCTGAGGTAATGATTTTGTACCTCTGAGATCTTTTAAGTGTTACTTTTGACTGCAGTACCCCATGCTGACATCCGTGTTCTAAAGTAGTTCTTATATATTTGTGTACCGCTTAAATCAGTATAAAGCCATTAATAAAACGGTGACACGACACATTACCGTTCTATGTACTGCATCCTGCTGGAAATCTAGCAGGAAAATTATCCTGCTATAAGGTGGGAGTTTGAGAACAGATGAAAAAAAATATACCCGGTATTCTGTGTATTTTCTACTTATCATTTTCCCATTTATCCCCTAATATATTCTAAACAGTTTTTTTTCTTCAGGAGTGCTGTTCTCATTCTGCCTATTTATGTTCAAATAGTAAAGCAAAATGAATTAAACTGGTTACTAAAAACACTTACCTTGCCTATGAATAAAAAATATATAAAAAAGTATATAAAAACATACAATAAAACTACACAGGACAAATCTCAACGTATCGGTCCAATTGGGACCTTTTTCAAGAGACAAATAATTAATAAACTGAACAATAATATACAAATTTTGATATTTTGTGTGTCGAGAGTGTGGTCGATGAATGGCACAACTTCTCCACATTTTAAAGAAAATTCAGTGCTATTCATTATGAAACCATCAGTTTGGTAGACAATTTCAAAGCATGCATAGGACTCATTAGTCACAGTCGGGAACACTGCAGACATCATCATCTCAGTTGAGCTGAATGGTCATCGTCGACTTCAGATGGACGAAGAGCATATTCACACAGAGAAAGAGATATTTGCAGTGATAACTACTTGGAGGACGAAGAATTCTGTTATATTTTCTGAACTCAAGTTTCTTCTTCTTTCATTCACCCGGAACACGCTGATATCTGAAGTTTTATTTGTCCTATAAACATGACTGTCTTTTGTAATACGTACAGAGGTCCTTATAATGTTTTCTTCCACTGTTTCTTCTCTGGGACAGTGTGTTTGCCTCAGCAATCATATGCTGGGTATTCCTGAAAAATATGCTCTAGATGCCTGAGGTACCAGTCCACATGGCTCTGTTGCCAATCTTGAACTTTTTATTCATGTGGCTGCACAGCCGGTTGTGTTGCAGATTTTGTTATTGGAACTCATGCGTCCCGTTTTGTGAACCGGATCCAGTAATTTTGGATTTTCACTTACCAAATATGGAAAACATTAGGAAGAATTAATAAACTGTACCTGGCACTTATTTTCCCTCTAAAATTCTTTGTATGTATATAGATCAGATGTAAATCTGAGCAACTACAACACTTTTAATGTAGTACTTGATAACTTTTTTAAAGGTCAATTATTTATTGTATGCTCATCAACAAAGTGTTCTACATTAAGGAAATGTTTCTAGGTATCTGTACTTCTGCATTCATTCTCAACATTTGCAGCTTAGCAGGATGTGTTAAGGAGAATGAAATGCATTGGAAATCCAGTCTAGAATTCTAGAATATCGGTTCTTGAATTGTGGTGCAGACTGCCAAGGGTCAGCAAAGACTTAAAATTCAAATAATATAATTAAAAAGCTAAACATACATGTATAAAAATGGAATGACAAACAAGGATAAATATTGCACAAGTTATTTATTTTAGACATTCTTCACAAGTGAACGAAAGAAGAAGAAGAAGACAATCTTCACATAATTACATAAATGCAGATTACACAGATTGTTGGTGCTGTAAATCTAAGCAGGATTAGGCTATGAAAACAAGAATCTAAGAAAGCTGCAGCATAGCGGAATTAGGATCTAAGAAAGCTGCAGCATAGCGGAATTAGGATCTAAGAAAGCTGCAGCATAGCGGAATTAGGATCTAAGAAAGCTGCAGCATAGCAGAATTTTCTTTGTTTATTAGCAGCACATTACTATTACATTTTGAATTGCATTGTTTACTATTGTTAACACACAGATAATACATTCCTGAACATTTTCAAATATTATAATTTTGAAAATACCATATATTACCATGTTACAATCTGGAGGTTTGAACAAAAATTTTGTTTAAAGGGGTCTGTGACACCAAGTTTAAGAACATCATCATCAGGTGCTGAATGGCGTAGACGATCATGGCTCACCACAGCTTTCTATCTCTAGCATTATGTATCAAGATTGTTGTTGTTTCCCTGCTGTGCCAGGTTGTCAAGCTGTCAAATATTTTTTCCTGTTTGCGCCCTCTGTCTCTGTCCATTCAACACTTCAATATTAGTTTCTCTGGCAGTCCATGGTAGTCTCAACATTCTTCTGTAGAACCACATCTCTATTGCCTCTAATTTTCCAGTTTGTTTATTGTCCTAGATACATCTTGGATCTATATGTTAGTATAGGAGTTATATAGCACTGTATAACTCTTTTTCTCACACTTATGACAAGGTTATATTACACAGTATATTTTTCATTTTTCTGAATGTACTTTTTGCCTGCCCTATTCTACTTCTTATTTCTGTTGAACTTCTAGAGCATACAAAAGTTATTACTATCATCTCTCTTGCAATCATCTTCCAACAGACCCCTCTCACAGTAGAAGCCCTGCTACAGAGAGTACATGCACCAACGGGTGACGAAATTTCTGCGTATGAAAGAAAGCTTTGAGTAAAAGTTTGTAATTGCAGTTGCACACAGAAAAGTGTTTAAAGAAATGTGGAGCACATTTATTCTGCCTCACCATAATCCTGTTTAGGCAAACACTGGTGCTGAAAGTGGAGAGCTGCACCAGCAACCATGGTATCACATAACACGACTAGATAATGTCTTATTCTTCACTTATTCTGCTTCAGCATTCATTCTCAAATTCCTGCAGATCAGCAGAATGTAGTCCAGAGAACAGAATACACATGGTTTACAGCTTTACGGCAATACCTACGCCGTTTATCTGAGGCATCCAACTTCAGCGTGGCTTCTGGGTCACTATGACCTTATATGGGGTGGGTTAGCGACTCCCATAATCACAGTAGTTGCCTCCTGCAACATGCATGGAAGGTTGCTATTATTTTCTTCCTATTTAGGCTCAACAACATGGGTGGCTCACTTGTTAAAATCAACAGACAAATTGGTAGCATTGCCAGGGAACAAGTCCTCGTGGTCGAGGGTGATCTCACCGAAGTCCAATTCATTCGACAACCGTTACCCAACAGAGTATCTCAAGGTCACAGTGAGCAATGATGTCATTTTCCTATGTGGGAATGTTTCGTCTGCAGCAAAGCACCTCATCAAAAGATAGATCCGAGCACAGTACCAATATCATATTGTGTCAGACTCCTTCTGGGTAGGAAGCTTTTTCCCCGTTTATTGAACACTGCTGCAAGTTGAAGTCTTCTGGATATGAAAGAAATCTCTAAAGCACAGGTTCTCAACTCATGTGGTCACAACTCGAAATGGGGCTGCAAAGGGTTTTCAATAGGTTTTCAGTTGAAATAGCACACTAAAAAAATATTGATTTTCATAAGATGTCTTATAAATTTTTTAATTGATGTCTTAAAGTTTGAATAATATTATTTTAGTATACTGAAAGTCTTCTCTGTTAGGGTACTATCCTAAGAGCGATGGTATTGTTACCATCAGAATTAAAGGTGAAAAATATCTCTATTGTTCAAATCTACGCACCAACAACAGCAGCAGATGACCAAGAGATTGACACTTTTTACGAACAGCTACAGCACACTCTAGATAAAACTAACAGACAAGATGGTATTATAGTAATGAGGGATTTCAATGCTAAAGTAGGGAAAGAAAGAGCATACCACGAAATTAGATCTCAAGGGGAGTATGGCTTATGAAATAGAAACGAAAATGGTGAACGATTGCTCAATTATAACTTGGTAAACAATCTAGCAATCATGAATACAATTTTTTAAATAACATCCCTTTATACGTGGATGTCACCAGATGGAAAATGTAAAAATCAAATAGATTACATATTGATCCAACAAAGATGGAAAACGAGTTCCCTTAAGTAAAAAGTAAAACATTACCAGGAGCAGATTGCGACACAGACCACAAACTGCTGATGGCCAAATTTAAAGTAAAAATAAAGAAAATCAACAAGAACATCCATACCATTGCATATGGCACGTCAGACATACCAAGCGAATATAACATCGAGATAAAAAGCAGATTTATCATACTTCTATATATACAAGAAGAATTTACTCCGAACGGATTGCTAACAAAATAAGCGAAGCTATCCCCAACACTGCAGAAAAGCTTCTCCCCCCCCCCCAAAAAAGATGCAAAAACCAAGATTACATCTCAGAAGAAACAAATGAACTTAATTGAAGGAGATGCAAAACTGCCAGAAACAGTCAATCAAACTACAGAGAACTATCAAAACAAATTAGGAATGACAAACAACGATACATAATGTTTATGTGCTGAGAAATTGATGAATGAAGACAAGGAAATAGCAAGAATATGTTCAATGCTATAAGAGCATTACAGCAGAATCACTTCAAGCCCGCACTTCGAGTAAAAGATAAAATAGTTAATGGCCTAACAGAGAAAACAAATATTCTACATAGATGGAAGGAATATTGTCAAGAAATGTATAAAGTAACAACTCAGTCTTCAAATGAAAGCATCATGAATTAGAACAAGAACCAGAATCTACAATGAAAGAGGTCAGACATTCAATCAGAAATCTGAAAAAAGGAAATCTCCAGGTAAAGGCGGAGTAACATCATAGTTACAAGCTGGTGAAGATTTCAGTGTCTAAATATGCCATACTTTATGCTGCAAGATATGGACAAGCGGAATATGACCAGAAGAATGGAAAAAGTCAATATACATGTAGTATTTCATCTCAAAGGCATTAATATTCTTTGCCGCTGTTTTACTTTGGGTCCATGTTTTGCAACCGGAAAAATAAAACTTTTGTAACATTAGCAATTTTGTTTCTATTTTGTTGTTTTCCAACTGTTATTTTACAATATGCCATTGCCAATCTCTTGATGTTTGCTCCTAAGTATTCAAATTTATCCACACATTCTACCTCAGTATTGTCTATTCTGATTTTTGGTTGTTGTGTTGTTATATCTGTTGACATGATTTTTTGTTGTTGAGTGTTTAAATACAAGTTTTGTGATTCGCTATATTTGTTTGTGTTCTTGATTAGTTGTTCCAATCCCTTTATATCATTTGAAAGAACCACTGTGTAGCGTAAGATAGTGAATTCCATTTGAGAAGAAGCACACTTTATTTGATCATTGAACTATTTTGTCATCGCTGTCATTCATCAGAGTGAAAACATTGCCTCTTTAGAGGTTTCTTTAGGGACGAAACTAATGAAAGTCACATGATAATAGATTGGGGCTATGCTGAAGTCGGAGTCGGATATGTCAGGTCGAAAGGCGCAGATATCGCAGCAATGCTGTGAACCATGACACAATGCATTCAGTTCTCCGGACTACATCCTGCTAATCTGCAGGAGTTTGACAACGAACGCAGAAGAAGAAGAAGAAGAATAGATCGTGGCTGAAGGCTAGATATGACAGAACTTCACATATTTTCTGTGTTTTATGCACTTCCTGTATAACTTTCGCGTGAGCATTGTCATGCAACATAACAACGGTACAGAAAGCCATGTTGATGGCTGTAAGCAGTTTGTACAGTGTGTTCTTGTGTAGCCAGTAGCATTGATGTTTACACTAGGCTCTTTGAAGTCCACCAACATAAGTCCTTCTTGGTCAAAAAAGACAGTAAGCATAACCTTTCCTGCAGTAATTTGTTATGTGAATTTTTGCCCTTTGATGATACAGGGTGTTTCCATTGCATGCTGGCTGCATGGCTCAAAGTGGTGACTTCATAATTTGTCAACTGCCACTATCCATGACAGAAATGCATCACCTTCTGCATGATAATGCTGCAAATGGTTCAAACTCCACTCCATTGGTTCTTCCCAATGCTATACCGTCAATAACCGTTGTACCCACTGAGAACACACCTTCCAATAATGAAGTTTATTCTGAACCATCATTTGTGCAAACAACATGTGCCTGGCTCCTGCCGCAGAAAATCATTTGTTACCTGCAGCACTTCACGAGACATTCTTGCCCAATTCTTCACTGTTGTCTCCGACACACATTTTTCACCATTCACTACCTGTAATCTTTTATGAATGTTGGGTCAACATTCTTCAGCTGTAAGAAACGGAATCACTGCTCATTGATTCTTCTGTTTTTTTAATTCTCAAAATCCTGCATAAGCAGGATGTGATCCAGTGAATGGAATGTGTTGTGTCACCTCCCGCCAACCAGGTCAGCAGATGTCATCAAAGAAAATACCATTATTATCAAACTCTGAACTTTGACTGTGTGGTCAGGGCCCGAAAAGGTAGCAACGAATAGTTACAATATTGGACCTGCCATGCATATTATTAGAGGTGACCAAGGAGGTTTTGGAAGTGGTTGACTATTCCATTCAATGGAGGGTCAAAATAACCCATATATCATGTTGAAATGTGTCAGGCTGAAAGATGTAGATATTGCAGCTAAGCTGTAAATACTGATAGAACACTTTTCGTTCAGAGAACTTCATTCTGCTAATTTGTAGACATTTGATAACAAACGCAAAGAAGGAATGATATAATATTCTGTGTTGCATTGTTATAGTAGATTTAAATATTTAAGATCAATATTACTGGAGTTTAGATGTTATGATTGATGCCTAATCTGATCTGTCCAATGTTTATTTGTTTCTTCCAAATTCAGGGCAGCAGAGATAATATGAGTATTGTGTTAATAGCATTTGAAGGAGCACCTTCAGTATCTGAAGAGGCTGTTAAAAAAGAGAGAGAACTTGATGAAAAGATTGAGGCAAAAGTCAAAGGTAAAGGGAAAAAAGGATTTGCAGCCAAATAATGTTTTGACTGTGCATTCTTTACATATAATTTGTTCATCTCTAATTAATGTACTTGCATAACTTTTACTATAGCTTAGCGCATTGCACCGTAGAAGCTCGATGCAATGATTTTGAGGCCATTATAATATAGGAAAAGAGAAACTTCGAGATAGTCATCACTCGAACAAATTGGATATGACATTTCATGTCATCTGCGTTCATTCTCAAACTCCTGCAAATTAGCAGGGTGGAGGATGGAATGCCATTGTGTCATGGTTTACAGCTTGGCTGCAATTATATGTATTTCTGTGTGATTTCTATTTCACTTTGACCATCTATGATGAAGGATAGGCAACTCAACACCAAAAATCTTCCTTTAGTTGTCTCGTGCAATGTTCATGGCAGATTAATGTTGCTATTCTATGCTATTTCCTTTCCTTGGGCCTCGACAACACTGACGACATCATTAGTTCAGATACAAAATTATGATGATCATCATCAGGTGACATATTCTTTCCAGAATGTAGTCTTCCCTATGGATCTCTTGAATCTTCATCAGTCTTGAGCAAGCTGTCCTGTCTTTTTAGTGACGTGAGCAGGCATTTTTGAATGTCTTTTGTCCAACGGCATCTTGGGCGACCTTTGCCCCTGTTGCCTTCTATCATCCCCTCCAGTAACTCTTCATGTCGGCGTGTCTCTCTTAATGTGACCGAAAAAAACTAGCTTTTTCTTTAATATTGTGTTCAGAAGCCAGCCTTTCTGAACGTTAATTGTTCGTATCACCTCCTGCTATGTTTTCCTTGCTGTCCATGGTAATCTCAAAACTCTTCTACAGCACTTTAATCCAAATTATGTTATTCTCTTGGCCACTGTTTTATTTAGTGTCCATGCTTCACATCCATATGTTGTTACAGGAAATACATGTTTATAGCAAACACAACTTGGTTCTTATGTTAGCACCCTGCCATAGTTTCTTTAGCTGTTTTAATTTTGACAGCACCATTGCTGTTCTTCTCGTAATGTAAACTGTGCAGTCATCCGCATTGTTTATATTAGTTCCTAAATAATCAAAATGTGTGGCCTCTTCTAATTTGCAGTTAATAATAGAAGAATAGGGAGAACTTTGTGGAAAGAGAAAACTAACAAAGACGTTCTAACATCACTTTGTATGAAAAAAGAACTATTAAAAGAAACATACATGATACAAACAGAATTTAAGTATATTTTAAAAAAAACTGAAGGATTGACTTGGTTGTACTCAGGTTACCCCATATATACTCTGTCCCTCACAAAGAAGAATCACACCACCCCTGATGATTGTACCACTCATAGCACGAAACTCCATAACTTCAAATGATAATCCCAAGGATTCTCTGGAAAAATCTTTGTAAACATGACATCACACTTGAGTTTTAGCTCACGACAGCTTCACAAAGCGAATGTCATAACCGCTATGCCAATAAAATCCCTCAGTTAAACTAGGATATAGTTTAAGAGACTGTGGAAGCAAAAAAAAATGCAGAAACTAAATTCCTCATTCCGATAACCAGATCAGAAGATTTCATCTACCATTATTATCATTCTCTGAATTTCACCCGTGTGTTGGCACCGGATCCAAAAAGGAGCAACGAATATCAATACGGTTACCTGTCAAGAATGTTGAAAGAAACACCGAAACCTCTGTCAATGTCTTTTTTAAATCTTTGTCAAGAGACTGAAGGTTGATGAAAATGAAATCAGTTTCCCCCACTTTTTATCTGTTGTTACTGTTAGACACAGGTCAGAAGAACAGTGCGATGATGGTTGAACTCGACAATGTTTACACATCTCTTCTATGATGTTTCCTATACTAAATTGTGGAGTCAATTCTTGGATCATTAGGATAAAACAGAAATATGTAAGGCATGTTGCCATTGTCACAGTAACAATAACAAAAATAAATGATGTTATGTCTAAAAAGTCTTCTTCATGACAAAAACAAGCAACAAAAAAATGAATATTATAAAAAGAGACACATACCAGTAGTTTAATAGAAAGAGAGTAGCAAAAGTAGATAATAGAGGAGAAAGAGAGAAAAGAAGACTGAAGACAAGTACACGATCAGAAGAGTAAAAGGAAAAACATTTCAGATAAGTAATTTTGTTTTATTATACTCATGCTGTTCCTTTTACTCTTTTTTTCTGATCTTGTGCTTGTCTTCTTTTTCGTTCTCTCATCCTCTCTCCTCTATTATCTACTTTTGCTCCTATCATACTACCGGGTATGTGTCTCTTTTTTTTGTAATACCCATATTCATTATTTGTTGCTTGTTTTTGTCATGATGAAGAGACTTTAGTCAAAATGTTATCTGGTTTTGTTGATGTTAGTGAAATATTAGTTGATGTACTTTGATATTGGCACCACTCCTTTTATATTTCTGTTCTTTTCTTATTGCCATGTGTTACCCCAGTCCCACATCTTTAGTGCTTTAGGTTGTTCTCAGAAACTTTATCCTTGATAAAGAGTGCTGTTCTATTATGCTTAGAATATCTGGTCCTACACATTTTTGTTGTTCAGGGCTTCCATCTATCATTTGATTTGTTCAACATCCATGTATTTTGTTTTTGTTGAATTGTAAACACAACGTGCTAAAGGTTAATTTGTCACCTCTTGTGGCTTAGGGGTTAGTGAGAAATCAATTAAATGCCATGCAGAGTGGTGTAGGCGATCATGTTTCTCCACGGCTCTCTGTCTCTTGTGTTGTCAATAAGCTCGGTTTGTGAACTTCTACCATGCCACAGTACTAGTCTATCTAGCAACTTTTCTCTTTGTTGTTCCCTATCTCTTCTCCCCTTGATCTTTTGGAATAACCCCTTCAGTGGTTATTAAGTGTTCAAGCTGTGTTCTTCTCAGCACATGCCCTAGAAACCTTGACTGTGTGCCCCTAATGTTTGATATGATTGATCTTTTTACGCCATCATCAGTGAGAACCTCTGTATTAGTTTTCTTGGCTGTCCATGGTATTTTCATCAGTCTTCTCAGAAACCGCATCTCTGTAGCCTCTAATTCATTTTGAATGTTTTTGTTTACAGTTCATGATTCATATCAATAAAAAAGATTGGTTCGATATAACATCTCATCTTAGTGAGAAAACCAGCTGTAAATATATTGTAACCTTTAATTTTAGACCAATCATTATGCAATAGTACACTATCAGTAGATGACATGTCAATATAGTGAGGATTTCCTCTTGTAGAAGCACCCACAGCATTTCATCAGTACAATTATGTTTCCCTTTGTGATGCAACATTTGGAGAACTCAGCATTGCACATCTTGGGGGGAAACTGATGATTTCTGACTGAACAGTTGACACATGAGGGTGTAGTGAAAAAACAACTCTGTGGAGGACATGACAATTTCCTTGGAGAGAGTATCAGGCAAAGAATCAGGCAAACCTGTTAGTCCTGCATAAGTAGATAGCCCATTGGATGGTGGGGAATGCATAATTGGGTTGCTTTACCTCTGACTGGAAATCATACTTAGCATGGGAGCTAAAACTCATGACTCCAACTCTGCATGTTGTGGAAAGTTAGAAAAGCCCTAAACCCCCACTGAGTAGGATTCTTCTTAAAGCATGCACACTGCTGAGAGTTGGGGTCTTCTGGGTATGAAATAAAGCTCTGGAGAAGCACCACATTCTACATAGAAAGTAAGAACCATTGGCTTGTAATTCCTAGGGTTAATACAACAATAATGGCATATATTTTAAAATATCTTAACTCAGACAACTCAGGAATCATTTTTCTTGATTGGACAAAATTATCTTTCTTTCAATTTTAAACCACTAAAAGTCAAACATCCACAACTTGTGAATTTTAAACATTCAATAAATTATTTTATCAAATAAAATAATAATAGTTTATGATTACTGAAGTACTAGTAATGAATTTTGTAATGATATACATGCATCTCCTATTCAGATAGGAAGCAAGTGCTTCATTTGCTCACAATTCATGGGGAGTGAAACAAGTCGTATTGAAACTACTGTATTAAATCACTTGCACACATACTGTATCTGCAGATTTGTCAAAACAGAGAGGCAAGAAATAGTAAGGTAACCATAGGGGTGTGCGATGTTAGTGATATCACATTTCAGAGGCTCTGCTATATAAGGGCGGTAGCCATATCCTCTACTTCGCAGTCTTTACTTCCCGGACTGATCTGGTACCCAATTACGGCTGGGTTGACCCGGAGCCATTGCAATCAGAAAAACATTTCTGCATCAACTGGGAAATGAACGCAGGACCACTCATATGCAAAACCAAGATATAGTACCTGATACTGAAGTTCTCAATAGAGTCAATGTTTCAAGTATTCATACAATGCTGAAGATGACACAATTGAGATGGGCCGGACATGCCTGACAAAACCATTAAAAAACAACTGAAATATGGAGAGCGTGTAAAGGGTAAACAACTGGCAGATGGACAGAAGAAATGCTTAAAGGACTCTCAAAAAGTTTCTCTAAAGAGCTTCAACATCACCTTCTTGGAAACTTGTCAGTATCACTCATTTAGGTGTTGCAGCAGCATCAGCAATGGTGCTCGTTTTGCAGAGAAGCATCAAATTTAAAAAGCCGAGAAAATATACTGCATGAGAGGACAGAACAACAGACACATGGATGTTCAACTCTACTACATGTTTTTAATGTGGTAAGGGATTCTATGCCAGAATTGGACATTTCAGTTTCTCCGCACACACCAGTGAGATGCAACAACTACGGCTCTCATGACAATATTCCAATGTGCTACCTATTTGTTATAATTGAGATAATTTATGTGTGTATTTTCCTTCAGAAATTCTGGAAAGAGAGCCTCTAGAAAACCAAGACTTTGGATATGTTTTGCATTCTCTTGCAGATGAGTTACACGATCAATTCCCTCCGGGTGGGGGCTTTCAATGCAAGTGAGTAGCAGCATGACTTGTTGCATGTGTCAAACATATTACAGTCATGTCTTCTATTGATTCGTAGGTTCTGTAGGGGTGTATGCGACGGCTTCGTAATATAGCATTATTGATCTGTTCATCTGAACCCATAGTAAAAAAAAAAAAGTCCAGTTTTCCTTATTCATGATCAGTTAGAGGTCTGTAGTTTTCATTGACCAACATATGATATCGTGAGAATCACACCCGCTGTATTTACTTTTCACTTTCCAAGATCTTGGACCAATTTCTGTAGGCAGGATAAAACTAGTTCGTGATTTAGAAAATATTTCCATTTTTATTGGGAATTGAATCTTGGACTATGAAGTCAGTGCAAACCACTGAGCCACCATGTGCCACTTGTAAATCCATAGATCCTTTTTAATTACTAATACTGTCACTTGTATAGTCACCCAGAAGTTATGAGTTTGACGAAGTAGGTGCTTGAACTACAGTGTAATAGCTCTGTGGCTCAGCTTGTTGTAAGGGGTTGCACATCTATAGGGAAATTATGATGTAATATGTATAAACCTATTAGCTCCTACAGAGCGTGGGTCCCAAACAAACCTCCTTCATCTTGTCCTATCCTTATAAAGAACCTTAACTATCACTTTCAGCCTGTTCCATGTCCAACCTGACCTTTGTGTCTGCATATAATTCTTTCCTCCAGAAATTTACTGGTCTTCTTCTTGCTCTGAGGTCCAGAACAAAGCATGTCTTGTTGCAATGTTTCGATTTTTTTAATATATGTCCTATCTCCAATGCTGTTTCTGTAGTTCCTCCTCCACTGGAGTTTTTTTCTGAGCATGAGTTCCTCATTGGTTATTTTAATTCATTAAGTGCCGTCTCTGCAAAGAAGGTTGGCTGCAAAGGATCAACATCCTGTCTCTTGCCGTGGTGGTGCACTTTGTTAGATTAATCTTTTCATGTGATGTTTCTCTACCACTTGTATCACTGTCTACCTCTCACTCGCTTCCCCTCGACTTTACCCTCAAGTAAGGTCATCAACAAGTGTCATGTCTTTTTATATATCCAAAATATTTGATTTGTTTTATCTTTATTTCTATTAGTTTTTTTCCCTTCCATACGAAGTGTTGTTAGAATTTCTTTGTTAGTTTTCTTCCCATGAAGTTCTTATTCTCCCATATATCCACGTCTCAATGGCATCAATTCTGTCTTCTAGTTGTTTGTTTATTGTCCATGTTTCTGAGCCTAATTGGTATTAAGTATAGGTATCATACCATTATTAAGAAAGCATGTACATGTGTGTTGTTGGAGCCTGAAAGGGGAGCACAGAATAGTGACACTCAGATGTCACAGCCAAACTGTAAGTCATAACACAATGCAGTCCATTCTCTAGAATAAGTCAGTCGCCCCCTGAATTTCTGTTTAGGACACAAGTGGGCAAAATAAAGTAATTGAGTAAAATCTAGCAAACTAATCGTTTTATGACAATCTGTCACCTATGAAAAATCATTGTCACATCTTGTATCATTTTCAATTTTTGTCTTCTATCACATGTTCCCCATCTATGTTGACAAGAAGCAGGCCAGCGGACATTGCTTCAATTACATAATTGAGAAGAGTGTGCTTTTTTGTGTGTCAGAAGGGCTATCGGCTATTTACCTGCTCACAGCTAAAAGGGTTATTTCATCATCATAAGATGGTCTCATGCGTCTGTTGTTGAAATGATCTCATATCGCTTCAGGTATATGGATAAGATGATTAGTCCAACGGATAAAATAGAAGAATATGCATGCAAGTACTATCTGTGATTAACCTTCACCACGCCTATATCAACTCTGGCCGCCGAAAAACAAAATGGCGTCTAGCGCCGTTGGCGACATACCCCATCCAATGAGATATCGTTATAATAGACGCCCCACAGCCTGATTGGTTACTCGGGAACATGCGCTATTGAAGCCGGTTCATTCCTATGTCCGACATGATCGTTGTAACAATGGCTAGCCAGAAGATACAAATTTTATAGCAATTAATACAAGATATATGGGTCAGAGTATACACAGATGGGTCAGCACAGAATGCCGTGAGGAATGGAGGTGCAGGTGTATATATAGAATATCCACACAAGCCTAGAGATACAATCAGAACACCGACAGGAAAATTCTGCAATAATTATGATTCAGAAATCCAGGCAATTAGTGTGGCAGCTAAAAAACTGCTGAACTCCAACTCTGACCTACAGCCTGTGGTATTCCTGACAGATGCAAGGTCAGTGCTTCAAGCTCTCCAGTCTGGAAAACTAAGAGACTTGAAAAAACTACTTAGCGAATTGTCTTACCAGTATAGGGTAACCATGCAGTGGATACCCTCTCACTGTGGAATACCAGGAAATGAAAAAGCGGACCAACCAGGCAGGCTAAGGAAGGTGCTGCCGAAGACCAACCAGATATACCAATCACCTACCATCAGAAAAAACAGATGATCAAGTCAATAAGAAAGCCACAAACAACAACACAAGATGACTATCATATTATGAACAGAACAGAACAAGTTATAATTCTACGTCTCAGAACAGGACACAACCGACTCCACAGTCACATGTATACAAAGTTCAAGATTGGCAACACAGCCATGTGTACATGTGGACAGGCAGCACAGAGTGCAAAACATATACTTCAAGAGTGTTCTGAGCATGAAATGCTGAGGCAGACATATTGGCCAGAGGAAACAACACTGGAATCAAAACTCTATGGGACACTGTATGAACTACAAAAGACAGTGAGTTTTATTAAGGAGACAGAATTACAGATATAGACATGTTTCAAGTGAACGAAAGAAGAAGAAGAATAGCAATTAATCTGACCACATCTGCACACCGGTACGATGCCATAATGTGACTGATTTTATAGACCTATCTTTCATCGTATTTTGAATAAAATAACATTGAATCGTGGCTTGAATCATCAATTATTGAGTTATTTAGTTTCACAGCAGTGAATATACAGAATACCGCATTGGTTTGGAGACATGTAGACGTTTGATATCGAATATGTTGAAGTAGAACCAAAAATGACTAGACCTAAGCTCAAAGAAGGATTTTACTGAAAATCTAATTGTTTTATACAGTAACTCCGGCTATATTTTGATAATTTCACTGTGAAAGAACATAAATACAACAGATTTAAATATAAATACAGCGTGATTTAGTTTACAGTGTTGCCAAGGAATTCGATAAATAAGGTAAGTTATTTTTTTATTTATTTTTTCCCTCTTTATTTGTTATAAAATATATGTTTTTTTGTGAAAAACGTCTTTACCACTTTCTCATATGTCTGGTATCACACATACACGTACATAAATTACACCAATATATGCATAATTCAATTCTTTATTTATATGTGCAAATATTATTTAAATATCTAACAACCAAAAAATTATCACATTTTCAAAACAGTCACCATCAATAACGCAAATTTTCAAAAAAGAATCCGGTGGCAGGGAGACGTTTCGTATTTTTAAATCTGGCTTGCTAAAGGTTAAAACTCGCCAGAGTGTTTCCGAGACCCAAAAGGGGAGCAAAGAACAGCAACACTCACCTGCCATGCTTGTCATAACTGGCAATTAAAGACAATTGGATGCAGAAGAGGCGACAGATGATGCTGAAATGTTCCGCATTATCTATTTGCTGTTTATATTTTCTTTAATTCTACCCATTATTGTTGATGTATTTCAATCTTGATTAAAAATGAAATAAAATAGCACATGTCCAAATCTATGCCAGAGTGTTACAGAGAGCATCCTGGATGGAAAAAATAACAGCTTCAAACCTAGTCACTGACAATTGTGCATCCTTACTATTCAGAAAGCAATGGCAACTTGCTGAACATATTTATATTGCCTAGAAAATCATTACAGCCAAAAATTCAGGGTTGATAATTAAATTCTAAATGAAATGTCACAACATGATGGCTGGATACCTTATCATGATCTGCATCTTGTATGCATAATTCACATCATATTTCTTGTTATCTAATATGACACCAAACACACAGAATTATACATTACAATAGTTCATTAGCCTGACAGATGACATGCAAAATCAGTGTTGAAGATCACACTTGAGAATAATAATGAACATGCATGGATAACTAAGTTAGTGGTCCTCAGAGATGCAGGAGTAAAGAGACAATTTATAGTAAAACTTAAAGGCAGACAGTTACGATATATATATATATAGCAATTAATGAGAAGAGCAAAACTTGTACATTTAGTAACTACTAGTAAGATCAAGGGGATAAGAAACAGAGAAAAGCAAAATGAGAAGTTGCTGAATGTGTTGTCATTGTGACATGGGAGAATGTTGCCAATTTAACTTATTAACAACACAAGAGACGAGTTATGGAGAAACATGATCACCTACGCTACTCGACATGGCACTTTATTTACTTCTGTGTAACTATAATAAAAGAAAATGTTAAAATAAAATCAATCAGCAATTCACCAACACTAAATGACTATGATAATAATAATAATAATACCCATAACCCGTTAGTGTCATAGAGTTGCCACACTGGTGGATGCATCAGCACAAAAACCTCTCCAAACAACTCTATCCTCAGTCTGCAAATTTTGAATAAAGTAAAAAGGTTACTGTGAATATCTAACTATAAATACCATTTAAAGATGTGCGGCTAGGAAATTTCCCAGTTTCCCATAGCGTAACTATTTATGCTGGAATGACATCCGATATTTTTGTTTATATCTATCCTCAGCCATTTGTAGGAAAGTCACGCCCAGATGTAGGATGTAGCTAAAAAAAATCCACACCAGATGACTACCAAATTATAAACAGATCAGAATGAGTTGTTATTCTATTCCTAGGACTGGACACAAGTATCTGCAGCTGCTACATCTATACAGAATGCAAGATTGACAACATAGCCATGTGGATAGGCAACTCTGACTATAGATAGCATATTTAAAGAATGCTCTAAATATGAAATGGTGCTGATTGTCCCTATGTTGACATGATTCGATAGGGGAACAAAGAATGGCAAAATTGATGCAAAATACATGTTGTAATAGGGGACTGAGGAAGTTTTGGGGTTGGGGTGGACTGTGTCATCCTATAGGCAGGTCAATGACCGCAAAATCATGCTAAGGTGGGATGTGTTTGGCAGAAATGCCCAAATACAGATATAATCAAGATGTATCGCTGAAGTCGGATATCTCAGGCAAAATGCATAAAGAAAACAGTGGCATAAATGATTCTCTCTTCTCTGGATACGATACTGCAGAAAATCTAGTTAATAGGACCATTGTCCTCCAACAGGAAAGATCCAGCAGGAGTTCGAGAGCATAAAGTAAAAAAATAATTACGGCAATCTATAAATCATGATACAGTGCATTCAGTTTTTTGGAACTACATTCTCCGCCGAAGACGGATATGTCGGGCCATTGGCGCAAATAAAATTGTGACACAACTGTTTCCATTCTCTGGACTACATTCTTCTGGAAATCTAATAGGACCATGGTCCTGATACAAGAGATATCCAGTGGGAGCTTGAGAATGAACGCTGAAGAAGAAGAACTACATTCTGCTAACTAGTGGAAGTGTAAGAACTAGCACAGAAGAACAAAAAAAGTGTGGATATTGAGTTGGTATTGTGTCTGTTTGAAACTATTTGAGTTGAAGTATTGTTTGATAACACCTTTCATTTTGTACTTTACCCTTCCCCAGAAAATCTTTAATTGAAAGCATATACCACAGACTCAGGCCAAATGAAGAACAAGATGTAAGTGATACATTAGCATGCTTTTATTCTCATTTATAAATCACTGTAACAACTTCTTGTCTCTGACATTAAATATAACAAGCCCTTTGTGAAGTATAATATTGTGTGTTTTTTTTGTTTTGTTGTAAGGATTCAATAGAGCATAAGTTAGTTGGCAGATCATCATTATGGCACTCCGGATATATCCACAGGTGCTCTGATATCATATTCAGTATGTCCTTCAGCATGGGTAACAGTTAATATAAATAGAAAGCATAGAAAAGTTATAGAAAATAATCAGACTAGACGGCACATATTTGGCTCGCACCTTGTCAACACGTTTTACAAATTTGACCACACTGGATCTCTAAAAAAGAAGAGATTTTGTTAAAGTATGTGTTGTTGTCGTCGTTGTCTGTGTTTTGATTGTTATGTTTATATTCATAGTAGCTTCAGAATATACACGTTGAAAGTCTTGACTAAAATCACATTTTTTAGAGATGCAGTGTGATGAGATTTGGTGAAAGCTATTGCAATGACGTCTGTTTCTAAAAAAAAAATATTTCATCACTGCTAATATTCATCTGCGCACCATAACAGGATGACATGCTGTAGCAAGTTGAATAGTTCTTATTGATTTTGTTTAAAAAAAGCAAGGTTCTGTCTCAGGGGATATATAATGTTGCATCTCAGGTGGTTGACAAAAAGTGGTATGCCTCAGGTGGTTGACACAAAGTGGTATGCCTCAGGTGGCTGACAGTGGTGCATCTCATGGATGATATGCCATAATAAGTTCTCAACAATTCGTCTTTGTTCTTGTTTATTATATTTAAAGAAAGCAGTGTTCTGTCTCATGTGGTCTGTCAACACTTTGCGGACCAATTTCGACGCTAGTAAAATTTTCGTCACAGAACCTTGCTGACCAAGTTCGACGATAGTCGAATGTGCTATGAAAGATCAGAAAAATGGGAATACACATTGCATTAATGTGCTAAAAATAGTGTTTCCGGGAAATTATGTTCTATAAAAATGGCGGCATGTCGGGAATAACGATATAGACATGATAAGTGAGTTTTTATCACGAAATATCGGAGATTTCGAAAGAAATATTGTAATATATATAGAAATTAATATAAATCTTGCCTAGCATTATGATAAGTAGCATTTTGCACTTGAAATAACTCTGGAGCTTTCAAATTCATTCAGAAAGTGCAAACAGTCATTACAACACATAGAAAATTTCACGGCTTTCTTGTGTTAGATCGAAATTATATGAATTTTTAAAGACGGCAATATCAATGTATACAATTTTGCCTGCACCCTCGGAAATGGCGGACAAGTACGCTCTGGATTACTGGTGAGCAAAGTATTAAGGTCGTTGATCGTGTCCCATTTCAGGTGGTTGACAGTGTCTGTCCTATCTTAGGAATGACGTGCAGAAATTGAACTTGGTACTTTGACTGCCTGAGAAGGATGCTATATCTCACCACCACAGATCTGGAACAGATTACTGTAATATGACAGTTTTCTAGCTGGTCTTTCCATTGATATGTCCTTTTATAGAATTGTCTGAAATCCCAAAATGATACTTTCTTTTTTGAGCAGGCATACAAATTTGTGTCTTTATATTACAAAATCATACTTTTTAGAAAAACCTTTTTGAGAACAGTGCGTGTCAAAATATATGGGCACCGGTTTCTTAAAGATGAATTCACATACGTCACCCAGCAGCATGTTTAGGCTGTGTTCTGTTAACATGATTTCATCCGTACATGTTGAGTACGTACATAGCCCATAGAAAGCCTCCCTGCACTCCTTCACAGGAAAACATGCAGTAACAAAAGTTTAAGAAAGTTTTTTTATGTTGGGTACAAAATCATACTCTGGTGGTGGATTTTCCTTTCCAAGAGGTTGATTATTTGGGATTTTGGCTGGTCATATATTTGTAAATTTATTTTTATAGCTTAATTCCCATAGATTAACTATTTAGCTAAATATCTTTGTTCCTAGTTTTTAACTGTGCATGGTTGTATGTATGTATGGTTGTTATTGTCTTGCTCCCTTCTTTGCTAGTCTGCATTGTCATTGACATGTGCAGTTGAATGGCCAGAAATCCATTGCATAACACTATTGACTTCATGAGATGTAGTTTATAGATGAGGTTTATAAGATCATTCTAGAGGTTGAAGACATTGAGACTGTAAAGATGACCATGACTGATGAGATGACTGACCCATCTCATAGGGTCAAAATGATTCAAAAGCTATGCTGAAGTCAGACATGTCAGAATGAAAGGCATAGATATCCCAGCCAAGCTGTAAAAAGTGACATAGTTAATTCTGTTCTCCTTTGAAAACAAACGCTGCAGAAGATTAGTGTTGAAGAGAAAGAAGTGGGACTATTTCTTGCTGCGTGTTCTTTATAAGAAGGCTGGCCCACAGATATGAATATTTACAGAAAACTGTATGGGAAAACAGAGAAACTTTCAAATACAGCAGCATTTAAGAAAACTGGACTTGTTGTGTAGACATGTTAAACTGCAAGTCAAAAGAAGAAGAAAATAAGTAGGCTGATTACTTGATGTCAAACAATTTGTGGCAGGAATAAATATAACATGGACACCTTATTAGACAGAAGAATAGGCCAGATACACACTATCATGTGTATCATAGGAGGAGAGTGTGGTAAGGTATTTTTTGTACTGAGAATTTTAGTGTTAAAAATACGAAACTTCAAGGATATTTTGGACTGAAATATTAATGGTCTTTATGGAAGTTGACAGGTATGTGAATGCAGTTTGTATCCAGTGTGACATAATTTTGTATGTATTGTATCTATTATTTTTTTCATTCTTCTTCTTCTTTGACATGTCACATGTTCACAGTTCGACATGTCTACACAGCAAGTCTGGTTTTCTTAATAAATGCTGTTGTATTTGAAAGCTCCTCAGTGCCCCTCCATACATCTTTCTGTGGATATCTATCTCTGTGGGCCAGTATTCTTCCCATAACTAGTTTAGTGTATTGCAGGATATTTTCACCGGTTTGTGATGCCTGCCCACATGTGCACAGAGGTGATGGGACCAGTCTTAGTCTATTTAAGTGGCTGTTTAATCTGTTGTGTCCTGTTCTGAAGCGTAAGATGATAACCTGCTCAGCTCTGTCAAGATAGTAGTGTCTTTTGAGTGGTTGACTTTCCTGATAGCTTTGATGAGGGTCCTCTTTTCTTGGTAGGTGATTTCTTGGTACTTTTGTTCCTGTATTGCTCCATCCTTTGCCAGCCTATTCTCCTGCCTTTTCATTGTCTGGTATGCCACAGTTTGATGGTATCCACTGTAGTACTACCCTTCTTTGGATGCTCACTTCTCGTATGGCTTCCTTCAGGTATGGCATTTTATCGCTGTCAAGGGCTTGTAGGACAGACATAGCATCAGTAGAAACACCACCTGTTGACATTTATTTGTTTCTTTGATATTTCTGTTCTTGTTGTGCGGGCTGAAGATGAATTGTTTTGAAGTTCTTTATGTGACATATTCTTTCCAGATCAAAGTCTTACTTTATGGATGCTTTGAAATGTTCACAATTCTGGGTTATTTGAATTAATCTGATATGTCTCTATCATTGTCTTGAGTGTCCCTTTGCAGTATTACCAACCGCTATGCCACTGTATATTACTAGTTTTTTAAAACATTGTCTTTTATGGCCAATAAAGCTTCAGCTTTCTTGTTACGTTGTTTAGGAGCCAATCAGTGTCAGAATGTAATGTTCTTATCACTTTTATTTGTCTTTTTCATTGTTTATAATATTATCTATATTCTTCTGTTGCATTTCATTTCAAAGGTAGCAATTCTCTTTGTCATTGATTTATTAAGTGTCTATGTTTCTAGCTATAAATTGCTACTGGGAATATGCTTTCCCTAATTATATGTAATTTAGTTTTACTGCTGGTGCCATGCAAAATATTGTTTATTTGAACTAATTTTGTGGTTGCTATTGTTTGGAAGTTACAAGTAGTAATTCTAGTTGAAGTATTGGCTCATATATATAGTATAGTAAACATCAGACCTGTATATGTGGACAGATAATAACTAAAAGTATGATCCTAGTGGTAACTAAAAAGCCACATGATTTACTGTGGGTATCCTAAAACCATCGGAAGTAAATGGACAATAACCACGTCTATCTGGAGTATTCTGATATAATTTCTTATAGACAATAACATAGAACATGTTTTTAAAAGTTTATTTTTTGTAGTTTGGCATTTTTGAGGGACATCACAATATTTGATTGTGCATTCTTTTTGGCAAGTTGTCCTTTTGTTTCTTACAGCATGGCTTCAGAATGGCTTCTCGGCCCATAAAGCGATTTTCATTGTAGGTCAAGGTAAAGCGCTTCCAAGAACATAATGCTTAAAAAACATCCACGCTTTTCCGAATATCATTTTAGCATGTGTTCCAGTGTTTACTCACACACTAAACATTATTATTATCCGTTATTACTAATTTACTATTATTGACTGAAAATTGGCTAAGACATACGACATCTCAGAAAATGGCTCAAAGATGTAGAAGATTGACTTTATTGTACTCTGGTTCCCAGCATATATACTTCATCCATCAGCAAAGCAGCATGAAACCTCCCTATGAGTAACACTCATAGCACATAACTGGCTTCAATCTAGAATTGCTAAATATCTTGTAAAAATTCCCTTGTAAACAAGACACCATAGTCAGGTATGGATCTGAGTTCTCATGAATACAAGACAAACTGCTTAACCACAGCACCACAATCCCTAAGGCATTATTCTTGAGGATGTGGGTTTCAATCCAGGTATGCCAGTGTTTTTGTCTTTTTGAGACAGGTAAAAAGTACCCCAATATAGACACGTCGGTTAACAGAATACTGATCATTAAATCATAATACTAAGAATGAAACAAGTAGAGACAAAATTTTGCCTAAAAACTTCATAACAATGAGGGAATGTTGAAGAACTCCCTATGGTTGCTCCCTATGGTGATTTTATCGTCTGTGTGGCAACTGGGCCTGAACTCCTAGCACAGAGTGCAAAGAATAATTCACTGTCTTCTTTCCAGTTTTCTTAGAACACAACTAAGGAAAGTTGGAGATAAGTTGATAACCTGTCACCTGCAAATCATTGTCATTGTATTTCTTGTCTCAATTTCTTACTTTTGTCTTCTGTCAAATGGTTTTCCTGGATGACAGAAAATGCAGGAGAGCGGACATTGCAGTGTAGTTATTTTATGACAGACACCTAAGTGGCAGGGAGTGCTAGATGTGTCATTACTATATCAACATATCTTACATAGGCTAAACAGAAGAATGAAGTAGTTGACCCAGAAGTATGCATCTGGTAGGATGGGATGATACTGCCGCACTGCAATGCTTCCCTTCAAGGACTAAACATCCATCCATAAACACACACAAAGAACCAGAACAGCACCATAGTTACCTTGTAATGAGGGATACATTATGGGAGAATTTTGTAATTTTTAAATTACAATGTGGATCTGAAATCTAAACCATTGAACACGTACTTCAAGACTGGGCAACCTACAAGAAACAGATATGACAGGTCTTGTCTGGCCAGAGAATACAGATTTGACACAAAAACTATGTGTGGGGCAGCCAATCTGACCTGGAGAAGACTGCCCTTGCGACAGAATTGACAGTCAAGGATGACCATAGAAATGACTACGAAAGTAAGACGAATAATGAGTCCTATGTGACATCTGATAAAGACTTGAGGAATAAGAAATGATTGAATGAATGCTACAGAAAATGTTGAAGAGTAATATGATGTGCACTATGCCATGTCAATTATTACATTTCAACGTGACTAATATTTCTTGCTGTGGTATCCTATTTGCAATTTACTGCTTCAGTTAACATCCTGGTTCACATTGAAAAAGGGTGAAACATCTTCATGCACAGTGTGGTTATTTTGGATTATTACTTTATACTTTTGTGATCAGAATGTTTGGGTTAATTACAAGTAGATTTTGCTTGGCAACCTCAGCTTCTTAATACAGTGTTTCCCCAAAAATAAGATATGGTGTTATATTAATTATTTCTCCAAAAGTTTAGGTATTAATTTCATGTCTTATTTTTTCATGCACAAAAATCAACATTTATTTAAGTACATTCTTCTTCTTCAGCGTTTATTCTCAAACTCCCACTGGATCTCTCTTGTCTTCTAGTCCAGTGAATGGAAATGTTGTGTCACCATATTATTTGCGCCAATGGCCTAACACATCCATCTCTAGCAGGTTTATGTACATAAATTTATTATCATTCAAGTACAAAAATCAATTATTATTCTAGTATTCATATTTTCTTCTGAAGTATCAAAACTCTAAGCTCTGGTTCTAGCCTGAATTTCTTGTGACTGTATTCTGTTGATCATTGTTCCCAATCTCTCATTTCCAGCAATAATGTTCTTCTTATTAACTTTTAGTAAGCCAGACTAAAATAACACAATTTTCCCCCATCGGCGGATTCTTTTTTGAGAATTTGTTATTGTTAGTGGCTGTTTTGAAAATGCGATAGCTATTTTGTTGTTAGAGATATTTAAATAATATTTGTAATATAAATAAAGAATTGAATGCTGCATATATTGGTGTAAGTTTTGTTTGTGCGTGTGTAATATGAAACATGTGAAAAAGTGGCAAAGACATTTTTTTCACACAAAAAATAAAAAATTATGAAAAAAATGAATAAAATGTATTAAAAATTGCTTACCTTTTATTTTAGAATTTTCTAAAGTTTTTATGATTTTCACACACAATTCGTTACTATACAAGAATTAGTGGACATGTTTCTATGGAACAAAAAGCTAACATAATTAAACGGAAAGAAATTCTGATAAAGACACATATAAAAGCACAGCCAACGTTCTACACGTTTAGTAATGAGAGCCCCCTATCAGTAGATATGCGTCTACACACTGAGTGGGGGCTGGTTGTCCAGTCTGTTGCATGCAAATCGCTAGATCAGTATCTTTTCAGTCTTTTTTTTAAATCTCAGAGAAACTGAAGCTCAGTGCAATAACATATGGAATTAAAAAGTCGGACTGTTGTCACGTGATTTGTTCACTGATTCTTGTATAGTACACATAATTCTGTAATATTTATGTTCCTTTCATTGTGAAATTATCAAAATATTCCTGGGGAACTGAATAAAACATGTAGATTTTCAGTAAAATCGTTCTATGAATCTAGACATAGTCATATTTTGAATCGCTCCAAAACAGTTGATGTTTAGCATCTGCATAAAAAAAAACCGTGTAAATACTGTATTTTCTACTGTGAAAACTGCCTCCCAAAAATTCCTCATCCAAATTACAAACCACAATGATTTTACTGAAAACACGAAAAAACAAAAGGCGGTAAATTTTTGCGTTTGGGTGTACACTGCACGTGTAACAGCAATAAAATTAATGGATGCCGTGACATCACATCTCCTGACACAAACCACATTTATAATTATAACTTTTATAACTAATTTATTTTTTAATTTATAACTGATCGTAACCCTTATTCCTAACCCTATTTTAAATATAATTTATACAAATCACACTGCAATGGTTAGGTAATACCTCAAAACCAGAGCAAAGGTCACAGTGTACACCCGAATGAAAAATCTGCCCAAAAGGCTTTAAAAACCAAATCTACTTTCATGGTGCTGCGCCAGTTTGAAAATGTGGGCAGATGTTGTCGATTTTGATATTACTACGAGACACAGTCTTTCTTGTTCACTAAACTTACAGGAAAAGGAATTAAATGGAATATCTATCCAGATTTCTCTAATATATAAAATATTAAAAAATTGGCTTCTTTTACTGATTACATAGTGCCTAGCAATGGGGCTTGTGCACTCGACCGAAGTAGTCTGAATCTTGTAAACTGTTGTTGAACGCACTACGTGCTTACGGTCAAATGAGGACCTCATTAATTTAAAAAATCCTAGTGTTTTCAAACAGTTATGAGAAATTTATTTCATTTGTTTTGCTGGGTTAACAAAGGGGTCTACTATAGTTTTGGTTGCAGCAAGCACTCAAAGTAATAAAGACATGAACTTCCTTGAAAAGAAAAGACTGTCATAAAGTAGAAAATAATGATGCTTCAGCAATGACTGCTTTTAGATGGCAGTGTTCCCTTTCTCAGCCGTAATATTGTGATCTGTTCATTTGTTCCATTGAAATTAACAAAGCATTCAAGCACTTTTTGCACATAGAAATGAATTACATTTAAAATAGTATGGATAGAAATCAGCCGGAAACTCTGTGAAGGTTAGCCTATGTTAGGTCATGACCTGGGTGAAAAAGTCATGGGATAAAATCAGTGGCATGTAGTTGGCTACCAATGTTACAAGAGCAGGTTGACAAGAACATAAATTCATGAAACACATGCAGTTTTATTTTTCTTGCCCTTACCGATGAGAGGTTGGATTTTCTTTCTAATCAGATGAATTGCACAATACAGTTTAGGTAATGTGCACTGCTGTAACCAGTAGAATGCAGTGTGACAAAGTTGTTCAAATGTCGCTTGAGATCCTTGGCCCATAAACACTACAGTTTCATCCATAGTAGTCATGTTGGATAGTTGGTATTTTGTTGAAAAATCAATGCTATCAACAAAGGGCTTGAATACACGTAATCATGTGCATGTTTAATAACCTCAGTATCTTCGTCTTTGAAGAAGTGTTGTTGATCTTCTTAGAGACAGTTCATATCGGTGAAGGAACAGCCAACTTTATGATGCTGTGAATTCTTCTAGGGATATTTTTTAATTGTGGCACCAGGGCAAGGGCGAATGCTTGAATTTCAGCCCTGCTCACAGCAAGTCTCTTCTCTTCTGTCAGAAATCTATTCACAGAAGATGTCTTCCAACAGCTCAGGAAAATAACTGGTAATTTTTTCCAACCTAATTGACACTTGCGCTTCTTAGCATTATCATTGTCCACCTGTTCACTGCGGTTATTGTACTCTGCTTGCCATTTTCGGATCATTCAGAGATCCAACTTTTTTCCTATACAGAGAAAGTCGTAACATTTGTGCACAAGGAGTCCTCCACTTGACAGAATAATTCTTGTTTTTGCATTTTGTCTTTTTTTTAAACATCATAACTTATAACTGATGAAGGAAATACATCAGTCTAGCTGATGATCTTGACCAGCAGTTATATTACTAGCATCATGAAAAATTATGCCAGGGTTTATTTTGAATTAAGTCTTCTTCTTCAGCTTTCATTCTCAAACTCCCACTGGGTTTCTCTTGTAGTATGACAATGGTCCTACTAGATTTCCAGCAGGATGTAGTCTAAAGAATGGTAATTTGTTTTTTTGCCGTTTTATTTGCGCTAATGGCTTGACACATCCATCTTCAGTGGTTAGATTAGGTCTTATTGTTGAGGAAACACTGTAATAACAATGGATTGAAACTATTACCCCGAACAATGTGCTTGATGTTGATTTGTAGTGTACTGTATTTTTAAACTAGAAGTAGCATTGACAAACCTTTTCTTGGTAAGTTTTGGTTTTAGCTGGTGGTTTTCTTAATTTTTTT
Source organism: Meghimatium bilineatum (assembly GCA_034231615.1). NCBI lineage: Eukaryota > Metazoa > Mollusca > Gastropoda > Stylommatophora > Philomycidae > Meghimatium > Meghimatium bilineatum. The sequence goes on from CM067313.1 coordinate 44,110,081, forward strand.
AAATATATGTCATTGCTGTTTGTTTTTATTGAAGATGTGTGGGATGGATATAACTCTTTAGTTCTTGTTCTAATTTTATTAAGAATATGTTACATACCTGTCACATTGTACACATTTCTTGTACAGAAAATATTCAGGTTTCATTGAATCTGTCCAAACTGGCTGTTAATATTTTTCATAACTTGAAGTAATCGTTATATTGAATGTTGACAAATTTGCGGGTAAAAATACAGAATTATCCTTCTGGAAGTTAATATTCATGATCGTCTATGTGTTGCTGGGCCCAGAAGGGGAATAAAGAATAGCAATACCGATTACCTTCCATGCATGTTGTAAGAGGCAATGATGTTTTGAAGTGGAGTTGGCTGTCCTATCACATTTAAGGTCAAAAGGCACAGATATCACAGCTAAACTGTAAGCCATAACAACATATTCCATTATCCGTACTACATCCTGCTAATCTGTAGGAGTGAGAAAGAATGCAGAAGATGACAACCTGAGCTGACATTCAGAACATCATGAATTGTATACATCACATCTTGTCTGTAAGTTAGTCTAATACAGCCAATGACCTTATGTATACAGCTTACATATTTCTAGAATGTCCAAAGCTCTCTTCAGAGAAGACAGTTATTATCAGAAACTGCAGCAATGATCACATAATGTTTTATAAAATTTGTATCCGCCAAAGTCAGGCCATTGGCACATATAAAACAGTGACATGCATCTTCATTCTCTGAATTATGTCTTCCTAGGAATCTAATAGGACCATTGTTCTGCTACAAGAGAAATGAAAGTTTGAGAACAAACATTTTTAAAATGTTAATGCTTTTAACAGTTCTGTGTGCTATGAAGGCCTGAGGAGGGAGCAAAGAATATAACACTGCTATACTCATGAGTGGAGAATTTGGATGTGGGGGTTGTCTCTACTGCACCTCATGAACTCTGTTACGATGAAGCCAACTGAAAACTCATGCCTAAACTGTTGGGATGGTATCAACACTGTCATTTGCACCATGTCTCGAGATTTTAAGAAAGTCATGGAAAAGTTTCCTCCAGATTAGAAGAAGGTTTAACTTGAGATATTACACACTATACCAACACTAAGTATGCAATTTGGGACTTGCAATCTGGAAAAAAAATCTTCATAAACAAGATTGTCAGAGGGGCATCAATCTGGTGGTGAAAGTAAAATTCCACCTCTTGGCATAGAGAACAATAAATCTGAAAGTAAAATTCCACCTCTTGGCATAGAGAACAATAAATCTGAAAGTAAAATTCCACCTCTTGGTATAATCAATCTGAAGCTTAAAATTCTACCTCTTGGCAGAGAGAACAATAATGACAAACTCATACTCTCTTTGGGCCTGTATCACCATACTATTATAACACCACTCGCCAGTTGAAGATTTATGAGCTTGGCATTGGTTGCTGAAGAACTGAAACTCACCAGCTCTAGATAATATATTTATAGTAACTGTTCATTGTCAACATTGCTGCAGTCATAGGATGTATGATGATGTTCATTGTCAACATTGCTGCAGTGATAGGATGTATGATGATATTCATTGTCAACATTGCTGGAGTGATAGGATGTATGATGATATTCATTGTCAACATTGCTGGAGTGATAGGATGTATGATTATATTCATTGTCAACATTGCTGCAGTGATGCGATGTATGATGATGTTCATTGTCAACATTGCTGCAGTCATAGGAAGTATGATGTTCATGAATTTTATTCAGGTGCCAGAATACTAACAAAAGTGTCTTTTTTGCAGATTTTCTCTCTTCAAGTAGTCTTAGTTTTTTTTATGGAGATTATTTGTATAAATATGTCTGGAGATGTTGGACTTCTTTCATGTTCAGGATCACATCTGGAGATGCATTTCTTGATATCTTAAATTACTCTTTGTGTAACATATTCTAAGATGTTAAATTGATATAATTGTATGAACTATGCATGTATTATGATCCATATTATGTGATTGAAATATGAAGCAGAGAATGCACATATGCTATGCACATGAAGGTGATTATGAAATAATTCCTTTAGCTGTGAGCAGGTAGCTCTTGACAGCACATAGACTTTCTAACAACAGCACCGGTTCTTATCAGTTGTGTAACCCAGGAGGTACCCAGACTCATATAAGATTGTCTCAAAGGCATGGGCATGTAAGGGTGTGTTTAGTACTCAGAGGGAGATGTTCCAGTGAACTAGTGTCACAGGATGACCAATTCCTGCAAGGAACACAGCACACACTTCTGGGCCAACCATCTCATAATTATTGTCATATTTATTGACCCAACTGCAGTAATGGTGCTGTGATCTAACATTTCCAGTGACCTAAAAGGACAAAGGTGCAATGTCAGGACTTACTGCATATCCTTATCATCCATGGGGATTATTTTATAGCAACAAAAGTCAGAAATTGAGGCACGAAGTGACAATGGTGTATTTTACAGGTGACATGTCAACATCCACCAACTTTCCATAGCCACCCCCTATGACATGATTGGGAAGAAAGACAGTGGCCCTATTCTTTGCATAAAATGTTAAATGGATTTCTTCTCATTGCTTAATGACTGCAAGATGCAAAAGGCCATACATGCACCAATGTGTACAGTAGGCATTTACTGTACGTATTAAGCTCAGTGTTCCAGTCAGTTATGGGAAGATCAAATTCAGTACCTTCAAAAGAGAAGGTTATGAATTATATGCTTTTGTGTGCATTGGAGAACTTAAGTTGCCAATGTTACTAGCCCACAAATGGGGCAAAGAATATTATCCCAATTCTCTGCCAAACATATTGTAAGAGGTGACTTGGATATGAATTTGTTTACCCTGTCCTGTAGAAAATGTCTTTAGATGCTGTGCAGAAGTAGGATGTGTCAGGCATGAAATATACAGAATACAACCACCACGAATTACACCAACGTCTAGATGAGTCAAAGGGAAAACGAATTAAACGTGGCAGATCATGGATGGCAGAGGCTGAAGACACACTGCGAAGAGTATGTGAATTTGAAGAAATAGGAAAGGGCAGTGAATGGGTGGTGGTAGACACTGAGAAGAAATCTTTGACTAAAGTAATAATATAACTACTCGGTAGATTAAAAGTATCGAAAATGGACAGGTGTCGGGGCCCATGTAATAGTGCATGAACTTGCCCAGCTACACTTGAAACCACAAGACATAATTATATTCACAGAAGGTTTTTTTTTAACAGAAACACAAATAAAAGCGTTTGGGGTTTTTTTTGCTTATAGAAACGGTGTGAAGTTGGTTGAGAAATTTTCAGCATATTCCACTGTCACATCGAGCATGAGGATGGAGATAGAGGGAGTTACAGCAGCACTTAATTGGTTGATAACTGATACATCAACACACTCAGTAATACAGATTCTCAAGCATGCTGCGCAAGATAGAAAAGTACATGCTGAGAAAAGAATGGTGGGACTTATTGAACAACTCAATTGTCCAGAGCATTACATGGATATACTGCCGTCATGCTGGAGTCAGAGGAAATGAGAGAGCCGGCTTATTGGCAGGCAATGCAGCGATAGACGGCACATTGCTGAGAAGAGATAAAGCAGACTTAATGAAGGCAGTAATAAATTCATTTCAAGATGCAGATGATGTCAATAAGGTTGAGAATGTACTTATAGAATACCGGTATGTTAGAAATGGGAGTATCTAGAGGTGAGAGAAGGAAAAGTACATTTTTTGGAAAGATCTGAAGATCGCACAATCAACACCTGACCTGAACTCTGAGTCTACATACACTAAGAGTGCTGCTGGAATAGAGGGAGGAGCACTTATGGGAATTCCCCGCATGCTATGTAGCCAGTTTCTAATCAAGACATGAAATATACAGATCTCATCTAATCTGTCACCCGTGTGTTGATGGGCCTGAAAGGAGAGCAAACAATAGTAACAATTACTGTTACGCTTGTCGTAAAAGGCAACTAAGGAGGTTTTAGGGTTGGAGTTACTGTCCCATCCCATAGAGGGTAAAAGTAGGAAGAAAGGTGCAGATATCACAGCAGAGCTGTAAATCATGACACAACAAATTACGTTCTCTGTGATATATCCTGCTACTTTGCAGGAGTTTGAGAATGAAAGCAGAAAAATAAGACTGGCATTTATGATCAGATAGTTGTGTTAAACAGAAATAAAAATGTCACTTACTGTATCTGTTGATCAACTGTCCTTGTTACTCTATTTCAGGATGATGTGGCATGATTGTTAGCCAGATGACAAATGACAACGATTTGGGCAAAGACCAAAAAAAAATAAAACAAAGGATGAAGACATCAGCAAACACCAGTAATGTCTTGTCTAACCTGGAGACACGTGCCAGATTCTTGGATATATTAGTACTTGTTAAAGAAAAAAAAAAATGCTGTAACCAGATTTTTAAAAACACAAAAAAAGTCTCCAGAAAGGATCTCTCTTTCTTCCTTCATTTCTTCTTTTGTAGTTAATTTTTCTCTCCTGTCATATTTGATTGTGGTTTTCTTGATTTTTCTCTCTTGATGTATGTGAGTCATTTCCTCTCTCTCTATCATATATGATAGTATTTTCCTCCTCTTCTAATGTATGTGATAGCATCTTTGTCTACTATTGTATTTGTTAGCACCTCTATTTCTGGTACCCTGTTTAGTAGTCTAATATCTGTCCTGTTATATTTAATAGTTTTTCTTGCTCTGTTACACTTTTGTCACTCTACCTCAGTCAGCTGCTCTATTTGGTAGCCATGTCTCTTGCAATATTCAAGTCTTTTACAACAGTTATCTGCCCACATTTTGTTTTTCTCTCTTTGAATTTCTACCATATTTGATAGTCATTTGTCTCTCTCATTATGTATTTTAATATTTTTCTCTCTCCGTCCATCTGATGCCACATTAAATTTTTTGTCTCTCTTGTGCTATTTGATATCTGTTTATCTTTCTGTTTCTCTCATAATATTTTTGACAGTTAATTCTCTGTCCATTTCTCCTTCTATATATTGAGTCATTTGTCCCTTGTGTCGTATTTTAATCATTTTTTGATTGTTATTTCTCTATTTTCATTATTGATGGTCCACCTCTCAAGCCATATTTGATAGTTATTTCTCTCACTTCATTATTGATAGTCCATCTCACATGCCAATCTTGATAGTTATGTTGCCATACATTGTATGAGTCTAGTGCAAGTTAAACATAATATAAGAATGTCTGTTGAATGATGTCTTAATCGTGTGAAGTGAAATGTCTAATTTTGAATTTTCTTTTCTCATTTGATATGTCCCCCTTGCACATGACTTTATTTCTGGTTTATAACTATCCTTTGTTCGTACGTTTTCTCATGTCTGATTGTTACATGTTTGATACTTATAAAATGAGATAATTTAGATTTATGTTAGAATAAATATTGATTATATTGCTTTTTTTTTAACTTTTGTTCTCCGAATATACACTTCTGTTCACTTTGTTGACAAAATATTGTTGCAATTTTCTACTTGTTTGTTTATTTATCCTGTTTAAGTGCATCAGGCTATGTGATCACATGATCATGTAGCATAATAGCTTTTTTCTGTTATTTATTGATTATATATATATATATATATATATATATATATATATATATATAATATACATATATATATATAATATACACACACACATACATATGCGCACCCACATATGCATGTATGTTTGGTGGTAGAGTGGGAACTACTACAACGCGTTATCTCCAATGTTATGAGGCTTGCTGAAGAAGATCCATGCTTGAACTGCTGGGAAGGAATTCCTCATTGTTCACTTGTGGCCACAGTGATCTCTCCTTTAAAGATGACCGTCTGGTTCAGGCATGTCGTATCTTTTACAAATTTTCCTTTAGGTTTGCAGCAGATGGCTACATCTCTGCTCAACTTCATTTCTGAAGACGGTGGATGAAATCAGCCCTTATATCAGCATCATGCCGCGAGATTGAAAGAAAGCAATGGTAAAAGTTCCCTCCAGAATAGAAGACTGCCCAACTCGTGGCATTGCACCCCTGAGCCACAATCTTTAAACCAGTTATCTGGTACTTGCAGAAGCTCTAGAAACTTCTTTGTTGATAAGAATGCAAGAGAAATATTGGTCTGAAGTAAAACTTGTCTGGCATAATGAACAAAGAGTGGCAACCGTATGCAGTCAAATCCCTTTCTAAACGCTTGGTCCAGGCTGACAAAATATCTATGAAATAAAAGAAATTTTCTATATACAGTATCTAATCTATAGACCCGTCAGGGTTGCAGGGGTATCACATTGGATGCTTCAGCATACAGTCCTCCAGAGATCACTATCTTCAAAGATGTGGATGAATGAGGAAAAATCTTGTCGTGTCCATGTCTTTATTTGCCCTCCTCTGCTTCTTATACACAGTATAAGCAAAAAAAAAATTATTGGAGATGGTGAAAAAGTGGTGGTACAAACGCTGGTATTATTTTTAAGCATCTATTTTAGTGCGCAGAAATTTATTAGCCAGTCCTTTATAGACAAATAACTACATACAGTTGAAACTCTTGTAGGCATTAATTCATAAAATTGTAATTCATTTTCAGGTGAAAAAGGGGAACATGGTAATGATGTTTTACTAATCACTGGCACAAAAAATAATGATAGACGTGTTTAACAAGATGCCGTTATTCATTCATAACAATTGAATTACCTATTATCAATTCATGTTCTGAAACTGTTGACTACTACCTTTTTGAATGCCCAGTGCTGGATGATGTGAGGAAAATGTTTTTCCCTCCAGGGCCAAATAAATGGAACACATTATATGGAACAAAACAACAGCTCACAAACACATGCATATATCACACAATGGCTTTGGGTCAAAGGGCATGAGCCCATGGACTGCTGGATCAGCAACCATCAATTATCATGTTCAGGTGCATTTCTTTCCATAAAGTGAATTAATTTTAATGAAACGCAGCTAAAAGTTACCCACAAATTTCATTATCTATCCACTCATTTTGACACTGAACCGTTTTGAATCACGGGCTGAGAATCGCATTATAACTACCCTAGTAAAATGTCTCAAGAGAGCCATTGGAGGACTGCAATAACAGACTTGACCACCTTCATCTGTTGAGCTTGGCAATCACTCTACCACTTATGCTAGCTATAAAGATCCAGCTACTATAAACATGGCGGTGGGAGGCACACTGGTTTAGGCCATACCAACTTTATTTCTTAGACTTTTGTCCTGACTGAACAAATTTAAAGAGCGACAAAAAACTGTAATGAAAGCAGTCTGCCACGAGACTGGATCCATTTCAAGAGACAAACGTGTGGAAGGGAAGTAAACTGCAGAAAGTTCTTAAACATCAATCTATCTATACCTGTTCAGGATCTAAGGTACATAGACCAAGGATAATGATATAGTTAACATTTGTAGGCACCACTTTCATGTAGGTATCAGTACCAATACAGCATGAAGATAGACACCACATTTCTCTTCTAGGTAGTGTTGACATTCTGTAGGTTACCATTACTTTCTGAATGTTCCAGCTGCCAAATTGCCTTCAGCTGATTCTTTGTTCGTACATTTTGTCAAATAAATCATTATTTTGAGATTGTAAGCTACGTTCCCTCAAACAATTTTCTTGTGTGTGAGAGCAGATTGGGCAGACACAAACCATTGGGATGCTACAGTGAAATCCCTCTATAGCGTATCTTTTTATAATACATTATATAACTTTTTTCAAAATCCCCAATTATATTTATTCTATATTAGCAACCATTAAAAACACATCAAAACATTTGTTTTCACGCTTAGAGATACCATCAATGGCCGAACCACACCTGGTCAACCTTGTGTAACAGCATTAGCTCAAGATTGTCGTATTGTACTGATGCATCTGGGCACCCACTTCCAAACAGAAGCTCATACACAGGGCTTATTATCGCAAACATTGTGTGAAGGAGACTTCACTTCAATTGCTTGAAAAAAAAAAGAAGTCCTAACATTAGTCCTATTCTTACTGAATGCCACAGAACTAACAGACTGACTTGAACAAAATATTTAGCATACAAGGCTTTCCTTTTTTAAATACTGCAGATTTGATTAAGCAAATGATTTATAAATGTGAAAAAAATGGCTTGTTAATTTTAATTGAACATGATGTGGTTTTAATGGTTGCTGGTATATATTGTTTGTACTGTATATATTGAATTTCTGTTAATACACATTTTGTCAGACTAGACCAAGTTGTTATAATGGGATCCCACTCTTCTTGAAGGCCATGTTTAGGTTTGCAGTTCTGGTTTTTTTGTGTGCATGTGTGTGTTAAGTGTTATACCTTTTGATGATGTGCACCTCTGCACAACTTAAGAGGGAATATTGATTGTAAGCCACACCATTGCTGAATGAATAATGCATGACCATAAAAACAAAATTCTGCCGAAGTCACGTGTCGGGCCAATGGCACAAATAAAATGGAGAACACATCTCCATTCTCTAGACTGCATCCTTTTTGGAAATCTAGTAAGATAATTGTTCTACTACAAGAAAGATCCAGCGGGAGTTTGAGAATGAAAGCTAACAACAACAAAAACAACACATTTTTGAAATCTTTTTTTTAAATTACAAATTATATTTTGCAAATAAATATCCTCACATTTGTTTCTGAAACATTAATAACCATTTTTCTGGAAAATTAACTTTTATTATTTGTGTGCTTTTATTTGGATAGACATATTTACATATAATTTTAAAACAAAATAAAGTACAGCAGACACATTATTCAAAGAACAGACATCTTCAGGACATAACAGACATTTAGATGTTGGCTTTTAGTCTGATCCCAGTAACAGAACATATGGTTCAAATATGTTGACCAAGGAGAAAACAGTTGTCAGATTATCATCATGGCACTCTGGACATGTCCAGACACTGGTGCTCCGATCTCATATTAACCGATATGGAAAAAAAGCTGGCACTTTGGTCGACATGTCCAGACACCGGTGCTCCGATCTCATATTAACCTAGGACGCAGCTAGCAATTTAGTCGACATGTCCAGACACTGGTGCTCCGATCTCATATTAACCTAGATGCAGCTGGTTTGTTGTTTCATTCCAGGTCCTGCATTCTAGCCATAAACGTGGCAGAAAAAAAAAGTCACTGGTTTAACTTCATTCAAAGTATCAGCACGGTTCATAGAGCTAACACTAGTCACTGTGACAAGTCTATCTGCTCTTTCATATTCCCCAATACCTGCCCATGTCCTATCGATGTGATGTTTTCTTTAAAGAATGTCCCCAATGCCACTCTGTAAGGCTTTTGGTTCTTTTCAAGCTATACATTCTCTTCCAGTACATGTATCATATTCAGAAGGTCTTCAATATCCTTTGTCCATCGTAGTCTTTGTCTGCCTCTTGTTCTTTGCTGGAAATTTTCCATCCATGATTAATCTTTCCAAACCAATGTGCCTCTTTACATATCGGAAGTATGTTAGCTTGCATTTTTTGATACTTTTGAGGAGCCAGTCTTTATATGTTTTCATGTCTTTGTGGACATCTGCATTGGTTCATCTTTCTGTGCATGGTACTCTTAGTACCGTTCTATAACATTTAATTTCAAATGCTATTTTCTTTTCCATTGCAGATGTCGTTGCCCGCGTTTCACAACTACATGTTGCAATGGGAAAAATATAGCATCTTAATGACACTGCTTTTCAGCTTATTTGCGGTCGTGTCCAGGCGAAAAAAAAAAGGAACTCTCTTCAGCACAGACTTTCATCGACTCTAGCCCCTGATGGCATAAATAGCCAGACGAAATCTTTTGGAGCATACTCATAGAATCAGCCAGAAATTAAACCTGTAACACTGAGCTTCCTGCCGTAATATTTCCCTAGTCACTGCCATTGTCATACTAATAAGCCTATGTCCTTGAACATGCATACCCGTTTAACAACCTCCTCTGCCGTGCCAAACCATGATGGAAAAAACATGATCTACCAATAGAACTCTGCTCTTGAATCGAATGGCTCTACCTTTTATCAATCTAACCAAATAGAAACATAATAAAAAAGATAATTACACCGGTTAAATACAAATTTCACTATCCGTTGAAAATGAGAGTTCTGTTTGTGAATCTGAAGAGCTCTAAGAATGACCTGGAGTACATTGTCAAGATTGGGGATGTGGTCTGATGACTAAAAGAAAAATGATTATGAAGTCATCTGTAAAAGAGTTATCTCCACGATATGACAATGCCAGCGAGTTAGATGAACAAGGGAGAGTGGGCTGGATTAGCTATTCATCTTGTAGAGGGTTAAAAGGGACCCACAATGCTATACTGAAGTCAAATGTGCCAGGTCAAAAGGTGCAGATATCACAGCCAGGCTATAAGCCATGGCACATTTTGTTTTCCGCACTGCTAACTGGCTGGAGTCTAAGAAAACCACACAATAAGAAATATGGAAGCAGAGCAGAGTTCCTATTTTAAGATTTATGATTCCAAGAGTTTAACATAAATATTCATATGGGAAGTTTCACATAGGATCAAAATGTTCAACATAAACATTTGTACAGAAAGTTTAATGTAGGGTTCAAATCATTCAATATAAGCATTCATACAGCAAGTTTTACCTTACATCTAACACTATTAACAAGATTTCATCTTACAATAACAGAAAGACGATTACATCAATTGAATACTAACTTCACTACCTGTTGAAAGAGCATGTCTTACCAAGGGCAGTGATACTGGTTCTATCAAGTAACCATGTCTAGAATCTTGGGACTCCTTTGCTTAAAAAATTAAATCTCAAGAAACACATTCTTCAATTATTAAAAAATCAATCACATATGCAAAGAAAATTTAATAGAATGTCATCAATAATTTGAACATCAAATGTGACAGCTGTCACATAGGAATGAATGTACTGTCTTTCATATACAAATATCAATTATCATTTACATGTTGAAATATTTTCTTCACAATACGCTAAATAATTACATTAACAAAATAGCAGTTGAATTTTGAACTAACCATGGACAGTAAACAACAAAATAAGTTGAAATCGGACTAACCAATGACAGTGAACAACAAAATAACAGATGGAATCAGACTAACTAATGACAGTGAACAACAAAATAAACGCTGAAATCAGGCAAACCATGGACAATAAAATAATAGTTGAAATCAGACTAACCATATGCATACAGTGCACTACAAAATAACAGTTTAAATCAGACTAACCAGGGACAACAAAATAACAGTTGAAATCAGACTAACCAGGGACAACAAAATAACAGTTGAAATCAGACTAACCAGGGACAACAAAATAACAGTTGAAATCAGACTAACCAGGGACAATAAAAATAACAGTTGAAATCAGACTAACCAGGGACAACAAAATAACAGTTAAAATCAGACTAACCAGGGACAACAAAATAACCGTTGAAATCAGACTAACCAGGGACAACAAAATAACAGTTGAAATCAGACTAACCAGGGACAACAAAATAACAGTTGAAATCAGACTATGGACAATGAATAATAAATAACATTAATAAGATAATCATAGATATCTAATTTGACACAAGAGTTTAAATAACAAACTACATCAAAATAAAACTGTGCTAATGGAGGCAAAAGCTACAGTCATTTTTATTGGCTACATCCTAGTTATATTGGATACCCTGTTTCACCTGAGAACTGACCACTTGATGGGTCCAACTACACCAACTGAGGAAGGACTTTGTTCAGGAATGGATGGCTATGGAAAAAAAATTCAAACTCTGATCCTGAACTCATACTTCAATATTGCTATACTGGTTTCTAATCAAGAACCATTAATCAAGTCGATTCACCATACAACAGAACACACAATAATCAAGTTGGTTCACCGTACAACAGAACTATTGTGTGCATTAATCAAGTCGATTCACCATACAACAGAACACACAATAATCAAGTTGGTTCACTGTACAACAGAACTATTGTGTGCAATAATCAAGTTGGTTCACCGTACAATTGAACTATTTGTACGGACTGGATAAGTTCTTAGTTGTTCCAAATCACTAAGTAAATCCATATGTCCAGGGACAAATATAAAGTGTATCGTTAAAATAAACCTACTCCGAGTAGATTTATTGCTTTAAGTGTTGCATGTGGCTAGCGTGATAAAGGCTGGCTGTGTGGTTGTTGTCGCCATGTCATGTCCAGGATGAGTTTTGTTAAATTTACCCTCAGGCAGAAAAAAAACTCAGTCCTTACTGGGCATTGAACTCTGGACCTCACGGTTATGATACCAATATTCTAACCTCTCAGCCATATGTTACACATACAATATGTGAAAAACAACCCCTGCAATAATAATACAACTAGATGAAGTTCCTGATAAGCTATTAATCTCATACAACAGTGAAATCACTTTCTGATGGATACAAAAACACACAAACATATCTGGCAGTTCATGGCACACAGAATATCATAACAAGGTGTAAATATTGTTTTGGTAACAAGCCAATCAGTTGGCAGATCAATGTTAACACTTTACTGACAAGCAATCAAAAGCATATTTATCTCCCATTATATCGTGACATTCTTTCCATAACATCTACATTGTGGATACTCTGAATACCTCTCTGTTCCGGGCAAGAAGGCTGCAATGGCCAGACAAGTGTATACATTCTTCAATGTCGATGGTCCATCGTCTACTTGGTCTTCCTCTTCTTCTCTTGCCGGGCACTCTGCCCTCTAGAATAAACCTTTTGATACAATTATGTAGCGTTGTGTCAAAAATACTGTAGCTTCCTTCTTGATGGTATTTAGAAGCTACCCTTCATTTAGTTTCAGTAATATCAATGTTCTTTTTCTCTATCCATGATATTTGTAGGATCTTTCTGTAGCACTTTATTTCGAGTGAATTTATTCTTTTGGATATTTATCTTGTTTGAAGTCCAAGTCTCGGATTCATATGTTGCCACTGGGAAAACACATGATCTTAAAAAGATTACTTGAGTGGCGTTATTAGTACTTTGCCACAGCTTTCTCATTTGTGTTAATTTGAGTGTTGCAATTGCGAGTCTTCTCCTAATCTCGACTGAACAATCCCCGGAACTGTTTATATTTGCTCCCAGATATTCCAATTTATTTACACATTCTAGTACTATATTGTCTATGTTGATTATCAGTTTGATCTTTGTATTGTCTGTTGTCATAATTTTTGTTTTCTGTGCGTTTAGATATAGATTTTGGATCTCCCTGTATTTCTTTGTTGTTGTGATTAGCTGTTTCAGTTCCTCATGATGTGTAGTAAGGAGGACTGTGCCATATCTTATTTCTGGAATCTTGTACCCACTGAAATATCCTATTACCATGTGTTAATGCTTAAAATATTTTAGACATTGACAGCGCTATATTAAAAACACCACATAAAATAGAACTCGCTTCATAGAGCGTTTAAATTTTCTGTGTCGTATGTTTGAATTTTCTCAATGAATTTGAAAGCCAAAGAGTTATTTCAAGAGCAAAATTCTACTTATTATAGTTCTGGCCATAGATTTATGTTGTTTTCTATATATCACACAATATCACCTAGAATATACAATTTTTCAAGAATGAAACTTATTCCTATATTAAGAGACTGTACTTCGTGAATGCCGCCATTTTGGAATGACGTACTATCCTGAATGAGCTTTTCATTGTAATACTATTGCTATAGTTGCCGCATTTCTGAAGTAATATAGTTTTGACAGTCCTCAAAGTCGATTATCAAGGGTATATAACATAAATTTGACAAGTCTAATTTGGTCAGCAGTGTTCAAATATATTTTCAAAGATGACTAAAATGACAGACAAATTAGAAGCTACTAGACAATCCGTGTATAAGGACCCATGCAGACTATAATGCATTAAGCAAAAAACATAATCGTTTGTGTACCCGAGAACAGAAGGCATTCAATTTAAAGTACTTACACAAGGTAAAAATAACTAAATTTACTACAAGCGTGCAATTAAATGAGATGGTGCAACACAAACTGCTGGAATGTTCAAGAACCACCACAGAAAAAAAGTTGCTAATAGATAAACCATCAATGACAAACATTCTTTTCAATTTAATTTAACAGTTGAGAAAGCTTCATGAAATTAGTATTGATTGTGAAAAAATGATATCCGACAGTTATAGACAATAAACAGCAATAAGACGAAAAAATGAACACAAAAATGATATCAGACAGTTATAGACAATAAACAGCAATAAGAGGACAAAATGAACACAAAAATGATATCAGACAGTTATAGACAATAAACAGCAATAAGACAAAATGAACACAAAAATGATATCAGACAGTTATAGACAATAAACAGCAATAAGAGGACAAAATGAACACAAAAATGATATCAGACAGTTATAGACAATAAACAGCAATAAGAGGACAAAATGAACACAAAAATGATATCAGACAGTTATAGACAATAAACAGCAATAAGAGGACAAAATGAACACAAAAATGATATCCGACAGTTATTGACAATAAACAGCAATAAGAGGACAAAATGAACACAAAAATGATATCCGACAGTTATAGACAATAAACAGCAACAAGAGGACAAAATGAACACAAAAATGATATCCGACAGTTATAGACAATAAACAGCAATAAGAGGACAAAATGAACACAAAAATGATATCCGACAGTTATAGACAATAAACAGCAATAAGAAGACAAAATGAACACAAAAATGATATCCGACAGTTATAGACAATAAACAGCAATAAGAGGACAAAATGAACACAAAAATGCAAAAGAAAACATTGATATGCCTGTCAACTTACAGAGGAGGATAATTTTTAACTTTAGACCAAAAAACAATTATAATTATGTGGTACAAAATTTTAAAGGCTATTATAAAATGCTTTCCTGAAGGTAAATGCTGACAGTCAATACAGTATGCTCAATTCTTCATCTGTTCTCAAACTCCTGCAGATTAGCAGGATGTAGTCCAGAGAACGAAATGTCATGTGTCATGATATACAACCTGTGCCTTTCAGCCTGAAACATTCGACTCAGCATACCTTTTGGGTCACTTTGCCACGTGTGGGACGAGACAGCCAACTCCATATCCAAAACCTCCTTAGTTAGCTCTTATGACATGTATGGCAGGTAATGTCACTATTCTTTGCTTCCCTTTCGGGACCTCACAACACACAGGCACATGAATACTTAAGCAAGTGTAAATATATGTACAGGTCTGGCCAATGTGGATACCTCATCTCTAGTGAAATTCTCACATGGTGACCTGTCAGACTTTCAATGAAATGTGAGTATTTTTTTAGACAAAATACAGAAAATCTGTACACACTGACAGGTATGTAGATACCTTAAAAGAAATTAATACATGGCACTGGAGACAGGAAATTTTAGACAGATATGATCACATCTACCAATGATAACACAGAACTTGAAGGTGATGTGGATATTCTGAACAAGATGTCATAATGCGTGGCTGTCTACAGTAGAAGATCTATTGACTAATTGAAAATTTTAGCCTTCAATCTTCATAAAGGTTTTCCTGTCCTACCATAATGTGTTCAGAAGTAACTATACAAATTGAAATTTTGGAAGCTCACTGGCAGAAGTTTTCTGCGTAGCTGAATGTTTTAGGTGTTTGCCGGAGATAACGAATAAATGACTCATTTGACTATTTCCTTAATTTTCATTGGCTGTCGTACAAAGTATAATCATAGTGACCAATGAAATAATGGGTAAAGTCAAATGAGTCATTAAAAAGAATTGATTTCCAATTAGCCAGTAGCCTTTATATTGTAGATGGTCATGATAAATGACATGAGTAACCTGTACAAGATGAGAACATCATGTGGACACGTACACTAGATATGTTCATGTTGATATCTACAAGTATGAGATTTGATATGGATCAACTGAAAACAAATGTGCTGGGCCAGAAGGCGCAAAATAATGCAGCTCTACTGTGAAACTGGCAGCACAAAGTACTTCTTGCTCCCCAGCGAAAATCACACGAACTCTTGTGTTGGTTATCAGAATGCAGAAGATGATGATGATATGGACAATGTGAGTACTTGTAAGCTTGATATGATTAGTGCAGACAGTGTTATAAGATGATTAATGTAGATATCAGACATTTTATGATTAATGTCAAAACTTGACGATTAATGTGAATATTTTATGATTAATGTGAGAGCTTGACAATTAATGTGAATATTTTATGATTAACGTGAGAGCTTGATTATTAATGTGAATATTTTATGATTAACGTGAGAGCTTGATTATTAATGTGAATATTTTATGATTAACGTGAGAGCTTGATTATTAATGTGAATATTTTATGATTAATGTCAAAACTTGATGATTAATGTGAATATTTTATGATTAATGTCAAAACTTGATGATTAATGTGAATATTTTATGATTAATGTCAAAACTTGATGATTAATGTTGATATATGTGGACATTTAATGATTAATGTGGATATACGTGAACATCTTATGATTAGTGTGGATATATGTGAACATTTTACAATTAATGTGGTATTCTTATGATTAATGTGGATATTAGGGGTCTTTACAAGATTAATGTGGATATATGTTGACATTTTATAATTAATGTGAATACTTGATGATTATTGTGGACATTTATGTATACAAAAATAGCATGATTAATGTGAATATATATGGACATTGTATGATTAATGTGTATATTAGTGGATATTTTATGGTTAAATTTGATGTGAGTCTGATGTTGGCTATCATGTAATCACTGTAAGCATATAGTAAATATATTTGTATTTAAAGCTCTAGTTAGCTTAACAGTATTATACCCAAAAAAATGAGCAAGTGATAATGTGTATGCACAACATGGCCAACAGAGATATTTTCATTTCAATATTAAAGTGGCACTAGAATTTAATTAAAGGAGTCCCATATAATAGTTTTTAAAGGATTACATTTGGAGATACCAAAGTCTCTTTGGAGAGCAGTTCTCTGATGAGAAGGTAGAGGTTAAGAGTAGCCACCAGTTGCTGAATATGTTGTTCGTCCATCACACGTGATGATGACCATTTGTTACATCCACTTTTGAAAATTCAATTTTAGTTATGTCCTTGATTATTAGTTCACAGATGGCTAATGAGCCCTATTCGAGCTGTAAATGTCCTTGGACAGTTTGGATACTTCAGTTTTCTCATATAAAGGTGCTGAATACTTCAGATTTCTCTCATGTAAAGGTGCTGAAGACAGAAGCAGTCAGCCATCAGAGTGCCATGCTCAAACCTAATGATAATATATACCTGCATATAATGCATACCTGAAAAATGTTACAGCTAAGCATGCTTCAAGAATGCATAAAGTATGAAATACTTGGCACACTAACTGACCCAGAGAAACAACACTGGAAGAATGTGCTCTGTATGAGCTTTACTAGAAGTCCAGTTTATATATGAAATTTTGTAAACTCCGGTGGTACAGGCACGTGATGAGACATTTCTCTATGACAAAAGATGTTCTTGGTATGGTGTAGGGTGGAAGAAAACGAGGTGGGAAGAAGACATGGCTGGATAATATCATGGACTGGAAGGGTGTGAAGTTCCCAAACTCATCAGGATGGTAGAGGATAGAGATGTGTGGAGATCTTTCTGCAAATGTCTCAATGTAACACTCCCACGATCCTGATGGTTAAGGGTTTTATTATTTTTATTATTATTATACAAGAAATAACAGGCACATTTCAAACAAAATCAGAGGAAACAAAAAGCATGGGACTAGAGAAGCAATACGTGCATTAAATATGTAGAATACTATGAGATCTATCACACTTCAGCTCCCAAGTCTAAAACTCCAGTTTCAGCTATAGGAACAAATCGATCCCTGAGTTGAACTAGAACAATAGTTTTGTCAACATGAGACCTTTTAGCTGGGTCCAGGTTGCCTGGAGTCCAACGATGAACAATTGTGCCTTCCATCCCTTTTTTTGGAACCCATTCCTTCCAGCCAGTTTTACCTCCAGCTGTCCGCCAGTCATCATTAGGCCACTGAATGTCTGCCTTCTTACCCAAATTGATGGAGTCATAAACCAAGCTGGTATCCATAATCTGTAGTTGAAAAATTTAAATTTAAATTGTATATTTAAACTGGTTAACAATATGTTTTAATAAGTATCTGTAAAACATGAAGATTAAAATGATTTATGAAACATTTAAACTAATTAAAATTATTATAGGATGTTTGAATGTTAGAAGTGATTTTGAAATTGTGGAAAAATGGTTGCTGTGGTAATTTGGTTGGTGGTAAAACTTGTGTCAGCAGGATTGTCAAGTCACATAAACTTCTGTATTATTATTATTACTACACATAATGAAAATACTATGAGGCAAGTGCTCTGACCTGGAGAAGACAGTGGACTTCGCATTGACAATATAATGTGACTGCAGAAGAAGAAGATATGTTGTTTACCCTCTTCATACAGCGGACGTGTCCCATAGGTGCTCAGATCCTCACTTCAGTAAATCTCTCATGGTATACTGGCTGATGGTTCGGTTCCACATTGAAATCTTCATTAGGTGTTCTCTATGGACCACACATATGATCACTCTCAATTCGCATTCTTGATATTGACACATGCTCATTCATCTCAAAATCTTGTGATTTGTGAAGAGCATTGAGTATGTGTGCTCGGTTCATAGGCTGATTCCTCTATGGGGGGACCGCCAACTAGGTTGTTGTTGTCTATATCCAATTGCTGCTGGGTTGGTCTACACAATTCTTACAAAATTCTGGTCTTTTAAAGTTGACTTAACAATCCACACAGTGAGTTAGTGACTGTTAAGGGTGTTTGTAAAAGTTTTTTCCTGGCAGCTGAGAGGTAAGGGCAGTCAATAAGGAAATGGGGTGCAAAGGGAACGCATTGCTCTAGGCGGACTCAGGGTTAGCAGATAACCAAGATCCCAAATGTACCTCCACGCGGTGCACCCTGGAAACAGAAATACAGCAGCTCGAGCTGATTCTGGCCAAATCATTTGGGGATCGTGTCCGAGAATGTGGAGGTAGCGGATGGAAAGAGATTTGACTGCACAAGAGACAGACAATATCTCCGACACCACCAGCATCACCACATATAGCGACACTGTCGACATACAGTGAAGCAAGTCAGTCCAGTCCGAACATTGGAGGGGCGGCCAATGTAAAATGCACGTAAAGATAGATGCATGGCGAGAGACAAATATATTTCATACCGAGTACAATGAAACTATGAAAGGGCAGAACAGCGCTAGAGGGCAGCGCGAACTGCAAATAGAAAGTGAAAAGTCCCTAGGAAAAGGGAACTACAAGCTCCGTCAGCTCGAGACGAGCTTCTAGTTACCTGTGTTCCTTACAGGCAGAGACCCAGACCCACCCATTGGCGTTTGGTAAAGCAAGAAGACCTAACCCAACTCTAATGTCGAGCCTTCCTAAACCAGAAATATGCTCGCGAAGAGAAAGGGGTCCGTACTCGATGCGCTCAGGCACAAAAGGGACAACGATTTAGCCCTGGCCCAACTCTACTGTCAGGTTTTCCTACACCGGAAATACACTTGAAGAGAGAAAGGGTTCAGTACCTGATGGGCTAAGGCGCTATTGGGACAAGGATGCTCAGCTCGAGAACGCCTTGCTCTCAAACGCGTGGTGTGAGACTCGAACTTGGACAAGGGGTACATGATGTCGGTGAATGACACCTCGGCTAAGAGGGCGAAAGAGCCAGGGTCCAACTCCTCTGTTGAGTTCTTCCCCTTAAGGAACCAGGCTCACGGATGAGAAACGGTTCAGTACCCAATGGGCACAGGTACAGCACGTCCAATTACACGAGGCAAGTTCATAGACAGTGGAACACCTCGTTCGAGTCAGACGATAGCAAAAATCGTCTGGGCGAAGAGTCTCCGCTACGCGTGCCTGGAGACAGATATAGAGGCTGTCACAGGCTAAGGGTAGCCCACCCGAATTGTCAAGGCATGCCGAAATCGGATGTGCTAGGCCTACAAGGCGCATAACGGTGGCACAACGTAATCAAGCTCCCGGTGGAAATCGCACGGATATCCGTGATGGTTACAATGGAGCGAACGAAAAACAAACAAACAATAAGGAAATATTCTACTATTCATTCTTATGTTCATGGAATGAAAGTAGTGTATACACATGGGTAGTTGCTGGGGGCTAATATAGTTTAAATGGACTGTAAAAAACATCTTGCTTGAAACTGAAAGACAAGCTAGGTTCATGAACCATCACAGTTATTCTAGGTCCTTCCCCCTCTTTAGAACATTTAAATATCTGCATGTATACAAACCATACATAGTTGTGAATGTGTCACTGATTTGGGGCACCCTTGGAGTATGTGGTGTTTTGTCTTTCTGGCAGGGGTACAAAGAGCTTCGAGTATTTTCATTAAGTGAAAAAAAAATTGTCATTTATGCCAGTTACTGGTTCTAAGACTAAATATGATTCTCTGATCGTTTCTGTTGAGTTTGTTTAGTATATTCTGTGTGGCAATATTCATGACTTATTTTTATTGCTGCTGTTTATGTTTATCATGAGCTTCACACATGGTATGTCTGGTACTTGCTTATTTACTCATAATCCCTTTAACTGTGAGTACATAAGCTCTTGACAGCCCAAAGTCTTTCTGACTAAAGCACAGGTCTCCTCAGGGAGTAAATGACATGACACCACAACACGTATAACACCTCAGTGAGTAAATGATATGAGACCGGAATACGTATAAATTTGCTGTCTCAAGGCATGATTGTGTTAGGTTTATGGTTGCATGTTTAGTTCATGCGAGGCATTTAAGTGTGACAGCATCATAAGCTTATCACATCCTGTTAGGAGTGCAGCATATACCTCTGGGCCACCAAGTTCAATATTCTTCTGTTGACCCATCTGCAGTGATGGCACACCAACTAACCCTCTCTCCCCTCTAGGACTCTGCCACAATAGTACAATCTTCGATAACCTACATCACTTTGTCATCTATTAGAGAGAGTGGTCCTATTGTTTGCACCCTGAATGAGAAGTTCATGCCTTTGTTGCAACATCGGCATCATAATTATTATGAATTATCTAGTTTCTGCTTTTGTATTTATAACGTTAAATTAACAGCTGCAATGTACCCAAAACTTACAGTGACTCTATGTGGTATGTTGTCTTTGAGGGTAGATTCACTTATCAGGTTTGTGAGATTGGCCAAAGGTGCCAGAGCATTGACCTTACTAGCTGAAGAGGCGGTTGAAATAAGGCTACCGCGGTTACCCAGTTGTTGGAGTGGAATTTCTATTTGTTGTGAGTTGTTGACATTCTGGCGTGGTGTTGAGCCTGGGAAGTCAAGACAAGATTATTATGAAAAAACATGCTAAATATATTCTGGCGAGGAGTTGAAACAAAATTATTATGAAAAAATATGCTAAATACATTCTGGCGAGGAGTTGAAACAAAATTATTATGAAAAAATATGCTAAATACATTCTGGCGAGGAGTTGAAACAAGATTATTCAAGCATGGGAAGTCAAAACAAGTCTATTATGAAAAAATATGCCAAATACATTCTGGCGAGGAGTTGAAACAAAATTATTATGAAAAAACATGCTAAATACATTCTGGCAAGGAGATGAAACAAAATTATTATGAAAAAACATGCTAAATACATTCTGGCGAGGAGTTGAAACAAAATTATTATGAAAAAATATGCCAAATACATTCTGGCGAGGAGTTGAGCCTGGGAACTCAAGACAAGATTATTATGAACAAATATGCTAAATATATTCTGGCGAAGAGTTGAAACAAGATTATTCAAGCATGGGAAGTTGAAACAAGATTATTATGAACAAATATGCTAAATACATTCTGGCGAGGAGTTGAAACAAGATTATTATGAACAAATATGCTAAATACATTCTGGCGAGAACTTGAAACAAGATTATTATGAACAAATATGCTAAATACATTCTGGCGAGGAGTTGAAACAAGATTATTATGAACAAATATGCTAAATATTTGAACATAAAAATTTGCTGCTTCCTCTGCATTTGTTCTCAAATTCCTGCAGATTATCAGGATGTAGTCCTGAAGACGAAATGCGCTGTGTCATGATTTATAGATTTGCCATGAGATATGCACCTTTCAGCCGGACAATTCCAACTTCAGCATCACTTTGACCATATATGGGATGGGACAGCCAAATCTCCACCCCAAAACCTACTTAGTCATGGGAAAGAGAGGGAATAAGCAAGGTGGATTCCCGGAATTCTTATCAGGTGGGGATAAAAAATTAGAAAAAATCTTAATGTAATTTATGGACAGCACCTAAGTTTTGAAGACTTAAAAAGACTTTCTTGTACTTGGGTTTTCCCATATGTAACCCATCTTTCAAAACATGTCACCACATTGCCTGAGGAGAGATGTCACTAAAAGTACATAACAGTAAACTCACATTCATCACTGAAGCATGTAAACTCACATTCATCATTGAACCGTATTGAAGCATGTAAACTCACATTCATCATTGAACCATATTGAAGCATGTAAACTCACATTCATCATTGAACCATGTTGTAAACTCACATTCATCATTGAACCATATTGAAGCATGTAAACTCACATTCATCATTGAACCATATTGAAGCATGTAAACTCACATTCATCATTGAACCATATTGAAGCATGTAAACTCACATTCATCATTGAACCATGTTGTAACTCACATTCATCATTGAACCATGTTGAAGCATATAAACTCACATTCATCATTGAACCATGTTGTAAACTCACATTCATCATTGAACCATGTTGTAAACTCACATTCATCATTGAACCATGTTGAAGCATATAAACTCACATTCATCATTGAACCATGTTGTAAACTCACATTCATCATTGAACCATGTTGTAAACTCACATTCATCATTGAACCATGTTGTAAACTCACATTCATCATTGAACCATGTTGTAAACTCACATTCATCATTGAACCATGTTGTAAACTCACATTCATCATTGAACCATGTTGTAAACTCACATTCATCATTGAACCATGTTGTAAACTCACATTCATCATTGAACCATGTTGTAAACTCACATTCATCATTGAACCACGTTGTAAACTCACATTCATCATTGAACCACGTTGTAAACTCACATTCATCATTGAACCATGTTGTAAACTCACATTCATCATTGAACCATGTTGTAAACTCACATTCATCATTGAACCATGTTGTAAACTCACATTCATCATTGAACCATGTTGTAAACTCACATTCATCACTGAACCATGTTGAAGCATGTAAACTCACATTCATCATTGAACCATGTTGTAAACTCACATTCATCAATGAACCATGTTGAAGCATGTAAACTCACATTCATCATTGAACCATGTTGTAAACTCACATTCATCAATGAACCATGTTGTAAACTCACATTCATCATTGAACCATGTTGAAGCATGTAAACTCACATTCATCATTGAACCATATTGAAGCATGTAAACTCACATTCATCATTGAACCATGTTGTAAACTCACATTCATCATTGAACCATGTTGTAAACTCACATTCATCATTGAACCATGTTGTAAACTCACATTCATCATTGAACCATGTTGTAAACTCACATTCATCATTGAACCATGTTGTAAACTCACATTCATCATTGAACCATGTTGTAAACTCACATTCATCATTGAACCATGTTGTAAACTCACATTCATCATTGAACCATGTTGTAAACTCACATTCATCATTGAACCATGTTGTAAACTCACATTCATCATTGAACCATGTTGTAAACTCACATTCATCATTGAACCATGTTGAAGCATGTAAACTCACATTCATCATTGAACCATATTGAAGCATGTAAACTCACATTCATCATTGAACCATATTGAAGCATGTAAACTCACATTCATCATTGAACCATGTTGTAAACTCACATTCATCATTGAACCATGTTGTAAACTCACATTCATCATTGAACCATGTTGAAGCATGTAAACTCACATTCATCATTGAACCATATTGAAGCATGTAAACTCACATTCATCATTGAACCATATTGAAGCATGTAAACTCACATTCATCATTGAACCATGTTGTAAACTCACATTCATCAATGAACCATGTTGTAAACTCACATTCATCATTGAACCATGTTGTAAACTCACATTCATCATTGAACCATGTTGTAAACTCACATTCATCATTGAACCATGTTGTAAACTCACATTCATCATTGAACCATGTTGTAAACTCACATTCATCATTGAACCATGTTGTAAACTCACATTCATCATTGAACCATGTTGTAAACTCACATTCATCATTGAACCATGTTGTAAACTCACATTCATCATTGAACCATGTTGAAGCATGTAAACTCACATTCATCATTGAACCATATTGAAGCATGTAAACTCACATTCATCATTGAACCATGTTGTAAACTCACATTCATCATTGAACCATGTTGTAAACTCACATTCATCATTGAACCATGTTGTAAACTCACATTCATCATTGAACCATGTTGTAAACTCACATTCATCATTGAACCACGTTGAAGCATGTAAACTCACATTCATCATTGAACCATGTTGTAAACTCACATTCATCATTGAACCATATTGAAGCATGTAAACTCACATTCATCATTGAACCATATTGAAGCATGTAAACTCACATTCATCATTGAACCATATTGAAGCATGTAAACTCACATTCATCATTGAACCATGTCGAAGCATGTAAACTCACATTCATCACTGAACCATGTTGAAGCATGTAAACTCATATCCATCAAGATGTAGCCCAATTTTGAACCCATGACCGTCTGAACACAAAGGAAATAATTTCACTAAGGAAATCCTATGTGAGCACAATAGAACAGTTTTCTTTTTTTAAAAATTATACAAAAGAGAAATGAAAATAAAATTCTGGACTTCTCATGTAAGACATCTCGGACACAAGAAGACGTGTGTTGTACAAGTACACCGGTGTAATTCTAAACCACAGAAAAAGTCTTAAGATATTAATAAAGATATAGTTACAAACCTATGGTAGCTGCTGCCATCTGGTGACTCACTGTGTAAGGTAGGTCAAGTTCGAAAGATGCACTTCCACCAGCACAGGTTGCATCACAACGCTGTCTCAGCCTGTAATTTTTAAAACGTTCACATTGATGTATGTATTTATAGATATATATATATATATATATATATATCAGGAAGATCTGTGGGTCTTACCAGTGACCCACCTGACAAACGAGCATGCTATGTTATATTTCTAGTAGTGGACCAGGACAATCTAGGGAAGGATAGGGCAGACCAACTAGCCAAAGAAGATTCATTTCAATTGCAAGTAATAATGCAGTTAGCTACCATACAGTAAAATATATACTAAAAAATAATTATAGAGAGGATTAGTTGAACAGCTGGGTTACAGGGATGACTGGCTGTGTGATGTATTCTGAAATGAATGGGCCTAGACCAAAGGACATTTACCTTTCCTTATTTACCAAAAAGTTATGGGCTGTCAAATTCTATGCACAAATGGCTTAAATCATCATATATATATATATATATATATGTCAGACTCTGTGGTGAGTGGTACAGAGCGCGTCTGTGATGGCCAAGGTACCAAGATCAATCCCCGCTATAAGTATTTGAGCATCCGGACCGTTCAGAACGGAATGGCAAACTACTGAGCGTATTTATATTGCCTAGAAAATCACTACAGCCAAAAATTGCTGGGTTAAAAAGTCATATGTCCTGAATAGGATACTCTACTAAAAAAAAATAATATATATATATATATATATATATATATATCTCTGTGGTGGCGAGGCACAGAGCAAGTCTGCGTCTATATGAAGTCAAGGTACTAGGTTCAAACTTTCCTTACTGCATGTTTTCCTATGAAGGAGTGCACAGAGGCTTTCTATGGGCTGTAGAAATTGGAAATAAAGGCCACTTGTCCAATGGGTTCACATTGCTAGAAATTGTGGAGAACTTATAAGTATGTCCCATGTGCCAAGAAGTAGGTTTCTAATCAAGAATAATTCCCACAGTAAAAGTGGAAGAATGTTTCTAAAAAACATAACAATTCAAGTCAAGTAGTTGTTCAGCAACATAAAGAGAACATATGGTAGAGAAAAACAGTAGTAATGAAAGACAAGGTAAAATGGAATGTACCAACTAAGATGGCACTGGACTAGATCATCATCATCATCAGGTGCTGTGTCCACATTGAAGGTTAGCTGCAACAGATCTACATCTTTTGTCTCTTGCTTTGGTGGTACACTATGCTAGACTGCAACATGTCTATCTCATGATATTTCCCTCGCACTTGCATCTCTGTCTACCGCTTATCTTGCTCACCCCTTCTAGACTCAAACTTCAAGTAATTTCTTCAACAAGGTGTCATGTCTTTTATTATGTCCACAAAATATTTTATTTAGTTAATTTTTGTTTTTGTTAATAGGTCTTTTTTCTTACATACAGTGCTGTCAGAATTTTTTTGTTTGTTTTCATCTATTTCCAGTGTCAGGCCGAAAGGCGCAGATATCACAGCAATGCTGTAAACCATGACACAACGCATTCCGTTCTCCGGACTACATCCTGCTGATCTGCAGGAGTTTGAGAACGAACGCAGAAGAAGAATCTATTTTCATGAAGTTCTCTCTATTCTTCTATATATCCACATCTCAAAGACATCAATACTGTCTGCTAGCTATTTGTTCATTGTACATGTATCTGAGTCATACACTAATATAGAATAGATGTAGCATTTTATAACTCTGTTACTTTAGTTTGTAATTTGTTTAGATACTAATATTTTCCTCATGTCATTGAAAGTACTTTTAGCCATTCATATTCTCCTAATTTCTGTTTCAATCTACCATCATTTGCATTTATGTGTCCAAGATACAAGTAATGATTTACCTGTTGCAGTATCTCTCCGTGTATTTTTATGTGGACTAGATACACCATGTTTGAAAGAGTCCTTTTCTGCCACATATCAACTCGGCAAGAGTTGTGAAGAGTTCAGTGTCCATAAAGTAGACTAGAAACTTCTGGAAATATTGTGTCACCTGCAGAGAAGATTGATTGCTATCCTATGGCATGGTTGTTATGACATAAGACCACCAATGAGGAACTCATGCAAGGAACTAAACAAACTCCATTGGAAGAAGAACTACGGAAATGGAGCTGGAGATGGATGGGACATACATTAAAGAAGACCAGCGGAAAGTATTATAAGACAGGCATTGTTCTGGAACCAATAGGGAAACACTAAGAAATACCAGGAGAAAATATTGGATACAGATACACAAAGACTTTGTACACCATGGAAAGAACTAGAACAGATAGTTAAAGACAAGACAAGATGGAGGAGGTTTGCTGTGGACCTATGCTTCGCAGGAAGCTAAAAAGGTGAATTGATAGAATATTGTATTTCAAAAGCATGTTTTAATGGGTTCTGTTGTTCTGGTTCTGCAAAAAAGACCATAAAATGTTAACTTGATGATTGTCTTTTCCAGGCTAAAGAAACTGGGACTGCTTTCAAGTGGTACATCAGGATCAAATAGTTGAGCAGTACATGGGCTTGCGTATTTAACTGCCTGTATAAGGGCCAAAGAAAAAGTGCATCCAGGACAATACCTCAACTTTCGTCAGCATGCATAGTTGGCTGAGGGGTAGGGATTAAAGTTGTAAGTTACCAGGCCATGAATGGACTAGCAGCATTGTGAGCTGTCATGCATGTTATAAGATCTTCTTCGTCAGCATTCATTTTCAAACTCCCGCTGGATGTCTCATATAGGACAATAGTCCTACTAGACTTCCAGTAAGATGTAGTCCAGAGATGGAAATGCGATGTGTCACCGTTTTATTTGCACCACTGGCCTGACACATCCGTCTTCGGTGAGGTTATAAGATTTGACCAAGAAGCTTCTGGTGTTACTGACCCAGGAGCCATAATGAAGTTTGATGTAAGGTTGAAAAGCACAGAAGGAGTTTGAGAACGAACATAAGAAATGAATAAGTGGTCCTGCAACTTACCTTTTCCATAGTGATGTGAAGAGAGAAATAATAAGTGGTCCACCCTGTGGTACCTGCATATCTTACCTTTTCCACAGTGATGTGAAGAAACTACGGATGGCACTGAAACGAAACTCCCCTCCTATGACCGGGATGCCAGCCAGCTGGTCATGTGTAGTAGAATATGACGTCGTCAGTGGGGAGACATATATTGGGTAGCCAATAGGCTGGTCGCATGATGAATTGATCATGTTGCGCAAAGCCTGCTTTGCGTTCTGAATGCTGCCTCTCTCTGGGTTGCGATTACGTAAAAAGATCAACTCCTGCTGCTGGCCTGCCCACAAACCCCGAACACATTCACGATTTACCTGTAAAGGAATTTTTTCAACGTTCAATCTAAATTACTTATCAATGTGATGTTTACATACAGAGTTAGCATGAGAGTTCTCTATCATTGTCTAATTCATATTGGTGGTATACTTTAAATCAGTGGTTCTCAATGTGGGATATATCTCTTAAGGGGGGGGGGGAGACAGTGTTTTGTGTTTCTATGAAGAAAAAATTTGGTGGGGGAAGAAAAAAAACCCACAGACACATCTATAATGGCTACAGAAAGGTAACTATT
The DNA here is from genome assembly GCA_034231615.1 of Meghimatium bilineatum. Classification (NCBI taxonomy): domain Eukaryota; kingdom Metazoa; phylum Mollusca; class Gastropoda; order Stylommatophora; family Philomycidae; genus Meghimatium; species Meghimatium bilineatum. The sequence continues at coordinate 44,138,801 of CM067313.1, forward strand.
TGGATTATACTTAATAAGATATATAATAATATACCACCTCTAACGTCAAATGTTTTGGGATATTGTTTAAAATAAAATGGAGACACAGTGTATCTCAGTTCTAGGGAATATAACCTGCTGGATATTTAGTAGGACCATTGCCCTGCTACACGATTCAGTAGGAGTTTGAGAGAGAACGTTTACAAAGAGACATCTTTCCCATTCAAAGGCCCATCTATACAATCTTCATCTACATAAATAACCATTGCACTTGTGTTTTACTTGGGTCTAAAAGGGGAACAAAGTAACACTGTGACTTACTATGCACATCTTAAAAAAACAATTAAGGAACTTCTGTGTTCAATCTCAGACTCCTGAAGATTAGCAGAATGTAGTCCTGAGAATGGAATTAATTGTGTTATGGATTACAACTTTGCTGGAATATCCGCTCCTTTCGACCTGACACATTCAACTTCAGCATGGTTTTTAGGACAATTTTGACCATATATGGTATGTAGCAGCCAACTTCAACCCATAACCTCTCTAGTCACCTCTTATGACATATATGGCGATAAACAGTGTTTCTATTCTTGCTCCCCTTTTGGGTCATTCAACACACGATCAAACTAAGGAACATTAGGAATGGGATTGACTGCTACATCCTGAAGAATGTAATGGAATCGTAACCAAATATCACAAGAATGACAAATTGTGATAGCTTGTTGTTTGTTTGTTAGCTTCAGTTCTTATACTCTCACAGGATCTCTATATTTGCAGGAACATAGTCCTACTAGATTACCAGCAGGATGAAGTACAGAGAATCGAGATGGTACCATCGCAGGTTTATCTGTGCCAATAGCCCAACACATTCGACTTTGACATTAGGTGAAACAGTTTAGAGTGAAAACTGTTTTTGAATAATGTTTGATTATACCTGAGAAATAAATAGTGACACTAAACAAACACAAAAATAGAATGATTTTTTTTTCACATGAGAAATGAAGATCATGCTTAATGGCTAGAATGTTGGTTGTCCAAAACAAGTGATGATGACCATTTTGTTACATCCACTTTTGAAATTTAGTGAGAGTTATGGTCTTGATTATGAGTTCTTAGATGATTAATAAGCCCTATTCAAACTGCAAATGCTCTTCTACAGTTTCGGCATGGAATGACCACTGCAGACAATTTTTGGTCTACACAAGACTTTCTAGCAGCTCTCCGCTGCTCAGATGCTGCATTTATCATCTTCTCACAAGATGCTGCGTCTTTTTTTGACTGTAGAAGGCCATGTAGCTCTAATTTATGCAAGTTCTTCCTATGTATCTTGGTTTATTTAAAAGGCTTTCAGTGAGGTCTTTAACTCGCAGTGGACCAAGTGACAATCTATTTGTTAATTTTCCTTATATATCTCTATCGTTCCAGGTTCACTAATAGTTAATGCGTCCATGTAGCGCTTCTTTTGGTCATTTCTTCATCTTCTTCAGCGTTCATTCTCAAACTCCCGCTGGATCTCTGTCCTACTAGAATTCCAGCAGAATGTAGTCCAGAGAATGGAAATGCGTTGTGCTGCTGTTTTATTTGCACCAATGGCCCGACACATTCGTCATCGGCAGGTTTTGGTCCTTTAAGATTGTATACTCTTCTGCAACTCAGAATAGAGAAGTATCTTTGGTAGGTGATAATCTAGCATACGTACCAGATGACCTGCCCAACGAATCTGTGTCTGCATCAGAATAGTGTCAATGCTAGGGATACCAGATCTGTCAAAGACAGTGGTATCCGGAATCCAGAATAACTAGAATAGAGATCTCACAACCAACAGAGGTTAAAATCATGCAAAAGACTGGGTTTTTATCTTCAGAGGTAATGATTTACAAACAACCGTTATTTCTACAGCCTAAAAAATACTCCCTGTACTTCTCAACTGGAAGCATACAGCAATATAAACAGTTTAGTTAAGGAAAAAAACCACCAATAACAACAATACTAAATGAGCATACCTTGACCACTCTGAAACTGAGGTATCTCTTGTTCAACATAATGACTTTGTATTCATCAGAGCCTTCATTAAAGACATGCCTGAGAAAATATGCAAATGTTTGAAGAAAATAAAACATTCAGCTTGTCTCTAATAATACTATAGATAACACAGAAGGTAACCATAAGGCAAGATCATAAAATAACTAGTGTGGTCATCTGTGGCTATGTTGATAGTGATACCTACAGTAATGAAAAGGTCAAGCACGCTTGACTGTGGTTATATTTCAGACTAATGTCCATGTACAATACAGGAAACAGTTCTCTTGTATGACTGAGAATTACAATATGATTTGAGATGTCAGTAGAAGTGGTAAAACACTGACTAAGCATATGAGTTATCACTCGGAAGTCAGATGTATTGAGCCATTGATGGAAACAAACCTGTGACACATTCGGTTTATTTTTCCTGAAATACATCCTACTGGACATTTAGTAGGATTATTGTCCTGCTACAAGAGAGATCCAGTGGGAGTTTGAGAACGAACATCATGGTGATTTAAGTAATTTGCCTAATCAATGAGATATTTTTTAAAATTTGTCATTCAATATAACTTAATGAAAACTGACAAAAGGAATAACAAAACAAGCTTTGAATAGTTTGCTTGTAGCCACGACCTAAAATGAAGCAAATAATAATGAAACTGTGACCATTGTAGCACTTGTTCACAATTAGCTCAACATTGAACAACATTGAACAACATTGAACATGTGAACAAAGTCAATGAATTAAACATCATATATATCATGCAGTTCCACCTAGTATTGGAAACATAAACTATCACATTCAGATCCACATTGTATTGTAAACATAAACTATCACATTCAGATCCACATTGTTTTGTAAACATAAACTATCACATTCAGATCCACATTGTATTGTAAACATAAACTATCACATACAGATCCACCTTGTATTGTAAACATAAACTATCACATACAGATCCACATTGTATTGTAAACATAAACTATCACATACAGATCCACATTGTATTGTAAACATAAACTATCACATACAGATGCACCTTGTATTGTAAACATAAACTATCACATACAGATCCACATTGTATTGTAAACATAAACTATCACATACAGATGCACCTTGTATTGTAAACATAAACTATCACATACAGATCCACCTTGTATTGTAAACATAAACTATCACATACAGATCCACATTGTATTGTAAACATAAACTATCACATACAGATCCACATTGTATTGTAAACATAAACTATCACATACAGATCCACATTGTATTGTATATAGATCCACCTTGTATTGTAAACATAAACTATCACATACAGATCCACCTTGTATTGTAAACATAAACTATCACATAACTTGGTTCACTACAAAACTGATCCACATTGTATTGTAAACATAAACTATTACATACTGATCACCTTGTATTGCAAACATAAACTATTACATACTGATCCACCTTGTATTGCAAACATAAACTATCACATAACTTGGTTCACTTCTTCTTCTTCTGCGTTCATTCTCAAACTCCTGCACATTGTAGGATAGCAGGATGTAGTCTGGAAAACGTAATGCGTTGTGTCATGGTTTACAGCATTGCTGTGATATCTGCGCCTTTTGACCTGACACATCAGACTTATGCATGACTTTGGGTCACTGACCCTATATGTAAGTACTTGGACATTTGGGATTAGCATGTTTGGGATATTTTGCTTATGCTATAAATTTCTTGTGACAGGGTTTAAAATAGTGTTAGCATCATTTGTTGTGTTCTTTCATATATGTAACTTTTAAGTAGGTAAAACAATGCCCAAACCAGCAGTTAATTATTTAAAATATCAACATTTGTTTAAATTATGCAAATTAGCCAACATTTTGAATATTAGTTGTACGTGCATCTGAGAATCACAGCAATGTGATCAACAGATGCTGTATATCTGTGCGAATACAAAAACATAGTTTCTGTGGTATTTTATTATGTTTAAAAGTGAACATGAACTACAAAGACTAATAGATCAAGTCAATAAATCAAGTAATGAATATGGACTGGATATAAACATTCAAAAAACAAAAACCATGATAATCAGCAAAGACACAGAAGAACAGGAGGTAAACATAAACATACAGAGAGAGAAACTACAACAAGTAAAACAGTATCAATATCTTGGACACATACAGTAACAAATAATGACAGATGTGAAACAGAAGTTAAAAGGAGAATAGAAATGGCTAAAAGTACCTTCAATGACATGAGGAAATTATTAATATCTAAACAAATTACAAACAAGTTAAAAATGAGAATTATAAAATGCTACATCTATTCCATATTAATGTATGGCTCAGAAACATGGACACTAAATAAACAATTAGAAGACAAAATTGATGCCTTTGAGATGTGGGTATATAGAAGAATAGGGAGAACATCATGGAAAGAGAAGAAAACAAATAAAGAGGTGCTAAAGACACTTAATATGAAGAAAGAACTACTAAGAGAAATAAAGATCAGGCAAATAAAATACTTTGGACACATTAAAAGACATGACACCCTATTGAAGACCTTACTTGAAGTCAAAGGGAAGCGAGCAAGAGGTAGGCAGAGATACAAGTGGGAGAGTAACATTACACGATGGACAGGTTACAGTCTAGCAGAGTGCACCACCAAGACAAGAGACAGGAGATGTTGGAGATACGTTGCAGCCAACCTTCGTTGCGGAGACGGCACTTGATGATGATGATTATGTTTAATAGATACATCATTTATTTTCATTTTAATTATGCAAATTAGCAGCCATTTTGAATATTAATTAGTTTTGTGTCCATCAGAAAATTCCAGAAATGTAATCAACATAAACGTCTTTTCTCCGCAAACACAAAAATGTATAGTTTGTGTATTGTATTATTGAAAATAACAAAGATAATTCAGAAATTATCAGCATGACTACATTTTGTGGTCACAAGTTTTATTTATTTTTTCCTATATGTTCCATGAAAATTATTTTGATGTCAAATTCATAACTTTGTTCACGATTGATGACTTGGTTGATGTATCGTTCAATTGCAATTTTTAAGGGCTATCTAACTATATTATTTGTAATTATGTAACACTATTTTGAAAATTTTGTCCAAGTACCTACTATATGGGATGGGACATCCAACTCCATCCCATAACCTCCTTAGTCGCCTTTTACGACATGCGTGGAAGGTAAACAGTGTTGCTATTCTTTGCTCCCCTTTTGGGCCCCGACAACACACAGGCGACTTGGTTCACTACAAAACTATACCTTAGTGCCAGAAGTGAAGGAACATTTGACAACACAGCATTTCTCCATGAGGGGTCTGCCTCGTGGGAAATTACCATTGTACTCTCGTGTTCAGTGATTGCATCATATAACACCTGGCAGTCATCATATTCATCGGGAGAAGTGAAGTGATCCTATTGGATATGAAGAGGAAATATAAAGTGTTAGATTTTCTATTGGATTAGATTAATCAAAGATATATGACGATGAAATAGTAAGTTTTAGAGATCTTCTATCTATGTGACATGTCTTTTGCATAACGTTATCCATTCTGCAAGTCTCATGGTTCTGTGCAAACTGTCCAGCATCTTCTAGTGTCATGTTCAGAATGGTTTCAATGTCACGTGTCCAGCGTAGTCTTAGTCTGCTTCTTGTTCTCTTCCCTGGAAATTTACTCTCCATGATTAATCTTTATAAACCATTAGAGAACTCACAGTACAGAAATGATCCGATTGGATGAGCAAAAGATAAACATAATATAAGATATATACAGATGTGGTGTCTGTCTGTTATGAACTATATAGCTATTATTAGAATGTGACTTGGAGACCATTAATTCGATAAAAACCATGACCAACTAGGGTGGGACCAGTATCATATGTATGGAAGTTTTTACAATTAGCACCAGACAGTTTGGTTGGTTGCTGATCCAGCGATCCATGGGCTCATGCCCTTTGAACTAATGCCATTAAATGGCATTATAATGCTGGGAAGTCTGTGGATTTTCGGCCCACCCCGGGACAGAGCCAGAGAATAACTATCACACCTCCAGGAAGGTAGGTTTCAACCTATGCACTGCTCCTAGCCACTGTAGCCAAGATAGGGTTCACTGTGCTCATTCCCCGCCACCAATTGACTACTGGTTATGCTGAACTTTTCTATTGCTCCAGACATGCAACCAAATGTTAAAGTCAAAAGAATTGTCACGTCCTGAGTCACTGTGCCTCCATGATGGGTTTCAGCCATAGGAAATTGCCCGTGTGTTGCCGGGGCCCGAAAGGGGAGCAAAGAATAGCAACACTGTTTACCTTCCACGCATGTCATAAAAGGTGACTAAGGAGGTTATGGGATGGAGTTGGCTGTCCCATCCCATACAGGGTCAGTGACCCAAAGCCATGCTGAAGTCGGATGTGTCAAGCCGAAAGGCGCAGATATCGCAGCAATGCTGCAAACCCGTTCTCCGGACTACATTCCGCTAACCTGCAGGAGTTTGAGAACGAACACAGAAGATGAAGCCATAGGAAAAAAACAGTGCTGTCAGTTTCCTCCTCCCCAGTGCTGCACAGTACATCTCTGGCTCCCTCACAACCACAGAGGGTGCATACATATATATTCAGGTAAACATGAAAAACATTTCAACAACAAAATAATAATTGTACAGATGACGTGCCATGAAGCTTCTCTAAGAAGATAACCTCAATATAACGGCATGTCATCCACTAAGGTTTTCTGTTGTATGGGTGGTATGTCTAGTGGGCCATTGGTGATACCCACAGACGCAACCACATGCATAGACAGTTGTTTAAAACTGGTACATTTCTATCTACCACACAGTTTTGAAACGCCTCAAAATATAGTCTAGAGATATTTGTTCCTTGGTCTGTCATGTTTGGAAATACTCAGTGTTGACACAGGTTACTGTTGACAATAGTTTTGGAAATTTTAAGTCTGAAAATTAGTCTGATCTGGAGATGGAGGGTATCTTTCAAAATTGGGGGGGGGGGGGGGGGGGTGTGTGTTCTTACTACTTATTCTGTGAGGTTGCGTGAAACAGTCTCATGATTTAGCCAATGGAATGAGTCCTAGGGTGATTATTCTAAGTTAGTTGAAAATATTTGAATGTGATTGGTTCAGGGATGATGAATCACGGTAGAATATTAGGAACTAGATAAAAAGACATAAATTTATCTCAAGACTTTAAGATACATGCTCAGAAAAGTGAAATCTGTCACACTGAGATTCACTATTAGAAAATCATTTCTAATTACCTGTGCGAACTGTGAAGTAGAGAAAAATATAATCCAACATAATCATACAGTCTGCAACTTCTGTAAGTAGTTTTTAGTCTGCAACTTCTGTAAGTAGTTTTTAGTCTGCAACTTCTGTAAGTAGTTTTTAGTCTGCAACTTCTGTAAGTAGTTTTTAGTCTGAAACTTCTGTAAGTAGTTTTTAGTCTGCAACTTATGTAAGTAGTTTTTAGTCTGCAACTTATGTAAGTAGTTTTTAGTCTGCAACTTATGTAAGTAGCTTTTAGTCTGCAACTTCTGTAAGTAGTTTTTAGTCTGCAACTTATGTAAGTAGTTTTTAGTCTGCAACTTCTGTAAGTAGTTTTTAGTCTGCAACTTCTGTAAGTAGTTTTTAGTCTGCAACTTCTGTAAGTAGTTTTTAGTCTGCAACTTCTGTAAGTAGTTTTTAGTCTGCAACTTCTGTAAGTAGTTTTTAGTCTGCAACTTCTGTAAGTAGTTTTTAGTCTGCAACTTCTGTAAGTAGTTTTTAGTCTGCAACTTCTGTAAGCAGCTTTTAGTCTGCAACTTCTGTAAGTAGTTTTTAGTCTGCAACTTCGGTAAGTACCTTTTAGTCTGCAACTTATGTAAGTAATTTTTAGTTTGTGACTGAAATTTATCTGGTATAGATCTTTTGAAATGTTGAACTGAAAAGGCAGCAATCATCATTTCAGAGAGGTTACTAAAAAAAATGTAATAGTTTCAAGAGGGACTCGCTGGTCCAGCATTTCATTGAAACATGCATGCCTAATTTTAACAGCAGTAAGTTAAACTTTCAGATATTTTTTTGAATATTGTCACGCCTCTAGGTCTGCCTTCACTGTATCTGTGTAGCAGAGCTTGCTGTGGTCTGCTGATGTGTGCAAACCATTTGATCTGTTGGCTCTTAATATATTCCAAGATTATATTTAATTTGATATATATAAAAATAAATTTGGCACACTTAAACCTTCCGGGATCAATGAGTGTCAGTATATGGATGATATCATGTTTTTCTGTCCTTTTTTTGTCTCATTTCACATGTATTTAGCTGTGTTTTGTGTGTTGTTTTTATGGTCTTCTCTGACTTAGTTTCAAACCTTCCATGTTATCTCCACATTATATTTAGCTCTGTTATGTGAATGTCAATAGTGTCGTTCTTACTCATTATTTATTGTTATGTATGTATTCTTAATAAAAGCATTTTGGTCGAAACATCGATTTGTGTATGTTATTATGTGTGTTTCTAGTTATTAGCAAAACTTTATTACTCTGTTCCAAGCTTTGCCTGTTAGGTTTCAGTTTTGCACAGTGAGTACATAGTATCGATCTTCAGTACAATATTGACGGTGTGTTTTCAAACAACAAGCAAGTGGAATTTGAAATGGGCCCAATAACTTCTCTACCACCAAACCGACAAGAAACATATATATATACAAATGAATGTTTATTATGTGTGATGTATTGTTATCAAAACTGGCAACTTGATTTTAAAAAAAGTACCAAAACACATACCTGATGTAATTTGAGTGACATCCTGACTGCTGGTGCCACTACACGTCTCATCATCTCCATGTCTGCAAACACCCACTCATCTCTTTGAGACTGAATGCGGAAATCTCCCTTGAAGAGTGCATGTAGCCCAAACAAGAAAAAGTCCACACTGAAGATAAGAGATAAATAAAAGGCAAATAGAATTAATTATCAGAAAACAAAACAAAAAACTCAAAAAGAAAACGATGAAAAATGTGTATGAAATTGATGCACTATATTACATTAAAGCTGTAGCAATTTAAAAGAAAGTGTTGAGACTCATAAAATTGCAAATTTGTGTGTCATTGTGCACATATAATCATCCTGTAAGTCAGGGGGTCATCATCATCATAAGGTAGCACATCCTGAACAGGATGTAGCAGCCATCACAGCCTTTCAAAACTTATGTTGATCTTGAGGCAGTCTTCCTGTTTCTGCTACTGTCATGCTCAGGTGGTTTGATGTCTGTGTTCATCTTCTTCTTCAACTGCCTCTTGTTTGTCTCCCTGGAATCATTCCCTCCATTATGGTCTTCTCTCGGCTGTCATGGCATTTGATATGTCCAAAATATTGTAGTTTTCAGGAAAGAACCATGTTGTTTAGCCAGTTTTTCTTTAGCCAGTCAGGAGATACAATGGATATATCACATAAGATAATAAACATGTTTTTGTGGGGTGATAAGAGATTTGCAATGCTTTCATGCACTTCCCAGGGTTAGCAGATAACTGAGATCCTAAAAACACCTTCTCATGGTGCACCTTGGCAACACATTAAACACATTGATTTTAAGCTCATGGAAAGCATTCCGTGTTTTACGGAGTCTGTCAGGACATTATAAATCAAGATGGAATGAAAACAGATCAAACAATGTATCTGAATAGCATTTCCTTTCATTTGTATCTATTGTCTACATCCGCAAGTGTTGTTTATTAGAAACTTATAGTGAAAATAGAAAACACAAGACCCCAGCAGAACTTACAATAGTATATGGGAACGACATCAAAAGCATGCGTGATGGAATCCTTATTTTTATGAACAAGTCAATGAAAATATAACAACGTAACTATGTAATCATGCACAGTAAGAGTACAGAAAATGTTGCAGTTTGAAATGTTCATCTTATCATATGTAGCTTCTGGTTGTTGATATTCACAAAAATAATACCCCTTCATGTTAGCTATAATTGGTTCTCAAATTGGTAGTATTCAGGACGTAGCCATCAATCCAGCAATTTTTGGTTGTAGCGACTTTTTAGGTAATATAAATATATTCAGTAGTTTGCCACTGCTTTCTGAATGGTCCGGATGCACAATTGCCAATGGTAGGATTCGAACCTGGTACTTTGTCCACCACAGAGCACGGCGATCTCAGCTGTTGTTTAAAGACATGGATAACTAAATACCCAGCATGAGTATAGGATATAAGCCCTAGAGCTTCTTTGGAATGAAAACGTTATAACAATAATCCCAGCTAAAACCTATCATAAACAGTATATGATGTCCTATGTGAATGTACAGGACTGTTTCAAGCTTGACAAACTCTTCTCTCTATGTCCATCTATTGAAAACACTTTTTATGGGAAAATAAATAAACACATATTGGAGCCATAGTGGAGTAATGTTCCGGTAGAATGGCACACCATAACAGCTGTTTTTTTTCCTGTGGCCATTTCATTATGGAAGTTTCAGAGAGGATTTGGGCACCACTGTATTCAAACAAGCCCACTGAAATATCACTTTAAGACATTAAGTATTGTTCTTCAAAGTGCTGCAAAGAGTGGAAGAAGATGAGGTGGTAAGAAGACATGGCTGGATAATATAAAAGGATTGGACAGGATTTGAAGTTTCTAAACTTATCAGGATGGTAGAGCACAGAGATGCGTGGAGATCTTTCTGCATCAAATGTTTCAATGTGACACCCCTACAATCCTGATGAGTTATGAGTTTTATTATTAATAAAGTTAAGTCATTCGACCACTGACTAGCAAACCTGGGTTTCTATCTAATCCAGCTGTTATTCATGATTTTAAATAAAAATTTCTCTTGTGGTTCACCCAACCACCAAGAATTATGGTACCAGGATTCATGTTCTGTGAAGGTTGAGGAATGATACCATAGCAAGTGCGAAATGCGGTAGGTGACTCCAGTCAGATGGTCTCTGATCAACCACTAACTAGGCAGCTGTGGACTTATGGGAAACCATGTGCTATGACATTGGTTTATAGCTCATCCCATCTTAATTAACTGATACTTTTATATGGAAATAACAAGCAGCTATGGAAATAATGCACATTTTACAAACCAGCATTGACTCACTTAGATCTACATATGTGTTTCATAGACTACACCAAGGCGTTTGATTTGTGTTAAACATCACCAGCTGTGGTCCATCATGGGAGACATGAACTTCCCTAAACATCTAATACATCTTATTGAAACACTATATCACGAACAACAAGCAGCAGTAAGAGAGGAGGGAGAAACATCTGAATGGTTCGCTGTTCAAAGTGGAGTAGGACAGGGGTACACTCTATTCCCTTATCGTTTTAACATCTATGCAGAGAATATAATGCGAAATGTAAGAGAAGAACTAGAGGAAAATGAGTTTCATCCATTAAATATCGGTGGGTACAAGATTCCAGAAATAAAATATGCAGATGACACAGTCCTCCTTACTTCACATCCTGAGGGACTGAAACAGCTTATCACAACAACAAAGAAATACAGCGAGATCCAAAATCTATATCTAAATGCACAGAAAACAAAAATTATGACAACAGACAAAACAAAGATCAAACCAATAATCAATATAGACAATATAGAACTAGAATGTGTAAACAAACTTGAATATCTGGGAGCAAATATAAACAGTTCCGGAGATTGTTCAGTCGAAATTAGACGAAGACTCATAATTGCAACACTCAAATTAACACAAATGAGAAAGCTATGGCAAAGTAATGATAATGATACTAAATTAACCCTTTTAATATCACATTGTTTCCTAGTGGCAACATATGGTTGCGAGACTTGGACTTTAAAAAGACAATATCCAAAAGAATAAATTTATTTACAATGAAGTACTACAGAAAGATCCTACGAATATCATGGACAGAGAAACAGAAGAACAGTGAAGTTTTGAAATTACTGAAACTAAACGAAGGGTGGCTTCTAAATACCATCATACGAAGGAAGCTACAGTATTTTGGACACTTAAAGCGACATGATGGTATCGAAAGGCTGATTCTATAGTGCCAGACAAGAGAAGAAAAGGAAGACCAAGAAGACGATGGACCAGTGACATAGAAGAATGTATGCACATGTCTTTGGCCAATGCAGGCTTGCTTGCCTGGAACAGAGAGACGTTCAGAGTATCCAAGACGAAGACAACGTTCATGGAAAGAATATGTCATTTGAGAGATTGACTCCCTACAAGTGAAAACTCACAACTCTGGATAGCAGAAGCTGTTTTCCTTGCTGCAGTTTATAAACTTTTTGGCTGACAAGCTTAATATTACAACTATTGTCCTCTGATTGTTTTGTTTTATACTCTCTTATTTAAAAAAAACCTTTGTTATCATGCCCTTGGGCCTGGGTTTTCAGATAATTGAAACTTTATGAGTAAATGTTCTGTAAAAACAAAATGGCTAAACATCTATTTTTGTACTAAAACTACAGAAAACATAATCAAATAAGTTTGAATATAATGAAATGTAATCCAGATTCTAATAACTGTATCTTGGAGATATCTCATTGTGTTTCTTGTTTATGTTTTGCCATCAGTTATGAGAGAAACAATTCTACCAACAAGTTGTGACCAGACTTTTCATAAATTTAAAACAAGAAAATATATACATATTAACACATTTTAAAATTTACCAAAACAACACAAATAATTGTCAAAACATTAATTCTAACATTTCAAAATGGAAAGTTTAATATGGTAACCCTGCAGTGGGCATGCATATTACTACGATCTGTCACAAACATAAAAGGAAACAGCTAAGGAGGGAAGACTATGGGGCTGGCTACCTCATAAATAGAAAACTAAAATTTAAAAAATGTGCATAAATAGGTGATGTGCTGTAAAGTGCAAATATTGCAGCTTTGATGCAAACAAAATAATATATAAACAAGAATTGATGTGATAAAACAATAAATAAAATAGTACACTATTGATAAGATGTTGGAAGAAATGATAATCTTGAATTTTGGTGTTACTACTATCTACACTTGATCATCAGATCTCTGGCATCAAGAATATTGGTGTTACTACTATCTGCACTTGATGGTCAGATCTGTGGCACCTAGTAATTGTATACTGATTTTGTATTGGTTTCAATATGTGACGAGACATGACTCACTTTTTAAAATTAAAAAAAACAACAGTCGAGCGTAGATGCAGGAGAAATGGCAAGAAAAAAATCCTAATTAACAACAGCAAGTAATGGTTCCATCATGATTTTTCTACATTAATCCTAATGGCAGAGAACAGAGATGTTTGGAGAATTATATACTCTCCTGTTTCCAGTGTGACACGTCTGATAGGTTATGGGTCTTATTATAATAGTTATATTGCTGTAAACTAGCAGCACAACATACTTAGACACCTTGGTGGTAGAATAGTTAGTTCTTCCCTCTCGAAAAATAAACGTTTTTGAGCTTGCTCACGGTTTGAAAGTCTATTTGCCACATTGTACTAACACATTGTATTATTTTTGTGTGTGTGTGTGTGTGTTTATTCTCAAACTCCTGCAAATTAGATGGATGTAGTCTGGAGACACACTGCATTGTGTCATGGTTTACAGCTTTGCAGCGATAGCTGCACCTTTCAGTCTAACACATCCAACATCAGCACGGCTTCTGGGTCACTTTGACTAATAAGTAGTTTACAACTGTTGTATCCACACTCTATACAACAGCACAAAACATCACCAAAACACTTCTGTCCTCAGTCATTCAGACGAGTGTAGATAATGCATACCCGCAACATTTCTTGATTTTACAAATCCAAGATTTTCTCTAGCTGATCTCCTTCCAACTTCAACTGTTCCTTGCAAAATACTTAAGATAGTGAGCTGTGTCTTATTACTTGTCCAAATCAATCAAGTTTACCCCATTTCATCAGCGCCAATACTTCTTGATATCCTGCAAGTTTATTTATTTGCCATCAAACAAATTGATTCTGATTGCTAACAGATGTTTCTTCACACTTATATTGAAAAGCCTAAATCCTTCTTTCTGTGTTCATTTAGTGTGCAGATCTATGAATGTATTAGTCTATTGTCTATTCCCAGGTGAATGATTGTTGATCGCATTCACACTTGCTGTTAAGCATAGGGGTGGTATCTTAAGCTGTCGTTTCAAGGCCAGATGTGTCGCCAATGTATTAGTGGTGTATACAAATTCAATAATAGCTATTTCCTACACAGGATATGATAACTTTACACAGAAGACTATGTCTTTGTTAAACTACAATCAAATCTGTTCTTGCTTGTGTGTGTATTTGTGGATGTATACATCTTTGTTAACTTTTAGCATGAGAACGGTTTTACATCTGCAAACAAACGTCAGGAACTTGCATCGCCCATTGCTATGTACTCATTTAGCGATGAGGAACTACATGATTGTTAAGGTTCATGCGACTGGTAATTAGCGCCACATAGAAAAGCTTGGTTTAACAACAACCACTTGCTGTCATTTAATGTTTAGTTGTCTGTTCGAATTGAGAAAAATCTGTTATAATGGTAGCATTTTCATGAAATTTTTATGGAAAAGAAGATATTAGTAACACATGTTTTTTAGAATAGACCCAGGCATTTTGCTGCATTATATTCAGCATTGAATATATTTACCCCGCTGAAGACGGATGTGTCGGGACATTGGCGCAAATAAAACGGCGACACAACGCATTTCTATTCTCTGGAATACATCCTGCTAGAAATCTAGGACAATGGTCTTGCTACAAGGGAGATCCAGCAGGAGTTTGAGAATGAACGATGAAGAAGAAGAATATACTTATGTTGTGTGTCAGACTTACAATGTTCAAGATCTAGTGAAGCATGGACCGACAAGGTAAGTGACATCTATGTGTTTTATCTGTTTTCACAGACGAGATTATGAGCGTGTTAGTTCAGCTTTGAAATAACATTATAAAAATACAATAGACCTAGATACGTAGAAGAATGTTATCAGGGGATGTCAGACATTAGACAAGCATAGATATTAGCATTTTGCTTTTATCTATTTAAATTACAAAAATTATCTTCACCACCATTTCATATATCATACACACACCAATGAAACTTACACCATTAGATTCAATATTCAATTCTTTATTTCCACACAAAATATATACACAAATTTCTAAAAACAAACAAGCTATTGCTTTTTTCAAACACCAACCAAAAATTAAAAAAATTGTAAAAAATAAATAAATCTGCTTGCAGAAGGAATTAGCACAATTTTAATGTGGAGTGATAAAGGTTAATAAATGTTATTCTATATTTGTACAGCTACAAAATTTAATACTAATAATTCTATATTCTAGTATAAAACATTTATAAGCTGTACTTGTTTGGGATCTACCCACAGGACTATTCTGAAGACTATACAAACTCTCACTAGATCTCTCGTGTTTATGTATTTGTGGCTCTCCGCACCTGGTTAAAAATTAAACACCAGAGTATTATGTATTTGTGGCTCTCAGCACCTGGTTAAAAATTAAACACCAGAGTATTATGTATTTGTGGCTCTCAGCACCTGGTTAAAAATAAAACCCAGAGTATTATGTATTTGTGACTCTCAGCACCTGGTTAAAAATAAAACACCAGAGCATTATGTATTTGTGGCTCTCAGCACCTGGTTAAAAATACTCGTAAAACCCAGAGTATTATGTATTTACTGATAAAAATCATGTTTCAGTATCATTTATCTTATATCTTGTCCAAATAATCTCAGATAGTGATCTCAGAAAAAGACGGATGTATTGGGCAATTAGTGCAAATAAAATAGCGACACAACGCATTTTCATTCTCTGGATTGTATCCTGCTGGAAATCTATTAGGAACATTGTCCTGCTACAAGAGAGATCCAGATGGGGTTCGAGATTGAACAGCAAAGAAGAAGATAATGATCTTCTTCAAACTTGTTTGTGGCTCCTTTGGATAAGTTCGTTAACACCAATTGCCAATTTTTAATTAAGAATCCATGGCAAGTTGCTGAGGCCCCCCCCCTTTGACCCTGTGAATCATTGATATAAATAAATAAAACAACTTTAAAAAAATATACCCCAAGAAGAAGAAAATTTGCATTGTTTACTGGTCAGTTTTTTTTGGTTGAAACTTGAGATAAATATGAGAGAAAAAAAGATGATGATGATGAATGACCACATCCACTGATATTAGCTATATCCATCAAACTGACACAGAACACAAAGCTGCGAGAAACAATAATGTGAAAACATTGATCCATCAAATAAAAAAAGTTACAGATTCTGATTCACATATCCCTCTATCCAAACACATATATATATATAATATACACTACAGACAAAAAAATATATGTATACATAAATACAAAAATGTAGTAAATCTTACTTTATCATATATTTTTGATGGGGTCTGTGGAGAAATAGAGAACTTGATGATATGATAGAGAACTTGATGATATGATAGAGAACTTGAAGATATGATAGAGAACTTGATGATATGAATTGTCCAAGTAATTTTATTAAAATATTACACTTTGTATCTGCTGTTTGAGACTAAATATTTGTTGGTCTTGATAGGAAGAGAAAATATACAGAAGTTTTGATAATATTTAATAAAGATTTATATGTGGCAGGGCCCCGAAATGGGAGCAAATAATAGCAAACATTGTTACCTACTATGCATGGCATATAAGGTGACTAAGGAGGTTTGTGGGTGGAGTTCGCTGTCCCATCCCATAGTCAAATTGACACAGAAGCCATGCTGAAGTCAGATGTTTCAGGCTGAAAGATGCAGATATTGCACCCAAGCTGTAAACCATGGCATAACACATTCCATTCTACAAACTACATTCTTCTAAGCTGCAGGAGTTTGAGAACAAGCGCAGAAGGAGTCTATTTCACACGTGACAATCTTTCTTTTATGTTCTTTGGTCAGTGTCCATGTTTCACATTAGTAGAATAATGTTAGTATAAAATTAGTACAGGGGAATCCTTATATAACAAACTGGCCCAGACACGCTAAGTATTTGTTGTAAAAACCAAAATTGACTGTACACAACTATATACAACTGTACACAACTATATACAACTGTACACAATAAAGAATAAACTAATTGGGGATTTTGAAAAGTATTATTAAATAAGGAATTCTTTTACAAATGTATGCGCTATAAATGGTTTCTACTTTATTTATAATCCGGCTTTTAATTTCCATAGAAATAGCAGGGATTATCAGACTTTGTAACAGATGATAAATAAGTTTGTTATTTGATCAATGCATGTTCAATTTATCTGTCATGTCGGTGAATGACACCTCGGCTAAGAGGGCGAAAGAGCCAGGGTCCAACTCCTCTGTTGAGTTCTTCCCCTTAAGGAACCAGGCTCATGGATGAGAAATCGTTCAGTACCCAATGGGCACAGGCACAGCACGTCCAATTACACGAGACAAGTTCATAGACAGTGGAACACCTCGTGCGAGTCAGACGAGAGCAAAAATTGTCTGGGCGAAGAGTCGCCACTACGCGTGCCTGGAGACAGATATAGAGGCTGTCACAGGCTAAGGGTAGCCCACCTGAATTGTCAAGGCATGCCAAAATCGGATGTGCTAGGCCTACAAGGCGCATAACGGTGGCACAACGTAATCACGCTCCCGGCGGAAATCGCACGGATATCCGTGATGGTTACAATGGAGCGAACGCAAAACAAACAAATAATTTATCTGTCCAGTCTTTCATTTGAAGTGAGACGCACTGATGAGATATTTAAATTCTTGAAATTCTTTTAATATTTTATTGTTTATCTAGATATTGATTTGATGATGTTATATTTATTATCATGACTTCTGTTTTTGAAAATATAGTATTTGCTCTGTTATGTTGTTTGTCCATCACAAGAGATGATGACCATTTGTTACACTGATTTTATGAGATTCACTTCGAGGATGTCATTGTTTGTAATTTCATAGGTGGTTCATATCATAGGCCAAAAGCTCATTGAACAGTTTCAGTGTGAGATAATCACTATTGATGGTGTTTCATCTGTCTGTAACTTTCTAACTAGTCTCTGCTTCTGAGCTGATGTATTTGTCATGTTCTCACACAATGTGGCACCGTTCTTTTATGCCTAGTGCCATATAGCTCTGTTGCATGCAGCATCTACCCATGTGTTATGGTTTATCTCAAAGACTTTCAGTGAGAACTTTAACAAGTCCTTGCATCTTCTTTTTTTCCCCAACTAGAGAGAACATGCGCTACTGTATCTCACTATAAAGTACTTTGGTACTTATAGATTATAAAACATTTAACATGATTCAAATACATAAATGCCACAATAACATCAAATGGAAGATGTAATTTAGAGAATAATCAACTAGGTAAAGATAAAATTCCAAAAAATGAGAGATATTCTATAAGGCACAGATTTGGCCATCCGATTTCACAGGGTAAAGTTACTCAATAGCCAAGCTGATGTCTGTCAAGCGGAATGATGCTGATATCACAGTCAAACTGTAAACAATGTCAATATGCATTGCCTTCTCTGAACTACAATCTTCCTATCTACCCGCGAGAGTTTAATCATTTCTTCTATGATTATTCTCAAACTCCTGCTGGTTAGCAGAATGTAGTCCAGAGAGAAGAATGTACAGCTGTCACTTACAGCTTTACACTGTGATCTCTGCACCTTTCCATCTGACTTCATTCATATGTTGTGGGTTACTGTGATCTATGAGATGGGTTGGTTGGTTGCTGATCCAGCGGTCCATGGGCTCCTGCCCTTTGACCTAATGCCATTAGATGGCATTATATTGCTGGGAAGTCTGTGGATTTTCGGCCCACCCCGGGACAGAGCCAGAGAATAACTATCACACCTCCAGGAAGGTAGGTTTAAACCTATGCACTGCTCCTAGCCACTGTAGCCAAGATAGGGTTCACTGTGCTCATTCCCCGCCACCAATTGACTACTGGTTATGCCGAACTTCTCTATTGCTCCAGGCATGCAACCAAATGTTCAAGTCAAAAGGATTGTCACGTCCTGAGTCACTGTGCCTCTATGATGGGCCTCAGCCATAGGAAAAACAGTGATGTCAGTTTCCTCCTCCTCAGTGCTGCACAGTACATCTCTGGCTCCCTCCCAACCACAGAGGGTGCATACATATATATTCAGGCAAATATGTAAAACATTTCAACAACAAAACAAAATCATAATTGTATATATGACGTGCCATGAAGCTTCTATAAGAAGATAACCTCAATATAACGGCATGTCATCCACTAAGGTTTTCTGTTGCATGGATGGTATGTCTAGTGGGCCATTGGTGAGACCCACAGATGCAACCACATGCTTGATCTATGAGATGGGATAGCTAAGTTCAGCCCCCAAACCTCATTAGTCATTTCTTATGACATGCATGGCAAAGTTTAAAAGGCACATTGTTGCTATTCTTTGCTCTTCTTCTAGACCAGGACAATATACTTAGTGGGAGTTTGAGAATTAATGCAAAACAAGATGGAAAAACATTTTATAATGAGCATAAATAATATATATATTTTATAAATATAACAAAGAATAAAAAATCCTAGAAATGATTATAATAAACGATAGAAACTTGCAGATTTACAAACTTGAATAATAGTTACAATACCATGGAAACTTGCAGATTTACTCACTTGAATAATGATTATAATACACGATAGAAACTTTCAAATTTACAAGCTTGAATAATGATTATAATATGATGAAAACTTGCAGATTTACTCACTTGAAAAATGAACACATAATGGCAGATATAATTTTTCAGATAAAAAAAATAAAGGATGCAATGACTGAATGCATAGATATCAGATAGAAAATTATTATAACAAATTATAATAAAGAGCTCAAAAGGCAAAGAAGGTTGACTGTATTGTACTCAGTTTTCGATAATAGTACTCCACATCTCTCAATGAAGTGACATGTTCCCTACCTAGAGTAGTACGTGTAGCACATAAATTCATAGCTTCAAGCAACAAACCCCAGGGAGCTAAAAAAAATTCAATTTGTAAACAAGAGATCTCAAGATGAACTCAAACCTGCAACCTCTTGAACAAGGCAAACAGCATACCCATTATGTTATGGAATTTCCACACAGAACAGAAAGAATGGCTATATCAAGTTAAAAAAAATATAATAATACATTGGAACATAAAGAACAGTATTACCTATATGGTAATACATTAGATTAGACAGAACAAAGATGTCAGATGTAACATGACAGAAAGACAGCACAGAGCTGTCAACATTTATATTTTAAAGTTACCTGGCAGAATTATGCGATGCTGCACTCAGAGCACGTCGACCAAGCAAGCTGAGCGCATAGCAGAGGGTCACCAACATGGATGACTTGACACTGTTTACTGCCTAAAATTAAAAATAACATCATGAACACCTATTTAACTTTTAGGACGCTGTGTTTGAATTGAAGTAATTTCTCTCCTGCCGCTGAATTAATTTGTGGAAATGTTACGTAATAGTTGGTGGCTGTTTTAAAATTGTGAGAACTTTTTTGTTGTTAGAGATCTTTAAATAATATTTGCACATATAAATAAATAATTGAATTCTGCATATGTTGGTGTAGGTTTTGTTTGTGTGTGTGTGATATGAGACATGTAAGACGTGCCAAAGATGGATGTGTTGGGTCATTAGTGCAAATAAAACGGTGACACAACGCATTTCCATTCTCTGGACTAAATCCTTGCTGTAAATCTAGTAGTAGGACCATTGTCCTGCTACAAGGGAGATCCAGCGGGAGTTTGAGAATGAATGCTGAAGAAGAAGACATGTAAGACAGTCTCAAAGACGATTTTCCACAAAACCCCAGCAAATTTTGACCTTTAGAACAATAATACAATTGTACAAATTTCGGACATTATTTGTAAATATTATGGAGTGGAAACAGTATTAGATAGACCGAATTAAAGTACCATTCACGCGCCATTCATAGATTAATCATTATAATTTCAAGGATTAAAAGGATTACACCTACAGGTATGTCTTAAAATCCTATAAATCTAGATCTAGTATGTAAATGTATTGTTTGAACTTGGTTTGTTTTAATATCAATTTAGATAAAACAGCGTGATGTAACTGATTTTCGAGTGTGGAAATAACTTATCTCTCCATAAATAATCATTTGAATCACAATCCATAATGATTTTAATGAAAATTTGATAAAATAAAAGTCTATAAAACCCAATTCACCATCATGGCGATGCAAATTATTGATATTTAAATGACATTTAACACTTGGTTGCCACTAAAACTGCAGGAAAAAGTAGTCAATTGAATAGGTAAAAAAGGTATTAAAAATTGTAGATTTTTAATTAATTTAAGGGTACCTAGTAACGGCGGCAAATATACTTGCCGCTTGCTAACCAGAGAAGGAGAAATGGTGAATAAAGTTGCTGCACGCATCCTAAAGGTTAAAAAACATAATCCTTACCTAAGTTAAACAATAAATAGCTCTAGGGTTGATCCAGTCATTGGAAATGAATACTAGAACAAATATGGAAATGTAGGCATCCAAAGTTATGTTGCCCATAAGGCCCTGTTGCCCTAATGTTTCATGAGTCACAAATAAATGCAGTCAAACAATGGTATTTATCTTAAATTTTAATATAGCAAAATGTTGACTACATCAAAATCTGAAAATTATACATAAAAGAACAAAAAAACCCCAAAAAACTTACATATTATATGAAAACACACGCCTGTGTGTTGCCGGGCCCGAAAGGGGAGCAAAGAATAGCAACACTGTTTACCTTCCACGCATGTCGTAAAAGGCGACTAAGGAGGTTATGGGATGGAGTTGGCTGTCCCATCCCATATAGGGCCAGTGACCCAAAGCCATGCTGAAGTCGGATGTGTCAGGCCGAAAGGCGCAGAAATCGCAGCAATGCTGTAAACCATGACACAACGCATGTCATTCTCTGGACTACATCCTCTGCTAATCTGCAGGAGTTTGAGAACGAACGCAGAAGAAGAAGATATGAAAACACAAAACTTACATATGACCCCCCAAAAAAATTACATATGACAAAACAGGAAACTTAATATAACATGAAAACTTACATATGACAAGAAATCTTAACCCTTTGAAACTAGCCAAATTTCTAGTAAAAGCCCCTTCGCTTGGGCTTCTGAGCAAAAAATATGCA
Source organism: Meghimatium bilineatum (assembly GCA_034231615.1). Lineage (NCBI taxonomy): Eukaryota > Metazoa > Mollusca > Gastropoda > Stylommatophora > Philomycidae > Meghimatium > Meghimatium bilineatum. The sequence continues at coordinate 44,161,019 of CM067313.1, forward strand.
AAAACAATACCCCAACAGATCTTTGTTATTAGAAATAAAATTATTTTCTGTAATGTGTGTGTTCGTCCATCACAAGTGATGATGACCATTTTTAAAAATCCACTTTTGAAAATTCAATTATAATTATGATCATGCATAATAGTTCGTAGATGGCTAATGAGCCCTATTCGAGCTGCAAATGTCCTTGGACAGTTCGGACATGTAATGACCACGGTAGGCTGATCTTGGTCTATCCGTGACTTTCTAGCTACTCTCCGTTGTTGGGCTGCAGCATTTCTTCTCTTTTCACAAGATGATGCACTCTTTTGACTGTAGAACACCATGTAGATCTATTTTGTGCAAGTTCTTCCCATGTACTTGGTCTATTTCAAAGGCTTTCAGTAAGATCTTTAACGAGTCCTTGTAGTGCTTCTTTTGGCCACCTTGAGATCATTTACCCTTCTCCAGCTCACCATAAAGAAGTATCTTTGGCAGGCGATGGTCTGGCATACATACCAAATGACCTGCCCAACGAATCTGTGTCTGCATCAGGATAGTGTCAATGCTGGAGATACCAGATCTGTCAAGGACCGTGGTATCTGGAATCTTGTCTTGCCATCTGATGTTCATAACTTTTCTGAGACAAGTTGTGTGAAAGTGATTGAATTTCCTCACATGACGTTTATACACAGTCCATGTTTCTCTAGTTTATTACAGCACTGGAAGTACCACCGTTCCTTAAAACTTACACATGACATGAAAACTTACATATGACAAGAAAGCTTAAACCTTACACATGACATGAAAACCTACATATGACAAGAAATCTTAAACCTTACACATGACATGAAAACTTCATATGACCAAAAATCTTGAACATTACATATGACATGAAAACTTTAATATGACAAGAAAACTTAAATATGACAAGAAATCTTAAACCGTACATATCACAAGAAAACAGAAAACCTATATACAACAAGAAAGCAAAAACTTACATGAAAAAAATAGTAAATTACATATGAAAACACAAAACTTAAAAATGACAAGAAAACGTATATATATCAAGAAAACAGAAAACTCACATACAACAATACAACATGATGGACATTTTTCAAACCTTATCCCTGCGGTTGGCACAATGTTGAATCCAAGGCAGATAAACATGGCAGAAGCTGTTGCGAGAAATACCCTGAAGCCGAGAATCAAAGTCTTCATCAATATGGAGGTTAAAGGTTGGATCAAGGTCAACATAGGTGTCATCTTCTAGAGATTGAAGTGCTTGCTGGATGGTGCTATTCTCTGTCCAATCCTCCAATCTTGGTGAACGTACCATGTAATATATGATACTCTGAGTAGACAAACAAAATTTGGTCAGAATTTGCTGGGATGGAACACATTTTGACTGAGGTAGCAAAATAGTCAGCATACTGACATCTTAGTGTAAAGATATGGGCTGGACATTCATCTCTAGATGTGCTCCCTTTAAAGAGAAAATAGTCTTGACACAAGAAACAACCCAATTTTACATTTTACAAGGCCAATCCTGAAGAATCCATGTAAAAGATGGATCACAGAAATCAAAGAAGCCACAGGAACAAGCTTACAAACAGCACACAGGAAGGTCATCTCCAGAGAACTCTTCTACCCCCAATGCCGCAGGGCAAACAAAAGAAACAGCATGAAGAAGTGTGCAGTGATTTGCATAAGAAAAAAATGTTCTACACCCAAGCAATGCAATTAAAACTGACAGATCTGGAACAGAGAAAGATGAAGAGAAGTAAGAACCATGGAAATGTGATTACAAGATGAGAAAGTACAGTAGGATACACACAGAAAATTGAAAGCAAAAGTATTGAAATAGTGGATATTAATCTTTTTTAAAAAAAAGTCTTAGCTGGATGTGAGTAAATTGAGATGCAGGAAGTTCTATATAAGACAAGGACGTCACTTGACCCAAGATTGAGTCAGGTGTTCTAAAACATTGGGATAAAACATGGATGGAATAAAAGAGGTGTGCTAAAGAGTGTAAAGTGATAGGTTCAAAAACCATTTTGGAGGGCGCAGAAGAATGATGGTCAACCAGCATAGGACCGGTACTGTTAGCAGAAGTGTAATGGCGGATACACTCAGGGAGAGATCGGAGCAACTATGGACATGTCCAGTTTGCAGTGATGATGATCTGACGACTAAACTAAGGGATAGGTGTACCAACAGAATTTATGCTGAATGTTAATTCCGGCAGTTTCAGTGTTCCCACGGTATGTATGAGACGATTCTCAATCATAAATTGATTCTTATGGTCCGATGTATAAGACCAAATTTCTGTGACCAAGATCTCACGGGCACCACTGTGGCTAGAGTAATTGAATGTCATATAGGTGGTGGCAAAAATGATAGCACAGTTTAAGGCCAGTTACTCCTATGTAAGTCAAGTTTATGGTTCACTTCCAAAGGTTTCTTTCACCATTCATGAGAGCTTCACCTCTAGTCTAGAAACGTCATTTTCACAATCATTTGTAAGTGTTGCCTCTTGATTTATGTAAGAGAAACTGACGATTCGGCAATCACTTTTGACAATACCTAAATGGCATTCATTGTAACGTGATTCCAATAGCAATCCATTTCAATGAATCTGGTCACAGTGGTGCTCATAACATCATGGTCACAGCCACTCAATCTTGTAGATCAGACCATAGAGGAGTCACTGTATAATTCATTGAGAATCACTTCAACCATATCATGGGGACACTGAAACCCACAGGAATTAACACGTGGAATGAATTCTTTAGACAAACCTCTCCGTCACACTCTTTTACACACCTCTCCTACCTCTCACCTTCCGTCCATGTTTTGTTCCAGTCTTAAGAACACCTGACTTCATCTTGGGTCAGGTGACATCCTTGTCTTATAATGAACTTCCGGCACCTCAGTTTAATCACATCTAGCTAAGACTTTTGAAATTGTTAACATCCACTATTTTAATACTTTTGTTTTCAATCTTACATTTTCTTTATATGCCCTACTGTACTTTCTCATCAGGTAATCACATTTCCATGGTCGTCTTTTTTGTTTTTCAGACATGTCAGTTTTAATTACATTGCTTCCGTCTCCACTTTCTTCTTCTTCTGCGATCATTTTCCTATGCTCATAAGCCTATACAGGAAAGTGTGTCGCCTTCATGATATCAGTCATAAGCAGGAGATCCTCACAGTTGCCCTACAGCTTTACCTTCAGATCTGTCTCTTGGTGATATGTTTTAGTTTTCATGTCATTGAACAGTGGGATGTCTACAGGTGTTCTGGAATCTGGGGACCCTTTTGACATGGGCCAGTTTGGACAGCCTTCATTTTGTGGAGATGTGCTTGAAGTCTAGTGTCCTGGGCTGAGCCTATAAATTGTTGTTTGCTGTGATCTGCTTAGCTTTAGAATGGGGTCCTGTGGAAAGTTGCTGCCTGTTCTTTGACTCCATGTATGTTTGTATTTTCTTTTTATGAGAGTTTTTGCTTCAAACAGTGATATTCTGTGCTGGAATTGTTCCTTTTTTGCACCTACTTTTGCCAGTCTGTCAGCTGCTTCATTTCTGAAATTTTATTTTGTAGTTCCATTCTGTTTCTGTTTGTACTTATCTTGATGAAGACCTTTCGGTAGACCTTGTATATTCTTCAACATAAAACTGCTATTTATCCCTTTTAATGTTTTTTCCCCCATATGTTACTGACTATACAGTGCAGTTTTACTGCAGTTTCCAGATCATTCCATTATTCATCTTTTACAACTTTCATGAGTAATCAGGGTTACTTAGCTCCACCTTTGGGCAATGGCAACACACGGCTTTAATTTTGGGATAAAAATTGTGTTGTGTACTGCTTTTTTGGTGGAGAAAGTTTACAGTTTAAGACTGATGACATCCGTTATGAAGTCTTCTATCTGCAAATGAAAAAACGTAATTTAGTAAATTATGTAATTTTATAAGCAAGATTAAGAAATAAATACCTTGATATAATAAGTTATGAGAGCCTTTCTCAGTTCAAACACCTGCAGCATGGAAGCAGCACTGTTGTCAGAGATGCTGTATCCTTCTAACACATACTTTGAGACAACAACTTCCCAGGCCAACCATCTTTGGCTGAAAGCAGCATTCAATGACAGGAAATGAGGCAAGTGACCAGGCTCAAAGCAACAAAAACCTGAAATATGGGGAGACAAATAACAAGGATTTATTCAGTACAGAATATTTTTTCTCATGCAAATCAGTCTTCATATTATTCCTTTGCATTTGTTTAAAAAATCTTTGTCAGCAGAATCTAGCTGAGAAAATAGAATGTAGCTGAGAAAATAGAATGTAGCTGAGAAAATAGAATGTAGCTCAGAAAATTCAATGGGTGCAGAAAATGGAATGTAAATCCCATTTACATTCTTCTTCTTCCTTTGCATTTGTTTTCAAAATCCTGTCAGAATGTAGCTCATCAGAAAATAGAATTTGGTGCAGAAAATTGAATGTAGTGCAGAATCCAGAAAGTGTAACCATGTTGAACCTTTCATAACGATATGATTAATCCAGATATTACATTGGAGTTAACAGTTTAGTCTACATTACACAGCTAATGCAAATACAACTTGTTACTCTGAGTAAAACAAATATTTATATGAATACATCTATTAATGTTACAGCAGGTATTCTTGAATATACACACAGAGAAAAGACAAAGATTATGAGAATAAATGCAGCCAATAGAAATCTGGAAGAGGCTTAGTAGCTTGTACAGTGGCAATGAGGACAATATTCTGTAAAGGATACATCACATAGAAAGATATAGACATCAGATTTACAGTAGATGAAAGAGAAATACAAGAGGTAGAAACATACACATACTTGTGGGGTTCCCAATAAATTATGCCAACCATTATTTTGAACTCCCCCCTCTTTGCCAACAATTCAGGGACCTCCCATGCTTAATTATGTCAAATTAATAACACCCCCCTTTCTTAACCTTTAGCAAGCCAGATTAAAAAATATGAAACGTCTCCCTGCCACCGGATTCTTTTTTGAAAATTTGCGTTATTGATGGTGACTGTTTTGAAAATGTGATAATTTTTTGGTTGTTAGAGATATTTAAATAATATTTGCACATATAAATAAAGAATTGAATTATGTATATATTGATGTAATTTATGTATGTGTGTGTGTGATACCAGACATATGAGAAAGTGGTAAGACGTTTTTCACCAAAAAAAAACCACATATTTTATAACAAAGAGGATAAAAATAAAAAATAACCTTATTTATCGAATTCCTTGGCAACACTGTAAACTAAATCACGCAAATCTGTTGTATTTATGTTCTTTCACTGCGAAATTATCAAAATATAGCCGGAGGAACTGTATAAAACATGTAGATTTGCAGTAAAATCCTTCTTTGAGCTTAGGTCTAGTCATTTTTAGTTCCACTTCAACATATTCGATATCAAACATCTACATGTCTCCAAACCAACGCGGCATTCTGTATATTCACTGCTGTAAAACTAAATAACTAAATAATTCATGATTCAAGCCACGATTCAATGTTATTTTATTTGAAATACAATGAAAGATAGGTCTATAAAACCGGTCACATCATGGCATCGTACCGGTGTGCAGATGTGGTCAGATTAATTGCTATAAAATTTGTATCTTCTGGCTAGCCATTGTTACAACGATCATGTTGGACGTAGGAATGAACCGGCTTCAATAGCGCATGTTCCCGAGTAACCAATCAGGCTGTGGGGCGTCTATTATAACGATATCTCATTGGATGGGGTATGTCGCCAACGGCGCTAGACGCCATTTTGTTTTTCGGCGGCCGGAGTTGATATAGGCGTGGGAAGGTTAATATACAAAAGAACTGTATGATTTATTTCATATTTTTAGACAGATGATTCAAATAATTCATGTAAAGGGTATTAAAAATAGGCCAACTCCTTGAAGTGGAGATGGGGCTTAGTCCAGCCAACAGAGGCTGGAAACTAAGATCGGTGGGGCAATCTCCTATATCAAACCTATATTGCCCAAGCAAGAACATGTGCTGAAGTCTGATATACCAGGCAGAGAGGCGCACCAACACCCATGGTATCATGCAATCTGCCTATTTAACATGTCTGCATGACAAATTACTTGCTGTGTAGACATGTTAAACTGCGAACGAGAAGAAGAAGTAAGGAAAGATCACCACTGAAGAACTCATGGAAAGAACACCACTGAAGAACTCATGGAAAGAACACCACTGAAGAACTCATGGAAAGAACACCACTGAAGAACTCATGGAAAGAACACCACTGAAGAACTCATGGAAAGAACACCACTGAAGAACTCATGGAAAGAACACCACTGAATAACTCATGGAAAGATCACCACTGAAGAACTCATGGAAAGATCACCACTGAAGAACTCATGGAAAGATCACCACTGAAGAACTCATGTAAAGATCACCACTGAAGAACTCATGGAAAGAACACCACTGAAGAACTCATGTAAAGAACACCACCGAAGAACTCATGTAAAGAACACCACTGAATAACTCATGGAAAGAACACCACCAATAAAGATAGAACTGAAGAAGTACAGTGTCCAGTGCTGCTGGACAGGACATACACTAAGGAGATCAACAGGAAACATTGTAAGACGAGCATTGTTCTGGAACCCCACAGAAAAAAAAAAAGAAAAACCATGATATATGTCAAAGAGTTAGATACAGATAAACAAAGGATCAGTAAGATGTGAAAAGAAATGAAATAAACAGCTAAAGATAGGACAAGATGGAAGTAATTTTTTGAGGACCCACACTCAGTAGGGAGTAAAAGATGTATAGATAGACAACAGTATATTCAAGTAAAGTTTACTTTATTCATGCCTGAGGAGCATTGGGGAATACTGTGTTAGGTCCTTATTTTTCATTCACCAGCAAAGAATGTGGTGAGCATCACACCTGCCGTCTTTTGCGTTTCTCGAACATCTGGTTCCCATTTCCTTATTCTGGGTGGACCTAAAAGAAATTGGTGATTTAGAAGTATTTTCAGTTGAACTGGAGATTAAACCTTGGATCACTTATCTAGGAAGCGCCAGCATACAAGCCACTGTCAGCCCACCAATGTATTATTATAACAAAAATGTATAAAGCAGATGAAGATCATTTTTATATTGACTTACGTTCATTTTCATCCACACCTTCTGTTATAGCTTCAACTTCTCTCTGCTGGCAGTATGTACCTGGTCAATAGACAACAAGTAATACAGTTTGCTACTGGACAAATGAAATTTTAATTTACATCTATTCTCCAGTTATTAATATTCTGTGGTCGCCATTGTATCAAATAGATACAAATTAAGAATATATGGCTAGGCTCAACAAAATAACAAAACTAACTCTTCTTAGAGCCTCCGTAATCCTAGCTAAATAATATGGATGTGAATCTTGGATAATCACCAATAAGGTATGAGCAACACAATTGATGTATTTGAAACAAAACACAAGAATCATCAGAATACCATGGACCGACAAGATTACTAATAGGGATATTTTGAGAGAAGTGGAAATAAAATAAAACTTGCTAATTAAGGTTCTCTCAAGAAAACACCAAATTTTGGCCATATCAAACAAAATGAGTCTTGATCATAATGGAGGGGATGATGCCAGGGCAATGAGAGATAGGTCACTAAGAAAAAGGATGCAAGATACCACACTATCTGAACATGACACTCAAGGAAGCAGAAAAATTGGCTCACGATTAAAATTAATAAAAATTAATACAAGTTTCGAAAGGCTATGAGGACTGCTACATCCTGTCCAGGATATGCTACCTGATGATGATGATAGAGAAGTTTGTCTGCTTGATGTCAATAATTAAGCTGCTATTGCAAATGTACAAACAGGTTTTCCAAAGTGCATATCTAAGGGTATCAACTAGATCAAGACAAATATACAATGTTTGCTCTGAGAACATGCTGGGGATGGCTATAAACTTGGTGTGGGTAAAATGTGGCCCGATAGCCAAACCTGACCCAGCAAGCCATTTTTACTGGCCTGCCAGACTGATATAAATTAAAAAATTTTTTTACTAGCCACATGACTCAGGAAAACTACATAGATCTCCAAGGGATTTAAAGAAACCTTTTTAACTCCATTCCATATGAGAAACACTAAATCAATCCTGTCAATCTCATCTCAATCCAGACCCCAAAAAATATTGCCCATCTCTGCTATATACTTCTTCCTTGTTCTCTAGTTGAAGTCGGACACATGGATTTCATCAATAAACAGCCCAGAGACGGCCACAGATCTTGTCTGCGAGAGCTATTTCAGAATAGCAATAGTTTTCTTTGTGTGTTATCATATCAGCGGGCAGTTCCTTCAAGTGTGTTCTGTTTTCAGGAGATTGTCCACATATCAAAGAGGGGAGCAAAGAATAGAAAGAGGGGAGCAAAGAATAGAAAGAGGGGAGCAAAGAATAGAAAGAGGGGAGCAAAGAATAGAAACTGTTTACATTCCATGCAGGTCATATGAGGTGATTAAGAAGGTTTTGGGGTGGAGTTGTCTGTCCCATTTCATATAGGGTTAAGTGACCAGGAAGACATGCTGAAGTTGGATGTATCAGGCCAAAACACGCAGATATTGTAGATAAGCTATAAACCATGACAAAATGCATTCCGTACTCCAGACCAGATCCTGCTAACCCACAGGAGTTTGAGAATGAACGCAGAAGAAGATATGTTTATAGCAGCTGTGTTTTAATCAGTCACACAAATATTGAACAGTACCTCCAAACTCCAACCCTCGCAGCTGGAATGTAACAAGTCCATTTCCAACCTCTATAATGTGAACCAGCGCATTTAGATAGTCTGAAGCCATTATAAAGCAGTCTCCTTGTGTGTAGTTACCCCATCGTCCAAGAAGTAGGTCACCACATAGGCTGTGCTGCAGTGATCGAGTCAAATGCTCATAGAATATGGAGTTGAGATTATTGTCATCAGCACCTAGAAAAATTCAATAAAATGATGGTCAACATTGAGATTACACGATTATTATAGTATAATTTTTTAGAAGGTAATGATGGTGACATGCCATCATATGGTTATTATAATTAGAATAATTTCATAATATATAGATGGTGGACAGTGAAATTACATGATTACTGTACCAAGAAAATTATTTGTAGGTAAAGATGGTGGATATTGACATCACATAGTTAACCAGACAATTATTTGTAGGTAAAGATGGTGGATATTGACATCACATAGTTAACCAGACAATTTTAATAAGGTATTTTAATGAATCTGAAATATTACTCGCTGACCTGGATTTCTTTCAAGCTGAGACGCTAGTCGTGTGTTAGTGTGATCCACCCGTTTAGTACTGAAATTTAAAAAAAATTAAAATAATGAACATGTAGATAAGATGAGATAGAGTACAAAGGGATGTAGATTATTCTTATGTTCATACCCAGGATTTGAATATTAATCTGCACCCTGCTCTTGAGTTGTGAAACATGGACTCTAAGTAAAACAGCATCAAAGAGGATCAACGCCTTCGAGCTGAAATGCTACAGGAAGATACTTCGAATATCAGGGAAGGATAAAATCAGAAACTCAGACATTATAAACACATTGAATATTCCAGAGTGTTGGTTACTAAACACAATAACAAAAAGAAAACTACGCCTGTTTGGTCATATAAAGAGACATAACTGTTTAGAAAGACAAATAAGGGAGGGAAGAGTACCAGGAGGAGGAGAAAGGGCAGACCAAGAAGACGATGGACTGACGACATTAAAGATAACATGAATACATCGATAGAAAATGCAAGCCACATAGCCCAAGACAGAGAGAGGTTCAGAGAGTTCATTGGGAAGACAACGTTCTGGAAGGAATACGTCACATGACACACCTGCTCTTTTGTTGATCCATGTTAGATGATTCAACAAAACTGTACAATCCTTCCCAGATGAGATGAATCCAGGGAAATACAAAATCATAAATCAGTTTGTCAGTCAATGCTTGATTCTTGATCAGAAACCAGTATCCCTGCACAAGGGGTATTCACACAAATGTCCTACTTGCCATTGTTCCAGTCAGCTATTGGTTGCGGTTGTGGGATCTTCTGGTCTTTCCAGCTAGGACACAATTTCTCCCCTTTTCTCTGGTCACTCCCATTTTTATAATTCTCTGAACATGTACATTGCTTTAGAGATCAAACATACAATGCAGATCTTGATGTGAATTTATATTTGTATGCATTGTAGACAAAAAACACATTACTAAGCATCACAGAAGTACTTCATGGGTCAGTCAAAGATTCATATTCCATCAGACATTTTCCAAACCAGATATGACAGATGATCTTGTCCTGGATGGTTCTGCCAGAGTCATGCTCTTTTGTGGAGATGGTTGTGCAACATTTAGGACTAATGCAATCTGGTAAATAATGCAAACTCATTTTCTTCTAGTTCTTCTCTTACACTTCTCATTACATTCTCTGCAAAGATGTTCAAAACATAAGGGATATAGTGCACTCCTAGAGTGATGTAAAGATATACTTTAATTAATTTTGTATATGCGGTGTCACTATATCAACAACAAAATATATATTTATTACTGTACTCAGTCTCAAATTCCTGCTTATTAGCAGAATGTAGTAGAGAATGACCCGGCTTACAGCTTTTGCAATATCTGTACCTCTTGACAAGACATATTCGACAGTATGGCTTCTTGAATAGCAACTGCCTCACAGCACGTGGGGCATTCCCATAAGTGCTCCGCCATCTATTCCAGCAGCCATCTGATTCGATGGTGTTTCAAGTCTAATGCAGCTGAAACAGACGTCGACATCAGGGCACAACTCTGGCCCTTGCGACAGGTTTATTTGTTGTTCCGCCCACCCACGCCATGCCCGTGGCTTTTAGGTCTTTTTGACCACTCAATGGGATAGGTCAGTTGAACCAACCCACAAAAACATCCTACAACATGCATGGCAGGAATTAGCTCATATTTCGGAGCCCTGACAGCACACAAGCTAATGAAATAGATCAAATGAAACACAACAGGAATATATATATTGAAAACTTACTTGTAATCTCTTTCCCAGAATTTAACTGGTCTGACATAGGATGTAAAAAATATTGCACTTCCCAGAAATGGGTTGAGAGGTGTGGAAAATGTGGCTGAAACAATGGCTTGCAGGAACAGCATTGCACTGTCTGATGTTCATTCAGGAAAAAAACATCACAGCTGACATTTTTATAAAATAGATGTATTTTTGTGGGTTAATATTTTAGTTGAGATGAGCTTTCTAAATCATAATAGATGATTTTTGTGGGTTAATAGTTTAGTTTAGATGAGCTTTCTAAATCATAATAGATGATTTTTTGTGGGTTAATAGTTTAGTTTAGATGAGCTTTCTAAATCATAATAGATGATTTTTGTGGGTTAATAGTTTAGTTTAGATGAGCTTTCTAAATCATAATAGATGATTTTTGTGGGTTAATAGTTTAGTTTATATGAGCTTTCTAAATCATAATAGATGATTTTTGTGGGTTAATAGTTTAGTTTAGATGAGCTTTCTAAATCATAATAGATGATTTTTGTGGGTTAATAGTTCAGTTTAGATGAGCTTCCTGAATCAATGTTGATGCACTCTTGGCAAACCTATAGGTGTTCGATCTCTCCCACAACATGACTAAAAGTGTACAAGTACAATTTTGGTGAACACACACACACACCGTAGACATATTCACTCTCCCTTTTCTGCTCGCTCCTAGGGTAATTCCATATTCATTAAGTTTTATCATATTGCTTTTCAGTCTAGTTTCCTCATTTATAAAATGTTCATGTAAAGATGTTCATTCTTGTCCATAATGAATTTTCCTGGTATTGGCACTTTTGACGCTACATTGACGGATATAACATAAATACAGCACAAATATATAAATGCAACATAAATATGTAAATGCAGAGAAGGATACGAGGTACACTAAAGGGCTGGGCGAATGCATGGAAGGCTGATCCCCATGTAATCTGCCAGGGAGCAATGTATGTTATAATGAAGTTTAGCTTCAGCATGAAGTCACAAAACTGTTGGGAGGAAAAAAAGTGGGAAAGTATGTAATTATGCATATCATTTGTATTTATAACTATACATGTTGGTTGGTTGCTTCCAGAAGCAGTGGGCTCATACATTTATATATGTTCGTTGGCTGCTAATCCAGAGCCACATGGGCTCATACCCTTTGACCAACATTTATATATGTAAACAATTCAGGAGTTGGCAGCATAGTTTATTCACACCTTCCTTCTTTCTTCATCTTTTCATCCACCTGTGTTCTCAATCTCCTGCCAGTCAGCAGGATGTAGTTCTGAGAACAGAAAATGTTATGCTGTGATTTACATCTTGGCTGCGACATCTGCACCTTTTGATCCCATACATCCAAATTTGTTTCCATTATAAAATGGTAAGATAATCAATGACCAGATATGAATTATGGAGAAGCGACAACAGTATTTTAAAGAATTGATAAATCTAAAAGATGGAGGGACGATAACATACTAAACAATATTACGGAAAAGTTAGAACCCAACATATTGCTAGCAGAAACAGAAAATACCAGACAAAAAGTCCCATCAAACAAAGCCACAGGACCTGATAACATACAAGTCAAATTAATCAACACAGCAGCAGAAACAGGGATAAAACACAGGCTGTTTAACATAATATGGAACACAAGAAATGCCAGAAGACTGGAAAAATGCTGTAATAATACATAAAAATGCTGTAATAATACCTATCTTGAAGAAAAAAATCAGCAAAGGATTGTACAAAGTACAGAGGTTTTTCACTTCTAAGCCACACTGGAAAATTTTCCAACAGAATTCTAGAAAGAAAATTACAAGCATTCATAGAACCACAACTTAGCAACACTCAAAAGAGATTCCTTAAGAACAAAAGCTGTACAGATGCCATTTTTATATCCAGAATCCTGACAGAAAAAAAACAACTGAAAACAACAAAGAATTATACATTGAATTTTCATCCAAAAAAAAGCTTTTGACAGAGTAGAGACAACAACTTTGGAAAATACAATCAAAATATGGGGTTCCACAACATCTAATCAACTTGTGTAGAAGTAGTTACACAGACAGTCAATGTGCAGTTAGAACAAGTGTTGGACTTTCAGATAAATTCTACTTTACACTCTAGCCTGTGACAAGTATGTGTTCTATCTCCCATGTTATTCATCACATATATCGATTGCATATGTAAAATTGCTAACAATAATGAAGATGACAATCTAAAGAACCTCCTGAGAAAACTTATTTTTGCAGACAATCAAGGAACAATATCAACAACAAAAGAACAACTACAACATATAAATAGACTTCACACAACACATAGGGACTTTAACATGAACATAAACACAGAAAAAAATGTAGGTAATGACAATCACAAAAACAGAAAAAGAAACATCACTATTCTAATCGATGATCAACAACTTAAACAGGTGAATGAATTCACTTATGTAGGATAACAGTGGCACAACGTAATCACGCTCCCGGCGGAAATCGCACGGATATCCGTGATGGTTACAATGGAGCAAACGAAAAACAAACAAACAAAACTTATATAGGAAACATCATATCATCAAATGAGAAAAACACCAAAGAAATCTAACACAGATGCAATATAGCATACCAGAACTTGGGGCAGATGTCTCTTATTTTCAAAAACAAATATGTCTGCATGAACACCAAAACTGCACTATATAAAACAATCATCATACCATCACTATGCTACCAATGTTAAACTAACAACAGAATCCAAAAGAAAACTTATAACAGAAATGACTTGTCTACGTAGAATCCTTGGAGTAACAATAAGTGACAGAATCAGAAATGAAAACAGAAGACTATGCCAATCCTGGTTTACATCAGAAGATAGCAGATTAAGTGGTTTTCACATGCTTTTAGACTACCATCAGACAGTGCCTCACAAAAAAGCATTACTATACAGATGGATACAAAGTCAGGGAAGACCTTGCAAATGATGGATTACTGAAATAAAAGAGTCAATGAAAACAAACATGTATGAAGCATTAAAAAAAGCCATCTCCAGAGACTCTTCTACCCCTGACACTGCAAGGCATAAAGGAGTATAAAGCAAAAAGAAAGACATAAAAATTCAGCATATTAGGTGATCGTCTTTCTACAGGATTAGAAGTTGAATTCCTTAGTTGCTTCTTACAATATGCAGGGCAGTCACAGTGTAACCATTCTTTGCTTCCCTTTCAGGTGTCTGTGACAAATGGTGGTTTATTTCTTCTCAACTTTATTTACCAGGTGGAGAAGGCTGCCTCATAGATTTTTGTCTCAGTTCTAATCCCATCTCCTAGATTCATCACTGTAGATTATTGTCTACTCAGCAGCTCTGAGAAATATGTTCAGGGACTACTATCTGGTTTCACATTATGGGTCTCTCACTTGTGCATGGCGCCAATAGTCAGTAAGATGATCAAGCCAATCAATGTAGTGCCGTGCAGAGTGGAATATGTGGTCATGTTCTTCAACAACTCCTGTCTCTTGTGCTGTTAAAAGGTTTAGTTGGCGACATTTTTCTATGCTACAATGAAAAACCTATCCAACAGCTTCTCTCTTTGTTTTCCTCTTTTTTCTTCTATTTCCTCTCTCTCTCTCTATGTGACGTTTCCTTTTCAGAATGTTGTCATCACTGCCATTCTGTAAGCTTCATGATTCTGTGCAAGCTGCCCAGCTTCTTCTATTGTCATGTGTCCATCATAGTCTTGGTCTGCCTCTTGTTCTCTTTCCTGGAACGTTTCTCTCTCCATGATTAATTGTGGTCATCATGAGTTTCTTGGCATGTTGATCTTTCCAGTGGTTACTATATGCTCAAGTTTTGCTGTCTCTGCCTATAATATTAGACCTATAATATTAATTCAGAAATATTGACTTTGAATTTACCATAATGGCTGATGCTATCATTGCAGCCAACTGTTATTGTTGAGACAACACTGAATGAATCCTATATCTTGGAATACTCTGGTACCTGATAGTCACAGGTTTTATGAGACTGGCAACACCTCCAGGGAAAGATTGCACTGTATTATCTTCGATGTTGTATTTTATGTGAGTACAGGTATAGTGGGCAAATGCAAAAAAAATGACATTGCATCTTACCGTTGCTAAAATTTGTTGTATTTTCCTTTTAGCAATATTTGACTTGTCCATTCATTCTTATGCGATTGTTCATGAATACAGGATTCCACAGTATTATTATCGGTATTATTTCTGTACACTTCAGTCTATACACTGGTCTCCTACTTTGGTCATATTTTGGACATTAATAAAATTACATCCTCAGCTTATAAACGGATTGGCTTATATACTGATATATACGGTATACAATTTGTTATAAATGTGTAGCAAGTATACTAACAATATTACTAGGCGATATGAGATCTGTCACAAACTATAATGAATAAAATATGACTCATATGTTCAACAATATGATACTTTTACTACCACTTACTTTACAAAACAAGATGGACATAAAAAAGTAATCAATGAGGAAGGTTTCTGATGACCATCTGAAGTCATACTTGAAGAAAAAGTAGGTGAATGCTATGATGAGGTATTGTCGTGGAGTATCGGAGAAGGCAAATCGTAACATTTTCAGGCTGCAAACTAGGACAATCAAAGGGCCAACACTGTGAAGGAAATCAGAATACATAATTAATTGTTAAAGACTAAACTAACATTCAATACAAATAACTGATTGTTTCTTTTTTCCTTCTACTTCACTACTTACTCTCAGATAATAAAATATGTACAAATAAAACAGTAGTCAACCTCAGCCATCAGTAACTTCAAAGAACTTGCAGAGTAATCATACTGGTGACAGTGTTACTATGTTAGATCTGCTGTTCTTGATTCCTTATTAGAAAGTAACATTCAATCTCCATTAATTATGTGTGTGATTAGCTGCCATTTTCTGTATAGAATTATGTGGTTTCTCTAGAGTTTTATTTCATACCCAGAAGACCCCAACTCTCAGCAGTTGTGGAATGTTTTGAGAAGACGTCTACCAAGATGGGGTATTATTCTAGGGGTTTTGTGGCTTTTCTACATCTTCACAACATTGTAGAGTTGCGAATCATGTGCCAGCTTACTTGTCAGAGGTATCCACAGCAACTCAGCTCTTGATCATGGTCTAGGGGTTTTGTGGCGTTTCTACATCTTCACAACATTGCGAATTATGAGTGTCAGCTTTCTTGTCAAACTTCTTGTCATAGATGTGCAACAGCAACCCAGCTCTTGACCATAGTTAGGAGTTTTGTGGCTTTCCTACATTTTCACAACATTGCAGAGTTGCGAATCATCAGCATCAGCTTTCTTTCATAGGTGTCCAACAGCAACCCATCTCTTGATCATGGTCACTGGGATGAGTGGAGCAGACAGATATGCATGCCTCGTTATTCAAGTTCTCCAAGTATGCAGGGCCAACATGCTTATCTTATTGTGTGCTCTCATAGGGAAATGTAACATCATGCACAGAGTTGCTTTACATTACAATTCATGTGCCATCTGTTCATAGCAGATGTTACCACATACATGTTGATAGCCAGGACTATGGTTAAGGCAGAAGGTCATCTGAATCTCCCAGCATGATATGCAATGCTGGGTTCTCTACATGTTGCACCACAAAGGGTAAAGCAATTGTGCAAAAGAAATGCTAATGTGTCTTCCACAAGAGAACAGTATCACTATATTGGCATGTCATCTACTGAGTGTTTACTGTAGCACAATGTCTGATAGGCAAATAGTGAGACTTACAGACCTACTGCATGTAGAAATTAGCATCATATCACAGAGGACATTCCCTCTCCACTCTAGCAGCTACCCACGACTGTTCTAATTCAAAGACCCAGTCAGATGTTGATTACATGATTTTTGGATCTTTCCAGAGACACACTTCCTCCCCTCAACCCAAGCTACTATACTTTTGGACCTATCCTATTCTCTTCACAATAAAATCTTTATACAATGGCCAGTCCTTTACAATAGTTATACCTCAGAGACATTGAACTTACTAGTTTCCAAATTTGCAGACAATTCCAGGAGCAGATGTGGTTGTGGCACACAAGAAGACCACAGGGCACATGACATTACGTTCAAAGAATCTCAATCCAAGGTATAGACGCTCTATCCAGATTACTTTTGGGGCCTCTGTGAAGAAATTAAGTATTGCTATAATTTGACCATTGTGAGGTTATGACAAAAAGAATATATTTTTATGTGTTTGTTCTCAAGCTTCCACTGAATTTCTCTCATGACAGGACAATGGTCCTACTAGATGTCCAGCAAGATGTAGTCCAGAGAACAGAAATGTGCAGTGTCACCATTTTATTTACTCAAATGGCCAGACACATCATACTTCAGCAATGGTAACTAATATGTTCAGTGTTTTACCACTTCCAATGAAAGGTGGACAACCTGGAACATATCGCTAGTAGGACTGCCATATGAGAGAATTGGTTCCTGTACTACACGTTGATCACCAGCCACAAAACTAACAACAATTAAACTTTCTAGATATTTTTGCTGCTGTCTGTGTAGCTATCAACATAGCCACAGATGCTCACAAACAAACATTATTAACTTCTTGGCTGCGATGGCATCCTTAAGGATATGATGAAAAATTACTTCCATTTTGTGGACATCTCCTTATGGAGCAATGGGCCATGTATGTGTAATAATTTATCCCTGAAAATACCTCAAAATGCTGAATACTCTGATTGGCTAGTTCAAGCTGTCTAATTGTAATCTAACAATTGAGATTGTGCAATTGTACACGCTTGTAAGCATAATTTCTAATTCTGTGTGTTGACACAGATGGCCTTTCTTTGTGTAGCCATCTTGCCTTGACATACAAATATGGCGAAGCAAAGACTCAATTAATCATAAACATTTGGAAGAAAGTTTTTCGGATAATTCTAGCATTAATTTATCTGATGCAGGATGTGATATAGAAAGCATTAATGTGCATTTTGATACTAGTACTGATTCAGAGGATATAGCTAATTCAGATGACATCTGCAGTGCACGTGTTTCAGATTCTTCTGATATAGTAATAGATATAGATACCAGTAATTGGCGCCCTTCTAAGCTAGGACTACGTTCCAACCTTCGCGCTTATTCCTCATTTTCCAAGTAAGTTGTAAGACATAGCAATTGTGCTTAATTTTTTTCTGTCTGTTCGCTCGAAAGAATTTTGTTGAAATGGACACCATCTTTCATAAATTTTTATGGATTCCAATGGATAATGAATTCTTGGGAATCACATTTGTTTTCAAAGAAAATATCATCAACAGGTTTTTATCTCTGTTTTATGTTATGTTTTGTACTGTCCTATTTCTCAGGTCTGATTAGATTTGTTCAATACTAACATTGCTACAAATCTAAGATGTTCTGGCTCCATATCTTTAGTTTAAAAAGTATACATAAAAATTATTTTCAAAGCCTGTACTCTAACCTTTAACCTCAAAGTACATCCACTCTTTGCTTCGGAGCAAAGGATGTGAACAACATAGCCAAGGCATCTCCTTTCTAGTCTGAGGAATGATATAGTGAACAATGAAGCCTAGGCTTGCAGCCATCAGGTAGAGAACGTCACTCAGAACTGGCTGAAATATACAAGAACACAACTCACTATGTATTCACATGTAAGAAATGTTATTAGCAATTGAGACTAGTATTTCAAGATATAATGGAGTTAGAGTACATTAGTTAAGAGTAAATTTGAGGACTTCATCAAAAGCTGCTTCAATTTTTTTTGGATCTTCTAGTGTCAGCCATCTGTCATAATTTAGTTTTGATAGATTTTTTTATTTCATTTATGTTCTTTGCATGTTGGGTCTATTTGTTGTTCTTGACAATCAATACAAGATAACTGCGTGAAACTTGCTAAAGCAAGTCTGCTCATTTGTTCTCCTTGCTTTAGCAAGTTCTCTTGCATTACAAGAGAACTGTTTTTGTGTAGACATTGTTAAAACAGACTTATCTGGTTTTTGTTTTGCTAAAACATATTTCTCTCTTATTTTCTTTACTAAAACATACAGTTTTTGTTTTCCTTGCTAAAACTTTAATTTTCTTTGTTGAATAATCAAATTGAATCATCTGTGGTAAGTTACATCTGCCCCTTGTTTCTCTCATTCAAAACATACCTTTCTCTCTCTCCTAATCTTGTTAAATAGTTATATTAATAATATAATAAAAGCCATCTCAAGGCAAGACTACAGTAAGAAACAGCAAATCGGTGGTTTGGCAACCGCATGAGAACGGAACCAATGCAATCAGCCCTTCGTGCAACGCTAAACGGGACAAGTAGAAATGACAATAGATAGAATAAAATCCATAACCTGTCACGTGTCAGAGGTGTCACATGTGAGCCATGTGCACAAACAGTCCACCAACATCCCTATCCGTAGTCATACAAACAAGTATAGAATAAATCGTTTGACTATTTCTGTATGTTATCACATCAAAATTTTATTTTGCCACATCCCCCCCCCCCTTTACCCTCAGCTGTTTTTGTGTGGATGAAAGTGAATGGGGCCTCATTACATGTCCAAACCACACAATCTTAAGCTGTTTCACCACTGTTTGCAGTGCTTCCTGTCAATCAGCAAGGTCTGTCATTTTGTCTCGGACAAATATATTCATTTAAAGTTTTAAACATCCGTAGCACTTATAAAATGTCTGAATCCTTCTTTCTCTCTTCTGTATTAATTCCCTAACTCCTACAGATTAGAGAGAAGTAGTCCGGAGAATCATGGGTTACACCTTGGCTGCGATATCTGTGTCTTTCTGCTACAGCATAGATTGTGGGTCACTTTGGTCTTCTATGAGATGGGACAGTCAACCCTCACACCTAAAAAATCCCGTAGTTGCTTCTTGCTGTTCATTAGTTGAAGTCTATGATGACCATTCAGCACAATGGGAGATCACAATGTGCCTGATTGTGACTAATGAGTCCTATTCGTGTTTGGAATTGTTTACCCCACTTTGAGCATGTGTGGGAGGAGTTTGTGGAATATTGAGCAACTCTTGCCTTTCTTCTAGTGTGTTTTTGTTGCACAGCTTGATATCTGAGGTTCTCTGCAGTTGCTGCACCACTCTTGATTCTGTGACACCAGTCATATCTGTCTTGTGCAAGATTCTCCCATGAATTTGTGACTTTTTGAAGTCATGTCTTAGAGTGTCTTTAAAATATTTCTTCTGTCCTCCAGGCCTTGAGGGAGCCTCTTACAACATGTGGCAGACAATAGTGTTTCTATTCTTTGCTCTCTTTTGGGACCTGACAATGCTTTTTCTATATCTACATAGTTACGACTCACCTGTAAGGCCAGACTAGTGAAAGCTGTACTGACATGAACGGCAAAAACAAGGATGCTGACAACAACGCACACAATTGCATCTGACTGGAGTCGCTGTTTCTGAAAAAAGTGTATAACAAATTATATTTTTAATGTTAAATATAATGATAGTTGTCTGATTATCATAATCATTGCTGCACACAGGACGCACTCATAGGTGTTCTAATCTCTCCTTGAGGAGAGTTCCAGTTCTCTGTTGGTTGACAAACATTCTTCTAAACCCACAGTCGTGCTCATTTTCTGGCGACACATATCACTTCCAGTTCTTTTATTCTGGACATGGAAAAGGAATCATCACTCTAATTAATTTCATTTGTCCGTGTTGTTTCTTGTAAGGAGTTCAGCATGTCTGCCTAGTTCTTTACTCTACCGGCAGATACAGTAGCATTGCAGACTGGTTGATCATCTCTCTTATTGCCCAAACACACGTGTGACCAGATTGTACTTAAATAAATGCATCAGCTACAGTTTAGTAGCTTTTCAACCCTTTTTTTGTTTTGACCATGGTCTACTTTTAGAAGAAATCTGTTTCTATAGTGACTTGATGATCATGATCAGAAAGAAAAAATACAAATGGATTGCATCTGAGGGCTGTGGCTTAAGGCAGTCAAGAGTGTGCATGTGGTTGTGATGTGGGTCTCACCAATGGCTCACTAGACAAACCAACCATGCAACAGAAAACCTTAGTAGATGACATACCTTTATATTGAGGTTATCTTCCTATAGAAGCTTCATGGCACGTCATCTATACAATCCCGTAGTCGTAACCTTCGATAACAGTTACCATGTTGTTCCGACAGGCCGATGTTGTGCTTGAAGTAGTTATGGGCACGGCGTAGGTGGGCGGAACAACAAAGAAACCTGGTGCAAGGGCCAGAGTTGAGCCTTGATGTCGATATCTGTTTCGGCGGCATTGGACTCGAAACACCATCGAGTCGAATGGCTGCTGGAACAGAAGGCGGAGCACTTATGGGAACACCCCACGTGCTGTGAGGCCAGTTTTCTAATCAAGAATCAAGTCAAGAGTGTAGAGGTTGAAATGTATCACATTAATTTTTGTGCCTGGTCATGTGGGTGATCAAGAAAATGAGAGAGCAGATCATCTGATTTGCACTGCTATTGTATCTGGTGGTAGAGCAATGGATCATACAACAAGAATACAATATATACCGGTACATTTCTAGTTATACAGACAAAAATTGGTTCAAGGACGTGATACCCATATTGAAAAGTTGTTATCAGTAATGTTCAAAAACATATAGCAAACGAATAGTAATGTAAAACAAATCCCGACAATGTTTTTTCACACTCAACTGTTTCTGTGACAATTTCTTACGACAGCTATCTACAACTAGAGAACAGTGATTGCACTCAGAAACTAGAAAATATATTCTCAATGCATTGATATAATCAAATTTCACAGAGATGATCTGGTAATAAGAAAACTGAAGGGCCATGGTACACTGGACGGAATAAAATATACAATGTAAATATGTAAAAAACAAACACACTGGCACCACACACATGTTATGAGACAGGGCACAACAGCATGTGATAACATCATTGATTGTTACATTGTGGGGGGATATGACCAGATTTTAATGAAGCAAATACAAACATTATTTAACAAAACGAAATATCGATAAAGATGCATTTAACAGTATGTGACTGATAACTCACCAGAAAGCTTTTCAGTTTTAATATG
Organism: Meghimatium bilineatum; assembly: GCA_034231615.1. NCBI lineage: Eukaryota > Metazoa > Mollusca > Gastropoda > Stylommatophora > Philomycidae > Meghimatium > Meghimatium bilineatum. The sequence goes on from CM067313.1 coordinate 44,183,177, forward strand.
TGACTGATAACTCACCAGACAGCTTTTCAGTTTTAATATGTGACTGATAACTCACCAGACAACTTTTCAGTTTTAATATGTGACTGATAACTCACCAGACAGCTTTTCAGTTTTAATATGTGACTGATAACTCACCAGACAGCTTTTCAGTTTTCCTGGCAAGGGGTCAATGAGTTCTTGAGACTCGTTTTCTGTTTTATCTTTTTCTTTTCCATCACTTCCACTGACTACTAATCCTTTGATTAAAACCCTGCAACAGACACATAAAAACCTTGCATTAGACACCAACCCTGCAACAGACACATAAAAACCTTGCATTAGACACCACCCTGCAACAGACATATAAAAACCTTGCATTAGACACCAACCCTGCAACAGACACATAAAAATTCTACAACAGACAAATTAAATCCTACAACAGGCACAAAACCTTGAACAGACATAACCGCTCTGCAATAGACACATCAAATCCCTGCAAAAACCACACAACAGACACACCAAAGCACTGCAGATAACAGGTCGAAAACCCTACAACAGACACATCAAAGCCCTGAACATACACATCATTCATTCTCAAAACTCCTGCTAGTTGGCAAGGTGTATTCTAGACAATGGAATGTGTCATGTTATGGTTTACAGCTTGGCTGTATTATATGTGCTTTTCATTGCAACAAATCTGATTTCAGCATTAATTTACTGTGCCAGTTACCATAAAGGCAGCACTTACAGTGAACCTGAAAGGACTGAGAACCTCAAGGGATTCTTAGTGTAGAGATGTGAACTGTGATCAGAACTTAACAAAACCTGCAGATAATTGTGATACATTTTCTTTGTTACCTTTAATGATACGCAGTTTGAAATCTATATCCAATTTCCATTCAGTTCCCTGTGGAGCATAGGGCTGGAACTGATTTCTATGATCGTGAGGTCCCAATTGATTTGATCTCTTCCTCCACTGTTCTTCTCTAGGTTTTCTGCTTCCAGTTCTCCTCTTTCCTTATGGGTTCCAGTCCCAGATACTGGTTATGTTGCCAGGACTCTTTCTAGTGTATGCCCTATCCATCTCCACTTTTTACCTCTACCTTCATCGGCCACTGGTATGTTCTCCTCCACAACTCATTATTTGATATCATTTTTGGCCATCTAATATGAAAGTAAACAGTGAAGACATCTATTGATATACATCTGCAGTTTTGATGTCATTTTCAGAGTTATATGCCATGCTTCAGAGCCCTAAAGAAATACAGACTTCACATCTGTAATAGTTTGAAATGGATCTTTTATTTCTTTCAAACACGGCACCTGGTATCCAGACTGTATATGTCCATACAGGTTTTTGGTGGAATATTGTATGAGTCTTTATAAAACCAAGTATACAAACAAACAAAAACACAGCACTAGTTTGGTAATGAATTTTCTGACAGGGGGTCCCAAATTGTTGTGTGTTGATTATCAGACTAGTGATGTGTTTTGCATTCTTTGCTTGATAAAGACCTCTTGGTGGAAACACCAGTCTGAGTTGATTTATTAGTCTCTTTGTTTATCTATTATGTTTCTCGTCCATATTATGCTAGGGCAGGAAAAGCGAGCAAAGAATAGTAACACTGTTTACCTTCCATGCATGTTGTAAGAGGTGGCCAAGAAGGTTATGGGAAGGAGTTAGTTATCCCATCCAATATAGGGACAAAGTGACCCAGAGGCCATACCGAGGTCGGATGTGTCAGGCAGAAAAGTGCAGATATCACAGTAAAGCTATAAACCATGACACAATGGTTTCCATTCTCTGGACTACATCCTACTAATTTGCAAGAGTTTGAGAATTACCGCAGAAGAAAAAATATGTTTCTCTTAACACAATCTACTGCAATCTTGAGAGCAACCACAATTAACACATTTGAAAATATTCTGACAAGGTTTCTTAGCTCATTGACTATGTCAGATAAATCATTGCTCTGTAGAACAGGTATGAGCCAGATGACCCAGCTGTAATCATTAGCTAAAAAGTTAGAACCAATGATGATGAAAACTGACCATATCTTTTCCAAATACCAAGACCTAACACTGTGATTTTTGAACACCACATGGCATAATACATTATAACCGTAAGCCTCCATTTTTGTTGATCAATTTCAGATACTCACCATAACATTCCTGGGTCACTGGCAGACCTGCTGAGGTGATAAGCAATTGTAACCATAAGACCACAGAGAATGGAGAAAGGCACATTCTGGGCTCCATCATCAATCTTATGATCACATCTATAGTTTGACCCACCAATCTCCTAAGGGAAGATTACAAGTTCAAGAAAATCAGCTTTGTTTTAGTTCGTTTTCAGAGTTTATTCTCAAGCTCCCACTGTATATTTCTTGTAGCAGGGCAATGTTCCTATTAGATTTCCAGCAGGATGTAGTCGAGAGTATGGAAATGCGTTGTGTCACTGTTTTATTTGTGTCAATGGCCTGACACATCTATCTTCAGTGGATTGTTTTAGTGTATGTGCTATGAAACAGGCAGCTTCTTTTTCTGCATTCATTCTCAAATTCCTGCTGGTTAGCATGTGGTCCATAGAAGGAATGTGCTATGATATAGTTTACAGCTTCGCTGCGATATCAGCACACTTTGAACTGACACCGGTAAAAGATGGATGTTTTGGGCCATTGGTACAAATAAAACGACGACATAAAGCATTTCCTTTCTCTGGAATACATCTCGCTGGAAATCTAGTAGGACCATTGTCCTGCTACAAGATAGACCTGGCGGGAGTTTTGAGAATAAATGTTGAAGAAGAAATGACACATCCAACTTCAGCATAGTTTTTGGGTTGCTTACCTATGAGATGGAAGATCCAACTTCACCCCTCCCGTTTAAGTCACCTCTTACAACATACATGGCAGGTGACAGTTACTGCTATTCTTTGCTCCTTTCAGACCCTGGAACCCACATGCTGAAATCGGTTGTTCTTTCTTTCTTTTATTTTTATACCCCTTTTTATACCCCAAAAAATGAAGATGGTCTTTTTCTTATATTATTGATTAAGCTCCATCTTGCATTCGACTCAACACCTCCATATTAGTTTTCCTGGCAGTCCATAGAATTCTCATCATTCTTAAAGTTAAATTCATTGCGAAACAGATAACAAAAGATAAATGAGGCACTATATGAAACTATCATTTTTAAACAAACCAGCACAGGAACAACCTAAAATAAAGTAGAGGACTGATTTAATTGCACTTATATTTCCCCATATGTACTCCATCGCTCTCAATACAGAGCATGCCATCTGTAATGAAATGCTTTGATGCAAATGTCCTGCATGGAAAAAACTTCACAGATGATGACTGAGTGAAAGAGTAAGGAAGATTGATGCTGTCTGAAACATACACTGTTTGAATCGTTTCTGTGCTTTCTAGTGTCACATCATGTGCCATGTTGGGTAACCATACACAGTCATTAATCTGCACATTCTACCCCACAATACTGATATTAATCTACACAACATTCTACCCCACAGTACTGATATTAATCTACACAACATTCTACCCCACAGTACTGATATTAATCTACACAACATTCTACCCCACAGTACTGATATTAATCTACACAACATTCTATCCCACAGTACTGATATTAATCTACACAACATTCTATCCCACAGTACTGATATTAATCTACACAGCATTCTATCCCACAGTACTGATATTAATCTACACAACATTCTATCCCACAGTACTGATATTAATCTACACAACATTCTATCCCACAGTACTGATATTAATCTACACAACATTCTATCCCACAGTACTGATATTAATCTGAACAACATTCTATCCCAAAGTACTGATATTAATCTACACAAAATTCTATCCCACAGTACTGATATTAAACTACACAACATTCTATCCCATAGTACTGATATTAAACTATCCAATATTTTCTCCCTCAACCTATGTTTCTTTTCCCCCTCAATTTTGCCTGTTGCTACATTACATTCTAAACTTTCTCTTCTAAACTTGTGGACAATAAATGTGGACTGTTTTCTCCTGATGTTAATAAGTAACTTTCGTTTAGTGTCAATCTCCCTTAGCTTTTCTAGATGTTCATGGGATCTCAACATTCTTCTGAGGAACCACATCTATGTGGCTTCTAATTTCCTACTTGTGTATTTATTGTCCATGATTCACTTCCATATGTCAGTTTTGGCTCTATGTAGAATTAAATGAATCGTTTCCTCATTTCTATTGAAAAGGACCTTTTGCACATATTTTTCATTTTGTGAAAAGCTGGTTTGGTTTATATATATTATAGAATGGGGGGGGGGGGGGCATTTCCCAAATGCTTTTTTTCTGCTCCATCAGTCATTAAAAATTAGTTGAAAAGTCATAGAGGATTGACTTTCATTGTACTTGGGTTACCCTATATGTACTCTATCCTTCTCAATGAAGCAGTACACTACCTGTCTAAAGTATCACTCATAGAACGTAACTTCGTAGCGTCATGCAATAATCCTCAGGAATCCAAAATAAATCCACTCTGTAAATAAGACAGTGAGTGGGATTGGAACCAGTGACCTCTTGATTGATTAGCTTAATCACTATGTCAGGGAGATTCCCCCATTTTCGCACATTCGAGAGTATGTAGACTCAAAGTACTCTTATTGCCACCTTTCATTGATCTGCACTGTTCACAAGTGATTTCCAATGCAAGAACATTAGCTTCCTCATGACCATCTCGATACCGATTACAAAAAAGTGTGGAAAATTCACACTTTCCACAAATTTGTGAATTATGTTTGGCAAGTCTCAAAATTGTTAATTATGAAATAACATGCATACATATGGTCAATTATTACAGATAATGTCAGTTTTGTGTGTAACAATCATCACCACCATGTATTAAAGATGATATTCCATATTTCACAACAATAATAATATCCTCTGGATAGATGGAAAGTGCCAGCACTACAAATAATAATATTTATATTTTAATATGTATTTCTGTGAGCTACACTTTTACATTGAAAACTTATGTTATACTTTATACATCAAAGTGCTGACATTTCAAAATGGTGGTCACCTACCTTCAAAGATGCAAATGCAAACCCATACAAAACTATCAAGGCAAAACAGCTGCGGCACACACAATAGAATGATGTAAGTAGGGATGTCATGGCTGAAATAAAAACAAACAAACAACAACATGGAGTAGTACAACATTATAGTAGTAGACATATTTCTGTCTTATCAGTATTATTGTTGTACTATAAGAAATATAATATACAGTCCACAGTGACGATGGGCGTGACACAAGTACAATCGGAGCCATAAAAAGCTCCCTCTTTACTATATGCATTAAAAAAACACATACCCACCTGTACCATATGTGCAGCTGCCGCCCACTACGATTGCAGCACCTAAGCTATCTGCCACCATTCCCCCCTTTCACAAATGACCATTATCCAAATTGGTATATCTCCGCCGAAGACGGATGTGTCGGGCCAAAGGCGCAAATAAAACGGCGACACAACGCATTTCCATTCTCTGGACTACATCCTTCTGGAAATCTAATAGGACCATGGTCCTGCTACAAGAGATGCAGTGGGAGTTTGAGAATGAACGCTGAAGAAGAAATTGGTATCTTTTATCTTATTATTTTGTAATTCAGAAAGATAACGGTCATTAGTCTTGTATTCATATTTCGTTCCTTATATTTTATAGGTAAAATAATATACACCTCCATTATTCGGACGTGTCTGACTTTTGCCGTTAATAAAATGGCGGCACAATGAATTTTCATTCATCCTGCTGGAAATGGTGCAATCTAGTAGGAGCTATGTTATACTGCAAGAAAGACTCCACGCAAGTTTAAGAACAAATGCTTAAAAAATAAATAAATGTATAAGTCACATGGTGAGATGTTTTTAAAAAATGGCAGAATGGATTTCTTTTATAAGAAATTTGTTGGGGAAAACAAATGAAGCCAACCTTACTTCGGTACAAGGATGTGTGCAAGCAGATGTATGATACTTTGGTACAAGGATGTGTGCAAGCAAGTGCACTTCGGTACAAGGATGTGTGCAAGAAGATGTATGATATCTCGGTACAAGGATGTGTGCAAGCAGATGTATGATACTTCAGTACAAGGATGTGTGCAAGCAAGTGCACTTCGGTACAAGGATGTGTGCAAGAAGATGTATGATACCTCGGTACAAGGATGTGTGCAAGCAGATGTATGATACTTCAGTACAAGGATGTGTGCAAGCAAGTGCACTTCGGTACAAGGATGTGTGCAAGAAGATGTATGATACCTCGGTACAAGGATGTGTGCAAGCAGATGTATGATACCTCGGTACAAGGATGTGTGCAAGCAAGTGTACTTCAGTACAAGGATGTGCCTAAGTAGATGTAATCATTGATATGAAATCATGTAAATTGATCAACAGCTGTGAGTTTGAGAAATCATAACACATGGTGGCACAAGTGATACTGAGATTCCTTACTGCAGGGAATGATTTTTATTTCCTATAATAGTACTTTTTTCATATGCAGTGTTATAAGAACCTCTTTGTTTGTTTTCTTATCTTTCCAGTAAGTTCTCCCTATTCTTTTATATAAGTAAATTCAAGAAGAACGCCAGAGGATAAATTAAAAATTCTTGAGACTAACGGGAATTGAACCAGTCCATTCAACCGCACCAAATCACCTAGCAACTCTTAAATTTTAAACAATTTTCGTTACTAAAATGACCCCAGAATAATTTTTTTAATGGCCTTAAAGTCATGTCTGTTAAGAGATAAAATGGCTTGACCATGTGAAACGAATGTCAAATGATCACATTCCCAAGGAAATCATTTTCGGGGAACTCTCACTTGGTGGATGACAAAGGGGCAGATCAAAACCGAGATATCATGACATCTTCAAAACAGTCTTGAACAATGTCTTGATAAATCCATATTATTGGGACGAACTGGCTGTTTATCATACAGCACGGAATATTGGACCATGCAGAGGCATCCAATTCTTCTGAGGGGTCCTGAGGGAGAAGACAGAACACAAGCGATACAGACAAAAAGCATATGTATCTTTAAAGACAGATATGTTATGTGTATTCTGGTCTCACACCTGCGGATAAAAAAAAAATTTACAAAACCAGCCACGACAGCTGCACTTTAAGGGCTTTATCTATATCTAATCTTACTAAACAAGATGCATTGACTGTCCATTTACTGATCATAATTAGTTTATTTGAAGTAAATCTATCAATGGCCTAGTGTTTTATACCATTTTGCATCCATTTCAGAACCGAATAAAATATTGTGAAAATTTAGGAAATATTCTCAAGATTTGTACGGTAAAATGAGCCACAACAGGCTGCAATATGAGGGCTTTGTATTAGATCTGTAATTTTTACATTAGTCTGCTTCCCGGCTGTCTGTAAAGATGTAAAAGGCTATAGTGGTACAACACCAGGGTTGAAGAAAACTGTAAGCTTGGCATTAAATATTTGGTACAAAATGATATTAACAGTACCAACAGTATACTTACCGTTACCACCAAAGATATGCATGTCAATCTGCTCCAGCATGTACATGAGGAAAGTGTTCACTTGAGGCAGAAGGCCCAAAGTGAACAGCAGTGGAAATGATAGAATTAATACTGGAAATGAAATAACAATATGTTAGGAAACACTAAGCAATACATCAATACTAAATATTTGTTTAAACTTTTGTTTAAAGTGCTTAGTTTGAATAGCAGAAAAACTGAAGCAATGGTAATATCAAAGCATAAATGTCCCCCAGAATACAAAATCAAAGTATCTGGGATTAGTCTGAAGTAAGTCTACGTATTAAAATATTTAGGTACATTAATAACATCAGATGGAAGATCAATTAATCTTAAGCACGCAGCATTAAAATTGAACAATTTTCACCTGCCACTGCATTATTTTTAGATTTTACGCATTATTTATGGAGGGTATTTGGAAAACAATAATTTTTGTTTTGTTTTTGGAGCTTTTTTGAATAATTATTTTTATGGAAATAATAAAGGAATGTTTACTGAATGTAATGATTTAATTTTTGTTGGTGTATGTGTGCTAAAATGGTAAATGCACAAATATCCTGCCCAAAAACTACAAACATAAGGGACTCGCCTATTCTTGTTCAATATATTCTATGCAGGAAATAATGCCTATTCTATTTCTAATGTCATTTCATAACCAAACTAACATGTTCATAATATTGTCTGTGAAAAAACAAATCAAATACGTCAACTTCATTAACCTTTAGCACGCTGTGTTTACAATTCGGGTGGTGCATCCCGCCGGAATTGTGTCAAGCCTTGATTTCGGAAGGTGAAATCCTCTGCCCGGTTCGCTAAACCTGAAACCAAATGAAAAAGATCGAGATCGGTAACTTTTTGACTGAATGTTGTGGCAACATTGAGAAGAAAATTTATCGGCATTTTGTTAATGGCGGATAATGGTGGGGATACAATGTCAAGTGATTTTGAAATGGAAATAGGAACAATTTATAGTCATCAGCATCACGGCGAAGCGACATGACAGTGAATCGAGTTTATTATACTTTTCTATCATCATATATTCAGTGAAATCATCATTTTTTTCAGCTGGAAAAGTGAACAACTGGAGAGGTAAGTTCTTCATATTCATTATTTAAAATATGCCACGGTGTTTCCATTATGTAAAATATATAATAGTCAACAGATTTCACATCTGTCGATTGATAAAAAATATGGTACGTCTAGATAGGTCTAAATCTGTCTTTATCACTTTCTCACACACCTCGTATCACACACATACAAACACAACTTACACCAATATATGCAGAATTTAATTCTCTATTTATATGTGCAATATTATTTAAATATTTGTAACAACAAAAAAGTTATCGTGATTTCAAAACAGCCATCGACAATTGCATAACATTTCCAAAAACCAATTCCACGGCAGTCAGTGGCAGGAGAGAAATTGCGTAATTGTAAACACAGCATGCCTAAAGTTAATGTTATCAGCTGGGCCTAATGGTCCTATAACTTCAAAAAAGTTGCAAAGCCAAAGATGACCTGAATGGGTACTATCAAATACATTCATGTCATCTTTTTCCTCAGACAAAGAACTGATGCCCAACCCTCAAGGACTGGAAGCCATCTGTCCCAATCATCCAGGGGCTGGAAAACAACATCTGCATCGATAAAACCATGAAATTCTTCGTCATCAGAATCAGAATAAAAAATACTCAAAAAAAAAATTTCTGCCATTTCAAATGATTTTGATGAATTGCAGAGACGGCAGAAAAATTTACACTAGAAATCTAAAACATGATCTCTGATTAGAAAACGGTACAATACAAGAATCAGTGGATAAATCATGTGACAACATGCCAACGTTTTAATTGCATATGCTATTGCACTATCTCGGAAACGTAAAAAGTCGTAACTTAAAATACAGATCTAGCGATTTGCGTGCAATGAACTGGCCATCCTTCTCCCGCTCAGTGCGCATGCTGAGTGGTCAGGGGCTCTCATCGCACAACATGTCAAATATTGGATGCGTCGGTATATGCATCTTTATCGGAATTTCGCTCCGTTTAATTATGTTAGCTATTTGTTCCATAAAAACCTGTCCACTGATTCTTGTATTGTACCTAGAAAACTAACAGAAGAGGAAGATAAATTATGTCTATTACTGGTTCTTGTGTTACCTAGATGGATGACATTAGTTTAAAATCTTGGTTTCCTTTTTGAAGTGGTGCATAGCAATAGGAGACTCCAGTAGTTAACAGCAGCTCAAAATACAGCGAGTCTGGTGAATGTAGTCACTGACAGCATCATCATCAAGTGCTGTCTCCACAACGGACCTCCAACACCTCACATATTCCTTTGGTGATGCACCCTGCTAGACTGTAGCCTGTCCATAAGTAAGGTATTCAGCAAGGAGTCATACCTTTTAATATGTCCAAAATACTTTATTTATGTGATGTTTATTTCCTTTAGTAGTTCATTTTTCATATAAAGTGTGGCAGAACCTCTTTGTTAAATTTCTTCTTTTTCCATGATGTTATCCATCCACATCTCAAAGGCATCAATTTTGTTTTCAAGCTTGTTTATTGTCCATGTTTCTGAGCCATAGAATAGATGTAGCATTTTATAATTCTCATTTTTTAGTTTGTTTGTAATTTGTTTCTCATTTCATTATTGCATGTTTTCTTGTGAAGAAGTGGAGGGAGGCTTTCTATGGGCTGTGGAAATGAAGAGTCTGAGAACAGCTTTCTCACCACACAGCCATGTGCTCCACTTTGTTTAGATGTAATTTGTTTAGATGTCAATATTTCCTCATGTCACTGAAAGTACTTTTAGCCATTCCTATTCTCCCATTAAATTGTGTTTCACATCTGCCATCATTTGTGATTCTATGTCAGAGATATTAGTCATGAGATCTACTTGCTGTAGTATCTCCCTATGTATTTTTTATGTTTAGCACCTGCTCTTCTGAGATTTTGCTGATTATCATGTGATTTTTTGTTTTTTGGATGTTTATATCGAGTCCATATTCATTACTTGATTTATTGACTTAATCTATTAGTCCCTGTATTTTCACACTGATCTTGAACTCTGGTATTCCTTCTATAGGTTTAAAAAATGTTCTCTGTGTAGATGTTAAATAGGCTGGGTGATAGAATACATCCCTGTCTTATCCCTCTTATTTCTATGTATGATTATTAGCTGTAGTCACACCATATTGCTGCAGTTTGCTCTCAATATATATTTCTAATCTACACCTATTTCTTGAAGATATTCAATTAATTTTCATGTTGGATTCTGCCCAAGGCCTTGCTGTAGTATACAAAGCAAATATAGGTACGTTTTTGGATTTTTATATATTTATATCAATAGTCAGATACTGCGTTTATTGTTTCTCTGGTTCATTTCTTTTTCCTAAAACCAAAATGTTCTTCACCTGCTTCTAAGTCTATCTTATTTTTTATTCGTTTATGTACTATCATAAATAGTGTTTTGGTTATGCACATCAAACTTATTGTTCTGTATTCTGTGCAATCCAAAGCCCTGGAATTCTTAGGTAGTGGTATGAATACTGATGATTTCAGGTATTTAGGTATGTGGCCTGTTTCATATATGTCACTGCAAAGTTCTGTGATAGTTTCCACACCAAAATTCGTCTAAAGTTTTTATTATGTTTACTATTATGTTGCCAGCACAGGCAGTCCATCATTGTTTTGTATTGTAGGATTTTTGTTTTGTTGTCAGTTAAATGCTGTGAGCATGCTAAAGGTTATAGAAGTCAAAAGTAGAATTGCAGTCAAAGGCAACATTCACAAGATGAAGAACATCTTATATAATATATCTTTGTCAATTGTTGTGAGAGAGTTCTTAGAAGTTATATAAAACTAATTCTCATGTGTAGAAATGAATCTTGGATAACCAGCAGAAAAGTGAAAAATTATATAGAGGCAGCAGAGATGTGGTTTTATAGATGAATGTTAAGAACATTATGGACCGATTAAAAGTGAAATGAAGATACCTTGAAAGAAACTAATTCAAAAAGAGAGCTGCTTACCAGCATTAGAAAGAGACAGTCCACATTTTTTTGACATCATGAGAAGAGGAAAGATGGAACACATTGTGACAACAGACACGTTAAATAGAAGTAGGGGAAGACCAAGAGAGAAGATACTTGACAACCTGGCATTGTGACATAGGAAAACATTGGTATCAGAAATGATTGACAGCATATAAATCAGAAGGTCATGGAAAAATATGATAACCGACGTCATATGGCATGAATCTTACGAAGAAGAACTGTTGTTAGCTTACATAAATAGTGAAAACAAACAGAACCAGTGAGGCAATTCTATTGAGTGCAGAGTTGGAGAAGGTAAATACAGTCAGGGAGTGCACTGGTCCCTTCACCTCCAAGAAAGCAAATGATTTTTACTATAAGGTAGAATATACCTGAAACCCTTGCAGCTTGGTAAACTATAGGGTATTTACTTTTCATAAACTACAGCAATAATCCATTGCACTGTGTTGACAACTTATGGACTTCTGTAACGATATTGCCAGAAGTAGGTCAGCTGAATGATAGAACTGGCTCTCAGACTTACATTCTGATCACCTTGCTCAAATCTAACCATTGGTCAAGCATGCTTAATATCTTTGCTGCTGTCTGTATCTCTACTGATGTGGTCACAGACTCCCACACTTGCTGAGTATTAGCACTAAATGTCATTCTGACTTCATATGGACTTGTTTGGATCTTACCCAAAAAAGGGGGGGGGGGGTAAGAAGAGGGAAAGTGGAGGAAAAAAATGTCTTGGAGGCTCATGATCAGGATAAGTGGTTCTCAACTTTTATTTCTGCATGGCCATCTTTTTTCAGTGCCTCCAGCCTCCCAGTGAAGAAAATGTGCTACATTTCTTCCAAGATTATTATTATATATAGTATTGAATATCTTTCAAATATTTTATCATTCACCGTCATGTGGTTTCCCTAGTCTGTCCCATTGCCCCCACTTTCAAATTTTTCTTCATAACCCCTCTGCAATGTGGCCCCACAGAGGCCATAAGGTTCATGTTGAGAGCCACTGACCAAAATAATTCATGTCCAGGTTTGTGCTCTGGAGCTAAAATTGAAGAACTCTAACCATATTACATGCAGAGATCAGGTTGTCAATGAATGGTTGTCACTGTAACAGACTGAATATAAGTCTAGTAGTTTTTTTTAGAATTGTAGAAAACAATTCATTTACTAATTTGATTAACAAATTCTGCCATACAAACTTGATGCAAACTTACTTTTGAAAAAGTGCCTGAGGAATGTTAAAGCTGAGGAAATTGTGAATGGAATGCCATACAGGTATATTGGCTTGTTGTGTACTGTGTAGCTGCCGTAGTCGAGGAGCAGAACGATTGATGAACACAAGCAAAAGTAAAATGGACGGCTGAACACAATTAAGTGATTGTAGCCCTAAAAGAGAATCACAAATGTGGCAAGATGCTCAATGATGTTTTTGGAAATAATTTCATCTTAGGTATGACACAATAATTTCAACCTCTAAGTGATAAAGTGGATCCTGGACTTGTGCCCTTTGACCCAATACCATGTAGAGATATATATATCTGCAAGAGTTTGTCAGTTGATGCTCTGTTCAATACAATATGTTCCATTTGTCTGGTCTTCATCCTGATGATGATGACATAATCCCTTTAGCTGTGAGCAGGTAGCTCTTAACAGCCCATCGCTTTTCTGGCAATAGCATAGGTCCTCCTCTGTTCAGTAACCAAGTTGACATTCGAACATAAGTTTGCTGTTTCAAAAGCATAGTTGTGTTAACTGGGGTTGGGTAGCTATGGATACATGTCTAGTCCCTGAAGGGAGACCTATTGTGGCAGTATCACACCTGTCAGGAGTGTAGCATATACATTTTGACCAACTGGTTCATCATTCTTCCATCAGATCTGATTACCCATACGCAGTGATAACACATCTAGCACTGCCTACCACATATGGGTTTGCCATAAATGGACAAAGGCACAATGTTCATTGGCCTGCGCCTCTTCATCATTAATGGGTACCATTTGACAAAAGATAAGAGTAAGACAATGAGACAAGATGTGACGATGGTGTTTTTGACAGGTTACACATTTTCAGCCTATTTCCCTAGTAGAATCCTATGACATGCCTGGAAATAAGACAGTGGTCTATTTTTTGCTATTTTATTTATTTATAAGTCCGGGCCTCAGATACCACATGAGCACTTTATGCTGATATCATCCATCACCTTACATTTGAAGAGGTTGTAGCCAACAGTTTCGGGGTGGTGCTTACATAGCTGAAACTTACAAAACTTATGGTATGGAAATAAACACAGAGAACAGCAAAATAATGACAAACAGATATGACAACATGACTCCTGTCAATATCTGGGTGAATGGACAGAAAAAAGAAATTGATACCTTTAAATACTTAGGTTCTTCCATGAGCAGCGATGGATGCACTAACAAAGAAATAAAGACTAGACTTGAAATAGCCTTGGCTAGAATGTCTAGGTTAAATTCTACATGGAAGAGCAGAATAAATACAACAGTGAAGATCAATCAACCAATTGCTATGCTGACTGGCGTAGGCAATCATGTGTCTCCACAACTCTCTTTCTCTTGTGTCGTTAATAAGTTCAGCTGGTGACTTCTTTTTGTGCCAGTGACAACCAATCAGAAATTTCTATTTTTGTCTTCATCTGTCTCTTCTCCCCTTGATTTTTCCGGCGGTGAATAAACATAAACAAATTTCTAATAATTCTGATTGTTGCAAGTCAACAATAATTCTCATAGCAGTAGGGAAACATTGCAAATTTGTGTGGTGTGATCAGGTGATGAGACACAAGTTTCCTTTCCAAAACTATCCTGCAATGAACTGTTGAGGGTGGAAGATGAAGAGGAGGGTAAAAGAAAGTATGGGTTGATAATATTAAAGACTGGACAGGATTAAGAATCTTCACATTTAAATTCTTCTTCTTCAGCATTCATTCTCAAACTCCTACTCGATCTATCTTGTAGAAGGACAATGGTCCAACTAGATTTCCAACAGGATGTTGTCCAGAAAATGGAAATGTGTTGTGTCGCCATTTTATTTGTGCCAATGGCCAGACACATCTATCTTCGGTGATTCCCACTTAAATAAGAACTGAGAACAGAGAGGCATGGTGGGATTTTTGTGTCCATGTTTCCAGAGTGGCACACCCAAGACCTTAAGGGGTTATGGGTTTGATGATTCCATAGCTGGCACTCTGGATTGTCTTGTGGTTGGAAGACTGCTTTGTCCTGATTAAGTGGTATGGTCTGTGTTAAAACGGAAGAATAACTTCTCCTCAGTTTGTGGTGTGTTCTGCCAGACTGGTGTACTCTTTACAACTGATCTGAAAGCATCATTGTTCAAGATGTCCTGAATCGCTTTATGACATGTGATGTTTCGAGTCAATCATAATCTGGGTACCCACCCATGCCTCTTTCTACAGAGCCTATCATTCCATATCAGTTTTTCTATGTCAACACTTGCATAATATACTCAAGAAATCTTGATCAATCCCAACATTTTATTGGCTGTAGTGATTTTCTAGCGAATATTTATGCTTGCTTAGTAGATTGATAATAGCGGTCCATTGCAGGTGATGACAACAACAGTATCAGACTTATGTTGTTGCATGTTTTGTGTGTATGAGGTGACTGAAAAGTCCAATTCTGGCACAGAATCCCCTGCCACATTTAGGACACATATTATGAGGATTGGCAGTGCAAAGCTAAATAAAATATATAAAAGTAGAATGCCCAGTGGTCATGTGTCAGGTCAAAAGTTGCACATACTGCAGTAAAGCTGTAAACCATGACACAACGCAATCCGTTCTCCGAACTATATCCTGCTAATTTGCAGGAGTTTTAGAACAAATGCAAAATAAATCTTTATCAAATCATCGGTGGTCCAACTACCTGTAGCTAATTTCTAACCTAAGAGACTAAGTCTCAAATTAAAAAAAAATCCTTACTCTCTCTTAACTATATCACTTGAATTTTACATTGTTAAAAAAATATGTACTTTGATGATACTTAAGAGCACTGTTCCTGCTAAGATGTGCTTTAGCACATTCTTATTCCTTAGTGCAAATAATATTAACTTAGCGCATTTTTCAGTGTATAAACTTACGTGTAGAAACTTACGTGTATAAACGTGTGAAATTCTCTATAATAATAAAAATAGAACCAGTGTAAGATTAGTTCTAGGTCTTTATTTGATTATCTAGTTATTTTGTCCAGAAAAAGGTATTAGAAATTTATCAGCTCACTGAGATATATTTCTGCTCACAGGCACTCTTTTCTTCTTCTTCAGAGTTCGCTCTCATATAACCACAACGAATATATCGTGTGATTTACTCCGGGGAGCGTGAATTACGTTGTGCTGCAGGTTCCACAGTAAAACTGTTTTATTTGCACCTCGGTTGGCCACTCTGTGGTCTGGACATTCAAGGTCCAGCACATCCGTTTTCGTCAGTCCTTTATTTCGGGTTTGGTCCCTAGCACTCTTATCTTATAGGGAACATTGTTTAAGAATCCATTTTTTGTATCTAAAACTTCACATTTTGTCTTTCTGCCCAAGATATTTCCTTTTGCAGTATTTCATTTTAAATTATGTTTATAACTTATCTAGGACTTCAAAATGGCCGTATATTTTCTAACACAGTGATTCTCAATGTGGGCCATATGGTTCTTAGAGACTTGTAGGGAGACCACGGAAGAAGATTTTGAAATTCAGAGAGGAGCAGCATAGAAAGGTACTATTTAGGGTCTCATATTGATGATTTATATGGATAAAGCATAACAAGTGCTGGTAACATGCAAAGAAAAGAAATTAGCTTTCTTTCAAAAGGTAGCTGGGAACTATGTGAAAAAAGGTTGAGAATCACTGCTGTAACACACCTGAATGACATGAAAAAGTATAAATTGACTTTTGTTACAATGATTTTATTCCCTTACCTAGACTTTTATGTCTATTATAAACACTGGGGTCTTTGCTACCTCTAATGTTTTATGGTAGTGTGTCCTGATATAACCTAATTGGACTTTGTCTGCTGGTTGAAAGGGGCACGTCTCTCTAAATGAGAGGCAAACTCATTAACTACCTACCGATTTGATTCCCATTTACAGATGATATATAATGAAGAATAATTGTTAGCTTACATGCATTGGTGAAGCTGCATCAGGCTGTACACTCTGAGCAAGATAGAAAGAGAATAAATAAGGATCTCAATAAACAGAACACATTGTATCAAGGTATAATCAATAAACAGAACGAATTGTAGAATTGGATATTAATAAACAGAACAAAGTGTATCATGTGTTGTCAATAAAAAGAACACAATGCATCATAGAGTATCATTAAACAGAACAAAATGTAGGATGATATCATTAAATAGAAAAAATGTACAGTGTGAAAAAATTAAACAGAACAAAATGTACCATTGGGAATCATTAAATGTAACAAAATGTACCATGGGGAATCATTAAATGTAACAAAATATACCATGGGATATAATTAAACAGAACAAAATGTATCATGTGATATTAAACAGAACAAAATGTATCATTTGATACCATTAAACAGAACAAAATGTATCATGTGATACCATTAAACAGAACAAAATGTATCATGTGATATCATTAAACAGAACAAAATGTATCATGTGATACCATTAAACAGAACAAAATGTATCATGTGATATCATTAAACAGAACAAAATATATCATGTGATATCATTAAACAGAACAAAATGTATCATGTGATATCATTAAACAGAACAAAATGTAACATGTGATACCATTAAACAGAACAAAATGTATCATGTGATATTAAACAGAACAAAATGTATCATGGGTTATGAATATAACAAAACAACTTACCTTTAATAAACTGTACTGGCAGCCAGCTAAGATGAAACAGAACAGCAGTAGGCAGAGATCATGGTAGAAATTGGAGCATATCATCAAAGCACCCAAGGCTCCAACCACAACAGCCATGATAACAGATATGACATTTTCTAACACAGATATGTTTCTGGAATGAGTTGATGAAAAAAAATCAATCTACAATCGGTGACAAATCATTACTATTAATTTAATCTGCTGTCTATTCCCAGGTGGAAGCTGGTTTGATTGTTTGCGTTCACTCTTGTCTCATTTAATCATCATGAATTTCATGTGAAATCTGCCGGGATGCATAAAGTACGTTGTTCTTACTGTTCAATTTGCATTATATAGGCTAAGCACACCTATTTTCAGCATAAAGAGGTGATGAATTGGAAGGAAACACTATAGTAAATGGCATAATGATGAGAATATTCAGGTCTGAGTTAATTAAAGTAGTTTGGATACTATACAAAATAATGAGGCTGAAAGAGACACTTGAAGAGGAAGCTGAAAGACATTTGAAGAGGAAACTGAAAGAGGGAGGCATATGAAAAGGAGGTAGAAAGATGTTCAGGAAATGATAGAAATTGGGGTGACCACCAGAGAGGGAAGAAAGTGTGTCGGAAAGATCCAAAGAACTCATAACCAACAACTGGGGTGCAAAGGGAACGCATTGCTCTAGGCGGACCCAGGTTTAGCAGATAACCAAGATCCCAAATGTACCTCCACGTGGTGCACCCTGGAAACAGAAATACAGCAGCTCGTGCTGATTCTGGCCAAATCATTTGGGGATCGTGTCCGAGAATGTGGAGGTAGCAGATGGAAAGAGATTTGACTGCACAAGAGACAGACAATATCTCCGACACCACCAGCATCACCACATATAGCGACACTGTTGACATACAGTTCTTCTTCTTCTTCTTTCGTTCACTTGAAACATGTCTATATCTGTAATTCTGTCTCCTTAATAAAACTCACTGTCTTTGTAGTTCATACAGTGTCCCATAGAGTTTTGATTCCAGTGTTGTTTCCTCTGGCCAATATGTCTGCCTCAGCGTTTCATGCTCAGAACACTCTTGAAGTATATGTTTGGCACTCTGTGCTGCCTGTCCACATGTACACATGGCCGTGTTGCCAATTTTGAACTTTGTATACATGTGACTGCGGAGTCGGTTGTGTCCTGTTCTGAGACGTAGAATTATAACTTGTTCTGATCTGTTCATATTGTGATAGTCATCTTGTGTTGGTGTTTGTGGCTTTCTTATTGACTTTATCATCTGTTTTTTCTGATGGTAGGTGATTGGTATATCTGGTTGGTCTTCGGCAGCACCTTCCTTAGCCAGTTGGTCTGCTTTTTCATTTCCTGGTATTCCACAGTGAGAGGGTATCCACTGCATGGTTACCCTATACTGGTAAGACAATTCGCTAAGTAGTTTTTTTAAGTCTGTTAGTTTTCCAGACTGGAGAGCTTGAAGCACTGACCTTGCATCTGTCAGGAATACCACAGGCTGTAGGTCAGAGTTGGAGTTCAGCAGTTTTTTAGCTGCCACACTAATTGCCTGGATTTCTGCATCATAATTATTGCAGAATTTTCCTGTCGGTGTTCTGATTGTATCTCTAGGCTTGTGTGGATATTCTATATATACACCTGCACCTCCATTCCTCACAGCATTCTGTGCTGACCCATCTGTGTACACTCTGACCCATATATCTTGTGGATATTCCTCATCCAGGAAACTGAGGGTGATTGTCATTCGCTGCACACTGTTCTGTTCGTCCTCGCTTAGTATTCCTTTCACATGGGTCTGAATGTATATTGGCATTCCATGGCTTTCACTCCACGGGGTTTGCTCTGGTACAGACCTTAAGGGGCTGCCAACTTCAGGTAGGTCTGTAAGTTGTCTACGGAGTCGTTTAGCTTGATGGATAAAGCTGCTCCTTTTCAGTCGTCCCATTGCTAGATTTTGGAATCTTTCCTTCATTGGATGACTTGGCATACACTGAAACTTTTCTGCTTGAATTAGTACTTTTGTGTCTCTGCGTTCGCCAAGTGTTTGCATTCTTCCCATTTTCTGCATCTCTGCTATGGGTGTTGATTTCATTGCTCCCAACATTATTCTAAGTGCCTGGTTTTGCACTTTATCTAGATCTTGTAATGTGGTGTTTGATGCAGGACACCACGCAGCTGAACCGTATTCCAGGTGTGGTCTTATGCCTTGCTGGTAAACTTTA